>CM037074.1:49898675-50523785 GCA_020882685.1 Aphelinus atriplicis | reverse complement strand
GTTGCCAAGGGAAAGAAAAAGTATAAGTTTCGTTTCCAGTATTTTCAACTGCACAAGATACAAAATCTCCGTTTTACCCATAGCAACCATTGTTCACGTGTCTAGCAACCGTTTCTGCAGTAGAAGGAAAGGACTAAATATTATTTTGGACAATTTTTCTTCAATATAAATCCACTTATCCGTCGAAACTACCGTTTATTTACATCCCTAGCAACCGTTGCTTTGGAAGCTGGAAAAACAGTTTTAAGTCACACTCGATGGCCGGAGGCACTGAATTGTTATATTTGTTCCATAGCAATCGTTTTTTACCTCCCTAGCAACCATTACGAAGGTTGGAAATTATCTATTTATGACCCATTTCCATCATTCTCTACGGCAAAGGACACAAAATCTTCCCAATTAGCTTTTCAGTAACCGTTATTTACCGCCCTAGCAACCGGTGCTAAGGGAAAGAAAAATTCACGTAAGTTTCGTTTCCAGTAATTTCAACTGCACAGGATAGAAAATCTCCGTTTTACCCATAGCAACCATTGTTTACGTGTCTAGCAACCGTTGCAATCTTACTCAAAATCTACTGCCGAAAATCTGAAATGGAACACGCGAAATACCCAAACCAAAGAATATGATCTAGCACATGTCAAATAAACTATAATCCAAATAAACAAACGTTTAACATGAATATAGCTGACATTAATCTTTTATTTTGATTCGAATCGTTCGTTCAGTATTATTTTCAATCGAACAAAATCAAAGTTTCAAGTTTAAAGTTTTATTGTTTTAAATGTAATTTTAAATGTGTTAAATGTAATTTGCTTTTAATATAGAGAGACTACACTTATTATTGAAATTATTGATTTCTAAAGAACACACGTGGGGGTTGGCGAGCGAAGCGAGCAGGGGGGGTACCCCCCTAGTAATTAATTAAAACGTAGAACCAAATCTTGAATAACTAATTCCAAATTACATTTCCGTATGAGTCCGTATGAGGAAAAATATTTCTTGATTCGATTGTTTACCAATAAATTACATGAAATTAATCCTATTCATCTGCAGTTATGCTAGAGCAAATAAAAGAGACAAGCTAACGATAGCAAGAGAGTGATACTGGCTATATTGGAATATTATCAATATTTTCAATTTTATCAAATATTTCCAATTTTCCAAGTTTCAAAATTTCCAAATTCGAAATTTGTCGAATATCTCATTTACCGTTATGTTGATCATCATAGTATCAAAAATATATGTATAATTATTACTGTCATTATAATAAAAATAATCGATTAAAACGTGGAACAAAATTTTGAATAAATAATTTCCAATTACTTTTCCTGTATGAGTCCGTATGATTAATTGGAAATGACGAGAACAATATTTCTTCGCCCGCGCTTACGCCTGCACGTCAAATTTCCAGTTTGTCATAGATTACATCTGTAATCTCATCAGTAATCAATAAACTCTGATATATACTTAAGAATATGAATGAATTATGTATGATTTCTCAATTATCTCTCTATATGAAAAGCCAGACCGCCGCCGCCGCCGCCGCCGCCGCCGCAGTGAAAGTTTTCGACCCCTTCCTGGCTCCCCTTTTTGGCTCCCCTTTTTTGCTCCCCTTTCTTGCTCTACTTTTCTCACCCCTTTTTTACCCCTTTTTTACCCCTTTTTTACCCCTTTTTTTTACCTCTTTTTCCATCCCCTTTTTCTGCCTCTTTTTCCACCCCTTTTTCCCCCCTTTTTTCACCCCCTTTTCCACCCCCTTTTTTCACTTTTTATTCCACCTCTTCCACCCCTCAGTTGGAGGTCCATTTTTGGAACTGTTGATGACTAAGAAGAAAGAACATCGAAGCTCCGACATTTACCATAGCAACCATTGTTTACGTCCTTAGCAACCGTTATTATGGAGTGGGAAAAGTCAGTTAGAGGTCCATTTTCGGAAATGTTGATGACGAAGTAAGAACATCGAAGCTCGGATATTTACCATAGCAACCGTTGTTTACGTCCTTAGTAACCGTTACTATGGAGTGGGAAAAGTCTGTTAGA
The DNA here is from genome assembly GCA_020882685.1 of Aphelinus atriplicis. Classification (NCBI taxonomy): domain Eukaryota; kingdom Metazoa; phylum Arthropoda; class Insecta; order Hymenoptera; family Aphelinidae; genus Aphelinus; species Aphelinus atriplicis. Next base: position 50,521,745 of record CM037074.1, on the reverse strand, counting down.
GGTCCATTTTCGCAACTGGTTGATGACTAAGAAGTTAAAACATCGAAGCTCGGATATTTACCATAGCAACCGTTGTTTACGTCCTTAGTAACCGTTACTATGGAGTGGGAAAAGTCAGTTAGAGGTCCATTTTCGGAACTGTTGATGACGAAGAAGTAAGAACATCGCAGCTCGGATATTTACCATAGCAACCGTTGTTCACGTCCTTAGCAACCGTTACGATGGAGTGGGAAAAGTCAGTTAGAGGTCCATTCACGGAACTGTTGATGACGAAGAAGTAAGAACATCGCAGCTCGGATATTTACTATAGCAACCGTTGTTTACGTCCTTAGCAACCGTTACTATGGAGTGGGAAAAGTCAGTTATAAGTCCATTTTCGCAACTGGTTGATGACTAAGAAGCTCGGATATTTACCATAGCAACCGTTGTTTACGTCCTTAGCAACCGTTACTATGGAGTGGAGGAAATGAGTTAGAGGTTCCTTTAGTTTTCTCAGTGAGTGGCGATTAATGCAAGTTGAGGTTCAATTGCAATACTTTTAGAAAGCACACTGCAGAGGCACTTGGCAGTGGTTTTTCCAACTGCACAGGATACAAAATCTTCCCTCTTTTTCCACCCTTTTTTCACCCCATTTTTTACCCTCTTTTTCCACCCATTTTTTTACCTTTTTCCACCCCCTTTTTTCACCCCCCTTTTTTCACCCCCCCCTTTTTCACTCCCCCTTTTTTCACCCTTTTTTTCACCCCCCTTTTTCACCCTCTTTTTATCCGTCTTCCCACCCCTTTTTTCCTCCCTTTTTTCCACCTCTTTTTTCACCCCTTTTTCCACCTCTTTTTTCACCCCTTTCTCCACCTCTTTTTTCCATCCTCTTTTTCCACCCGTGTCTTCGAATAAATTATTTATTTCCCAATAAATATGCAATGGTCCGATCTCCTGGAAATTTTGCACACAGGTTAGTCGCGGCAACATCTAGGCCGAGTTCAATTTTCAATAAAATCCGTTGTTTATTTGCCTAGCAACCGTTTCTAACGTGTTATCTCACGAATCTTCATAGATGCTCATTGGGACTATGAGAGTTGATGAGAATCAATGAGAATCGAAGAGAATCGGATGAGATATTTCCCATAGCAACCACTGTTGATATCCTTAGCAACCGTTGCTTCGAAAGTTGGAAAATCAATTTTAAGTTACACTCGATGACCAAGAAAACTGAATTGTTATATTTGCTCCATAGCAACCGTTGCTTACCTCCCTAGCAACCATTGCAAAGGTTGGAAATGTTCAAGCTATGACCCATGTCCATAATTTTCGATTGCAAAGGACACAAAATCTTCCCACTTAGCTCCTCAGTAACCGTTGTTAAACGCCCTAGCAACCGTTGCCAAGGGAAAGAAAAAGTAAATTTCATTTCCAGTATTTTCAACCGCACAGGATACAAAATCTCCGTTTTACCCATAGCAACCATTGTTTACGTGTCTAGAAACCGTTGCTGCAGTAGAAGGAAAGGACTAAATATTATTTTGGACAATTTTTTTTCAATATAAATCCACTTATCCGTCGAAACTACCGTTTATTTACATCCCTAGCAACCGTTGTTTTGGAAGCTGGAAAAACAGTTTTAAGTCACACTCGATGGCCAGAGGCACTAAATTGTTATATTTGTTCCATAGCAATCGTTTTTTACCTCCCTAGCAACCATTACGAAGGTTGGAAACTATCAATTTATGACTCATTTCCAACATTCTCTACGGCAAAGGACACAAAATCTTCCCAATTAGCTTTTCAGTAACCGTTGTTTACCGCCTTAGCAACCGTTGCTAAGGGAAAGAAAAATTCACGTAAGTTTCGTTTCCAGTATTTTCAACTGCACCACAGGATACAAAATCTCCTTTTTACCCATAGCAACTATTGTTTACGTGTCTAGCAACCATTGCAATCGTACTCAAAATCTGCTGCTGAAAATCTGAAATGGAACACGCGGAATACCCAAACCAAAAAATATGATCTAGCACATGTCACTATTAACCTAAAGTTAAACCCACTATTTATCTAAAAAAACAAACGTTTAACATGAATATAGCTGACATTAATCTTTTATTTTGATTCGAATCGTTCGTTCAGTATTCTTTTCAATCGAACAAAATCGAAGGTTCAAGTTTAAAGTTTTATTGTTTTGAATGTAATTTTCTTTTAATTATTACTACACTTATTATTGAAATTATTGATTTCTAAAGAACACACGGGGGGTTGGCGAGCGAAGCGAGCAGGGGGGGTACCCCCCTAGTATTTATAGTAATATCTACGTTGTTTGAATGTATTCGGTCCTATGAACGGATATCAATTATGAATGATTCTAAATAAACGTTCCGAATCATCCCTCTTCTCCATCTTTGATTTAATTGACATTTTTTCATATACACCCATACTTCCGTTTTCAAATAATGACTATACAGGGTGTATTATTAAATAGATAACCACATAAGATGGCTGGAAACAAATTATAGTGGTTTCGAAGGCCCTGGGTGGCTTCGTTCATTACATTATCCTCGAGATTGACCGGCAAACATCGAACATCCCGGTAATATTTATTACTATTGTTAACACGTAACATAGCTGAGGACAAATTACAATGGTTTTCAAGCCCCTAGGTGGCTTCATTCTATGTGAATAATATTTGGCCTGGCGAACGGACAAGATTACCGACCGAGCGGCCTGGCGAATGAACAACGTTATTCCCGAAATTACTTGGTAAAACATCGAATATCTTCGCAATACATATTGTTATTGCTAGCTCATAACACAGCTGAAGATGAGTTATAATGGTTTTCGAGCCCCCTGGGTAGCTTATTCCATTATGACCTGGTGCCCGTTCGCACCAGGTTCACGTGGGGACTGGCTCTACCGCGGGCACTCCGTATTTGTTACGGGCGCCGGGAGTGCCGCGACTAGCTCTCGCTCGGAGCACGGGGTACTCTCTCGGGGGGGGGGGGACGGCCGCGCGCGGAGACTCGAACGGAGTCTACCCGCGCGCTCGCTAGGCCGTGACGTCGGGGGGGGGGGCGCAAGGGGAGAGGCCCGGGCCAGGGCCGGAGCCCGTCGTTCTTTGGGGATGTGTTGGCGCGGTCGCCGACACGCACGTTCACTGGGGGGAACGTCACCCGGGACACCGGGGCCGCGACGCGCACACTGCCAAACCTTGCCGCCGTTCGCTGTCTCTCTCACTCGTCCTCGGCTCGGCTCTGCTGCTCTCTGCGGCTGCTGGCTGCGGCGACGTCGTCGACCTCGGCGTCCTGGGCACACGCACGCACACACGCTCACGATCTCGCACACGTGGGGACTCTGCAACTCGGGTGTCTCGCGCGCGTCGCGTGTTGAGGCTTGCGGGCACCGGACGAGAATGGTCGTCCGCCTCGTGCTCACTCCCGGCCTCGCGCCGCTGGAACTCTCGGCGCGCTGCGGCTTGCATGCACGCTGGAGAGTGCTGCCCTCCCGAGCCGGTGGCTGCCTGCTAAGGTGCCGTACCGGCCGGATCGGCGAGCAGCCTCTCCGTCCTTAGTGACGGGTTTCCCCGTCACATCCCCCCTCCCTAAACCGGACCACACGGTCCGCAACTCAGGCCCATGTGGCCCCGCGTAGAGGAAGAAGAGGTGTTTTCAGGGAAACCAGGTTCCTCAGAACTCGTTCTCTACTTTTTTCTTTTTCTTTTTGCGCCCGGTCGCACGCCTCTGTGCCGACCAGGGCCTCCTACGGCGACTATGCCGGTAGGTTTCTGGCACACCGCGTGCCATCTCCAACGTTCTTTGAGGGCGGTAATCCGCCCTTCTCCCCCTCCCCAAACCCTTGGTGGGCGCATCGTACCCCATATGTGGGTCACCGATGCCCGTTCGTTCGGCCGAATCTCCGTCGACTAGGTGAGCGCACATAGCATCGTTGCCGGACGCGAGTTTCTGCTGCCCACCTACATCTCCGGTATCATCAACCACGTTCTTCCCCCTAAACCAGTGCTCTAGCAAGGAGCCTTTTGCTCCTCGCGAATCACGCCACTGCTTTTTCCTCACGACTTCACGCTCGATCTCGTTTTCGTCGGAATTTATTGCATCTCTTAGACGCTTTTCAATCAGCAATTTCTCATACGCTTTCGTAGGTCGCGTATGTTCGGGGCAGCATGCATTCTGCACCCGTTGAAATGCTGATCGACACTCGCTCGTTCCTGACCCCTCTGGGTCAGGTGCTCTCTCGTAATCGTTTGCTCCCCTAGAGTGCCCAGCGCTGGGCGCAGCATTACTGCCGCTGGGGGCGTCGTTCACACTCACGTTACTCGTACTCGTCACACTCTGCGGTATTTCCTGGTCTTCCGTTTGTTTGCCGTTACCGGCACACACTGCTGGCTTTTGGCTACGGCTCCGGGGCTCGTTCCCGCTCTCGTTCACGCACTCGTTGTGCAGTATAGCAGGTACCTTCTGACTCGGCTTTGTGCTGTAATCAGCTTGAGGCGCTCTGTTGGTATTTTTCCCGCGATTAATACTGACACATTTGTCGTTTGTCTCAACGACTTTACTCGTTACGACCCGATTCGACTCAAGCTGATTAATCGGCAGAGCTGGCAAGTCAGATTCGTCAACCTGTTTTCGAGTTTTCGCCGATATTTCATTCGCTCGTTCGTTCGTGTCGTTCTCTCGACTCGTTGAGCTCAACAGCTGGTTTTTCCAGTTATCAAACTCCTCAATTGCCTTCTCCACCGCTTGAGTCTCCGTTCGTTTAAGGTTCCGTTCCGTTTTTCCCGTCTGGAGGCTCAAGGTCGGCTGGCTCGTCCCCTCTGTAATGGCGTGGAGCGCGTGGGACTTTAACGCACTCCCGCCTCCCCTTTTCCCGTCAGCGCTTTAAGTCCCTGGCATACAAAACACGAGTCGTATTCGACTCCCGGTGTCTTGCACACCTGACAATAAAGCGCTCCCTGGGCTTTCTTCGGGCAATTGCGCGAGTAGTGTCCCTTCTCGTTGCAATTATAGCAGACGTTCGATCTACAGTCCGCTGCCCTGTGTCCAGGTTTTTGGCAGGAAAAACACACTCCCACTATCGCGTTCCCAATGTTGACGTTGGGACTCACTGAATGTTGCGGCGGCCCCGATTGGCCGCTATTCCGCTGCACTCGCTCGTTCTGTTGGTCCTTCATCAGTTCGATAAGCAGCTGCTTCAGCTCGCTAATCTCTGATGAGGCCGTTCGTTTACTCGTCACTGCTGCGACTTCTGCCTTTTCTCTCGTATTTCTCTTACTCTTCTGTAATTTCCTTCCCTTTTCTTCCTCTGAAGAACTCTCCTCGTTACCGTGCTTGCTTCCAGACTTTCGGATCGCTGATATTGATCCCTCTCTTTCGTACTCGTACGCAGCTGCAGGTATTCGCGACTTCTCTCTGGGCGGCGGTGGCTCGTAACGCGCGTCCAAGTCTCGGAGCTTTTCGTACTCTCTGCCCTCTCGTTCGCTTCTGTATATGGGCAGTAGATTTCGAAAAGCTCTGTCAACCTGTTTCGCTTCTGTTGGCACAACTTTAAAATAACGAACGATAGACTTAAATTTCGACAAGAATGTTGAAATTTTCTCCAATTTGTGCTGCTTCCGCGCTCGTAATTCCTCCCACACGTCCTCGTCATCCATCTCGACTACGAATCTGTGTCTAAAAGCTTTTTCAAACTTGCGCCACGTTCTGATTTCCGCTTTTATCGTTCGAAACCAATCCGCTGCGCCTTTGTGAAGTATGCTGGGCATCGCCGCCAGCAACGCAGTATCAGGAATATCTACACTCAGTCTGTAGTCATTCAGTCGTTCTAAAAATTCCAACGCGTCAACCGATCCATCGTCCGCAAATCGCAGTTTCCAATCAGGCATAGACTTCATGTATCCGTGACTCATCGGTAATAAGCTGCGCTCGATGGCGTCCGTTCTACTCGGAGGTAATCGTGGCCCCGAGTTCTGATTGTCACTGTCTGATTCAGACAATGCTACTGCATTGTCTGGCGCGTTCGATCTTACTAACACCGGCTTCCTTACGCGATCATCCGATTTCCGTGACGTTATTTTATCCTTTTCCCTTTGCTCAATACGCGTGCTCGTTTTCACGTCTGTGATCGGTGATATCGTCGGTCGTGCGTCAGGGTCGTTTTCGTCCGACTCCGACAACAGTCGCGCATTATCGTTCGTGTTGGGTTCACTCGTCTTTGAAACGCGACCCTTCAATTTGCGCACGATGTTCTTTCGTCGCACTCTCTGCTCGATGCGCGTGCTCGTTCTTGCGTCGGACTCGTTTTCGCTTCTGGACGACATGTTCGAATCGTCCAGTTCGTTCGTATTGGGTTTGGGTATTATCGTCTTCGGCAGCGTACCCTTCCCCGATGCCGGTTTTCCCAACCCTCTTTCGAGCGCCGATCGATTCTCCAAAATAAATTTTTCTATTGCCGGTATCATCGCTACCCCTTCCGGTAGCCTAAGGTACTCGAGGATGTCCGTCGCTTTTTACTCGTCCCTTCCGGCATCGTATCCTTTTCCCCGTCTGTATATCTCGCATCCTCGCTCTCGCTCTCTTCGCTCCCGCTTATCATTGTTCGTTCTACTTTGGGTGGCGCTTGGTCTTTTTCATCGTCCGTAAACCACGGCACACCCTCGACTTCCGCTGCTTGCATCTCCCATCTCAACAATCGTTCTTTTTGTGTTCGCAGATTTTCCGTGATTGCTATTTCCGCTTTCTCTAATTTTCTTCGAACTACTTCTTTATTCATCTTAATTATCGTTTCGAATCGTTCGTTCCAGCTATCTACCTTTAACAACTCCTCCATGGCCTCTCTGTACAATTTCATGTCACCGTCTGCCATTTTAATCAATCAATTTATTATAAACTTGAAATAAATACTCTCCAAACACGCGTCGCAACACAACAATTAATCGAATTATAAAAAAAAACTGAATTGTAAAAAAAAAACAAAAAACTGAAAAGGAAAATTTTAAATTTAAAACAGACTAAATAGTGAATTTATTTGACTCTGTTTCCGATTATATACCAAACGAATCAACTCGGTCGATAAAATTGCACAAATCAGTCAGGCGGGCAATATTCACTGACTCGCAAAATCTCTTAATTCAACACGACCCACTCGTACACGCCGACACCCGTCCTGCTTAACTGCACAAAATTACGAATTCGAATATCGACTCTCTATACCTCGACTCACGATCTTAATTGGAGTTATTCTCCGTCTTGTACATGTGCATGTATATATTCAATAATAAAATAAATCACTTAAATCGCAATGATGGAGGAAAAAGGAGTGTAAACTCCGTCGGGGACAACAATGGTGCGATATCAATAAATATATATGCGAAATGAAATATTAATCAATATACATGTTCATACAATACCAATACATAATTGTATTATTATCTGGTTCGTTCAAATATACTGAATATTATCTGGTTTGGTTAAATTTCCAATGATCGTTCGTCCTTTGGTTGTGTGCTAAAAACCCTAACCATCCGAATATGCGATATACTGAAAATCGAATTAACCAAAAGCAGAGTCAAAAAAAACGAAAACTCAAGAAGAACTATCACTCTCTTTCGAAAAAAGTAAGAAAAAAACTCAACTTCGAAAAATAATTAATCGCAAAAAAAATTATTAATGTAGCGGGTTTTTCCAATGAAGGGCGCGTAGCGGGCAATGAGCCCGAAGACGCCACGCACGAGGGCAAGCAGAGACGATCTGCTCGCCTAGCGGCCCGCGCCAAGTAGCGCCCCCTCCCGTCTCTCCGGCGAACGAGAGCGCTCAGTCTCGTGTCAGCCACGGAGAGAGGAGGGCGGGCGCCCCAAAAAGGCGGCTGCGCGCAGCAGCGCGCGGACCTCAGAGAGAGGCCACTCCGGCCCCACACGAAGCGGTCCGCGGCGGCTGCGCGCAGGAGCGCGCGGACCCCGGAGAGAGGCCCCTCCGGCCCCACACGGAGCGGCCCCCCAGCAGAGAGCTCCGCGCCAACGCGATTGGCCGGCCGCACAAGGGTGGGGGAAATACTCAGTGGCGGCAGCCGGCGAGCTGCCCCCCGCATGAGTATAAAGGAGACCACCCACGCAGGAACAGGCAGTCTCTGACGGCTACTCAACGCTGACCAGTAGGGAGCACAACCCGATCCACGATCGGGGCGACTCCGGCCACTGGCACAGCGTTGCAGTACGGACGCAGGACAGTAAGGCGCGCCCCGGACTCCGCGTCCAGGACCCACCCGAACTCCACGGCCACGCCTAGGGAGGGATCTCCACCCCGCAGTAGAGATACGCATCCAGGTCCTCCCGCGACCCGGATCGTACGCTCGACCACCCCCTTTGTACGCCAAGAGGCACAATCGGCCCTTCTCAGGGCCAGCCCTAACTTTTCGTGCAATAAAGAATAGTTACTCTCTTTCACTCAAAACCACTCTCTTTTTCTCGATCCAAACTCGCCACTCACCCCAAACACCCCCTAACAGGATTAAAACCTGTTACATTAACAATTTAATTTGTTAACAATTGTCAAAAGACCCAAGGACACTGTTATTCACACTCGAAAACGGAAGAAAAAGAAGAGAAAAAAAATCAAATTTGAAAAATAATTAATAACAAAAAAAATTATTAACAAATTAATTTATAAACAATTGACTACGTCCACAACCACGAGCTCGTTCTACTACGCACGATTCCACTATTCTCAAAGTTGGCCGGGCCCAACAAGTAAACGACCAAAATTCCCAAATTGTTTAATTATAAACAAATAAATTATTCAAATTATTTACGACAAAATGCGCTCACTCGTTGTCCAACCCAACTTCAAAGACAATTCAAAAATCGGCAACCTCGGAAAAATTTTCAATTGAATTGATAAATAAACAATTATATTAATTGTTTAACAATTGCTCGTTCTATGTTATTTGCCACTAACACCGTCGTCGTTCGTAACAATAGTTCAATCGTTCGAAAGAAAAAAATTCCTAAAAAAAGTTCCTAAATTCAAATTCAAATTTCCCGCAAAAGATTCACACGAGATAGATAACTAGACTCTACTTGACCGTCCGACTCGTTATCATACGATCACACTGTTTTATCATGCGCCGGCATTCTCGCTTATCGACACACTCGTACCGACTCGGCCACGTGGCGAAATTAATTTGCCCAACCTCAAATTTAATTTTGTCGTTCGGATTATTCCTCCTTGGAATAATAATTGGTTATTGTTCTGTTGAATATCGTCCTTCCTTCCTTCTCATGGGATGTTATGTATATGTATATGTATATATCAATATAAATATAAATCAATTGGGAGGAATAAGGAGCTGAGCTCCGTCAGGGCAACAAAATCAACAATAATAAATTATAAATAATGATAGAACAAAAATTTTCAGGAGGAATAAGGAGTTGTTCACTCCGTCAGGGGGCTGATCAATTAAATTGAGCAGAGTGATCACTGCTATAACTTTGATCACTGCTCGTTCGCCGCTCAGGAATTCGCTCCGTGAGCTTCGCCGATGTAAACATACGCAGCACAGCACTTGCCGGCGCACGTAAACACGCGGGGCAACAACACTTGCCGTAAAATGCCAATAAAACGATTTCTTTTTACTCGCACGTTCGAATTTTAATTAACACCCTATTTCGCGCACGCACTCTCCCAACTCAATTCTCCCCGATCACGACCGCGAACACACGTTGGGCGCCAATCTGTGACCTGGTGCCCGTTCGCACCAGGTTCACGTGGGGATTGGCTCTACCGCGGGCACTCCGTATTTGTTACGGGCGCCGGGAGTGCCGCGACTAGCTCTCGCTCGGAGCACGGGGGACTCTCTCGGGGGGGGGGGGGGGACGGCCGCGCGCGGAGACTCGAACGAGTCTACCCGTGCGCTCGCTAGGCCGTGACGTCGGGGGGGGGGACGCGATGGGAGAGGCCCGGGCCAGGGCCGGAGCCCGTCGTTCTTTGGGGGTGTGTTGGCGCGGTCGCCAACACACACGTTCAATGGGGGGGTGTCGGCGCGCTCGCCGACACGCACGTTCACTGGGGGGGGGGGCACCGGGGCCGCGACGCGCACACTGCCAAACCTTGCCGCCGTTCGCTGTCTCTCTCTCTCGTCCTCAGCTCGGCTCTGCTGCTCTCTGCGGCTGCTGGCTGCGGCGACGTCATCGACCTCGGCGTCCTGGGCATACGCACGCACACACGCTCACGATCTCGCACACGTGGGGACTCTGCAACTCGGGTGTCTCGCGCGCGTCGCGTATTGAGGCTTGCGGGCACCGGACGAGAATGGTCGTCCGCCTCGTGCTCACTCCCGGCCTCACGCCGCCGGAACTCTCGGCGCGCTGCGGCTTGTAGCGCGCTGGAGAATGCTGCCCTCCCGAGCCGGTGGCTGCCTGCTAAGGTGCCGTACCGGCCGGATCGGCGAGCAGCCTCTCCGTCCTTAGTGACGGGTTTCCCCGTCACACCATGTAAATACCATGGGATGGCGAACGGACAAGATTACCGACCGAGTGGCCTAGCGAATTGATAATATTATCCCCGAGATTTCCCGGCAACCATCGAGCATACACATCTCGCATCTATACATCTCGCATGTCAAAATTTTCAAATTCTCAAATTTTCCAATTCTCAAATTTTCTAAAATTTTCAAATTCTCAACTTTTCAAAAATTCTCAAAATTTCTGAACTCCAAAATTTTCCAATTTTTCGGAATCTTCAAACCCTCCAAAAATTTCCAAACTTTACAAAATCTTCACATTTCTCAAATTTCCCAAACTTTTGACTTTCTCAAATTTTTCAAATTTTCCAAATTTTCCAATATTTCCAAATTTCTCAAAATTCTCAAACTTTCAGATTTTCCAAACTTCCACTTTCCAAAATTCTCAAATTCCCCAAATTTCACTATTTGTAAAATTTTCGAATTTCTTAATTTCCAAAATCTTCAAACTTCTTGATGAGATCGATTACTTCCGCCTGTTACGTGGCGTGGTCCTTAATTAACTGGGTTCAGATGTATTGACCGTAGACGTTTTACTCGGTAAGGATCTGTGACGTGTCGAATCAGGTTATCAATAACTCAGTACTCAGGAATTGGATTAGATGTGCCTTTATTCCCTATTCACTTTACTGAGAGAACTCGTGTAATTATTCCAAATACTAGTATACAATATGAGCGTCGGACTGTCTACCGTCTCCACGTTACCCGTGTGGTTACCGTGTCTCTCCCGTCAGACTGCCGACTGACTAACCGCCGAGCGCCTTGTGGCGGTCGTATTTAATCACTCGTGGGGGTGTCATTGCAACCCCTTGGTGGCGCGCTCGGTGGGAAGCGGTCAGTCGCCTCCCGCCGTCTCGAGTTACGCTCCGTGCGTCACGATTTCAACATCTTCCTTCTAGAAAGTTCTGATATTCGTGGGGTGGCCCCGCGCAATTCTATTCTAATAATCGCGGGGCTAGCCACGTGACACGTTAGGGCCGCCATCCCATCGTCCCCGACGGATCATCCATCAAAAAGTTAAAAAAAATTCCCAAGATTCTAATCCCTTGAAATCCTACCGATACCCTTCGAAACGAATTTCCGTGGTTCGTTGAATTTTTTTCATCCTCTATAATCCCTTATTCCGTTTTATACTACTATTGCCGTTCATTATATTCTTGGTCGCCGTTTATCTATCAAGTATGTCCCAGTTGTTAAGTATCGTCCTGTCCTTGTCTGATTTTACTGGTACGGACGTTTGTCTTACAATATGATACATCAATGATATATATATGCGAAATTTATCATCCTTGAAAGGAATGACCGTGAGGTCTAATATTCAATCTAACCTAAGTTGGCTCTCTCAGTATACTAAATTATAATCAAATATACTTTCATCAATCATTTTTTCTTTTTATTTAATTTCTCTCTTTATTGAATCGATGCTCGAGGTCTTCGAGTGATTGGTTGGATTGCAGGCCCTTCCTCGGTAATAGGGCGGTCACGTTCTCGGTTAGGTCTGATAGGCTCACAGCTGGTCTCAACATTCCTGTATGATGTGGCTGTGGCTGCATTGTGACCCTTCCTTGGTCACGCTCCCACCGCATCTCGATGTCTTCTCACAGGGTTGATTCGGTTTCTTTTGAGGTTCCTGTTGACAGTCTTTGAACAATCAAATAAAGGAGCCCCCCGACGACTGGAATTTTCCAAATACAAACTATAATTATTTCTATCATTATAATAGACGTAATTAGTATTATATATACATGTTATTGTAGAAAGGTAACAATAATTAATTAAAACGTAGAACCAAATCTTGAATAACTAATTCCAAATTACTTTTCCGTATGAGTCCGTATGAGGAAAAATATTTCTTGATTGGATTGTTTACCAATAAATTACATGAAATTAATTCTATTCATCTGCAGTTATGCTAGAGCAAATGGAAAAGACAAGCTAACGATAGCGAGAGAGTGATACTGGCTATATTAAAATATTATCAATTTTTTTAATTTTCCAAGTTTCAAAATTTCCAAATTTGAATTTTCGAAATTTGTCAAGTATCTCGTTTACCGTTATGTTGATCATAATAGTATTAAAAATATATGTATAATTATTACTATCATTATAATAAAAATAATTGATTAAAACGTGGAATAAAATCTTGAATAAATAATTTGCAGTTACTTTTCCTGTATGAGTCCGTATAATTAATTGGAAATGACGAGAAAAATATTCCTTGAGAAATATTTCTTCGCCCGCGCTAACGCCTGCACGTCGAATTTACAGTTTGTCATAGATTACATCTGTAATCTCAAGTAATCAATAAACTCTGATATATACTTAAGGGTACGTATGAATTATGTATGATTTCTCAATTATATTTATAGTAATATCAACATTGTCTGAATGTACTCGGTCCTATGAACGGATATCAATTATAAATGAATCTAAATAAACGTTCCGAATCATCCCTCTTCTCCATCTTTGATTTAATTGATATTTTTTCATATACACCCATACTTCCGTTTTCAAATAATAACTTTACAGGGTGTATTATTGAATAGATAACCACATAAGATGGCTGGAAACGAATTATAGTGGTTTCGAAGGCCCTGGGTGGCTTCGTCCTATGTAAATACTATTTACAACGGACAAGATTACCGACCGAGCGGCCTGGCGAATGGATAACATTATCCCCGGGATTGCCCGGCAACATCGAACATCTTGGTGATATTTATTGTTATTGTTAACACATAACATAGCTGAGGACAAATTACAATGGTTTTCAAGCCCCTAGGTGGCTTCATCCTATGTGAATAATCTTTCCTTCAAAGTTCCTAGAGCGGTCCCCGCCGTAATTATCGCGTGGATATCTTTCTTGTCTATTATAGTCTCGTGACCTATTATCGTCGCGGAACCTGCCTCCTCTATCGCTGTTTGAATTATATCTGTTATCTCTATAATCTTGATTACGGTTACTGTATCTACCATTGTCTCTCTGATCATTATAATTTCTGTCGTTATTATTGTATCCGTCTCCGTCTCGGAATCTTACATTCTGTCTGTTATCGTAACTGTTCGCGCCGTCATATTGTCTACTAGCCTGGCCTTGACCCCCGCCGCTCGGCTGACTCGCGCTTGCGTTTTCTGCAACCGAAGCGTTCTGATATACTGTCGGCTGTTGTAAGTATAGCAGTGGCTGCGTCGCAAGTTGATTGACCGCTTGTACGATTTGCGTTGAGTTTTGTACCGCCGGCGACTCTATCTGATCCGCTTGCAATTTCCCGTTTTTTATCAGATTCTCCAACTTAAAGCATTCATTGTATACATGTCCTGAACCGTTACAAAATTCACACTTTTTCGACTCATATTTCTTTCTTCTGCATTTATCTTCGCTATGCCCCGCGGTGTTGCAGTACCCGCATCTGACATCTGGTGTTGCCATTGTTCGTCTGACCGTATTCCCAAAATCCTTTCCTAGAAGTAAATCTCGGAGTATCTCTTCTGGGCTTTTCTTATCTTGTTCTACCAACCGCCGCGTACTTGTTTTCTCTTCGAAGTCTGCTGCTACTGCAATAGCATCAGTTAACGTGCGAGGCTGCATGCTTCTAACTTGATGTTCTAATCCGCCCAATAACCCCTATTGAAATTGTTCCGCGGCCTCAATCTCGACTTTGCGTTTATAGTTTATTCGCTGGGAGTCTAACAGTGTGCGATCGCTATCGTAGATGTTCAATATTCGATGAAGTAGCGTCTTTACTCGTAGTCCATAATCTACAGCCGATTCTCCTTCGTCTTGTCTCACTATCTTGAGTTCGGCCATTATTCTGTCTACTCCCCCTCTCCTACTATATTGAGTTGACAATTCCGTCAGCAATTCCTCTACGCTGTTATAATAATTCAATCGCAACTTATATCCGTCACCAACCTTTCCTTTTAACTTGCTTGCTAATGAGAATAAAATTGTCCGCTCGTTGTTTTTACCGACTTGTCTAACTACGTTCCTCAGTGCATCCCTGAACAATGGTAGTGTATCGGGGTTTCCATCGAATTCTGGAATGCTGTTGAAAGCCTGATTCAAGGGAATTCGAATATTCCGTTCGTAATATGGCCCCCCAATCAAAAATCCACTACGGGCGCAGTACTGCGCCAGTACTGGCCAGTACTGGCGTTCCAGTACTGGCATAGTACTGGCAGAGTACTGGAATGATAACGGTTTTCAGCACTGGCACGTCAGTACTGCGGCAGTACTGGCATGCCCGTACTGTGGCATTACTGTAATGATAACGCTTTTCCGCACTGGTAAGTCTGTACTGCAGCAGTACTGGCATACCAGTACAACTAAAATACGGGCAATTTGAATCGCACCTATTAAAATAAACCGGATAGTAAAATTTAGGGTGAAATATAAATATAAATAGACTATTCATTTATTCTTTTCACTATAAACATTTCCTAAAAATAGACTTTATTTATTATTCGACTACATTCTTTATACAATTTTCTCTGCGAGTCTTTCTTTCTTCCCTCCAGCTCTGTCCTTTGCACCCGAAAACCATCTGCAACAAAAACAAAAGAGAATGCATGTAGGAATAATTGAAAAAGCAATGAAATCTCAAACAGAAAGCAAAATGTTAAAAACTGTGTAAATTTTAATTTTTCCGAGATATGAGATGTTCTATATTTTTTTCGGAATAAAAACAAAGAATTTTCGAAAGACTCGTGTTACCGTTAGATTTTTTTTAAGATGCATTTTAGTACCGGAAAAATTTAAAAACAGTATGATTTGGCGTCCCCCGCCGCGCTGCGAGGGTTGAGGAGATACACAGATGACAACGCGATGCGTCGAAGATCGTCACGCTTGTCGCGCGTGTCGAGTTGGCATCAGCACTGTAGCGCCACCAAGCTCACGCCCTCCATTGTTCATCCTCAACCCTACACGCACAGAAAAACCCGCCACTCTACCTTTTCACGACGATAACCACGCTTTTGCTGCAGCCGCTCCTCGACGACTTCGGTGACCACACCGTCAACCGCCAGCCCTGACACGACTGCTACTTGCTGAGACGTTCTGCAATGGCTGCTTGATCGCACTATGCCTGTAATGCTGAGGTCCTTCCCGTGACGCTGCTGCAAACTGACTGGATCAGCCGTGCGCCCTCCCCCCGCGAACGTAGCTGGCCCATGCGCGGTGTAAGCTGCGCAAACGACCAGCACGTTACATATTCGTATATTGCATATCGTATACATGCAATTTATTGCTTCATACGATTGAGGCACATTGTCAGCCGGGTTTCCCCAATGCAGACGACCAACACGCTATATATTTGGTGCATTGCATATCGTGGATGTACAATTTATTGTTGTATATACGATCGAGGCTCATTGTCAGCCGGGTTTCCCCAATCCAGACGACCAACACGCTACGTATTTGTCGTACTGCATATCGTGTATATACAAATTATTGCTTCATACGATTGAGGCTTACTGCCAGCCGTGTTTCCCAAATACTGTCGGGCTTTAACTGATACATTAAAAGCACTTATACTTACCTGAAATAGAGTATGCGATTTCACTCATCGTATGAATCAATTATTGAACCATAGAGATGAATGATTTTTTCTCAAACATTTATTTTCCATTATCATAGATAGCAGCTCCTATGCCAAAAAATGTTCACTTTTTGCACTTCGAATTTTTCAAAAACTTCATTCCCCGTATTATGTACTATGCCTGTACTGGCTTGCCAGTACTGGCAAAAGAACCTATTCGTAGTAAGACATTAATATGCCAGTACTGGGTGGCCAGTACTGGTGGAGTATTCTGCCCGTAGTGAGTACTGGCGTAAGTCTGACATTTCCGATTGGGCCGTTTCCTGTCCATTCCCTCGAGCCCGTCATTCTGACGTTTTGAGGGTCCGCCTCAATTCTATGCAGATATTCTGCTCCTGTTGAGTTATTCCCATTTTGTTCATTCATCATTCTATTCTCACTGTTTCCTCTGTCCTGCGGTTTAACTTCCCACATGCTATTTTTGCGTATATCTTCCTCCTCTTCTTCCTCCATCAGCTTTTGTTGCCTCCGCTCGCTCCATCTTTCTATGAATTCTCTGTTACCTTCTAAAAGCCTATTTATTTCTTCGTTAAATCTGACCGATGCTTTCGATGATGGGTATGTGATGGTCGGTTGTTGCTCTTGACGCGGTGATCCTAAGTATCCGTTTTGCCTCCCAGGATTATCTTGATAATTAACGTGTTTTATTGGGCCGTCTCTCTGATACTGTTGAGTTTGATTTCCGCTCAATACTTGCGAATGCACTGTCATGATTTCGACCCCGTCCGTATCGTTATAGTCTGTTGTCGGTCCCTGTGCTTTAATTTCTCTTTTCGAAGTTGAATGTGTTATTTTTTCTTGTTTAATTTTTTGTAAGTATGTCTGGTTGTCGTGAAATCTGCCCTGTCCGTAATTGACTATGTCCAGCCGTCCCCCCTTTAGATTCTGTAATATTCCGTAGTCATATTGTGGCGTCTGTTCCTGTTTAATTTTTGGTAAATACTGTTGTCCTCCCTGTAATTTGACGTACTCCTGACCAAGTCCTGTTTTCATCCTTGCTATCCTCTCTCTCTCCTCTTTTCCCATTGCAAATGCCTCTAAGTTTGGATTAAAATTACGATACTCAAGATGAAAGTCGACTGGCGTCTCCATTGTATTGTCTGGGTTTGTCTCCGGATTCAAATATTCTTCTAGGTAATAGTCGTCATCGTTCTGTTTCTGTTCGTTTCCCTGTACAGTTTTAGCCGTTTTCTTGTAATTTTCCGCGATATCTTGTATCAGTACCTTGTGTACTCGTTCACGATCCTTCGATTCTTGTAATTCCCTGGCTCGCCTATTTTCCTATTCTCGTTTACGCTGATCCCGTTTTTCCCGAATTTTATCGCGTATAATTTCTCTCGATTCTACCAAAAAATCGGAATCTTTTGGTTCTAAATATTTTGCTTCGCATGATAATAGATACTCAATTCCTTCAAATGCTTTCAAAACATCCCGTTCGTTGTCGTCGTCAAGTTGAGCTATTCCTATAAGTCCCGCTACCATCATCCATTTCGCTTCTATAGATGGTCGCGCCATAAGCACTCTCAAAACAGCGCTTTGTTTCCCACTTGTATAATCTTCCAAAAGACTTCCGTCGACTGGGTCCTTATCGAGTGCCGTTTTCAGATCAGATTCAGTTATCTGAAAAATTTTGCCCCGAAAAATTCTGCCAAGTTGCGCTCTGTTGCGCTTGAGACTGAAGTTCGACTACTGGTTCGTTGACCTGTATTATTTACTTGACAAGTAGTACAGAATATAAGATTGTCTGAATAATTCGTTATTTTTCTCTGTTTGTCAAATCACTTGTGAAATTACTATTTTGCGTGCTTCTAAATTCCAGTCGTTCGCGATTCCCACGGGACTAAATGATAAGGTTTGAATGTACTTACAAAAAGGCGACCAAGAATGTATTGACACGGCTAGCTCTGGTCATCCTTCTTGTCTGGGTGTATATTATTGCTTGCAGTCTTTTTTCTTCCCTCCTTTCTGTCTATCTGCTTCGCTGTTGATTTGCTTCGCTATCGTCTTCTTCTTTCTTCCGTCACAACGCTTACTTTGCGCGGTTGGTTCCGACGTGGTTGATTGAATTCTCAAAAAATGTCCAAATTCTCGACTCACGATATAAACTCTCTCACACGAAACGAGATCCCAGCTCCTCCACCATGAAATGGAACCCGTAGCGGCGCACGTTAATTCCTGTTACGTGGCGTGGTCCTTAATTAGCTGGGTTTAGATCTCAGCTACGGTATTGACCGTAGACGTTTCACTCGGTAAGGTTCTGTTACGTGTCGAATCAGGTTATCAATAATTAAGTATTCAGGAATTGGATTAGATGTGCCTTTATTCCCTATTCACTTCACTGAGAAAGCTCGTGTAATTATTCCAAATACTAGTATACAATATGAGCGTCAAACTGTCTATCCTCTCCGCGTTACCCGTGTGGATAACCGTGTCTCTCCCGTCAGACTGCCGACTGACTAACCGCCGAGCGCCTTGAGGCGGTCGTATTTAATCACTCGTGGGGGTGCCATTGCAACCCCTTGGTGGCGCGCTCGGTGGGAAGCGGTCAGTCGCCTCCCGCCGTCTCGAGTTACACTCCGTGCGTCACGATTTCAACATCTTCCTTCTAGAACGTTCCGATATTCGTGGCGTGGCCCCGCGCAATTCTATTCTAATAATCGCGGGGCTAGCCACGTGGCAGGTCTCAGAGGCTCGATATCATTTGAATTTTTGAAATGTGAGGCCCGATTTGTGATCAGTGACCTCAAAAACCCATGTATACCAATTTTCAACGAAATTCAATTTTTTCCAAATTTTTTTTAAGTGATCTTAGAACCTCTAATTTGTAATTCCAAAATTCGAGGCCGGATTCGTGATCGACGACCTCAAAAACCCATGGATACCAATTAGTGATCAGCGACCTCAAAAATCCATGCATACCAATTTTCAACAAAATTCAATTTTTTTCCAGATTTTTTGTCAGGTGATCTTAGTGTCTAATTTGAATTTCCAAAATCTGAGGCCAGATTCGTGATCAACGACCTCAGAAACCCATGTATGCCAATTTTCAACAAAATTCAATTTTTTTCCAAATTTTTGTTAGGTGATCTTAAGGCTTGATCTAATCTGAATTTTCAAAATCTGAGGCCGGATTCGTGAACAGCGACCTGAAAAACCCATGTATACCAATTTTCAAGAGAATTTAATTTTTTTCCAAATTTTTGTCAAGTGATCGTAGAGCCTCTAATTTGTATTTTCAAAGTTCGAGGACGGATTCGTGATCAGCGACCTCAAAAACCCATGCATACCAATTCTCAACAAAATCCAATTTTTTTCCAAATTTTTGTCAAGTGGTCTCAGAGGCTTGATCTCATTTGAATTTTTGAAATGTTAGGTCGAATTCGTGATCAGCGCCCTCAAAAACCCATGGATACCAATTAGTGATCAGCGACCTCAAAAATCCATGCATACCAATTTTCAACAAAATTCAATTTTTTTCCAGATTTTTTGTCAGGTGATCTTAGTGTCTAATTTGAATTTCCAAAATCTGAGGCCAGATTCGTGATCAACGACCTCAGAAACCCATGTATGCCAATTTTCAACAAAATTCAATTTTTTTCCAAATTTTTGTTAGGTGATCTTAAGGCTTGATCTAATCTGAATTTTCAAAATCTGAGGCCGGATTCGTGAACAGCGACCTGAAAAACCCATGTATACCAATTTTCAAGAGAATTTAATTTTTTTCCAAATTTTTGTCAAGTGATCGTAGAGCCTCTAATTTGTATTTTCAAAGTTCGAGGCCGGATTCGTGATCAGCGACCTCAAAAACCCATGCATACCAATTCTCAACAAAATCCAATTTTTTTCCAAATTTTTGTCAAGTGGTCTCAGAGGCTTGATCATTTGAATTTTTGAAATGTTAGGTCGAATTCGTGATCAGCGACCTCGAATACCCATGTATACCATTTTTCAACAGAATCCAATTTTTTTCCAAATTTTTTTCAAGTGATCTGAGAGCCTCTTATTTGTATTTCCAAAATTTGAGGCCGGATTCATGATCAGCAACCTCAAAAATCCATGCATACCAATTCTCAACAAAATCCGATTTTCTTCCAAATTTTTGTCAAGTGATCTCAGAGGCTTGATCTCATTTGAATTTTTGGAATGTGAGGCTGAATTCGTGATCAGCGACCTCGAAAACCCATGTATAGCAATTTTTAAAAAAATTCAATTTTTTTCCAAATTTTTTGTCAGATGATCTTAGAGTCTAATTTTAATTCCCAAAATCTGAGGCCGGATTCGTGATCAACGACCTCAAAAACCCATGTATACCAATTCTCATCAAAATCCAATTTTTTTCCAAATTTCTGTGAAGTGATCTTAGAGCCTCTAATTTGTATTTTCAAAATTCGAGGCCGGATTCATGATCAGCAACCTCAAAAACTCATGTATACCAATTTTCAACAAAATCCAATTTTTTTCCAACTTTTTGTCAAGTGATCTAATTTGAGGCTTGATCTAATTTGAATTTTTAAAATGTGTGGCCGAATTCGTGATCAGCGACCTCAAAAACCTATGTATACCAATTTTCAACAAAATTCAATATTTCTCCAAATTTTTGTCAAGTTATCTTAGAGGCTTGATCTGACTTGCATTTTCAAAATGTGAGGCCGAATCCGTGATCAGCGACCTCAAAAACCCATGTATACTATTTCCAACGAAATTCAATTTTTTTTCCAAATTTTTTTCAGTTGATCTTAGAGGCTTGAATTTGAATTTTCAGAATTTGAGGCCGGATCCATTATGATCGAGTTCAAAAACATATGTGTACCAATCTCTACAAGAAGCCAACGAGGCAAAAGCCGTTTAACGTAAATAGTTAACTTGACATATCACATTCAGATGACATGTAATTACGTGAAAATCATCTATTCATTGAAAGAGACGTACTACGGCTATCACATAGCTTAGCATTAGACTTCTGAAGAGAGTCGTGAACTAAATTCTATGTGAAATTCGAAACTCGCCTGAGTTGGCCCCTTTTTGCACGGACGGCGAGTTGGCCCCTTCTTTTACGGACGGCGAGTTGGCCCCTTTTTACACGGACTGCGAGTTGGACCCTTTTTGCACGGACGGCGAGTTGGCCCCTTTTTGCCCGGTCAGCGAGTTGGCCCCTTTTTGTTCAGGACGCTGAGTTGGCCCCTTTTTGCTCTGAGGCGACGATATGTGAACCGCCTCCATGGTTTCTCATAGAGATTGGTACAGATGGGTTTTGCAGGTCGCTAATTATGAATCCAGCGTCAGATTTTGGAAGTTCGAATTAGAGCCTTAAATATTGTAAATTAAACATTTGGAGAGGTCAATATCTTTCAATAAGAACTAGCAATAGTCTCTCGCTTGCCCTTGCTTGCTCGAGTGTTTCATGAGATTTCGCATCAGAAATTCTGAAAGACATCACACAATGCATACATATCGATTAGAATAACTATATCCATGGGTAAATTTAAATCCACTCTTGGATATGCGCCTCACCAATACGTCTTCGTCGTAAAAGTCGGGCAACATGCTCAACTTAAGTAGAATGGTAAACATTGTGTAGCCTTAACCTTTTTTTGAAAAATTATAATCATATCGAAATTCGAATAATTCATCGAAAAATTTAACCAAGCATGCTTTCTCAAAGAGATTTCATGCGAGAAACGGGAATTTCATATAATTTGAAATATTCCATCATATTTCATGCCCACGCATTATTTCTTCTCAAATTTTAAGTGAGTGTCGTGTCTGGCCTGAAGGGTGGATTAGTATTATAGGGAAAAGAAAGGAAAACGCTCTAGGCCCTGGCCTTTCTTGTGCTTGCTTACCTCTGAAGATCTGCTACCTGTCGATTAACAGCGTAGGGGAGAGAGGGGCAGGTTGTCAGTGTGGGTAAGTTGGCAAACTCTAAATATCTGCTAATTCGTGCGATGTACGGAGATGGCGTTCAGGGCAATTTGTGTACATTACCACGATACATATTTGTCCTGAGTACCAGATGTCCAGCGCTGTTTCCAGAGGAATGAGGTGAGTTTAAAATATTTAGCTGATCGGAAAAAAAAAGATTGTTCAGAAAATTTCGTTTTTCTTCAAACCCATATTGGTATACAATAATTTTCAATAATGTGTCATATAGAGTTTGACCACCTCTATATTTTTGTAAAAAAATTTTTTTGAATAGTCAAGTAGTTTTTGTTTTATATTATTTGTTGTCATGTTATTCAATGGGAGGTAAGTTTGCAGAGATTTCTGGGGGCATGTTGGCATACTGTGTAACATATACTTTTTTTCAGAAATGGTCAGAAATCGCAAAAGAACAACGGCTCGAGCCACTACACGTAAAGAAGTCATTCTAATTGCTATTAGAAAAGTTAAATATGAAGGGATGTCGGTATTTTGGATATGTCATAATTGTCAATGATTCCGTATTTATGCACTAATTTTGTTGTGTTGCACTTGATTATTTTTGTTCTAGCGTTTATATTGTGTTTAATGGATTGAAATGTATTGAAAGATATGTGAAAAGATAATAAATATTGTTAAATTTCCCTGCTACCAACTCGCCCCGTCTGATTGTCAACTTACCTCCGCTGGGGGGCACATTGTCGATAATTTTTCGGCCGAATATAAACGTTAATTTGGCAAAAAATAATTAATATTTTAAAGAAATAAAAATTGTTGTGTACTCGTGAGAGCGAGTACTTTCATATAATAAACTTCAATATTGGCTATATTTTGATTTTCTTGTGAAAAAAAAATTATTTTGTGAAAACTCTGCCTATCTGCCCCTCTCTCCCCTACCGTCGGATTAATCGGGTTAACTCTTCTTTGTTAATCCCGTGGACATAAATGTTTAAGTTAATCTTGAGGATTAACACGCTAGCCTCGAAGATTAACACGTTAATCACAAAGATTAACACGTTAATCGAAAAGTGAGCTCGTGAAGCGAGATCAGGTAGAATGTTATAGTTGTGAGTTTACTTTAAGAGAACAGTTATTAAACGGAGAGAGGGGAAATTTAGAAGAGTAGATGTAAATATTATTAGGTTTATTATAATAGGTAGAGAAACTGAGAAAGACAATATTTCATGACATATTCGGTAGTATTATATCATGTATATACGATATTACGCTAAGTCGCGAAGGGGCGATATAACTTATACTATACTTATACTTATTAATACAGGGAAATTAAATTAAATACTATAATTATGTTAACGTATGAGGTTCCAAGTCATACGATTGATTTAAACAAATTGTGTACTTATTATAGATAACGGTACGAGTTTCCAAGTCGTACAATAAGTAGAAATAAAATATATATATATAATTTTATGAGAACTTATCCGTACAATCCCAAATTGTTTGGTAGATTGGCGATGGTAATGGCGCACGCAATTTAAACAATCACTACGTCCTTTCACTTAAATTACACTTATTGTCACTAGAACTTGGAGTCACTAAGGTGGAGGGTTTCGAGGTCGTCCTCTTGACGTCGCGTCCAACGACGGGTAACCAAAGCTTCTTCTACACCTGCACGAGACGGCTGGGTGGATAGTTAGTACCACGACTCCGCAAGGGAGCTCGTATTTAATGTCTCGGCACGTGTCAGGTGCAACAGTCAGCTCGATCTGTCGCCCAATCGGGGAGCGCGACGCGTCAATCGGGCGATCGCGAAATCCTCCGTCTGCACATTTTTCCGGCCGATGCCGATGACCGCTGGCCTTCCGCGGCACGTGCACGGGACGCTACACGAGGAATATAGCCAAAAAACATCAATTTTCTCTGACAAATATAGATATAAAATATGCATTGTGACATCAATCCATGGGTTTTCTCAATAATTTAGAATGAACATGAAAATTTCAATGTATTATCTCGCAATCCACGCCGAGGAATTAATTCTCTCAAAATTTTCACCATGAAACATCTTTTTTATACTTTTTCTGTAGCAAATTTGTTGATGATGGTCTCCAAAGGGAAATAGAGTTTTTTCACATTTTACGAGTGAATGTGGAAGAAAATTGTCACATTGCTTGATTTTAGAGAGTTTCCATCAACTTTATGGCCCGGAATATCCTAGAAGTAGTCACCAAATCGAGAATTGTCTAAAAATGGAAGTTTTTCCAAATCTTTTTCATATTTTCTGGGAAATTACTCTTCCACCTCAATAGTATATTATGCACCCGAGCAAGGTTAGGCGATTCTTATAGATTCCCATAAATATATGAGCCCAAATGATCAATTATTATGAATTATATGAGAACTTTTCAAAAACACGCTAGCAATGGTTGCTAGAGAAATAAACAACGGATGTTGCTGAACACCGAACTTGGTTCACATCTTCCGGAGACCGACCTGTGAGCAAAATTTCAGGATGATCGGACCATTCCTTCGAAAAACGACGAATAAATTCGGGCTTGGTGGACTATCCCAAAGTGATATTGCGAGAAAAAAATTTCACGCTCCCCGGGCTGGATTGCGAGAAAAAAAGAATTTTTCCTCGCAATATCACTTTGGGATAGTTCACCAATCCCGAATTTATTCGTCATTTGAAATATGTGGACGTTAGAAAATAATTATTTCGTAAAATACTCATTTCTTCGGAAGTTATCGTACGACAAAAGAAAAAGTGCACGTATGTACATCCATACAGACATTTCTTGATTTCCATGTTTTTTGTCCCGTAGATCACGAAAATCGAGGTCCCGGAGTCTGATTTGATGGATCGATTTTTACCCCATTACAAAGCTTCCTCTTTGAGAAAGCAAAATATCGCTCGTGACAGAAGCATATTAAACGTTCAGTCGCAAAATACTCCACGTGTAAAGTGATTGGCTGATTTTCGAATTCAACATCGTTGAATCGCGCAATTCGCCCGCTTACTCGCATGATTCCTTTGTTGTCAATGAGTGGTTAAAAAATTTTGGAATCTACTATTCTTGTTGAGCTCTTTTTCCTTTTTTAGAGCTTGGAGCTCGCTCGAAAAACAAATGCCTGAATTTTCCTATGCCAAAAATTTTCATACTTTCTACCGAATTTTCAACTTGCGGCTGTTTCCATCATGGGTCGACATACGATTTTAGTCGTCTCGCAATCACTTCTCCACCTAGACATCTTGCCGTACGAGGAACATCTGACGTTGTAACACAAATTGTACCAAGAAAACTCTTTTTTCGCTCCCAAGTTGTTGACTTCAAATTTCTCATTATTTTTCAAATGCTTCTCTTTCGACCACATATCTGAATTCTGAAGTAAAAATTCCGGCTCCGTCAACCAACGCTCATTCTCGTACAAAGTTTCATCTGATAATCGCGTTTCATCCGTCGGATTATCTTCGGTCGGTACCCACTTCCATTCGTAAATTTTGGTCAAATTAGCCAATTTCGCCTAAACGATTTGCGACATAGATTTGTTTCTTAGATGAATCAGATATTATCCGCAGCAAAACGACTGTTGAATCTGACAAATGATTATCATTATTATTAACTAGAAATACTCTCTCGCTCGCTCGAGTATTCCATGGGGTTTCGAAATCAGATATTTTGAAAGACATCACACAATGCATACATATCAATTGGAATAACTATATCCATAGGTAGATATAAATCTGCTTCTGAATATGCACCTCATCAATACGTTCTCGTCGTGAGAGTCGGGCAACATTCTCAACTAAAGTAGAATGGCAGACGTTGAGTGGTTTAACCCCTTTTTAAAAAATTATAATTATAACAAAACTCGAATAATTCATCGAAAAATTGAACCCAATATGCTTTTTCAAAGACATTTTATGCGAAAAACAAAGATTTCGTATAATTTAAGATCCTTCGTATGAAAAGTGATAGCCCAAGTAAAAAAAACATGTCAAGTTTTTATCCAGATTATATACAGATTATATATAAAAGTGATCATATATAATCTGTATATAATCTGTATATAAAAATCATCAAAGCAGTCGTAAGATCACGGAGAGCACAGTTCCAGAGCGACGTGCTTGGGTTTGTTCCGACGGTGCGCTCCACGTATTTTCTCTTGGACGAGTTGACCCTGGACCCAAACGGTGTCCAGGTAGTCAGGGTACCCGATGACGGTGTTCCAAGGGTGCGCTCCTGGTATTTTTGGTTGGAGTAGCCGATCCTGTACCCGAACTAGTAATTTATTATATTCCTGTCACGCATCATTTTTTCTAGAATTTCAACCAAGGAATATAGCCAAAAAATATTTATTTTCTCTAGAAAATATCTCTCTATATTAAAAGCTGAACCGCCGCCGCCGCCGCCGCCGTCGTCATTCTGCTCCTCACGGTTGCTCCACACGGTTGCTCCTCAGAATTGCTCCACCTCTTTTCCACCCATTTTTTCCACCCTGTTTCCACCCTGTTTCCACCCCCTTTCTCCACCTTTTCTCCACCCCTTTACCATGAGATATGGAAGCGCTATCAATGATCATTCGATTGACCAGACTCAAATTTGCATCATATCATTATCTCGTGGTTTTTCCACGATTTCCCCATAATACTTGAGAACATCAAATTTCTTTCGCAAATTTTATTGTTACGCATCAACATTTTTGTCTTTCTCACGATAGTGAATGAAAGGGTCCCCGCAGCTCTATCGATTTGTCACATGCACATTTTCATCAAGACATCAATTTACAGTTTTCTCCAATGATTCACGGGATAGAGGGTATTATGAAGATATTTCTTCTCATGTCACGCTCACCATCAATATTAATTAAATCTTCACAATGGAATATGGAAGCCCTTTCAATGATTATCTGATCGGTTAGAGACGGAATTGCACCATTCCATCATTTCATGATTTTTTTTAATGGTTTCTCCAATACTCATGAAAATGTATTATCCCATATTTCATTATTTATCCCACTCATGAAAATGTATTCCCATATTTCTTTATTTATCCCATATTTAACACTCAAGCATCAATATGAAAGCCCTTTGAATGAGATATTGATTGATTATCCACGTTTCAATTTACTAAAATTCTACGTCGGAATATGTACAAATAGAATGACTTTAGCTCTGATAACATGGAAAATAATCGCATTGAAAGTTACTAAATAATCGGTACGCTTCGGCGTTAATGGGTTGATTTTTTTAACGATATATCTTGTACATCTTTCTGAAAATGGGTTTTTCACGAATTCCATGCCCATGCATTAATTCTATTAAAGTATAAATCATGGATATGAAAACCCATCTGATGATTTTTCGATCAGTCACACTTGAAATTGCACCATTTCTTTATTTAACATATTTTTCTCAACGCATTGAAGTCACAAATTACAACACCAATTTTCAAGTAAGTACTTCACGCCCATGCATCGACATATTTCAGTTTTTCAGGAAGAAAAATAAAATGCTCAAGCAGCTCTGTCGATCCGTATTATCAGAATTTTCGTCACGCCTCTAAATCATGGGTATTTTTGCTTCCTCAAAGAGAAAGCTTTGTAATGGGGCAAAAATCGACCCAACGAATCAGACCTCGGGACCTCGATTTTCGTGATCTACGGGTCGAAAAACATGAAAATTCAAAAGTGTCTGTATGTATGTATGTGTGTGTGTGTGTGTGTGTGTGTGTGTGTGTATGTGTGTGTGTGTGTGTGTGTGTGTGTGTGTGTGTGTGCGTCCCGTTTTTTTTTCGTCCACGATAACTCTCGACGGAATGGTCCGATCGTCTTGAAATTTTGCACACAGGTTAATCGTGGCAAAATCTCGGGCGAGTTCAATTTTCAGCGAAATCCGTTGTGTATTTCCTTAGCAACCGTTGTTAAGGTGTCTATTTTTTTCGTTTCTTTCGTCCACGATAACTCCGGAAGGAATGATCCGATCGTCTTGAAATTTTGCACACCGGTTAGTTGTGACAAGATCTAGTCCGAGTTAAATTTTCAGCAAAATCAGTTGGTTATTTCCCTAGCAACCGTTCCTAACGTGTTTTCTCACAAATCCTTATGAGTGCTCATTGGGGCAAGCCGGAAAATCAGTTTTAAGTCACACTCGATGGCCAAGGACACTGAATTGTCCCATTTTCTCCATAACAGCGGTTGTTTACCTCCCTAGCAACAGTTACGAAGGTTGGAAATCATTAATTTATGACCCATTTCCATCATTTTCGACGGCAAAGGACACAAAATCTTTCCAATTAGCTCCTTAGCAACCGTTGTTTACCGCCCTAGCAACCGTTGCTAAGGGAAAGAAAAATTCATGTAAGTTTCGTTTCCAGTATTTTCAACGTGCTATAGAGAAAATTGGGAAAATTTGGTGTCTTTTGCCGTCGAAAATGATCAAAATAGATTTTGAATTGATCATTTCCAACCTCAGCCGTCGAAAATGATCAAAATGAGTCTTCAAGTGTGCTAAATACGGACTTAAGAGCAGGGCGGATCGATTTTGACCGCATTAAACCGTATGACAGTCACAAGATGAATTGATCGAAAAATTATGCAGGTCCAAATGTCTCGCATCGTGTAGAACCTAGAACCGCTTGCTTTGTTGCATTTGATCAAATAATAAGAGAGCCCGGGCAGATATCAACACTCGCAACATAGTTTGGTCAATTGAAAAAGAACGACACTTAACACAGTCACAAAGATACGAATTGAATTGATTAAATAATTTTTTTGTAATTTTTGAAAAATAGATGATAGTATCTACGCTAGTGGAAAGGTGAAAATACAGGTTTGGGAAGCGTTTGTGGGTGATATTGAAGCCTCTTTGAGAAAGCATACTGCTAAGGCACTTGGCAGCGGTTTTTAACAATATATCTTGCACGTCTTTCTAAAAATGAGTTTACATATCATGATTTCACGTTTTTTTTCCAACGCATTAAAATAACAAATTCCAACACCAATTTTCAAGTACTTCACGCCCACGCATCGACATATTTCAGTTTTTCATCATGAAAAATAAAAATGCTCAAGAAACTCCACCCGTATTAACTATCAGTTCTTAAACATCAGTTCTTCCCGCATTTCACGCCCACGCATCGATTTCCCTGAAGTTTTAACTATGAACTTCCAATGATCCTTCGATCTGTCTGACCGAAATTTGCACCACACAATTATTCCATGGTTTTTTTTTCGATGAGGCTAAGAAAAAAGTCACAAGCTGCATTTTTACATTTTTAATACTCTCGCATCATTTTGTTCAAACTTCACAATAGGGGAAATGAAAGCGCTGGCGATTTCATTTCGATCGATCATATTAGTTTTCATGTGCGTCGACTCTTTCATTGATATTTTCTTACATGAAATTTTCGGGAGGATTAACTTCATATCATAATGTAGATGTAGATGTAGATTTCAATTTCCAATTCTTCTGTGATGCATTTGGATATTTGAGCTCCTAGAAGGGCTGCTTGCAATTTTAAATGTGGAATTCTAGACGTTGTCGGCTTTATCGGCCCAATTCTTGTTTTAGCCATAATCAACCATAAATGGATTTCCCCGTTTTGAGATTCTGTACTCAAATAAGTAACGGCCGCAAATGCTCGTCTATATTCGGCATACTTTCCTATGTAACATCGTTGAATTTCGCAGTTATTCATTTTGAAACGATATTTCAACCATTTTAGCCAATTCAAGATTTTCTCGTCTCTGATTTTCATATGCCATTCAAACCCACTTTGACAAATATCTTGCATCAATCATTTTGCACGAAGTGGAAAGGGTGCCAATATTCCTAGCGGATCATGCACGGACAATGCAATACTAAAAAATTGGCGTTTCGTTGGTTTTCTCCTTCCGATACAAGCTTTGACGGTATCTTGTGAAAATCTACATTGAAACTCAGAGCATCTAATTTCTTATCCAAATATAATTCTGATACTTTTTCCTCTTCATAACATGAATTAGGTTTTTATTAGGATTTCAATCTGTTTTCTTCGCAAATAGGCGTGTCAAGTATTCGTGAGTCATTTGATGCCCACCCATGTATATTAGAATTGGCTTTACCATAAATCAAAAGGACATCGCTCACAAGATTTTGCATTTCCCCGGTGGTTTTCTCGTTTGCTAAATAATCATTCTTATAACTATTTTTTTTTGATACTTTTGGCAGCGATTGGTTTTACGTTCGAGTATCTATTCGCGTTTTTTTATTTCTAACATATATAGCGTTCGTAGGAGCACATATTTCGCCAAAAGTTAAACTGCACATCGCGTACGTATTCGGCTCTTTACTTCTATCAGAGTCACGCCATGAAAATAGCTGCGCACCCCAATCTGGCTCAATTACTCGCAAATAAATACTTTTGAATGTACACTTAATTCTCACAGCTGTTATCAAATTTCGATTCAAATTTCAATCCAGAACAATTTCTTAAGATGGGTACGAACTCGAATCATAAATTCACGTCAAGTATTTAAGGGGTAATATACCTTTGTGACTTTTGTTCCCCTTTTTTTTGTTGGCTTAAACACTCCATAAACTATCTTAGAATGATATGAAAAGTCGATCAAAAGGGGGAAGAAGTTCTAAGTGCCTCAAAAAATCGATTGTATTCAAAACTTTGAACGCGTTTATCTCGGAACCGTCTTTTTTGACATTAGCGTACCAATAGCGCCGTCAATTTTCAACCGATTCACTTCAAATTCTAACTGTAGCTTGGAAACATGATTTTTAAGTGAACGTCGTACGACTTTTTTGATATTTGGATTTTCACCGATTTT
The DNA here is from genome assembly GCA_020882685.1 of Aphelinus atriplicis. Classification (NCBI taxonomy): domain Eukaryota; kingdom Metazoa; phylum Arthropoda; class Insecta; order Hymenoptera; family Aphelinidae; genus Aphelinus; species Aphelinus atriplicis. The sequence continues at coordinate 50,490,933 of CM037074.1, read as the reverse complement.
ATGGCCGATTTTCGATCAATTTTTTTGCGAAAAAAAAAGAAAAAAATTTAAATTGACGCCATTTGGCCCCAAATTCGAATTTCGAAAAAATCATTCGACGTTCACTGAGTTTTTTATTTTACTTCAAAATCCCGTTCGATTTTTTCTTCTAGGGTCGAAATTGTGACCTGTAGCGGTACGCTAGTGGAGAAAAAGTAAAAAAAAATTTTCTCACTGACGAGCTGGTACGCCGCCATTTTGTAATGTATTTTTTAGAAAAAAAGTGTGTTTTCTGTAGTTGGAGAGTAGTACTTTCATATGCAACATATTCCTAGGATTTTTCCTGCGCTTATGGTAAGTGTTTGAAAATGACCTCGAAATCGGAGGTCACAAAGGTATATTACCCCTCAATTCATATTTTTTTAGAGGTATAATAATGTAATACAAAAATTTTATGAATGGTTTGAATGAGATAAAATACACTATTAGCAAATTCATTTTTATTTCCATATTCAGATTTATTTTCCATAATCAAAAATTTACCTTTGCAAAAGGTCCACGTTGACGGCAAGTATGTTCCGTATTCTGGGGTTCATTGTTGAATAAATGCTTAAACGACTGAATTTTTTTGAGTAGGTGAAAATTTGATGATGCCTGTTCAATATTTGTCTATTCCAATGCATTTTAGATAATAATTGCAGAATATGATCCTTCATTCTGCTTCATATTTCTCTGCTACGGATTTATAACTAATTCATTTCACATGAAGTAAGATCAAATATAGTAAAATGAATCTTGTTACACACTTGAGACTATTTTGTCAATGGTGAGACGAGAGAGCATTGAAATCAGTCATTACATGCCAAGTATCCAACTAGTATGATTATCCTACTACAGAATGGATATTTTTCAAATTACACTTAATTCTCGTAGTTGCTAATGTTGAGATGGGAAAATACTCAAATCACAAATTCATGTCAAGTACTTAACTAATATAATTTTGAACATGTGAAGTTTGAAGATTATATAAATGGTGGGAATAGAATGAAATACACCATAAGCAATTTTCTTCCTCAGAGTAAAACCTTTGAATATGGAATACGTTGACGACAAGTATGTTCCGTATCGTATAGTTCGTCGTTGAATAAATTTTTATGCGGCTAAAATTTTTTATGTGAGAAGAACTTTCAAAATGTCTGTTTATTATAATCTCAATCCATCCAAATGCATGTGTTACGGCTATGAGTCTTGTTTATTCAACGAGTTAATATAAATTTCAGATACAATTCAAATGAACTTGCAAAGACCAAAAGACAAAGTAACGCGTGGACTAAAGTTTCATAAAAACCGACAGAGTAATGGTGTTCCTAACAACATTTTGGACCCGAGAACTAGACCCTGTGGTTTACATAGGCGAGTTCTACGGATATTTTGGATGGGATGGAAAGAGCTTGTGATTTGTGCATGGAGAAGATGTCACCCGATTTGTCAATGTTGGTTTAATAATTGCTAGGGCAGCTGTTCTCAAGGAACCCAACTGACCTGATAACTAAAACGGAAAATTCATCCGAAAATTTCATGAAGATCTCAAAGAACAAACAAGAACCTAGCGATAGCGACAGTGGTACCTCCCTGTTGGATGAACCACTATCCCCAAATATACAAAAGGTACAAATGCTTCCTTTGGTACCCAAACCCACGAAAGCCTCGCTAGCCAGAGACAAAAAGATTCGACGCAGTCTGAGCGAAGCAAGTGGCTCAGAATCGCAAGAGGCCATTCGAGAGGTTAAGGCTAAAAGGGGAAGGAAACCCGGAGCCAAGAACAAGCCCCCACCTCCTTCGGTACCCGGCGGTCAAGCGGACCTGAATGCCTCTACAATAGCTAAGCGATTACTTCTGAGACGCAAACAACCCCCCTTACCGCTGAAAATCGCAACACTCGTTCCAGTCAAGGAAGCGACCGAGGAACCCGCCAAGGCTACTCCCTCCACGATTGAAAATCCTCTCGAGTCTCCAGTTGAAGTCTCAGCGGATGAGGCTCTCAAGCGAGATGATTCTTCCGAAACTACTTCCTCCGATTCGGATAGTCCCCCTTCCCGCAAAGAATCGAGACCTCGAGTCAACAAGGACTTATCATTTCTACCAGAACTAATCCCAGGAGGAACGACCAAAACCAACGAAGACGAAGAAGCCCCTTCGAAGGAAGTCTTTGATAAAATCATATCTCCGGAGGAAGCGAATTTGATGACGTTTTCGAACCTAATAAAAAGGGGAAGAGCCCGGTTCCCCGGAGATATGAACTGACCGCGATAAATAATGACTCATCATCATCGGACGAAGGAGAACCCCAGAGACCGAAATTTCACTCCACACTAAGGAGATCGAGAATTCCCGAGGATATTCCACACTTCGAGGAATTAGATCCCACGTTTTTCACCCCAGAGGAAACCAGAGATTTCCTGAAGGATGTCCATAAGAGCACTCTTTGGTGGGATTCATATGGGAAAGATTCCTTCCAGGGAGCCTCCTCAAACCCTACGGGCCTGGGAGGTAAACCAATGGTTCCAGAAGAATTTATCGATTCAACCGCACCTAGACAAGCGGTGTCTTTACCCACCACTCCGGAGAAAGAACCGGTGCCAGATGAAGTTATAAACGAATGGATAGCAGAATCATTCCTTCCCCCTACTCCACCTTCCAAGGAATTACCCTCTACCAAATCCCCTTTAAAGGGCCTACAATCCACCGCCTACCCTCATATGGAAACGGCCCTACTGTCTCATAACTGGCATTTACTATCGCTAGTAAGGGCCGGTAGCGACGAAGAACCAGCGCCAGAGGTCCCTAAAAGGAGCAGACTATTAGCCCAAAGAGCCAGGAGGAGAGTAACCTTCCATGACGATTTAATGTTTCCTTCCGAAGCAGAACGACTAGAGCCGAAGGAGCCTCCCATAAATCCCATCGACAAAGTTTCTTCAACCCCACCTGTGCCAAGCGACCCGCTATCCCTTCAAAACGAGTCGATTTTAGCTAAGGAAAAGGAGTCTGAGATTCAAATTTTTACTCCATCTGAGAATCCTGTTGGTCTTTTACGTAACAAGATACAACCTCAATTGAACGTATCTCCACAGATCACTCTGCAGATTATAAAAACCAGGGAGTCGTTGACTTACTTGAAGAATAACATAGTGCATTTTGTCACTGCGGATTTAGACACAAGCGGCGCAAATTTTAGCTTATTGTTAGACGTGGGTATCCTTTCGTTGAACGAGTTGCGCAATCAAGACCCCCTCCCCGGATCAGTATTAGTCTCACAATCCAAGAAAAGATACGTCTTCGGTCTCGTTATTTCTGCAAGTAAAAATCACTCTACAACTCCCGATATCTCAGGCAGGTGTTTCAAAAATCTGACGCTCTGCCTTACTAATTATGAGGTCCCTTCCTTTCAAATAGCATTGAAAGGCTAACCAACTCACCCCGAGGAGTCCTTCCAAGAGCCATTTATACAGCCCTCAGTGATCTACCCATAACGGTCACTCCATGTTTCGGTGCGTGTATTGTTCCTCCGGAAAATACCCGGGAGTCTCTAATGAAGGATTACCATAATAGTCTTTTCGGCGAACACCGAGAAGTAGTGAAAACATATCATAAGCTGAGAGAGAGATATTTTTGGCCTAGAATGAGAAATGACGTGGAGGAATACATCCACAAATGCCGCACGTGTCAGGAGTGCAAGGCCATCGGACCGTATCATAAAAAACCCATGATCATAACAGACACGCCTCATCAACCTTTTTACAAAATAGTAGTAGACACAGTGGGCCCTTTTCCTATTACTCCGGATGGAAATAAGTATGTGCTGACCATGCAATGTTTATTGACTAAATATTGCATGGCCGCCTGTGTCTCTGATATTCAAGCTACGACCATTGCAGACGCCTTAGCGCGTCACTTAATTGCCAATTTCGGAGTTCCCAGAGGCATATTAAGTGATCGAGGAACGAGCTTCCGCAATAAATTGATGGGACATTTTGCAAAATTCTTCAATTTCAAACTCAACACCACTACTGCTTATCACCCGCAATCAAACGGTTCTCTCGAGCGGAGCCATAGTATGCTCAATAGTTTCATACAAACTAAAGCCGCGGGAAAACAAGATTGGGACAAGGTAGTACCCTTCGCAATGATGGAGTATAATACTTCAGTCAACCGCTCTACCGGATTCACGCCGTTCGAACTTGTCTTTGGAAGAATATGCCGTACTCCGGAGAGTATCCCCGATGAGTTCGAGTTAGAGACGTATCCTTCATACCTCAGGAATCTGGCCCGAGTATTGAGGGACTTCCGCGCCCTAGCGAGTGAGAACTAGATAAAATCGAAAGAAAAGAACAAGGAAATCTACGATCACAAGGCGAAGCCCTTCAATCCCCATGTAGGAATGCAAGTCTATGTCAAGAAGCAAGCCCGAAAAGGGAAGTTAGATAAATTTTTCGACTCGGTTTTTACCATTCAACAAATTAATAGTAATAATACCGTGCTAATACAAACAAAAACGGGGAAACAAATAATCATACACATGGACAAACTAAAGCCTTACTACTAGCCCTATACTGTTTTTACAGGAAACCCACTCCCACCATGGACTGGAGCTACCTTATCCTCCATGGATTTTTGCTGTATCCGATCTCTCTTCTCGCCGGAGCTTCCCGACTCAATTATAGGATCACGCCCTTGAACAACAACCCAGGAATCTATCATGAATATCTGGGAGAGGCCAGATTAGTAAGAACTCCCTGGAGAATTGCAGTTAGCTTAGACATTTCCATGTTAGAGGACCCCGCCGTTTGGAGGCATAAACGTCTAAACAATTTATCTAAACGATGCCTCATGTATGTCTCAGAGAGCGAGTGTAAATACTTGATGCCGGAAAACCAATTGCGAAATCAGTTCGATACGTTACAGACGCAACACGATGACCTACTTACCTACTTACGCGACCCCTCGTCAAATGCCCCCGAATCCTCCCCTCGAGCCCGAACTCTGGTTAAGCGTGGAGCGCCGATTGAATTCGTGGGATGGGCCGGTAAGAAACTATTTGGAACTATGGATGCAGGAGATCGAGAATTTATCAGCAAACAACTCGATCAACTGTACGAACGCCAGACAAACATCACGATTTTAGAAGAACAACGAACTCATATATTGAGATCCAACCTCGAACATCTTTATCATCAAATGAAGGAAGAGCAATCCGGAGTTCATGGCGGCTACCAGAAAGCCTTACAAGGAATGAATAATATGACCAACGAAATAAATGTCCTCCGTTTTTCGAGTTCAATAAATTCCGCAATTTCGGAACTAAAATTATCAACCTTATCGGCTCAAGAAACTTACCGGACATTGACTCAGGCAATTTACACAACTGTAGGGGGACGTCTACACCCGTTGCTCTTGAACCACGATCAAGTATTTTCGATACTCAACTCGATTAACGAGAAGCACGAGGGGGTATCCCTACCCTGGTCTCATCATGCGATCACTCTTGACTATTTGACTACCGAAGCAAAAACCAAGGTTTCCTACGTAAACAATAAAATACTGGTACTTGTCACCATACCCCTAACAGATAACCAAAAATTCTCACAATATTTGATACACTCTCTTCCAGTCACCTATTCTTTGAATTATAAGACGAGGGTGATAAAAATTACATCCCCCTACGAAAGAATTTTTGTCTCCAACGACATGAAATCCTATATGCTTTTGAATGAGAAACATATGGACCATTGTTCCATCTATAACAAAAGCCTGTTATGCTATCCTCAAGTCCCCCTGTTCGAGGATAATAATTTGAGTTGTGAATTTGAGATGTTTTCAAAGCCATCAGAAATTTCTCTCGATCTTTGCCAGTTGACCATATTACCAAAATTTCAAAACTTCTGGAAAAAGCTGGTTTCCACAGACGAATGGCTTTTCTCCCTACAAGAACTCACTAACACTCAATTGGTGTGTTCGAATCGACTTGTTGAAATAATTAAGTTGAACAATTCGGGAATACTAACTATAGATGGCAATTGCGTACTTCACCAGGGTAGAATCACTCTACACGGAGTAAATACTATCCAATTGAATAAAACCTTCACATATACTATGGATACTACACTGAAGTATATCCGTTGGTGGCCCCAAAAGTTTCCTGTTTTTCAAAAACTTCAAAAAACTCCGGAAGCTCAAGAGGTTTTGGATTGGATGGAATATCAGGACTCCATATCTCTACAAGAAATAGAACAAAAATTTAGAGAAATTTCCGTACAGAAACGATTAACATCGACCACAGAAAGTTACTTCACTTGGAGTTTCGTAGCCAACGTAGTAATTTTTGTGTTGCTATCCATAATGTGCAGTTGTTTGGGAAATATCCGGCTATGTTGCGAACTCTATATACGAAAAAGGTTTGAGGGAGCAAAAGGTTCGACCGGTCGGACTACACCTAAGGGAGACTGCACCGAAGTAGAACTATGCCCTCGTGGCTCTCAAAACCCCCTTCGAATAACGTATAATGTGGACCGGGACGAGTTACGTGGTGAATATCATCGACATACTCATTCTCCACTCCTTTTAACTGAGGTTACCGAGAAACCAAGAGACTTGACGGAATCAACCCTATCTATTCCCAAGTTGGATGTAACCATTGTTTAAAGGATGCAGTGGGAAAATTTCCTTTCCCATATAAAATACGTTGGGAAGGAAAAATTTCCTTCCCCCTATAAAATACGTTGGGAAGGAAAAATTCCCTTCCCCATACAAAGATCCCCCCCCCCTTATAGTATGTTGAGAAGGTGTGATTGGAAGAAAACATAACAACAACAATTAAAAGAGTGGATTTATTCGCTTCTACAACTCTCATTCTACAAATCAAGAGACCTGACCCTGTACCTCATTCAATTATTTAATTGTGATAAGCCCCCTCTTCACCGCCGTCACGCCTAACGCAATGTACCTTCCTCTTCCAATCCTGAAACAAAAAAAAATGAAACTTCACTGAAAAAGGATCCCTCATAGGGACAATTAACTCTTTAGAGATACGCAGGTCGGGAAGTTACTTACCGATGCTTCAGAGCTATCCCTGCGAACATGAAATAATCCTCGAGGCCCTCCACGGTCTCTCGCAGGAGCGCCCCATTCAGACAAGTATATAATTCGCCCGAATACTGCACGTGCGCCACTGCAGAGGGGAAGAAGGGAGTTTCAAAACCAATCATGAATCGGTAAAAATTATCTTCAAAAACCGCTACTTACGCAGGAGATGGACCCCCGGAGCCAATCGTATCTCTCGATGCGATCCCTGAAGTTTGCTCAACGCAGTGCGTACTTGTATTAGACGCAACAAACTCATCCTGAGTATTGCCCCTGCAAGGTGTATTTGACCTCTGCCCAGAGCGAGGCGGATCCTTCCCAACTCCTCGCGAGCATTGGAAATGTCAGCTCTCAACCACAACAAATTTTTGAACCCCATATCCCGTGGATCGTGGCTAACCGATTCACACAGTGAATCAAACTGACGCAGCAGCCGCTCTCGTCCGCCGCGTCCGGCTTATCAGCAAATTCCATAGTAGCCGAGTCTCATATTTCCCGAGCGGATTCAAGAACAAGGAACGTATTAATACATAGTATTCCCCCCTTCTTTTCCCTCTTTAGTCGTTCCCGCAATTAAGAATATCTGCATTCCGATTTTGTTGTATTTAGTATTAAGAAAATTATCAATAGTTTGAAAATTTGTCATAGGATAATCTTTCTACTGAGTAAGAATTGTTACAAATTTCGGGACAGAGCGATCAAGACACCGACAATTTGACAATGTATACCGCCTAGTTTAATTATAAAAATGAATTGAATCTGAAGATTCCATATGAGATAAGTGTCTGAGGTTAAGGGTAGGTTACCCGATGTTAGTTGTAAGAAACTTACAAACAACCGACGCATAATGTACTGTTGATTCAATCAAAAATTCATATTTGGGAAAAGGTATCTTGGGTAAACTAGTTCCTGACACTATTTCACATCCCTGAAAATCCTAATTCCCCTTCCTCTAATTCAAATATCCCTTTAACGAACAGAGGGGATAGCAAATCAAAATCATTTACCGGTCAAGAGGGGCAACCTCTCCCCCACCTCCGCCTCCACCGCTAACGAGACATAAGGTGATATCAATCCTCAGTATCCAGTCAGCACCGAGATGGATCGCCTCGAGGACGCGTATATTACCTCGGTGAGAGAAATCCTTTCGAGAGTTACATCTCTCAACAATTGCGTTAATCAGGAGACCATGTCGATCCTGAAGGACCTCATCGAATACGTGTGCGCGATAAGGGGCGAAGAAGTGCAGTGCCCGTGTTTTCACCATGGAACGCGAGGTACGCGCCGGAACTTCGGCCCTCTGAGTCCAGCGAGGAGGAGCAGCAGCCCAGTACACCGGTCAATGCTGCTGCAGAGAACCGATCGAGGTAGGATTTTCAAACCTCACGCCAACCTCCCGGGGAAGGAAATTTTTCCTTCCCCATAAAAAAATATATTGGGAAGGAAAAATTTTCTTCCCAATACAAAACACCTTGGGAAGGAAAATTTTCTTCCCAATCCAAAATACCTTGGGAAGTATTATGTCTGTAAATTCTGTCGCCTCGAAAATCGGCATTAGCTCCAGCCCCAGATAATTCCCTTTCCCCCTTCCCCTGACCGATCCTAATCGATTCTACATACCCTATTTTTATTTTCATACCTGTGTACCCTTCCGTTACCCCACGTTCCCGAGGCCGGAAACTTTTAGGCCTGGGAGGGGCATGTCGTATCCCAACAATAAAATCCGTCCCATCTCTGTTTCGTATATTCCTATTCTCTCCTTAATCCGTGTTTCCCTTTTGACCCGTATTAAATTCCCTTAATAGCTCCCAATTAGTTAAGGATTAATTTTAACAAAATTTTATAGCGTTCACTCAATGTAGAAATAAATTTCGTTCTAGAATATTCTTACGAATATCATTCTCTGTAAGTCGACATAAGCTCTGTTTCCTCATGCGCATAAAGTGTCAAATTCGCCTCGGCGATGGCGAGGCTGCTGAGCGTGCGAATTCCTCCAGCCGAAGCTCCTGAACGCGGCGGCTTGCTATTGGGCGGTCAGTTTCGTGACGTTCGTTGCGCCCCTCTCGATTCATGGTCAGCACGAGGTCTTAAATAGGAGTGCTTCCCGCGCTCCGCGCCATTTACCCAATAGTCAAACGTGCATCCTAAGTACCGACCCGCACTCCGTTGTGCCTGAGTGCTTGAGAGGCGCGCGAAGAAGGACACGTCACTGGCGGCCCGCAGCGATCACCTGCGTAAAGGAATTTTTCCGGAGGATCTACATCATCACGTAGCTGTTCATCATCGTTGAGTCGACTAGACCACCGTAGGACAACGTTGCGTTCCGGCTCTATCTACAAATTCTCTGAGTTGTAAACGGTAGAGTCCTAGAAATAAGATTTATAACCCGCCTTCCCGCGTGGAAGTAGTTTTAAGAGCGTAAAATTTAAGCCCCTTTTATCTTGCAAATCGAAATCACTTTCGCATATCAAAGAGTATTATTTCCTCTCTATATTCACTTTTATACCTGTATTAATATTGTAAGGGAGTGCAGATGTTTTTAATATAATTGAGTATTGGTTAATTTGAGAATTGCTCCTCTTGATTTTTCCTATGATTTACCACTTCCCTTAACCGATTCGAATATCATCTGTTTACCGTTTTATTGAGAGTACATTGATAATAATACTTCGCCAAGGACCTTGCTTAATAATTTGCTCTCGCTTCCAAAAGTTCATGCTTTCCCCTACATTTCCTGTTTATGATTCAATTGCTCGTAAATTCAAAATTTAATGCTAATTCCCCGGACAGAACTTGAAGTCAGTAAGTAACCAAAATTTATCACCCTTCCATAAAAATGATTTCCGTCTCCCTTGTTTTCCGCGAAAGACCACGCGAAAGACCACGCAAAAGACCACGCGAACTACCACGTGAACCATCACACAAAAGACCGCGCGAACCCTTTTCTCAAGAATTACTCAAGAATTAACGCCGGCTCAGCAGTATCACCCCGGACAACAGGCTCAACTCACTCCCGACGACCAAGGTGAGTCCAGAAGCGGCGAGCGACCAGGGTCGCGAACGTTTCCCACCCACACACTCTTCCTCTTCGCTGAAGGTCCCTAGCCAGGATACGATACTCGTGTATGTCATAGCGCGATGTGTTCGCTTCAGCGGCCGGCGCAATAATGCATGCGGAGCTCTGAATTGCTCCACTTATATAGGAAATGGTCGTATCGAGTTGTGCGACTTGTTCTACAAATCTCGTGGATGGTATTGATTATTTACAAATTTCTCAAACAGTGTGCACATCATTGATATCTGTAGTATTGTAAACTGTTTCGCTTTTTCACATTCATTGATTAATTCGCAACTAAATTCCGCGAACAGCGCATCGACGGATTTCGCACTGCCTAGCGTGTCATCTTGTTCGCGACTTTTAGAAATGAAAAACTGAGTAATTTTACAATATTTCAACAGTGTGCACATCCCAAATAGTTATACTATTGCACACTGTTGCGATTTTTGCGATGTGAATAATTTTTCTCGGTTGAAAATCGCGAACAACGTGTATTTTCACGATTTTCATCAATATGATTCTTCTTCGCGACTTTGCGTCGAATTCGCTCGCGGACAAAAGAATTACTTCAACGGATTAGGTAAATCTACTCGTGAACTTGTGCACACTGTTGCGATTTTAACCAAAAATCATTAATAATCTCAATTTTATCGATATATACATCACGTCATATAACTACGCTAAATCAAATTCCGGTTCGGCGTTTTACTCGTAAACGAAAGCTTAGATCGATTTTTTAACGGTCTCATTTTATCAAAATACGTATGCTAATGTGCATACTGTTGCGATTTTCCGCAATTTTCATGAATGATTACATTAATTAAACAGAATAATGGATACGTATATATATACATATGTACACCTATATATCGACATACATACACATGTCTTGGGGTTACAAGTAAACCTAAAATTTATTAAATTTCTATCATTCCATTATTAGAATTAATTATTTTATATATTGAATATTTAAAATTTATTTAAAATCTTAATTTTTAGAGAATTTATATATACATAAATACGTAATCGCAATTTCTGATCGAAATACAATATCACCGATCACTTTTATCACAATCTGCGATATAAAAGTACATAAAAAAACTGCAAAAAGACATTGCCGGCGAGTGTGCAAGAGAATGCAAGAAATGGGAAAAAAAATAACGGTTTCTCAATGCTTCATTACTTCAATCAGTAATGCTTTTTATAATTTTAATCACAGTGAATCATGTATTTTTGAACATATGCGACATTTATGCTAATTTTTGGCATTCTCGTCTCCCGTCCATTTTGTGTATAAGCCAAAGGTTTTAAAAGAGGATTGATGTGATCTTGCCTGTATATGAATTGATCTCTATAATCTCATAGTTTGGATTCTAAATTTTTAAATAATTTGTGTTTGAAACACTTATACAACAACTATACTATATTATTTCGATTGGTCGATGATCAGAAGAGAAAATAGTAACTAGCAGCAAATAGTAACTATCATTATTTCTATTTCACGATCTGATACAATGTTATAAAATTGAATATTATGTTTTGAAACGAATCTTGAAATCTGAAAAATTCTACTAGATGACCAGTGTGAGCTTGCCAGAAAATGAATTGATCTCGATACTTTCATAGCCTGGATTCTGAACAAATTTCTTCATAGAACCATTCTTTACTCGACAGGAATCTGTATTCTTCAGAAAGGTTTGATACTCTTGAGACTGAAATGCATTATTACTAGAATACATGATAATAATAGTAATAATATTGAGTATATCAAATTTTCAGAAATGTCACTGCAAGGAAAATGTATGTATGATTTAAAAGGTTTAAAAAGAGGAACAGCGTGACTTTGCCAGAAAATGAATTGATCTCGATACTTTCATAGCTTGGATTCTGAATTTCTAAATAATTATCATAGAACTACCATTTACTCATCAGATATTTGTACCTTTCTTCAAAAAGGTTTGATACTCTTGATACTGAAAATTCATACAGAATTTGAAAAAGAATTTCAGAACCTCTGATCTTATTAGGGTAAGTGTAGGAAAGAAATGAAAGCACATATTGAAACTATTGAAAGAGAATCAATGTGAAATTGCTAGAAAATGAATTGATCCCGTTATTTTCATAGCTTGGTTTTTGCACCCGTGCTTTTATAGAACTATTCTTTACTCTTCAGTGATTTGTACCTTTCTTCAGAAAGGTTCGATACTTTTAACCCATTAAGTCCCAGAATGCAGAAATTCTATTGGTACTTTCGAGCTCAAATATTTTGATGAATAAGACGGAAGGTTTATTGCAAAATAGTCATTCCTACTATTTTCGGGTGTGCTCTACACGATACAATGGTTAAAAAGACTGAAAAAATTGATTTTCAATAAATAATTAACAAATCAAAATAAAAAATGCAATTTTTTGGAGCACTTTTTTTTTTCAATCCAATATTTGAACTTTCCAAATTCGTTGATTTTTTTGACTACGATTTTTTCAGCAAAATGGCGGCCAAAAAACGGGAATCAATATTTTGGATTTTCATATTATCAATATTTTAAAGCATTCATTTTCATATTCGATATATTCCTTTGAAATTCCGTATACAGGGGTTTTCAATGTCACTGATAACGATTCTGACTTCAAATTCTCAAAATTCTCGATCCAAGATGGCGGTTTCAAGATGGCGGCTCATGATTTTGTACATTTTTAGTCGGAGAATCGTGAAAATTTGGAATAATGGGTTTTCGGGGGCGCTGATGATAAATCTGACGTCAGATTTTCGAAATACCGTATCCAAGATGGCGGTTTCAAGATGGCGGCTCATGATTTTGTACATTTTTAGTCGGAGAATCGTGAAAATTTGGACTAATGGGTTCTTGGGGGCGCTGATGATAAATCTGACATCAGATTTTTGAAATTCCGTATCCAAGATGGCGGTTTCAAGATGGCGGCTCATGATTTTGTACATTTTTAGTTGGAGGTTCGTGAAAATGTACATTATTTCAAATTTTCACGAACCTCCAACTAAAAATGTACAAAATCATGAGCCGCCATCTTGAAACCGCCATCTTGGATCGAGAATTTTGAGAATTTGAAGTCAGAATCGTTATCAGCGACATTGAAAACCCCCGTATACGGAATTTCAAAGGAATATATCGAATATGAGAATGAATGCTTTAAAATATTGATAATATAAAAATCCAAAATATTGATTCCCGTTTTTGGCCGCCATTTTGCTGAAAAAAATCATAGTCGAAAAAACTCAACGAATTTGGAAAGTTCAAATATTTTGTGCACTCTTGTGCATATTTGCGACACTAAAAATAAAATTCCTTCTTCCTCTGATTTTGGATTGAAAAAAAAAGTGCTCCAAAAAATCGCATTTTTTATTTCAATTTGTTAATTATTTGTTGAAAATCAATTTTTTTAGTCTTTTTAACCATTGTATCGTGTAGAGCACATACGTAAATAGTAGGAATGACTATTTTGCAATAAACCTTCCGTCTAATTCATCAAAATATTTGAGCTCGAAAGTACCAATTAAATTTCTGCAATCTGGGACTTAATGGGTTAAGATTGAAATGTATTTTAGAACTACTCTTTACTCGTCAGAGATATTTGTACCTTTCTTCAGAGAGGTTTGATACTCTTAAGATCATATAATACATCTACAGAATATTTTTACAATATATTGCTAGTAAAGTTATTATATTGACTAGAATTAGGGATATCTTGAGATACGTACTGATACTTTGAGTTGTTTCTTATAATACGTGAATTTGTAAGAATGATTGTAATCAACTAAGAAGATAAAATGTTTCTAAGCTTGCCAGGACAAATATTAATAGATTTCTGTATTTTCATTTGCTCAGATTCAAGTAATTCTGGTATTCAATGTATACCATCATAGAACCAGTCTTTAGTCTTTACTCGTCAGAAAGTTATACCTTTCTTTAGAAATGTTTGATACTCTTCAATCTGAAATTCATTCACAAAAATACTATTAAATTCATTTCGATTGTTATATCGTATGTTATTATTATAAAAAAATAAAAGATATGAAAGGTCGAAGCGAATCTTGAAGTATGAAAAATTGATCAAAGTGAGTGTTGAAAGTGTGAATGTCAGCTTGACATAAGAAAAACGAAATATAAAAGTAATATGCCTTCATAGAACCACTCTTTACTTCGTCAGAGTCGTACTTTTCTTTAGAGAAGTTTGATACTCTTAGAGATGGAATACACTTACGAGAAAATCGTTTCATTTTAATCATTGTATTTGATTTCAATTATGTAATAGCTCGCAAAGTTTATGTATTGAAGAAATTTAACGAATTGCCAGAAATACATCCATGTTTACTTACTGAGATAAATCAATATTCATACATAATTCCGAAATATAAATTGCAATAAAAATATTTTGCTTGTCATTTCATGTAAACCAACCTGGCTCTTTAGAATTTGACCCTGTCGAAAATAATGAGCCTGGATTCCAGGTGGATTTGGACTAGATTCCAGGTGGATTTGAGCTGGATTCCAGGTGGATTCAGCCTGGATTCCAGGTAGATTCAGCCTGGATTCCAGGTGGATTTGGGCTGGGTTCCAGGTGGATTTTGAGATTCAACCAGAGAAGTCCTGGGGATAATATCCGGGTGGATTTTCGGAATGAACGAGCCAGGTCCTGGAAATAATCCTGATGGCTTTTGAGATAATCCAGGTGGATTTCGAGAGAATCCAGGTGGATTCTGGCAGAATCCAGGTGGATTTTCGGAATGAACGAGCCAGGTGCTGGGAATAATCCGGCTGGATTTTGGGACAATCCAGGTGGATTTTGAGGAAATCCAGGTGGATGTTCGGGATCAACGAGCCAGGTCCTGGGAATAATCCTGATGGATTTTTAGAAAATCCAGGTGGATTTTCAGAAAATGCAGGTGGATTCTGCCAGAATCCACCCGGATTGTCCCAGAATGAAAGTGGCTTTGAAAGTGGGTTTGAAAGTTTAAAAGTGTGTGTTTGGTAACATGATCAGTGGCATGCATACGTCTCCAGTATAGGCAAGTACAACGTTCACAAAGGGGTTTAAGGTCCTCTCAGGACAAGCAAACCCTATATATTTGAGTTTGTTATGAAATTGCGCATCTAATGATCATGCTTTTGTCTGAATTGGTTCATATTAGCCAATTTTCTGACTCAATAACTTTGAGCTCGAATTTGAGCCAACTCGTCGATGGCAGTTTTAACCTTAGCCATGCAGTTTACCCAATATAAGTGAAATTCATGAACTTATAATCATGAATAATACTGAAAGAAATGAACTATAACATTTCCTTCTCAATACTAGAAAAATTATAAGAAATTCATCTACCGTCTAGTATCTGTGTAAATGGAAAATCTTTATATTTACCTATTTCCTAACATATATTAGTTAACCATGGGCCATTAAAGAATTTCACCTCTTTCAAACTGATTCATATGGGTACTTTGATAACATAATTAGCTAACTTTTAATGAGTATAAGATCCTCATCCGGGTGATCAAAATCAATTCTTGCTTGATTTAGAGTACTGAATAAGTATCATAATATATTGGTTAACCATAGGTTATCAAAGAATTTTTCCACTCTGAGACTGATATGAATATTTTGGTAACATAATTTTATAACTTTTGGTGGGTATGTATTCTTACCCGGGTGGATCATAATCAATTCTTGCTTGATTTAGAGTACTGAAGTATCATGATAGCCGTATGCCAACCTATGATATGAAACTATTTTCATTTAATATATTGACAATTTATTATTTGTAGGTATGTACATATACTATACTATACGAATAGTATTTTGAATGCACTAGTGCATTTTCAACGCGCTTCGCGCGCCTTTATTCGAAATAACTATATTACATACATTTAGATATCTGGCGTACACGAGCGTCTCATTTTTATCCAACTTCTGGTGTCCTTTCAAAAAGTAGATCTAAAAGCTCGAATTTACAGTTTAGCCTGGATGCAAATGAGCGAGCCTGTACGATGCACTTGATCCTTCTCTGATGTATCCTACCTTAACCTAACCATACCATAGGGACATCTCTGTAGTCTGTACTCTACATATAGTCTCTATATTGACTCTATACACTACATGTCTCATGGTTTGGTCTTAGCCAATCAAATCATCGGAAGCGAGGCTTCACATCAATTTTTTAAGGAAGGATTTGTTTCCTTGGCATTGGTCCAAAGACTCAAAATCACCTGATCCGAATCTCCATATCCATGGCGCAATGAGATACATAAAAATGTGAATGATTGGTTCACACATGATAAAATGATGTCTCACACTGTGAGTTGTGGCGAGCATCTACATCTACATCTACATCTACATAATAATAAGATGGATCCGTACATTTTCCTAGTCCACCTTTCTTGCTCTCGGAAACAATGATATGACAGTTTCGAGGTACATTCAGTATGACGGATCGAAAGGTGGGATCGAGGGCTACATTTACATAAAAAAAAAATTTTGAAAAATTCAAGTTGCGGTGGGCGTATGGACAATTTTAAAAAATTTTTTACCGATGTCCGGGTGGGACCCCCTTCAAAAACGTACAAAGGGTTGATTTTTCGAAAATTCGTTCAAGCAGATCGATAGAGGAGCCTGAGCGCTTCCATAATTCATATTGAAAAATTTGAAAATATTGATGCGTGGGCGTATTCTATGTGAACGAAAATGGTGTGGTGAAAAAAAAAATTTTCATCAATTTTTCTTGCTGATGCAAAACCAAAATTATACAGTTTCGAGGTACATTCAGTATGACGGATCGAAAGGTGGGATCAGGGGCTACATTTACTTAAAAAAAAAATTTTGGAAAATTCAAGTTGCGGTGGGCGTATGGACAATTTAAAAAATTTTTTACCGATGTCCGGGTGGGACCCCCCTTCAAAAACGTACAAAGGGTTGATTTCTCGAAAATTCGTTCGAGCAGATCGATAGAGGAGCCTGAGCGCTTCCATAATTCATATTGAAAAATTTGAAAATATTGATGCGTGGGCGTATTCTATGTGAACGAAAATGGTGTGGTGAAAAAAAAAATTTTCATCAATTTTTCTTGCTGATGCAAAACCAAAATTATACAGTTTCGAGGTACATTCAGTATGACGGATCGAAAGGTGGGATCGAGGGCTACATTTACTTAAAAAAAAAATTTTGAAAAATTTAAGTTGCGGTGGGCGTATGGACAATTTAAAAATTTTTTTACCGATGTCCGGGTGGGACCCCCCTTCAAAAACGTACAAAGAGTTGATTTTTCGAAAATTCGTTCAAGCAGATCGATAGAGGAGCCTGAGCGCTTCCATAATTCATATTGAAAAATTTGAAAATATTGATGCGTGGGCGTATTCTATGTGAACGAAAATGGTGTGGTGAAAAAAAAAATTTTCATCAATTTTTCTTGCTGATGCAAAACCAAAATTATACAGTTCCGAGGTACATTCAGTATGACGGATCGAAAGGTAGGATCGAGGGCTACATTTACTTAAAAAAAAAATTTTGAAAAATTCAAGTTGCGGTGGGCGTATGGACAATTTAAAAAATTTTTTACCGATGTCCGGGTGGGACCCCCCTTCAAAAACGTACAAAGGGTTGATTTTTCGAAAATTCGTTCAAGCAGATCGATAGAGGAGCCTGAGCGCTTCCATAATTCATGTTGAAAAATTTTAAAATATTGGTGCGTGGGCGTATTCTATATGAATTTGTGGTTAAATGAATTGGTTATTTACTTTATTGGTTTATTCTATATAAATTGGTGGTTTACTTTTCATCGTGAAAAATTCAAGAATATTGATGCGTGAAGTATGTGATTGAAAATTGGTGGTTTACTTTGCGATTTTTATGCTTTCAGATAAATACGTGAGATCATGATTTGGTGAAATGTCGGGTATGTTCGATCGAAAGAACATCGGATGGGCTTGAATATCCATGGGGAGAATTTCGGAGAAATCGATGCGTGGGCGAGAATTATGGAAAAAACTGACTTTTGTCAAGTTGTGCTGCATAAACCATGAAAAAAATATATGAAAAAGCGTCGTGATGAAAATTCTGTTTAGAGGTATCGATAGAGCTCATTGAGCGCTTCAATTATTCATCGTGAAAAATTCAAGAATATTGATGCGTGGGCGTGAAGTATGTGATTGAAAATTGGTGGTTTACTTTGCGATTTTTATGCTTTCAGATAAATACGTGAGATTATGATTTGGTGAAATGTCGGGTATGTTCGATCGAAAGAACATCGGATGGGCTTGAATATCCATGGGGAGAATTTCGGAGAAATCGATGCGTGGGCGTGAAATATGGAAAAAACTGACTTTTGTCAAGTTGTGCTGCATAAACCGTTAGAAAAATGTATGAAACAGCGTCGTGATGAAAATTCTGATCAGAGCCATCGATAGAGCTCATTGAGCGCTTCAATTTTTCTTTGTTAAAAATCTAAAAATGTCGATGCGAGTGCGTGGAGTATGTCATTGAAAATTGGTGGTTTACTATGTAATTTCTATGCATTCAGAAAAATATGTGAGATTAAAGTCTGGTTCGATTTTGAGTATGTTTGATCGAAAGAACATGGAATGGGCTTTCATATCCATGGCGAGAATTTTAGAGAAATCCTTGCGTGTGCATGAAATATGGAAAAAACTGACTTTTTTAAAGTTGTACCGCATAATCCGTTAAAAAAATTTATGAAACAGCTTCTTGATGAAAATATCGATTAGAGGGATCGTTAGAGCTCATTGAGCGCTTCAATTTTTCATCGTGAAAAAATTGAAAATATTGATGCATGGGCGTGAAGTATGTACTTAAAATTCGGTGTTTCAATTTGTAAAAATTTAGAATTCGTTTGAAAAAAATACTTGATATTTGAAAGAAATGAAGAATTTTGGAAAAATCGATGCGTGTGCGAGAAATATGTGAAAACGGACTTTTAGCAAGTTGAGCAACATAAATCGTTAAAAAATCTACGAATCAGCGTCGTGACGGAAATTCTGATCTGACGAATAGATATAGCTGATTGAGCGCTCCCCGTTTCCATCGTGAAAAATGGAAAAATGTCGATGCGTGGGCGTTAATTTTATTAGAAATTTGCATGTTTTCATGGCGAAAGTTATTAAGTTGCAATATAGTAATAAGATGCAATATAGTAGGAATTATATTTATTTCCATTGATATTTCTCGAGGTTTGACGAAAATTCATGATCATAACAAAATCTATTTCTGATTATGTTATTTTACTTCCTCAAAGACAAAGCTTTGGAATGAGGTAAAAATTGACATCTCCAATCAGACATCGGGACCTTATTTTTGATAGCCTGGAGGTGAGATACATGTTGATGTAAATGCGTCCGTAGATACTTTGAATTATTCACCAATAATTCGAATAAATAATAAAAATTTCATTATTTTTCTTTATTCTTGATAGAGCAAATGAAAGACACGAGCGAGCGATAGCGAGTGAGTGATTCTGGCTAGTATCCTAATAATATTCAAACGCTGGTTCATCACATCGTTAATTCTTGTAACACATCGAATACAAAACTCTTAGCATGTCACAAAAATTATTCAAAGAATACTCAATAGTGTAGGTTATATTTCAGTCTGACAAGGTTTTCTTCACGAATACATTTCTGACTGTGATATATATTAGCGAAACCTCCACGTTGATCATCATGGTTATTATTGCTACAGGAATAATATGCCTGAGTATTGAAAGAGGAAACCCACCATAATAGCATTGACGATATCATTCTGATTATTTTTGAGTGCTTTGATTGCCTTCCCTCGAGATATGCTAGCTTGACTCATGACCAGATCAATGTCTTTATCTTCTACACTTGTTTCATCGACTTCATCTTCTGATTCTTCTTGTATTGGAGCAACCACCTAAAGTAAAGAAGAGTTGGTATGAAATAGTTTCATGTTTAGCAATAATGAGCGCCTACTAACAAGGAAAACTTACTGTTGTGCTGCCACCAGTTTCAGCAGTTGAAATAACTGGAGTTTCTTTGAACTTCTCTGCTGCTGCTACTTGTGCTTGTTGACGTAGATCCTCAATCTGCATCCACAGAATATATAATTAAAATTAATTTGTTTCCAAGAGTGGAAAAAATGATTTAAATAAAAGTCGAATCGGATGAGAGCAGTTCCAAGCAAAAATACAAATTGAATCATACAACATGATGAAGAAGCTCACCTTTGCTTCACCAAAAACAATATAAGTATCCAAAGCTGGATTTTTCAATACATCTGGCTTGTTGATGACGAACCAGATATTTTTTGACTTTCTGATCGTCACTCTGTTAACTCCTAGGACCTGCAATGGGAACAATAACAATTGACCAATGCTTTCAAGAAAGATATGCAGTAATATTCATATCTGAAAATGACTCACAGGCTTCAGACCAAGCTTGCTCATGAGTTTTCTGGCTTTCTTCTCTCCTCGACTCTGTTTAGCCTTAGATACCATATCAATGCCAGGTACATTTGCTCCTGAAAATCCACTGCCTGTCGCTGCATCTTCTAATTCTGGAATTGTGTCGTCAGAATCTGAATCTGTTCCAGAGCCAGCTGCTGCTGCCTCATCCTTGGTTGGCTCTGATGTTGCAGCTTTGTCAAGTTCAGTTAGTTCTGGCATTTTGCTTGATCTACAAGATAAAATATGCAACTATCAAACGGTTGTTCATTTCATACTAGAAAGCTTTGAATACAGAGAGGATCACATATAGATGTATCACGGCATGTACCTCTCTAATAAATTTCTAAATAGTTCAGAAGCAAGTTAGGCTATTACAACTTTGTACTATTCTATACGTGAAATGTTCTCAAGGTTACGTGTGTAGGTAGGATAATAATATAGAAAAATATGAAAAAAGACCATAGAAATCGAGTGATTAATGAGGAAGACAGATACCGAAAATATTAAGCAGATGAGTTAGAGAAATCGAAGGTTCCAAACGCACGTGTTCAAACACGAAAGTAGTCAAGTAGGTAATTTTTTTTATATTTCTAACTACAATTGTTTCACGAATGACGAACCGAACGAAATTCATGAGTTAAGGGGTAATATCCGGCAAATTTTTTTTTTTTCATTTTTTTTTTATTGGCTTAAATCATGCTAAAACTATCCTAGAATCTGAATCTATAACTCCCAAGTACTTATCTAAACTCAAAATTCGTTTAAATCAATTTTTACCGAACAACTTTCATATAAGATACATAGCATTTTGAAACTTTAAACGCGTATTTCTCAAAACCATGTTTTCAAACTCGGCGAGCAGTAGAACTGAAAAAGTTTACATTCGATTGACTTGAAATTATAAATGTAGCTTCTTCATTGAATTATCTAGTAGAGTACACACCATTTTAGCGATTGATTGACAAAAAAAAAGTTATAAACAATCAAAGTTGACTTTTTTTCCAAACCGTCGCCATTTTGCGAAAAAAAATTCTAAAAATATAATGATGTGTATTTCACTAGATAATCTAATGAAGAAGCTACAGTTAAAATTTCAAGTCAATCGGATAAAAACTTTTCCAGTTCTACTGCTCGCCGCGGAAGAACTTTTTAAAAAAGCGGTTTACGGCAATCGCTGCACAGCCACCATTTTGTAAAGAAATTAATAATAAAATTTTTTTTTCTATTCTCCAAGAGTTGCTTAATCCAGTGATATATTATTTATATACCTTACATCTCAAATATCGTTTAAAAAAAATCATGAAAAAAGCCTTGTTTTTTTGAGCATTTGGTGGATATTACCCCTTGAGAAAGTAAAAATGGGATCGACAATACTTCTTAACATGATAAATTTATTATTTTGAGATGAAAACTTGTGGTTTCCAAAATCCACACCAATCGTGTTCCCTTTTGTGGTAATTGATTGATGATACTTACACAGTAGTCATATTTAGCTTGGAGTTCAGGTAGCTTATTTATGATGATCACTGCTTGCTTTATGTTTTCCTTCGACTTTCTGTCCACTTTCACTTTCTTCTTTTTCTCCATTGTTGAATTCCTTCCCAAATATCAAAACGAATAATACCGTTTGCACATGCGAGATCATCTAATTAAGCTCGACGACTTCCAGAGTTCCAGCTCCCGCACTACTACTATATTATATTACAACTGTAGACTGTAGCAGGCGCCAGTCCACAACATATATATGGGCAATTCTCTGTGGGATCGAACATGAAAGAATTTGATTTGGCTCAAAATTTTTTTAAGTTCTAGGGCATCAAGCCGATTTCCCAGAATTTTTTTAGATTTTTTCGAGCACTTTAACCCCCTCTAATAAATAGGCAAAGTTGCTGATTTTGCTGTTTTTGCATTTTCAGAGGCATTTTCAACCTTCATTTACACCCTGAAAATGACCTCTGAGGCAAAAAATGATTGGGACACTTTTGTCTGCAAATTGCCTGAATTTTATAGAAAAATTTTCTCCATGGTCATTGGAGCACATTAAGTACTCCACATTACCAATTGGAGCCTCTATTTTAGAACCCTGGGAGTTCGCTCGTCAAGCCCCACACCACATAGGTACTAAATGTTGTCCCAACTCATACCACATACAGCCTATGAAGTGAAAAAATGGGTTTGGACTCTGGAAGCTCCCAAAAAATTAATATATTAACTAAAATAGGGGTAGAAACAGGCTAAAATGACTATTCAAGGGGAGCCTTGTACCGCCAACACTTCCAATTTCTGCAAACACTTGTCTGTGGTATTATTACAATTATCCACTGTGAAAACTCACATTCTATCATACTAATACATATCCTGAGTTGTCAATATCATATTTATATGAATCAAGCATTACTACTTGACGCCACCCAACTTTCAGTAGTTACCTGTATTGATGGTCAATATATTTTCTCTATTGTGTTGAAATGTACAAGAAACTACTAATGAAGTACATTGCCATGAATTGCATTCACTCGATAAGAAAGATTAATCGAAAAAGTTAATTGTAACCTGTGCATTACACGTACACCTTATAACACACTAGACAGTGCATAGATATCATATGATTTTTTTAATATCAACAAGAAAATGTTGAAGTTCACTAAACATGGGTAATATTCATGAGTATTGGACTCATAAAATCCACTGATATTGTATAAAATGCATAGCTAAGGTCCAATCAGCTATCGCCGGGTGGGCTCAAACTACAACTTCAAGTTATTTACTCATGAAAATAGATAATATGAATTAATCCACTTGGAAGTATGATCTCTAGATGCACAATTTGATAAGGAATTCAAATATATATAGTTGCTCAAAAAATTTTGAGCCAAATAAAATTTTTTCATGTTCGATCCCACAGAGAATTGCCCATATGTATGTATGTATGTATGCAATATGTCGGCTGCTAGGCTGCTTCGTAGCAGACTACTTCTAGAGACATAGATCGACGCGCTCCCAAGCGGATATTTTTGAAAGTATACCATGGCACAATAGTGAAGCTTCTCCCTCCACGGGAGTTTCCAGACTTGTGTATACGACCGTGCCCGCATCCCAAGCGGTCTCCTAGTTAGTTTTTCGAGCAATCCGAGTGGATTGGTCAAAAATACACGTAGCTTTTATGTAGAGTTACGTAGAGTTTTACGTAGAGTTTCGATCAATCAATGTTGATTTTCTAGTAATCCACGTGGATTCTCTATAATTTATCCTAGCAAGTCCACGGGGATTTCTGGTCGCTCTACGTAGATTCTCGTGCAGTCCACGTGAATTTCGGGACATTTCACATGGATTTTGGGTCAATCCACGTGGATTTGGATACACGTAGATTCTTTGACTTTTTTTGTAAGCGTATCCACATGGATTTTGTATCTATCCACTTGGATTTCTTAGGAATCTACGTAGATTTTCCAGGAATCCACGTGGATTCTCTTGAATTTATTCTTGCGAATCCTTTTAGATTTTTGATCATCGCACGTAGATTTCCGATCAGTCCACGTGGATTTTCGAAGTTTCCATGTGGATTTTTCAGGAACCCACGTCGATTTCCCAGAGTTTATCCTGGCAAATCAACGGGGATTTCTGGTTAATCCACGTGAACTTCCGAACAATTCACGTAAATTTGCTAGGTTCTATTCTGAGAAATCCTCGTGGATTTTCTAAAAATCCACCTGGAATCTTCAAAAATCCGTGGATTTGATAGGATGAGTTCTAACCAATCCACGTTAATTTCTCAGAAGTCTTCGTGGATTGATCGAGATAATATTTTTTCACCACCACTTAATGTTAAGAGTTTGTAAGGGTGACTTTGAAGGAGTAAAACGCGTTTCCCGTGTAGTTTCCCCCAAAGTAGAGTCGACCAATAGGAGACGGGGCCCGGCCGCCAATAACGGTCCATTGGAGGGTCGATGCGTAGGCAGGAGGAAGGAGTGGGAGGAAAACTCGTGCGCTCTCTCTCACTCCACTGCACAAGATGCGCCGTTGGCAGTGGCGAGGGTTGCGGGGACTGACTCTCGCATCCTCTCTGACTCTCTTAGTCTCTCTCTCGCTCTAATGTACTGGATTAATGCCTGCCATGGGAGTGAGTGAGAGATCCGATATTGTGCTCTTGCTTGCTCCAATGGGTCCTTATGGGCGGAATTCTGTATAAGAAGAGCCTACTGCAGTGCATCGCCAGCACAGTAACGCTGCTCTTGGAGTAAGTGGCACTGCAAAGGAAGACTTGGCCTCCTAGCTCGCACGGTCTACGTTTTTACAGAGAGTTTTTCCTGGCTCTTGGTTCCCGTTTCGGCTATTGGACCACGTCGTCCCAGTCGTTTTTTTTCTTTTGCCCCAGCTCTCTCGGCCGGTGCTGCTACTCAACAGATTCGTGCAACATGTGTATTCTCTTGGGAGCAACTATCAGTTGAAGAAGATGCTGTCTAACAATTGCTGTTCATTCCGAGGTTAAAGAAATACAAAGTTGAAGGAGCCAACTCTCACTTTTCATCGGTTCCCGGCTTACAACAAGGATCTGTAATAAATCAGGGCTATAATCTTGATATCGCAACCTGTTCTACCAAAGGGATAGTTTTATTTATCTGTTTCTTCCAAATTTAAAACATTAATATATGATGACGTATTTATTTGCTACTGCGAATTCACAAAAACTGTTGGTGCCAGGTCGCTGATTTTGAAGGTCCCTATATGTAACTTGGGGTTCTTGTTTCGTTCATGTTCTTCTCGTGTGTTTGCATTTTCTAAGCTCAAATAACTTAGGTAAAAGTTACAAAAGCTGCAGAGAAATTTTATTGAAGAATTATTGTAAAATTAGAGAATCTATGATCATTTCCTTTGAAACAATTCTGTTTAGATTTGCGACTGATTTTTGATGAAATATGCTCTTGTAGGGGTGACGAACTAACTTAGCAGGTAATACTTTGGCATGGGGCTCTGTTCTTCCACTCAGGTCTATCTTCTTTGCATAGGTATATATGTATGTATGTATGTATGTAAGTATAGGTATGTATGAATATAGCCGATAGCCGTAGAGCGGACTATAGCAGACGTGCAATCGAGCGAGTTCGAGTCGATGCGAGATATCTCGCAATAGATGGTCGTATTGGAAACGAATTGAAAAGAATATACTTTCTGAATTTAACCTACAAATCAAGACTCTTTAAAAGAAAAACGTATCTCTCGGGAGACAAATCAAGCTATACGTGGAGGGATTTCGATTTCAACGAGCAATCTACTAGATTATTTGACCGGATTGAGCCTTTCTAGGTTATTACGTAAAATTGAAAAATCCATGACCCAATCTTAATGTCTAAGTGTCACGCTGCCACCACCTGTCTTTACTCGCCAAATCCGTATGGAAATCCGTACGGAAACCTTTACGGAAATCAGTCCAAAAACGCAGTACGGATATCCGTACGGATTTCCGTACGGATTTCCGCACGGATTTTGTTACGAGATTTTTTTTTATTTTTTATTTCTTATAGAAAACCGTATTCGTACGGTATACCATATGGAAATCCCTGAAGATATCTGTAAAATTTTGTAACAAAATCCGTGCGGAAATCCGTACGGAAATGCGTACGGATATCCGTACTGCGTTTTTGGACTGATTTCCGTAAAGGTTTCCGTACGGATTTCCATACGGATTTCCGTACGGATATTTTTGACAGGGACTAGCGTGCCACTGGATTGTAAAACTAGCAGATGTTTTTGGAAACTTGACATAGATTTTAAATCCCAGTTCATTTTATCCAAACATGGGTGAATTGATCTGGAGTCCATCGACATTTGATAACAGATTGTGCAGCGAATGCTTCAAGGTTACTCTGAAAAAATATTAGTTCTGTATAGGGCTAATCACACCAGTAGGAAACTTGTTAGTTGATGCTTAATTTTGCTACTTCCTTGTGTTACAATTAATGGATTGAACTGGAATATATACTGATAGTGTATATGAAAAGAGCCATTGAAGTGATACATCTGTATTGACAGAAAAATAGCATATTAGTTAGGAAAAACACGAAGCAACGAAAAACACTTGTATTATCATCACTTTCTTACATACATTTGATAGATGTTACTTGACATAAGATTGATTGTTACTGTATTTGGCAAAAATATTCGTTTAGTAGTAAAATTGTTACACTAGTCTGGTACTTAGCATTAGATTCTAGATTCCATTTATTTCTTGGAACATAATTGACAAAATGAACTGGAATATATAACGATAGTGTATTAGTAAAAATGTCTATTGAAGTGATATTTTCAAATAATATATTAGAATTGAATCATATCATCATCTTACATGCACTTGAATAGACTGAGATTGAACAGATATTTTCGAATTTTTTTCGACATTGGAAAATTCAGTCACATAAGACTTTATCCAACAACGATCTATAGGAACATACTTGTCAACGTATACCTTTATCGAAGGTAAGTGTATTATCATGGGGAAGAAACATGCAAATGGTGTATTTGATTTCATGTCCACCATTTATATAATTTTTGAAGTTAACCTTCTCAAAATCATATTGATCAAGTACTTGACGTGAATTTGTGATTCGAGCAATTTCCTATCTTAACATCGGCAACTACAAGAATTAAGTGTAATTTGAAAAATATTCATTCTATAGCAAGATAATCATACTAGTTGGATAGTTAGCATTTATTCCTTGAATTCAATGCTTTCTCAACTCACCATTGATGGAATAATCAAAAATGTGTAACTGGATTCATATTACTATATTTGATACTTTATATGAAATTACTAGCATCCCCCGTCGCGGCTTCGTCCGCTCTCCGAGTTGATAGAATTTAAATGATGATTATTAACTGTGCATAGGAATAAAAACGTAGCATTCAAGTATTTAAAGTTTCAAATCCCCAAAGTACTTTAGAATAAACAACATTTTTGGTTTTGGAATTGGAATCGGAATTGGTTTCCCGATTTGCCCGTCCTTGAAAGTCCAACATAAAACAGCCCGTGTGAAAAACAAAATGAGTGTAAATCAATTCCGACAAATTTAAATGTCTGACCTTGAACCTTGTTTATTGTAATAGCAAAAAAAAACGTGTAAACGGCTCGTACAGCGGTTCAGCACCTAGTGGTCAAAGAGAGAAGCCGAAGCTTCAAATTAAGGCATATTCCAGCCATTAAAAATAATAATCCTTTAAGGTAGCAATTTGGCTACCGGACTCAAATTAGCATCCATTCTTTTTTCATTCCAAATTATCATTATTCATACTTAAAATCGTTTCTAAATTATTATCTCGATTTTTCGTCATGGTCGAACCTTGTTTGAAAGTAAATATTGAAGAATCGAAAGATTCACCGGTCACTATTTTGACTAGTCTTTTCTGGTAGTGGGCTGGCGGACATAAACACAGCAACACTGCTGCAGTTAACCTCTACTCATTTTATCGACTGTACTCCTACGTTACCGATATATTTACATGTTGGTCACCCTGTCGAAAATATCCGTACAGAAATCTGTATAGAAATCTGTATGGAAATCCGTATAGATATCTCTACGGAAATCCTTACGGCAATCCGTCCAAAAACGCCGTACGGATTTCCGTACGGATTTTAGTACGAAAATAGACAGATAAAGTGTTAGTGAAGTGTTTAGTGAAATCCGGTGGGAAATCCGGTCGATCGAGCGGTAATCGGAGTTGATCGAATATGATTCCCGGTCGATCGACCGGGTTTCCTGGTCAGAAAAAAATTTAAAAGTGCAATTGTGCTGGACGTCATCTTGGCTACTTCAGCAGCTTTGTCAATCCGACTTTGAATTGATTGAGTTGTTTGACATCGGCTGACCTGTTTGCTGGTGCTGATATACTTTTCAAGGTAGATTATTTTGTTCGAAAAGATTTGATTTGAGGTTATTCATTGACTGGTTAATAAATCTATCTAATGATTTTTTTCTGCAGTTCCAAAATAGATCTGAATGAAGTTAAAAGGCTACAACTGCTCAGTATCTTCATACGAGCCACAGGAGCTGGCAAAACTCATCATACAAGATGAGAAAATAAGTTCTCGCCAATAAAAGAATGTCTTAAAATGAACATGAATAAGCACCAAGAAGACTTCTACAGAATAGTGTATTTCAGTGTTGGATCTTTTTCGACAATTACACCTTATTTAAATATTCATATGTCTACAAGAGAAAAACTCTAGATGTGTTATGAGTATTAGTTCCATTGAGTGATTTCAGTATCTGACAATTGTCAGATGATCAGTGGAACTCAAGAAAGTTGACGTTACCAGCTCCTTATCCGCCAGCTAATATATTGCTTGAATATTGTGATAGAGTGATAAGCAGTGAACAGGTATATGCGAGTATAACAGCTATGATGGGAAGCAGCTTGTGATGACGCTCCACAACTTTACAGGAAGAGGCGACTAGATATGTTATGATTGTTAGCTTTATCGACACTTTAGAGAGTGATTTCAGTATCTAATAATTGTGAGATGATCAGTGTAACTCAAGTGTGTTGACGATACAAGCTCCTTATCCGCCAGCTTATATAATTTACGAATATGGAAATGAATCACAGATTACTGTGAGAATATTGGATAACTATTTACACCTGGTGCAAGGACTGAATAAATATCGTCATTAAGTGAAGACGTGTGAACAGTTAATAGTGAAAAACAGCTGTGAGAGAAAGCAGCTTATGGAAGAAGCTCTACATCTCTACAAGAGAAGACATCGTCTAAACATGAGTATTAGCTTCATTGAAACTTTAGTGAGTGATTTCAGTATCCGACAATTGTGAGATGATCAATGTAACTCAAGACTGTCGAATTTATCAGCTCCTTATCCGTCAGCTCATATAATTTACGAATATGGAAATGAATCACAGATTACTGTGAAAATATTGGGTAATTATTTATACCTGTTATAAGGATAGAATAAGTATTGTGATTAAGTGAGAAAGTGTGAACAGTTAAATGCAAAAAACAGCTGTGAGAGAAAGCAGTTTATGGATGAAGCTCTACATCTACATCAAGAGGAGACGTCTAGACATGTTATGAGTATTAGCTTCATTGAAACTTCAGTGAGTGATTTTAGTATCCGACAATTGTGAGATTATATATACAGGAATAAGCAAGTAGAAGACTGCTACAGCATAACGTGTTCCAGTAGACGTGTTGGATCTTTAGCGACAATACCATCTTACATGAATATGAATCCGCAAGAAGAAGACTTTTACAGCACAACATATTTCAGTGGACGCGTTGGACTTTTCAAATAAATACTCAATATAAGACAAGTGATATTAGACTGGCAACTGGAGCTTTTACGTGTCATCATACTAGATAAGAAAATAAGTTCTCAGCAATAACAGATTGTCTGAATATACACATAAATATGCAAGTGGAAGACTTCTTCAGCACAACCTGTTTCAATACACGTATTGGATTTTTAGCGATAATAACATCTCACATGAATATGAATCCGCAAGAAGACTTTTACAGCATAACATATTTCAGTGGATGCTTTGGACTTTTCAGATAAATACTTAATATAAGACAAGTGATGTTAGACTGGCAACTGGAGCGTTTACGTGTAATCATACAGGATGAGAAAATAAGTTCTCAGCAATAAAAGGTTGTCCTAATATACCACATAAATAAGCAAGTAGAAGACTTCTTCAGCACAACCTGTTTCAGTACACGTGTTGGATTTTTAGCAACAATAACATTTTCTGTGAATATGAATCAGTAAGAAGACTTCTACAGCACAACATATTTCAGTGGATGTGTTGAAATTTTCAGATAAATACTCAGTGAAAGACAAGTGATTTTAGATCATATTATCCATCAACAGATTATATTATAAAATTATTATATTATCACTGTACATATGCCAATGTTTTATAGAGATATATATAGATAATAATTTCTCCACTACTTCTATAATGGTACTGCATAAAGGTAGAAATAGTGTCCTATGAATGATTTCAACTAAATGCTCTGAATTGTTTGTTTTCATTCCCCATGTGAGATTTCATTTCGATAAAAAATCTCAAGGTATAAAGATTTACTTTTTATGAATGATTATACTTGACATATAATTGATTTTGAGTGCAATTTGCAAAAATATTTGTTTGGTGGTAGGATAATCACACTAGTTGAACGTTTGGCATCATTGAAATAATACGCGACGTTGCCCAGAGTAATACAGGTAATTATAGGAATAATTTAGAGGTTACCAATACAACTTATAATGGCACTTTAAACTCCCAAGTTTCATGTGTCAGTTTTGTAATCAAGTGTACATCATGTTCCAGATGGCATCCTCCCACGTCGGAAAAGTCTGTATGTTCGGATCGAATATATTGTGGGTTGTAGACAGATTTTGTGGCACCTGTAAGAATGTGGGAGATGCATTCCTATCTCCGATTTCTTCCGTATATATCAACAACAAACTAGTTGATTTTCAAATGCAACTATTTCCTAGAGGCTCAGCAATTGTTCATGGAGGAATTTACATCTCTATTTATTTATATAATAGAAGTGAATTTGATGTTACTATTGGATATCAACTCTCTCTTATGAACAACAATAATATAAATTTATGTAAGAAAGAAAACCAAGGTATAAGCCTTGGACGGAATCAAAGGAGTGGTTTCTCAGATTTTGCTAAGCTAGATGTTGTAATGGATACTCGAAGTGGTATATTGAATAATTGACTATACCCTTCATGTTCAAAAATATCGAAACAACCCTGTCGATTAAAAGGCCAAAATGCTACACAGCGAACTTCCATGTTACGGACAGGGATCGCGTTTTCAGCAAAGTGCGATAAAGGAGAACTGTAAACATTAGTAGGAGCTATGCTACTTGATGGATTAGTCATGTGTATGGAGTTCTGGGCAAAAGATGCACTAGGGGCGAGGATCGGAATCGAAGGTGAACTCTGAGCCATTGAGATATTAAGTGCATCAGACGAAACCGCAATATTATTCGTACCCTGTGCAGAGCTAGTTGAAACTGCGGTATTTGCTGTAAATTGTGAGGGGGATTCTGTATTATCATTAGCTTTAAATTTGGGTCAATGGGAAATCTTTATTATTCATAAATTCCAAAAACCAATAAAAAGGAAAAAATGTTTAAGTGCAGAACTTGACTCAGGGAGAGAAACCCGAACCTCAAAAGGAACTATCGCAATGGGAAAATAAAATGATTTCGCAAGTGTAAAATCTATTCTAGCAAGTCAGATAATTGGAGAGAATAAATGAAAATTTAGAATGAGGTTAAGTTCCTACACCAAGATACTGCCTTATAATGCACGACCGCACGGAATAGTAAGTACAGGGAGCATTACACTCAAGCCTCAAAATGATTAAGTATCTTCAAATCTGATAATATGATAATACTCCAATGAACTGTTGACATGCGCAACTTATAACTAAGTGACAGTACGCAAAGACAAATAAGACATTAATCGCCAATTTACAATATGAATCCAGTTCTATTCTGTATGATATGAGATTGAAGTTTACTTGCTTAGCTAGAGTTATGATTCATACGTTTGCTCATTCAATAGAAATGTGAACAAGCGCCAAGTCAAAATGAAAACTATATTCCAAATATAATCATACGCTAAGTCCAAATTCAAAATTCACTTGCAATGTGAACATGTGCTAAGTCAAACTTTACTTGGAACATAAAATCAAAATCAAAACTTATGAACAGCTGAATTTCGAGAGGAATATTTGAGAAAAAATTTATCCAGTACAAAATTAATTGAAAATCTACATAATAATATAAAGTTAATCCTCCCGGAAATTTAATGTAAACAAATATCAATGAAGGAGTCGACGCACATGAAAACTGATGAGATCGATCGAAAGGAAATCACCGGCGCTTTCATTTCCCGTACATTAAAATTTGAAAAAATTGATGCGTGGGTGTTAGAAATGTAAAAATGCAGCTTGAGTTTTTTTTCTCAGCGGATAAACCATCGAGAAAAACCATGAAATAATTATACGATGCGAATTTGGGTCAGACTGATCGGAGGATCCTTGAAAGGGCTTTCATGTTTCATGGGTAAAACTCCAAAAATATTGATGCGTGGGCGTGGAATGCGGGAAAAACTGATGTTTAGCAAGTTTTACAAGATTGATTGATAAAAAAATCGATCAATCTGCGTCACGATGGAAATTCGAATTAGACAGATCGGTAGAGCTCATTGAGCGCTTCAATTTTTCATCGTTAAAAATTGAAATATGTTGATGCGTGGGCGTGAAGTATGTAGTTGAAAATGGATGGTTTCCTTCGTGATTTTTATGCGTTCAGAAAAATACGTGAGATTACGAAATGATGCAATTTTGCGTACGTCGGATCAGAAGAACATCGAATGGGCTTTCATATCCATGATCAATACTTTGAAAAAATCGATGCGTGGGCGTGGAATGCGGGAAAAACTGATGTTTAGCAAGTTGTACCTCATAAATCATTGAAAAACTCGATCAATCTGCGTCCCGATGGAAATTCGAATTAAACAGATCGGTAGAGCTCATTGGGCGCTTCAATTTTTCGTCGTTAAAAATTGATATATGTTGATGCGTGGGTGTGAAGTATGTAGTTGAAAATGGATGGTTTATTTTGTAATTTTTATGCGTTCAGAGAAATACGTGAAATTATGATATGGTGCGATTCCGAGTATGCCCGGTCAGAAGAACATCGAATCTTTCGCATCCATGATTGATACTTTGAAAAATTCGATACGTGGGCGTGAAATGTGAAAAAAATCATTTTTAGAAAGTTGTACAAGATTGATTGATAAAAAAATCGATCAATCTGCGTCACGATGAAAATTCGAATTTGATAGTTTGTTAGAGCTTATTGAGCGCTTCAATTTTTCGTCGTGTAAAATTGAAATATGTCGATGCGTGGGCGTGAAATCCGTTCTTGAAAATTGGGGGTTTCCTTCGTGATTTTTATGCGTTCAGAAAAATACGTGAAATTACGAAATGATGCAATTTTGCGTACGTCGGATCAGAAGAACATCGAATGGGCTTTCATATCCATGATCAATACTTTGAAAAAATCGATGCGTGGGCGTGGAATGCGGGAAAAACTGATGTTTAGCAAGTTGTACCTCATAAATCATTGAAAAACTCGATCAATCTGCGTCCCGATGGAAATTCGAATTAGACAGATCGGTAGAGCTCATTGAGCGCTTCAATTTTTCATCGTTAAAAATTGAAATATGTTGATGCGTGGGCGTGAAGTATGTAGTTGAAAATGGATGGTTTATTTTGTGATTTTTATGCGTTCAGAAAAATACGTGAAATTATGAAATGGTGCAATTTTGAGTACGTCGGATCAAAAGAACATCGAATGGGCTTTCATATCCATGATCAATACTTTGAAAAAATTGGTGCGTGGGCGTGGAATGTGAGAAAAACTAATGTTTAGCAAGTTGTACAAGATTGATTGATAAAAAAATCGATCAATCTGCGTCCCGATGGAAATTCGAATTAGACAGATCGGTAGAGCTCATTGAGCGCTTCAATTTTTCGTCGTTAAAAATTAAAATATGTTGATGCGTGGGCGTGAAGTATGTAGTTGAAAATGGATGGTTTATTTTGTGATTTTAAGCATTCAGAAAAATACGTGAAATTATGAAATGGTGCAATTTTGAGTACGTCGGATCAGAAGAACATCGAATGGGCTTTCATATCCATGATCAATACTTTGAAAAAATCGATGCGTGGGCGTGGAATGCGGGAAAAACTGATGTTTAGTAAGTTGTACCTCATAAATCATTGAAAAACTCGATCAATCTGCGTCCCGATGGAAATTCGAATTAGACAGATCGGTAGAGCTCATTGAGCGCTTCAAGTTTTCATCGTTAAGAATTGAAATATGCCGATGCGTTGGCGTAACATTCGTTCTTGAGAATTCGTGTTATAATTTATGATATTAATGCGTGAAAATACGTAAAAATACGTGAAATTATGATATGGTAGTAATTTTCAATGAATTATTCGAATTTCATTATGATTATAATTTTTAAAAATAAAATTAAGCCACCCAATGTTTGCCATTCTACTTTTGATGAGAATGTTGCCCGACTCTCACGACGAGGACGTATTGGTGAGGCGCATATCTATAAGCGGATTTATAGAGAGTCATATATGTAGCCGTATTATGCAGAGTAATAAGCGTTATATCATAATATCTATTCTATTTGCTGTGAAATATATAATTATTCATGTTTTTTTATTATAAATAAGCTACTGTGGTATGAATATGGAATATATTTATTCAGAATAGTTTCTTTTTTCATTGCGCCGCCGTGATATTTAGTGCATAATCATTATTAATATGCTTGAATACGCAATATTTTCTTTATAATTATGCTGCCGTGTTATTCAGCGCATAATGTTCATGAACATAATCAAATTGTTGAATTTCTTTTTTCATTGCACTGCCGTGATATTCAGCGCGTAATCATCATTAACATGTTCGATACGCAATATTTTCTTAATGATTTTGCTGCCGTGGTATTCAGCGCATAATGTTCATGAACATAAGTAAATCCTTAAATTTCTTTTTCCATTGCGCTGCCGTGATATTCAGCGCGTAATCTTTATTAACATGCTTGAATGCGCAATATTTTCTTAACCCATTAGCGCCTGAACGGACACTTTTCGATGCCAAAGTTCAGTGACTCACTGTACGATGTATTTTATCGGATATAATCTGGAACCACTGTCTCCTATGGTTTAAAAGGTATTCTTTCGAATAGCAGTGGTTAGAAAATTCAAAAATGAGTTTTCCTATGAGAATAGCAATTTAAAAAAAAAAAGCCGAAATTCTGTGATAAAATTTTTCTTCTGAGGCATTTTTCTCAGCCTTTGCATTTTTTCACATACTTAAAACCAGTAAATATTGTGTCCATGGGTGCATAACTGAAAGTTATTATCAATACATAATCGAAAAAAATTTTTTTAAAGATAAAATGGCGACCGTAGTATCAAAAATCGTAGTTTCAAACTTCAGTAATTTTGTTCTCGGAAGATCTTTTCCTAAATACTAACTATGTATTTTACTCAGTAACTATGAGCTTTACAAAAATTTTTCTAGGGACAAAAAAGTTTTAGTATTAGTCAAAGAAGACTTTCAATTTTTTTCATATTTTTCAATCGATTTTTCACAAATTTTGGTTTTCAAATTTTGATGGAAATTCAAACAATTTCCTCCTACGGTTCTCAAAAAGTTTGAGGGTATTCTTTGACTAATTTTAAGACTTTATGTACCCAAAAATTTTTCCTTCAAGTCCATAGTTTTCGAGAAACAAATTGCTGAAATGTGAAACTACGATTTTTTCTGCCGGTCGCCATTCTGTATATATAAAAAATTTTTCGATTATGTATGGATAATGATTCAAATCGAATATATCATTTGAAATTATCACTTCAATAGACATTTTTACCAATATACTATCGTTATATATTCCAGTTCATTTTGTCAATTATGACCCAAGAAAGTAATGAAATCTAGAATCTGATGCCAAGTATTCAACTGGTGTGATTATCCTACCACCAAACAAATATTTTTGCAAATTACACTCACAATCAATTATATGTCAAGTAAAATCTACCAAATCTTGCTACATTTTGATCCTTGAATAAATTATATTGCGGTAAAATATTTCAGTAAGTGGAATTCTCTGTTACGGATTTCGAACTAATAACCTTGAATATCAATTTGCTAATGTTAAGATAAGAAAGTACTGAAATCTCGAGCAATTTTTCTTCGTCATAGTAAAAAATGGACCTTTGAAAAAGGTATACGTGGACGACAAGTATGTTCCGTATCCCTAGTTCGTTGTTGAATAAATTCGTATGCGACGTAAATAGAAAATGACTTAAAAAATGACTGTTTGATCTCAGTCCATCCAAATGCATGTAAAATAATAATATGATTCAAATCTAATATATCTTTGAAAATACAGATGTATCATTTCAATAGACATCTTTACCAACACACTATTGTTATATGTTCCAGTATATTATTTCAATGATGACATGAGAAAGTAGCGAAATCTAGCATCAACTGACAAGTATCCAACAGTGTGGATAGCCTATACAGAAATAGTATTTTTTCAAAGTACACCCTAAAGCAATTGTTGCACGATCTGTTATCAAATATCAATGAACTCCATATCAATTCACTCATGTTCGGATAGAATGTACTGAAATTCAGAATCTATGTCAAGTAGTCACATACATTTCAAATACATCTACCAATGTTGAGATAGAAAGTACTGAAATCACAATTCTATGTCAAGCAGTTAAAAAACTAGTATGTACCACTTTGGAAGGGTTCAGTATTAAATTCATAATAATTTGAAATCCAATAAAATACTCCATTATCGAAATTATCTTTCTCATAGTACAAGTAACGATTTTCACTAGAATCTCAAATCCCAATAATAACTACATGAATGAAACTTTTTACATTACAATTCTTAACGTTTGAATATTACAATTCTACATCATGATATTATTTTCATTCTTCAATTGAAATGTATTTATTTTGTTTCACTTCTTTTTTCCATTTTTTTCAGTCAATGGAATTAACAAATGCATACTTGCCACGGGCCCGTTGTCTCACAGTTTCTCGATGGGCAGTGTATTTGTATTTTATTTTTACTTTCAATACCAATAAAAGTTAACCCTCTATCCTGAAAATGCTTTTTTGTATATGTAAACTTACAATATATAAAATATCCGGATAAGTTTTCTCGCTCAAATTACTATTGACTCAAGTTTCGATAAAACTCATTGTGTTTTCACGAGGCTGTATGTCAAAATAATATCTGAGGAATATCGATCTCTTGGTGAATGTTCTTGCAAATCAGAGATAAAGGTGTTCATAGCTAGAATATACTGTCTTGAAAATTTTTTAAAAAAATAATATTCTGTTCCTCGAATGAGTTTTAGATGTTCTTCAATAGGGGTGAAAATACTCGATGAGTACGATGAACATACAAAAGATTTTACCAAAGGATGTTTAAGACATGTTTGAAGGATGGAAATTGATTTATCGCCTTTGTTACTTGCAGAAATATAGATTCAAGAAGCATTGAGCATCAAAATTTTCATCCTTTTCTTTCCGTGTTTGATCAGCATTTTCTATATTACAAACAGGAGCTAGTTTTTTTGAATGAAATGAATTCGCATGAAAGAATCGTACCGTAGATGAATTTCATCGGAAACTGTGAGACAACGGGCCCGTGGCAAGTATGCATTTGTTAATTCCATTGACTGAAAAAAATGGAAAAAAGAAGTGAAACAAAATAAATACATTTCAATTGAAGAATGAAAATAATATCATGATGTAGAATTGTAATATTCAAACGTTAAGAATTGTAATGTAAAAAGTTTCATTCATGTAGTTATTATTGGGATTTGAGATTCTAGTGAAAATCGTTACTTGTACTATGAGAAAGATAATTTCGATAATGGAGTATTTTATTGGATTTCAAATTATTATGAATTTAATACTGAACCCTTCCAAAGTGGTACATACTAGTTTTTTAACTGCTTGACATAGAATTGTGATTTCAGTACTTTCTATCTCAACATTGGTAGATGTATTTGAAATGTATGTGACTACTTGACATAGATTCTGAATTTCAGTACATTCTATCCGAACATGAGTGAATTGATATGGA
This sequence comes from Aphelinus atriplicis, assembly GCA_020882685.1. Lineage (NCBI taxonomy): Eukaryota > Metazoa > Arthropoda > Insecta > Hymenoptera > Aphelinidae > Aphelinus > Aphelinus atriplicis. Next base: position 50,452,571 of record CM037074.1, on the reverse strand, counting down.
GTTCATTGATATTTGATAACAGATCGTGCAACAATTGCTTTAGGGTGTACTTTGAAAAAATACTATTTCTGTATAGGCTATCCACACTGTTGGATACTTGTCAGTTGATGCTAGATTTCGCTACTTTCTCATGTCATCATTGAAATAATATACTGGAACATATAACAATAGTGTGTTGGTAAAGATGTCTATTGAAATGATACATCTGTATTTTCAAAGATATATTAGATTTGAATCATACTATTATTTTACATGCATTTGGATGGACTGAGATCAAACAGTCATTTTTTAAGTCATTTTCTATTTACGTCGCATACGAATTTATTCAACAACGAACTAGGGATACGGAACATACTTGTCGTCCACGTATACCTTTTTCAAAGGTCCATTTTTTACTATGACGAAGAAAAATTGCTCGAGATTTCAGTACTTTCTTATCTTAACATTAGCAAATTGATATTCAAGGTTATTAGTTCGAAATCCGTAACAGAGAATTCCACTTACTGAAATATTTTACCGCAATATAATTTATTCAAGGATCAAAATGTAGCAAGATTTGGTAGATTTTACTTGACATATAATTGATTGTGAGTGTAATTTGCAAAAATATTTGTTTGGTGGTAGGATAATCACACCAGTTGAATACTTGGCATCAGATTCTAGATTTCATTACTTTCTTGGGTCATAATTGACAAAATGAACTGGAATATATAACGATAGTATATTGGTAAAAATGTCTATTGAAGTGATAATTTCAAATGATATATTCGATTTGAATCATATTATTCTCTTACATACACTTGAATAGACTAAGATCAAACAGACATTTTCATATTTCTTTTTCTATAAAAAAATTTATTCGCATAAGAATTTATTCAACAATGAACTATGGGATACGAAACCTACTTGTCGTCAACGTATACCTTTTTCAAAGGTAAATATTTTTCTATGAGAAATAAAAATGCAAATGGTGTATTTTATTTTATTTCCACCATTTATATAATTTTTGAGCTTAAACTCTTCAAAATTATATTAGTACTTGACATAAATTTGTGATTCGAGTTATTCTCCATCTTAACATTAGTAACTACAATAATTAAGTGTAATTTGAAAAATATTCATTCTATTGTTGGATAACCATACTAGTTGGATGATGCTTGATATAACTGTATATTAAATAAATCAGTTTGAAATCCGTAGCAAAAAAACATGAAGCAGAAAGAAGGCTTCATATTCTGTAATTATTATTTTAAATGTATTTAAATAGAAAAAGAACTAAAAGACATCTTGCAATTTTTACCCACTCAAAAAAATTCAGTCGCTTAAGCATTTATATATTTACAAAAAAAATATAATTAATTCTACCTAAAAACATTTAGTCAATTGAAAATTTATCCAACAACGAACCACAGGATGAGGAATATACTTGTCGTTAAGTATATCTTTTTCAAAGGTGAATTTTTACTATGAAAAATAAAATTGCTTGTGCTATCTGATGCACTGGCATAATTTTTTGACCATATTAACCCATGAAGGCCCATGGCCAGACCAGCGGAGATATCATAAAACTAATTATTGGATCACGTGTTTTCTTGAAAAAAAATACCCGTGTCTTTTCTTTTTCCATTTCCAATTGTTTAAACAATAATTATTTAAACAAATTGCACCCAAATTCGTAAATTCGAGAAAGTAATGGTGTCAATCGATTCTGCATGAAAAATCAAGAAAAAAAACGTGGAATACATTTTTTTGATTTGAAGCTTATTTTTCTGGCTATCGCGTTATAAACAATTGGAATTCAGTAAAACCGAGAAAAAGTGGTTTCGTCCAATGCTCACGCTATCACCATGGGATGAAAACTAATCGCGGGGTTGCGTGCTTTTTTGAAAAAAATACCCCTATTTTCTCTTTATTCAAAATCCAATGTATATACAATAATTATTTAAACAAATTGCAACCAAAGTGAATCGACTTCCCTGATATCACTGGATTCCATTTGTTTATAACGTGATTGTAAGAGACATGAGCCTCGAATCGAAAAAATGTATTCTTACTTTTCTTCTTGGTTTTTCTTCTAGAATACTAAATACAACTGAAACGAAACATTGCTTTGATAATATATTTCTGATGGAAGATAGGCGAACCTTTAAAGAAACGTACAACGAGTTCACGAGTAAAGAATGGTTTTAGGGGAGGTATATATTAGATTAGATGGATACCAGAGCTACCTCCATTGGGGCATGTTTAAATACAGAAATGCAGATAGCTGTTCATTTTATTGGAACTTTGAACCTGTGAAGATATCAGGGTTAGGAAGCGAACGCATGGCTTGACAATTGTAACAATATGTTTCATAGATCCAACTTTACTTTCGGCCCGTGTTAGGCTTATTGGCAAACTGATTCTGACGTACGACTTGGGTCCGTCTTAATCTAATAGTTTACCGGCCATATCACTTCTGGTTCACGAAATATTATTCAAAAAAGTGTACTCCAATATGGAATGACCGATTGGAGACTGGGATTGACCGCGAAGGCGCGGGGTAGTCTAATGTCCAAGCTCCCTTATATAGACGGTAGAACGCCGACTCTCTTGCGAGAGAGCGCCGCGCTATACCTTATACACGCGCGACTCAACGCCTCGCCATCTACAGGCGAGCTATGGTACTAGGCCGGTTACTCGAAAATGAGTCCATACTCTCATATATGAAGCTAATTGGTAATTGAATCAAATCTTACAGTAATTGCACTATAGAGAGAAGAATGTTTCTAAGATCATTTAATTATATATAAACCCAAAATAAAATGTTTAAAAAACTGATAAATTTACAAATACTTGACAATTACTCTCTTCTATCACTTGACTCTGTTAAATGTTACCAGGGTTAACGTTCACTTTTATACACTATCGAGTTCTATCACTTTTATACTTCTATCGAGTTACAGATATACTCTTTTTTCATCCAAATTTTTACAAACTCATGGTAACATTTGAAAATTTTCTATGTACAATTAAATCAGAGTAGGTACATTCAAAAGCTTTAATTTTTGAAACAACATTTAACTTTAATTAGTACAGTCTCATATTTACAAATACTTGACAATTACTCTCTTTTATCACTTGAGTCTGTTAAATGTAACCAGGGTTAACGTTCACTTTTATACACCATCGAGTTCTATCACTTTTATACTTCTATCGAGTTACAGATATACTCTTTTTTCATCCAAATTTTTACAAACTCATGGTAAAATTTGAAAATTTTCTATGTACAATTAAATCAGAGTAGGTACATTCAAAAGCTTTAATTTTTCAAACAACATTTACCTTTAATTAGTACAGTCTCATATTTACAAATTCTTGACAATTACTCTCTTTTATCACTTGAGTCTGTTAAATGTAACCAGGGTTAACGTTCACTTTTATACACTATCGAGTTCTATCACTTTTATACTTCTATCGAGTTACAGATATACTCTTTTTTCATCCAAATTTTCACAAATCTGTACAGGTTGGAAAATTTTTTGAACCATGTTCCTCATAGCATCCTGTAACTGTAACCCCTTAGCACATCACATTGGATAATAATATTTAGTTAACGAATGTAATCACTAATGAAAAATACTTGAAAAGTCATTTTTGTAAGAACCTTTTCATACCGGTATACTGTCTATTCTTTCTGAATTGGTATTGCACCGATTGCGTAATCTAAGAAAGATAATCACATTGAGAGTTCTTCGTTTTTTTGTAATCAGCTAAAATATGGAGCTGTCTCTTGCACCAGCAGCGTGTGACAAACATTACAAATTCTTGATGGCCTTTGCTTTGGTCCACTTTTCACAATATTATTCAGCATCTGCTTGAATAGTCGATTATAATTCTAATTCAATTTGATCTTGATGATTTCAGTAAATATAATTAAGCAATAGATAGGTATTCTCCTGGATTTAACTGCATTGTAACTATGCTTAATGAAGTTACAAGTCTCTCTTGATGTCCATCTACAGTAGTAAATTCAAAGTTTGTTGACCATCGGTTAATTCAATGTGGTTTTCAGCATTCAATTGATTAGTTGCAGCTACTGATGCAACGTTGGTATCTTCATCCTAAATTAAAACATGAAATGTAAAATTCAGTCCATTTAATGAACATCAAGATTTTAATTGTTGACAAAATTTTACTAAAATTTACCTCAAGCACTTTGACGATGGCTTCAGCATCTGCTTGAATAGTCGATGTTGCAGAAGTGACTGCCATAATATTATTCTTGGTAGTGACAGCTTCAAGTTCGATATGCGAGTCAATATCTAATGAACTATTAGTCAAACCTTCAACTCTGTTGCTATGGAGAAATGATTTAAGAAAAACTATGCTCTGCAAAACTATAAGTCTGTGTAATCGTATAAACTATACACATGTATAGTTTATACGACTGGTGGTCGGCAAATACCGTCCAGAAGGGATTGATAGATTCACCAGCAGCCATCATTATCTTGCTCTGGCCTCTGGGATGTTGTTTGACAAAGTTTGTGATATTGTAGTTTATTACTTCATCATTTAACCAATTCAATCTTGCCAGTGTCTGCATGTTTCTTCTCCTCACTGTCATTCCAAATCCTTCAGCAAGAGCATCTAGAACTTTTTTGGCTGACAGTTTATCCTTGAGAGAATTTGTGGTGATTTTTGTTACGCTGTAGCTTGAATTTAATTTTGAACGATCATCAATTTCTTTGCTGCTTTCTTTCTAAAGTTCAACTGACTCGCCTTGTAAACCAGCGTTTTGATTACTTACCTAGAAAAAAATAAGTTTTCTCAAAGCAACACTCTTACGAGACCCTCTAGACGTAATAAAATAAAATCAAAATCCAAAAAGTAATATATAACTTATCTGACAAATGTTGTTCCGTTGGACTGCGTCAGACCGCGCGAACTAACCTGTAACTATCACAGCTGAGTTCGACTGCTCCACTCGAAGAGCGAGAGAGAGCGTGCAAAATATAAGTACATGCGCAGTCGACCGGTCGCAGTGGTAACCAACTTCACCGGCCGTCACCCTCTCAGCACTGGGCACCGCTGGCGCTCGCTCGCTCGCTTGCGTGTATATCTATAGCGTACTCTTGAAATCTTGAAATGTTGACGAATTTTCAAGCGCTCTCGCGCACTCCGTCTGCTAGCCGATTCAATCTTTTATTCTTCGAATATAACCAAAGCGATTTCGATGGAACTTTTCTGACAAAAGTAATCGTAAGTGACCGTAGTTCTTGCTTATAACTGTTACAAGACTGCAGGACAGCGGTAAAACAAAAATAATTAAAAAAGTGAGGTTGAACACGACATTGGGCTGTATATAATGGCTAGTCGCGTCCCCACGAGCGCTTGCTGCGCATACTTGTCGTCGGTGGCGCTGACGCGCCACCTGATAACTTTCAGTTATGGACCGAGAAGTGTCCGTTCAGGCGCTAATGGGTTAATGATTATGCTGCTGTGGTATTCAGCGCATATATGTTTATGAACATAATTGAATTTTGAATTCCTTCTTTCATTTTGCTGCCGCGATATTCAGCGCATAAACTTCATTAACATGCTTAAATACGTAATATTTTCTCAATAATTATGCTGCCGTGGTATTCAGCGCATGTTTATTAACATGATTGAATTCTTTAATTTTTTTCTTTCACGCTGCCGTGATATTCAGCGCGTAATACATTTTGAACACGATATTGTAACATTTTTATTTTCAACACATTATTATGTGAGTAATTTTATAATATTGTAATAATAATAAATGAATTGTTGTAATCCTATGTGATTTGCTTACACGAACAGATATACAGTAAATTAGTCCTAATTCTCGAAAATCTCTTGATATACTACATTTTTTATGAATATCTTATCTTTATTTGTTAGAATCTTTTTTTCTTGTTTCCTTACTTTCCCTTGTAAATTTGTTATAAACATAGAATTTTTTGATAATTGGATCTTTAGATTGTATTCATTTGTTACCCGAGATAAGGCTACATATAGTTGTCCATGGCTAAATACAGGTGATGGCAAGTACAATCCGACATTCGAGAATGATTGTCCCTGTGATTTATTTATGGTCAATGCAAAACCTAATCTTATCGGAAATTGTCTTCTTACCATATTAAAAGGTATTTCTTCTGAAGATGGAATCATATCTATTCTTGGAATCAACACTATTTTTCCCGTAAATTTTCCTGTAATTATTTCGGCGTGAATAGTCCAACTTAACATTTTTCTTATAATTAAACGCGTTCCATTACATAGACCTTCGTTTAAATTGAGATTTCTTAATAAAATGACAACAGCTCCTATTTTTAATACCAACTTATGAGGTGGTAATCCGTTTGGCGTTAAAGAATTCAAAAATTCAATAGGAATATTTTCGCATAACTTATTTTTATTTTCATCTTTTATATAATCAATACTTAAATATACCTTCTTTTCACCATGAATTCTTTCAACAACATTTTCATTAATTATCAAAACATCTTGATTTTTTGGTGAGAGTATAACTTTGTCTTTTATTGATACCAAATCTTTTTCGTTAATTTCTGATCCAAATATGTCATCAATGAGATTATTATTTGTGATAAATTTTTTTGGAATTTCTCTAACATTATTATCAATTTCAAATTGTGTACAATTTCTATTTTCTCCAATATCCAAAAGCCATGTTTTAAAGTTGCTACTGTCATCTACTAATCGAAGATTTTTCTTCAATGTTAAACATGTAAATGATCTCCATAGAATACTTCTTTTTACACATGATTCTATAATTCGTGTCTCGCATCCATGACGAACTATGGGTAGCGTTTGTCTAGAATCACCAGATACTACGATTATTTTTCCACCAAATGGTTGATTATTACCACATAAATCTTTGAAGAACGTATCTATAATTTCAAGAGCGCGTTTGGAGGTCATTGAAATTTCATCCCAAACTACTACCTTTATATTTTTCATCAATTTACCAAGATTAAAATTAGGATTTATATTGCATGTTGATTGTTCATTCAAATTCAATGGTAATTTGAAAGTTGAATGGACTGTTTTACCGCCGATTAATAGAATAGCAGCAATTCCAGTCCATGCAACTGATATAATTGGTATACTTTCGTATAGACAATATTTAATTATTAAATTAAGTAAATAACTCTTGCCACTTCCTCCAGGACCATCAATAAAAAATAATTTTTCCATGTTTGCATCATTAATTGACTGCGATATTGTATCGAAGATATTTTTTTGATCCAATGTCAAGGTTGTAATATCTATTTTGGTATTGTTGTATGATTCTTCGCTCACATCATCTGATATATTTTGAGAAATAATATCATGATCGATTTCAGGCAAACCAAAATGTTTTAACGACAAACCATGAGACATTATTATATTTTGAATAGATTTCAATGCCTTTTGTACACCTACAGATTCGGGTAATTTTGGATCTATTAAATATTTTTTATATTTATGAAATAATGTAGAACCATCGCAGGTTGGATCAAAAGACAGAATAAATGCGAAAAGTTGACATATAGAATGTGGAAATTGAAAATTACAATTCTCTTCTAAGCATTTGTCCCATTCATCATCTGTTTTGAATAAGCCTCTTGCCACACATGCTTCATAAAATGTATCATAAATAATGTTATTATATGTTCGAATATCTTCAAATGATTGAGCACCTCGAATATGTAACAAGAGTAATCTAAGGAAAAATCTTTCGCGTTCCATAGAATTTACATGATACATCCTAACCAGGATAGGTTTATTGAATTTTTTTCTTTCTATCCATTGTTTTTTAGCTTTATGAAATACAAACTTTTGAGGCATTTCAGTATAAAGTAATGTTCTTGCGTTTACATTATGCATGTTAACATACAACCATTGCGTCAATTCGGATTCAAACTTTCTATCTATTAACGTATCTTCAGAACCTTCCTTAAAATAAACTTGTTGTTCATTTTCAAGATGTACTGATAACCGATATATTGCATGTGATTGTTCGTGCAATTTTAATTCTCTAATTCGATACATAGCTTCCGGTGGGCATATGTATCTTGTTGAAATGTAATTTGTAATTTCATCGTAATTAATTTCTTTATTAGAAGGTAATGTATCATTGTCTTCTAAAACATTTGGCTCCGAAATTATAAACTTTATTTTGGCCGTGTCTGGTCCTTTATAAACATACTTAAATAAATATTTAATTGATTTTATTGTACTACAAATTTCAACATTTATATGACATTCTAACTTCGAAAGCAAATAAGGGTTATACGGAACTACAAAACCATTATTTGCAATCCTTTTTGATTGGTATACTATATTTGAACCATTATTTCTTCTTCTGTAAAGTGGATATCCGTCTTCGTTAATTACTGTCTGGTTTATAAATTTTTTTGGAAAATTTTTTATACAATGACTTTTATCTTCACTCATACACACACTATTTTGATTTTGAATGACACAAGGACCATGTATCATATGTTGTTTTACTAATTCATACAATCGAGGTGAATAATCTTTATTAGGAATTTCAGCACTTATAATTTTATCAATCTGATCAGAATCCCGTATTTTATTATCGTCTTTTAACCATATTAACATATGAATATGGGGTAATCCACGTTTCTGAAATTCAGTCACATATACATATGCTTTTATTGTTCCCAGTAAACCGTTTTTCAATAATACGGTTTTTAAGATCTTTACTTTTTCATTAAAGACTCGCGATATCAAATCTGGCCTATCTAATGTATTCTCATAATTTTTCAAATTCTCAGTAATTTCTTTCCATTTCGGATTACATGTCATCGTTAAAAATAAATCTGGTTTTCCAGAATTTTGCATTAGTGTCATAGCATCCAAGTAATTTTGCTGCATTGCACGGGGACTGCCAATGAAACTTGAAGGAAGGATTATCATTTTTCCAATGGAAACATTATCAATTCGATTATGGATTTGATCCATCAATCCCCCATACCTCTCGGTTCTTAATTTCGCCTGCTCTTTCCTCAAATAATACAAACGATTACTTTCAATTTTTGACCACATATCAACTATAAATTGTTGTGATAAAGATTTTAAATTTAAACATGGATTAAAGTCTTCCCGTATACTAAATCGGTAAGAATAGTATTGTAAAGCAGAAATGTTTTTCGTATATTTTTGAATGTAAAGAACTTTTCATATAAGGTTCCCAACCTGGATCACCATACGGAAACATTAATGGATATACCATCGGATCAATATTTTTATCTAAATGATTTAATAACCGAGGTATTTTATCTTTTTCATAAATACATATACTTCTGTCTTCTGGAGGTTCACCATGTTCTCCAACATATACAACAGCAACTTCGTTACAAGCGGCTATGTTCGATTTATTGTTTTGTGTATTATCCCTTGTAAGGTACATTCTAATTTCACGAACATTAGTGTTAGATTGATTTGCACGATTCTTTTCATCTATTTCTATTTCGTACATCATTTTATAAGCATGAGCAAACGGATTTATTGCTCTCATGATATTATCCAATTGTTGTATTAGATTGCTCTTGAGATTTTTATTATTTTCTTGATTTAATCTATAACTATTTGCGATTGCGTTGTCTAAAATGTATAATTGACCAAATTTAGGGTTATCACCTTCATTTGGATGTAAAGCATAAAAATTATGATATATTTGACCACAAATTTTTAGAACTTGGGGACCCCGATTGGTGAAATGAGATAATTTAGCACCAAAACTAGCAAAAGCTAAAACATTATTATATAATCTCAAATACTGTCTATAATTGATAGATTTATTTGTATCTCCTACTAACAAGTACATTAATTCTTTAGGATACGATTTGAAGTCTTCTAATTTTACCTTATTTCTATGACAGCATGCAGAAAATTTTTTATCTGTTTTCATTTCGCTCTTAAAATGCTTAGCTTTGCAATACTCACATTCGTAATTTAATTTACCAAGATAATTACAAATAATCGATTGTTCGTTATAAAAATCTTCTTTGTTTATATGATCATCTATATCTGTATCTTCCGATTCATCAGTAATACGATGATAGTCCGTTTTTATACTATTGTGATTGGATTGTAATTTAATTTTTTTTTTTTTATAATTCCATCTTCATTATCGGTACGATTAAAAGGTTTACGCTTGCGAAGCTTATTTATAGTCTGTATATTTGTTAATACATCTTTATTGAAAGTATGATATTGTATTTTTCGCTTTTTAACAAGAACCAATTTCCGTTCTTTATAACTTATTTTAGAGGGATTCCTTAAAATCGAATTTTGATTCTTTCGTCTTATATTTGCTATTCGATTTGATTTGATTTTTTGTTTCTCAACTTTCCTATTATATTGTGATTTTTTTGATTGTATTTCAATATTATCGACATCATCACATATTGATTTGGAGGGATTCCTTAAAATTGAGTTTTGATTCTTACGTCTTATAATTGCTATTCGATTTGATTTGATTTTTTGTTTCTCAACTTTCCTATTATATTCGGATTTTTTTGATTGTATTTCAATATTATCGACATCATCACAAATTGATTTAGAGGGATTCCTTAGAATTGAGTTTTGATTCTTTCATCTTATATTTACTATTCGATTTGATTCGATTTTACGTTTCTCAACTTTCCTACTATATTCGGATTTTTTTGATTGTATTTCAATATTGTCGACATCATTACAAATCGATTTAGAAGGATTGTTCAATATTGAGTTATGATTATTAATAATGCCAACCTGTGTGCGTAAGATTCGTTCTCGAAAATTGGTTTTGTAAATTGTAATATTAATGCATTGAGAAAAATACGTTAAATTATGGTATGTTACGATTTTTGGTATAACTGATCAAAAGATAAATCTAACCAATCTTTCAATAGGCTTTCATGCTGAACATGTCTTCAAATTTGTGCGTGGGTGTGTAACGTAAAGAAAAATTATATTTTAGTTACTTGTATTGTAATAATAATTAAAACAAAACATAAAATAGTGTTATGATGAAAATTATACTGTTACGAATCGATAGATTATGTGCAAAAATTCATTCCCTACAATTCATTATAACCGTTTTCGTATGTATCTATGTTTTAATGGTTGAAAATATTTGAAATTAAAAGGATTATTTGTATTCATTTTTATAATTCATTATTGTAAGTCTTATTATTGTGTATGCCCATGAAACACTCGAGCGAGCGGTAGCGAGCGAGAGACTATTGCTAGTAATAAATAAAATTATTGGACTTGTTTGCACAGAAAAGATAATTGAATTTACTGACTTTAAAAGAAACTAAATTTTTTACTTCTCAAAAAAGATTCTCCATAAATAAAAATACTAAATCTCTAATAGAACACTGGTGTGCTGCGGACATGAAGACAGTACCTTGAAGATTCGATGCTCGTAGACCTTGTCGCATAGAACGCTGTTACGAAGAGGGCTCGTGCAGCTCGTCGACCTTGAAGCTGATCGCTGCTCACCAGTGAGATTCGGGAGCACTACTCATGCCGCCCGAATCCTGCTGCTTGAAGTAATTTTCCAATCTTCGATGATGACGATGTAGGTGTTCGGAAGCACGAATCGTGTGGCCCAATCCAAAATCCCAAAACTGCACAAAGTGTGGAGCAGCTAGAAGGCAAAGCCTCGCAAGAAAAAATTAGTTAGCGAACGTTCGAACTATCAAGGCCAACTGGCTTGAAACGACGCAAAACGCCGTTGAGGTCAAGCTGAGAAAGGTCAACACGACCGAAGCCACCAAAACAAGGTGGAGAAATTAGATTGGACACACTGCTCACGACAAAGGTCGAGTGAGACAGAATTGAAAGTTACAAAAAAAATTTCTTGTGTAAAACGCACGATAGAATTTGTAAAAATATTGTCTGCTGGAGCCAGGCAAACAATAAAAATTGTTGCGCCACAGAGGACGCCGGCTCGACATATATAAATATATCAATGTGTGTATTTTTCAAAAAATATGTACACAACACATTAGGTGAGTTTTCAGAGAACAAAGTGAAAAACTCACCCGAGCCGAAGCGAACTGAAGAATAGCCACAGTAAACAGAAGGTGGAGAAAAATTCCGCGGGAAAAGCAGCGCAGCAACAATGGTCGAGGGCGGACGGGAAGAACACACGGAAGCTCGCAAAATAACGGTAACAAAGCCGGCCCACTGGAATCCGCCGTCGTCACCGCTAACACCAAGTCCGCAACTCCTGATGCTGCTCTTCTAGAATGTTCCAGTCGGGGTCACCAATGTAGAACGTAAGGAGGTCGGAATGAACAAAGAGAGTTCTGGAAACAAATGAGGAGTTTATTAGGTTACTGATGTTACAGGCTAGTTCTTATTTGCTATCGCTGTGCCGGCTCCAGCAAGACTGATCGCCGGTGCGGACCGCGTTGACAGCACTGCTTGCTGTAGCGCGACGCATGCGTGGGGCTATCCCCAACTCCCGATATCCCCACACGCATGCCTACTTAGGTTGGCAACGCACGCGCGCGAGAATTTGAATTTCTGATTTCTTTCCTACACACGTTACCAGCACACGAGTTGATAAAACTGCGAATTTATTTACTGAGGCACTTTCATACACATTGTGTCCGGTGCTGAGTGGGTTCTATCTCAATACATGACACAAACTCTGAGGGGGTTCTAACTCATGACTTAGAACCCCCTTTACTTATCTACTGTGACGAAATTGACTGACCTCGCTCGGGTGCATAATGAACTGTTAATCCCACATAATGTGCGATCCAGAGCTGCAATATGTGATATGTGACTCATAAATCTGCCTTAAGAACTATTTTAACTGGTTTGACAACTGTTACGATATATTTAATAGACCTAACTCCTTCATCTTATGTATTGGCTTAATTTTCTGCCTATATTATGCTCATAAGCAGATGAATCCTGAAGTACGACTCGGATTTGTCTGGTTCTAGTTGTTCACCGGTCAATATTACTTCTGAGTCATGGCACATTGATCAAGAAAGTATGCTCCAGTATGGAATGACCCAATAGGAGACTGGAAATGACCGGGAATCATACGGTTCGATAATAAGGTCTGCCTAAATTCCAAACTCCCTCCTATAGACGGTAGAACGTTCATTCTCTTGCGAGAGAGCGCCGCGCTATAACTTATTCATGTGCGTCTCAACGCCATGCCATCTACAGACGCGCCGAGGTACTTGGTCGGTTACTCGAAAAAAGGAACTGATGAAAACAATTAATTTTCCAAATCGAAGTTTGGAAAATTCAAAATATAATCATAATATTATAGTTTTCTCTAAAATAATTTTCCAACATATCAGAGGTAGATATAGACTTTTGAAGCTATCAGAATCAGTCATCGACAATTTCATCAATATGCGATGATTATGTATGCTCAAAAGCAGTCCTTTTTCTTAACAGAAATTTATTATAATCAATGTTTCAATATATACAAAATAAAAATTTTAATGCTCTATTTACAGTTCTAGTGAAGAAAATTAGTTTTGAGTTTCAACAATCATCTTGGAATTGCTGATTACTGAAATCAACGATAGAAGTATTAATGAAGCAAACACTACATCACATGAGTATACATCTCCTCATGTAAAGTTGTGGAACTTCATCATAAACTGCTTTTCATCATAGCTGTTCTGCACATTTTCAACTTCTCACATCCTCTCACCTCGTCAATATATTCATTCTATATTTTCACAGTAGTCTGTGAAAAACGAATTGTCATATCCATGAATTACGAGCTGGTGAAGTCAATAGATTTGAGTTACACTAGTTATCTTGAAATTATCGAATACAGAAATCACCGGTAGGAGTGTCAATGAAGCAAACGCTACATAACATGAGTATACGTCTCCTCGCGTAAAGTTATGAAGTTTTATCATGAACTTTATCACTCTGACAGCTCGGGTGACATCCACTTATATATATACTATTATATAAAAAGACAGCCTGTTTTTTTGTGGCCGCTAATCTCAAAAACTACTGAACCGATTTTCATGAAATTTTGATACTTGATTCTTGACCACTCCAGGCATGTTTATGGATATGTGGTGTCCTAAAATTTTGAGTAGAAACCGAGAAATAGACAATGCATTTTTCTGTGGTGGGGGTAATCGACCAAGTACCATGGCGCGCCAGTAGATGGCGAGGCGTTGAGTCGCACGTGTATAAGGTATAGTGCGGCGCTCTCTCGCAAGAGAGTCAGCGTTCTATCGGCTATATAGGAGAGCTTGAAAATGAGCTCAGCATGTTTCTGGGATCTTTTGTATCCCAGTCCCCTGCTGCCAAATGATTTTGGTAACAATGCCGAGGCCCAGAAGTAACATTAGGCGGTATACAATTAGATCCAGACGAACGCAATCCGTTCGTCAGGGTCGAATAATTAAAGGCCCGTTAATAGTATGTGGAATATCTGCTTTTGAATATGATCCAACAGAAAATTACGCTTATATAAAAATACTAGCGTCCTCCGTCGCGGCTTCACCCGCGAATATGGGTATTGAGTTCGAAGTGTTGTTACTCTCATTTATTGTTGAAAAACTCGTATAATATGTATTCATTTGTAAACTTTGATTAATTTGATATTTTGTAATCCTTGGAGTTGTATTTTCCATGTATCCTCTGAGAATTGGAAATTTTGAATAAACGGCGTTCTTAGTTTTTGAATTTTGAGGAATTAATATAAATTATTTACGTGCAACCCCTGTCCGTGGAAGAGCAACATACAATTGGCCGCATGAAAAATACTCTGTTTGCAAATCTATCTCTACGTACTTAAAAGTCTGTCCTTGAGATTTGTTTATCGTCAAGGCGAAAGAAAGTTCACAGGAAATTGTAATCGTTTGAATTGGAATAGTAAGTCTGATGGAATCATAGGTATGCAAGGTATGAATACTGTTTCTCCAGTAGGTTCTGTAAGAATAGTTGCTTCGATTATATTTTCCCGCATAACTTGATTTTGCAATCTTGTGCCATTACATAAATTGGGACGATTTAGATTGCGTAATAGCATTATTGGAGAACTAATTTTCAATTTCAAGTCATGAGGTAGAAAGTCTGAAGGATCAAGAGTTCAGAAATTCTTGAGGGTAGAGTACAACTTTATCAATGTTGATCACTGTATCGATAGAATGATAATGTCGTATTTCTCCATCTAACTTTCCTAAAATACTATTATTAATATTATGAGCGGTAGCGTTTCGAGGAGTTATAATTGCCCTTTCGCATAACCAATTTTAAGGTCTGTCAGAGAGATTTTCAACTTCTGGATAGACTTTAGAAATCAGGTCCATGACTGTATTAAAAGTCGTTTCTACTTTTCTATCAATATTTATGTAATCATTTTGATTGGATAGATAGCCGATAGAACGCTGACTCTCTTACGAGAAAGCGCCGCACTATACCTTATACACGTGCGACTCGACGCCTCGCCATCTACTGGCGCGCCATGGTACTTGGTCGATTACCCCCACCACAGAAAAATGCATTGTCTATTTCTCGGTTTCTACTCAAAATTTTAAGACGCCACATATCCATAAACATGCCTGGAGTGGTCAAGAATCAAGTATCCAAAATTTCATGAAAATCGGTTCAGTAGTTTTTGAGATTAGCGGCCACGAAAAAACAGGCTGTCCTTTTATATAATAGTATAGATATAGATTGTAGTTGGATCTATGAATAAAGTATGTGACAAGTGTCAAGCCATAAAGTGGCCAGATGAAGCTCCTGGATTGTGCTGTTCTGGCAGGAAAAATTAATCTTCCTGCTGTTGAAAAGCCACCAGAACCTCTCAAAAGTCTTCTTTCAGAGAACCGCATTGATTCCACATTTTCTGGCCTATTTAAGGAAGTATAATACACTGTTTCAAATGACACCATTTAGAGCTAACGAAATTCGAGAAGGAAATTTTAGGCCAACTTTCAAAATTCAAGGGCAAGTATATCATAGTATTGGGAGCTTATTACCTCTTGGGGGTGGAGATTTGCAATTTGCTTCAGGACTTCTAAAAATTGGAGATGGGAAAGTATCCAATGAAAATGATTACATAAATATTGATAGAAAAGTAGAAACGACTGTTAATACAGTCATGGACCTGATTTCTAAAGTCTATCCAGAAATTGAAAATCTCTCTGACAAACCTTAAAATTGGTTATGCAAAAGGGCAATCATAACTCCTCGAAACGCTACCGCTCATAATATTTATAATAGTATTTTAGGAAAGTTAGATGGAGAAATACGACATTATCATTCTATCGATACAGTGATCAACATTGATAAAGTTGTACTCTACCCTCAAGAATTTCTGAACTCTTGATCCTTCAGACTTTCTACCTCATGACTTGAAATTGAAAATTAGTTCTCCAACAATGCTATTACGCAATCTAAATCGTCCCAATTTATGTAATGGCACAAGATTGCAAAATCAAGTTATGCGGGAAAATATAATCGAAGCAACTACATAACCTGCTGGAGAAACAGTTTTCATACCTCGCATACCTATGATTCCATCAGACTTACTATTCCAATTCAAACGATTACAATTTCCCGTGAACTTTCTTTCGCCTTGACGATCAACAAATCTCAAGGACAGACTTTTAAGTACGTAGAGATAGATTTGCAAACAGAATATTTTTCACTCGGCCAATTGTATGTTGCTCTTCCACGGACAGGGGTTGCACGTAAATAATTCATATTAATTCCTCAAAATAAGAACGCCGTTTATTCAAAATTTCCAATTTTCAGAGGATACATGGAAAATACAACTCCAAGGATTACAAAATATCAAATTAATCAAAGTTCACAAATGAATACATATTATACGAGTTTTTCAACAATAAATGAGAGTAACAACACTTCGAACTCAATACACATATTCGCGGGCGAAGCCGCAACGGGGGACGCTAGTATATATATAAATCTGTGTGTGTGTGTGTGTGTGTGTGTGTGTGTGTGTGTGTGTGTGTGTGGGTGTGTGTGTGTGTGTGTGTGTGTGTGTGTGTGTGTGTGTGTGTGTGTGTGTGTGTGGATATATATATACGTGGTTAAGAATATTATACGGTACGACAGGCCGAGCGGCACGAGCGGCGCGCGCTGTTCTGTACTGTGTGGTACGTTTGACCGAGCGGCTCAAGCAGCGCGCGCTATTTCGTACTGTGCGGTACGCTTTGCCGAACGGCACGAGCGGCGCGCATTTAAAAAACTTTCAAAATAAGTAATTTTTAAAAATTTTCATTGTAATTTTTTAGTTTTTAATTTTAATTTCAAAAACTAGTAATGTTAACCAGAAAAAACAAATAATCCTCATTTGTTTGGTCAAGTTTCCATAAGTGATTGCCGAAGAATTCTATCAAAAGGGTGCCAGTCCCATGAGACACCATGTTAAACTGGACAGTTTTGAGGAATTTTTTACTTGAAAATTAAGTTGATGACCTAAGTATTTTAACGTGGCAATCTATACGTAAGGATTCTAGGTGTTTTGCACTACATTTTCAATCGTTTCTCATAAGTAGTTAAAACTTGCTGGAACCACCTTAACGCGGTTTTTTTCGAAAACGTTGCGCTTTTACGAAGAATTATCAGAGATAAGGATTTTTTGGAATCACTCAAAAAATACGCTGGAATGCGTTAACGGTTAATTTACCTTAGATCTTGAATATCTTCATTCTTTCACAATCTCCAATCAGTATATACTACTGGTTGCCAAAAAACATCTATTTTCCCAATAGGCTTAGATAGAAAATATTATATTATCCAACGAATACTTAATGGGTTCCTTCTTCAAATGATAGAATTATTTGTCATAATAAAGTCCATAAAATGATACAGATACACTAAATTAGTGGAACCCAAATGAATAAATAAATTTGAGAGCCTGACAAGTAGCTTGCCTATTGTGGAAATTAAAATATCAGTACCCGCTTTTATTCAAATATACATTTCTTCACTTTACATGAAATCTAATTGGCTTAGACAGTTGAAATTTTTTCTGTAGTTAAATATTAGCAATTGTAATATATATAGAAAATTTCAAGTGTCTAAGCCAATTAGAATCCATGTAAAGTGATAAAATGTAATTTTCATTTGATCGAGAACCTCAAAAAGAATTTTTTCAAGTGTCTGTTAGAATGCCAGATAACAATTTTGCACTCTACATGAATCCTAATCAGGTGGCGCGTCAACGCCACCGACGACAAGTATGCGCAGCAAGCGCTCGTGGGGACGCGACTAGCCATTATATACAGCCCAATTTCGTGTTCAACCTCACTTTTTAAATTATTTTTCTTTTACCGCTGTCCCGCAGTCTTGCAACAGTTATAAGCAAGAACTATGGTCACTTCCGATTATTTCTGTCAGAAAAGTTTCATCGAAATAGCTTTCATTATATTTGAGAATAGAAGTTCAAATTCACTAGTAGACGAAGTGCCCACGAGCTCCTCAAAAATTCTCCCACACTTCCACATGTGACGTATATTACGGCCGACTGGTTCACAGCCCAGCGCAAGTCACTCCTCAGCGTAGCGTATATTACGTCCAACATACATATATGTATATTGATGCAACTGCACTGCTACTGCACTGCGCCCGACTGCGCATGCACGCTCTCGAGTGAGCTCAGCTGTGAACTGTGAGATCTGCTCGAGTTAGTTGCAAATTATAGCTCGCGCGGTCTGGCGCAGTCCAATGGAACAACATTCAAATCATCAGTATATATTATCTCCCCCGTCTACAACCTACGTCACCTGAATATTGATGGGCAAACTTGAAGATTAGCAAAAAAAGTTGCATCTCAGTTAGGTTCTGACTCGTATCTCTTAATTCAGAAATGGATGATAGTTCTTCAAAGAGTAAACGGTATGTATTCATTAACTCAGATAAATTTTTTCTTGTTAAATGTTGATTGGATATACTTAAAATCTTGTTTACAGACAGATGGAGATGCTGAATCATTACGTTCTTTGATTGTGCCATTATAAGAATAAATAAGAGCATTGAAAGAGAATCTAAGAACAACAGACGATGAATTACAGAAATACAAAGAGAAAGAGGAATAGTTGCACAATAAGCAATTGAAGGTGAAAAAAAGTGGTTCTTGGCAAAATACGTGTGATATGTGTTTTAATTATGAAGCTCAACTCCAAAGAATGCAAATGGAAACCAGAGAACTTACTAGGAGAGTGCACAACCCTTCGGTTCACCAATCTTGACCAAAATTTGAGGGATCTCTCCTGATACTATCACCAGAGATCCCTGAAAGCCACAGGGTCTAACGCTCAGCCATTCCTGAGAAAAAAAATAAGATATATTATGAGATTTTTCAATTATTGGCGGTACAGAGCATAACATTGCATATGCTATTTGAATGCATATCAATACCCGCCAACCATATGTACCAATCAATTTTTTATAAATTTGACTCAAAGATAAACTCTAAAACTATCTTGACAAATTTCCACTGGTTTTAGGCATACTTCCCTTATAGGATGTATAAGGGTCTCAAGCGCTAACCAGGTTATCATGGGAAACATGTTATACCACTTCCCACCCAACAAAACACGCATTTATCTTGAGCCCACCCATGAATATATATTAGAATATATATTCTACACTTGAAAAAGAAAGGAAATACCGTCAACTCTACTTCTTTTTTCCCTACAGTCCAGAACACTTGAATTTTTGACGTTAAACAGTCGTATCTATTCAAAACTGTGTCTGGACTTACAATATCCTCATGCGTGTGGATATTTCTTAAGCCTATGGGACTGATGGGCACATGAGACAGAAAAAATGTACCTACTCACCTCAAGTAATATGCGCTTCATAGATATGCTGCTGCAAAATAACCTATCCCTTACATGCATGTTGACAACACTGCAAGTTTGTTGGGGATTAGTTTTTGCGCAAACCTGTTCCTTTTTCTTGAATCACCATTATGTTCACCAGCTCCCACTGAATGTGTAGCCTCGAGCATTCACAGAAATGATGTCCTATAATGGGAGAAAAATAACACTCCTAGGCTCGTCCACTCACGATTGTACTCTTGAAGTACCTGAAAATGAAAACACAAAGAATCATTTTCTTTGAATTTAAAGGTTAAAAGTAGGAAAAATCTAGTTGAACTAACAGAGAAAGAGAGTTTCAGAGCTACATCAATTCAACTAGAGTAGAAATTAGACACCCAAAATCAAAGGTTAGGTTATACCATGTACTTATCTGATGATTGATGATCCTTTCTGCAGCATTCAGCGTTCCTTCATGATCCGGTGGGATAATTTTCCCAGACCCAAATTTTAGAAAGAGTTTCACTTCCGCAGCACTATCCATAGTTGTACACAGAGTTACACAGCACCACATGTGCCAAACCAAAACAACGGGATAAGTGTCGGCCATCCGTTGGCGCAACAAATTATCACTGACTGTTGTGAGATGCCAGTCAGCTGTGATCTGGTGTGAAATTCAAATGCTGCAACTTTACATGCAATATATGGGTTTGTACTACTTTTGCTGCTTTTTATATAATTTTTTATCAAATTATTTGGAAAAGCGATTCAATATTAGAGTGAGTTGAATATTAATAATATCATTTTTTTTAATTATTATTTAATAATTATTTAATTATTTAGAACAATAATCAATAATTATATAATAAGAGATCGTTTATTACATACTTATCGATAATTTAACAATAGCCAACATTATTCAAATTATATTTTGAAAATATAAAATGTTCAAATATTGATAGAATATTTATCACATCAATTATTTATTAATTATTAATTATTGTTCTTATTTAAACATATTAATTTATAGTTGCATATAACCATAATTAAAAAAAATATTGTGGCTATCGTTAAATTATCGAAAAAATTGAATAATTATTAAATGATAATTAAAAAAAATGATATTATTAATATCCAACTCACTCTAATATTGAATCGCTTTTTATAAATAATTTGATAGAGAATTATATAAAAAGCAGCAAAAGTAGTACAAACTCATATATTGCATGTAAACTTGCAGCATTTGAATTTCACACCAGATCACAGCTGACTGGCATCTCACAACAGTCAGTGATAACTTGTTGCGCCAACGGATGGCCGACACTTATCCAGTTGTTTTGGTTTGGCACATGTGGTGCTGTGTAACTCTGTGTACAACTATGGATCGTGCTGTGGAAGTGAAACTCTTTCTAAAATTTGGGTCTGGGAAAATTCTCCTACCGGATCATGAAGGAACGCTGATTGCTGCAGAAAGGATCATCAATCATCAGATAAGTACATAGTGTAACCTAACCTTTGATTTTGGGTGTCTAATTTCTACTCTAGTTGAATTTATGTAGCTCTGAAACTCTCTTTCTCTGTTAGTTTAACTAGATTTTTCCTACTTTTAACCTTTAAATTCAAAGAAAATGATTCTTTGTGTTTTCATTTTCAGGTACTTCAAGAGTACAATCATGAGTGGACGAGGCTTGGAGTGTTATTTTTCTCCCTTTATAGGACATCATTTCTGTGAATGCTGGAGGCTACACATTCAGTGGGAGCTGGTGAACATAATGGTGATTCAAGAAAAAGGAACAAG
Source organism: Aphelinus atriplicis (assembly GCA_020882685.1). Classification (NCBI taxonomy): domain Eukaryota; kingdom Metazoa; phylum Arthropoda; class Insecta; order Hymenoptera; family Aphelinidae; genus Aphelinus; species Aphelinus atriplicis. The sequence goes on along the minus strand of CM037074.1, from coordinate 50,430,950 downwards.
ATTGCGCAAAAACTAATCCCCAACAAACTTGCAGTGTTGTCAACATGCATGTAAGGGACAGGTTATTTTGCAGCAGCATATCTATGAAGCGCATATTACTTGAGGTGAGTAGGTACATTTTTTCTGTCTCATGTGCCCATCAGTCTCATAGGCTTAAGAAATATCCACACGCATGAGGATATTGTAAGTCCAGACACAGTTTTAAATAGATACGACTGTTTAACGTCAAAAATTCAAGTGTTCTGGACTGTAGGGAAGAAAGAAGTAGTGTTGACGGTATTTCCTTTCTTTTTCAAGTGAAGAATATATATTCTGATATATATTCATGGGTGGGCTCAAGATAAATGCGTGTTTTGTTGGGTGGGAAGTGGTATAACATGTTTCCCATGATAACCTGGTTAGCGCTTGAGACCCTTATACATCCTATAAGGGAAGTATGCCTAAAACCAGTGGAAATTTGTCAAGATAGTTTAAGAGTTTATCTTTGAGTCAAATTTATAAAAAATTGATTGGTACATATGGTTGGCGGGTATTGATGTGCATTCCAATAGCATATGCAATGTTATGCCCTGTACCGCCAATAATTGAAAAATCTCATAATATGTTTCATTTTTTTTCTTAGGAATGGCTGAGCGTTAGACCCTGTGGCTTCCAGGGATCGCTGGTGATAGTATCAGGAGTGATCACTCAAATTTTGGTCAAGATTGGTGACCCGAAGGATGTGCACTCTCCTAGTTAGTAAGAATGTACAAGAAACTGAGTAAATGTTACGTACTCAAAAACAGGGTCTAATGGAGGAAGTAGAGTTTAGAAAAGTTTTCTTCCTGGATGTACTTGAGGAAAGTGAGACATTTGTCGTAAAATCAACCCATGATTTTAAGAATTTGGCGGTGGAATTTCTAGAGAGATGCGCCAAGATCACTCCGCCAATCAATGAAGGCATTGATAATGATGATTCAAAGGTCGATTATATGAAGACTGATTATGCAAAGGTCGATCATACAAAGATTGATGATGCAAAGAATACTGTTAGAGGGGAGCGACCATCTCCCATAGGTGAAGAAAATTTTGAAGAAGAAGTTAGTGATATTAAAGAAGGTAAACTCTTGGCAGCCAAATTCGATAAAGATCAACTGTGATATAGCTGGTCTGTTGCCATTAGTGTTTCCAACTAAAGAGTTACCTGGAAGAACTATTGTTCGGTAGGAACATCATGAGGATGCTCAGTGGCATCCGTGCCTTTGTATCTAAACATGAGCAGCCTATCATCGGCACGTATACTCAATCTGAAAGGTATGATAATGATTCCACAGAGATTTTTTCAGGTATCTATAATGCGCTTTGTAAAACTCAAATTAATGTAGAACTAGAAAAAACTCTGACTTATCAAAGTAGGGGCAACGGAGACTGATATTGTTGACTGATAAAATATTTTCTAGGTAATGAGGAGGAAATAGTTCCAGGATCAATATGCTGAGGGTCCTCTATTGGTGGAATTGAAAGTTATCATCCAGTCTCATGCAGGTCTTTTGATGACCAACTTGTTCCTGGAAGTTTCAATAAAGGTGAAATGAGACAGATCAAAACCTCCATGGAGGAACAACCTATAATGTTTGCACAACAGATTGTGTCCATGAGCTCGAAAATGATCCCCACGGTCAGGCTCTCCCCCATCTACTACGAGTCACCTGGAATATTGGGCCAACCTACATTCAAAAATCGGAGTCCAGTTATCAATCATGGTAGAAAATCATAATTTAATAATAATTTAAGGTTACAAATTATGCATAATTCAACCTGTGACCTGTTTCGAATTTTTTTATTTACAATGAAGATGCTGAATCATTATGTTCTTTGGTTGTGCCATTCCCTGTTGAAAAAACTCTTATGGAAAATCCACTTGGATTTCCGAATGAAAAAACCAGACTGGAATCCATGCGTTTCGATGGAAATCCAGGTGGATTGACCAGAAGTTTGACTGATTTTTCCAAGCCGAGTCCTAAGGCCTCGTATGGAATTTCCATGCGATCCCAATGGAATTTTCATGCATCCCAATGGAATTTCCATGCATACCGAGTGGAATTTCCATGCAATCCCAAAGGAATTTCCATGCATACCGAGTAGAATTTCCAGGCGATCCCGAATGGAATTTCCATGCGATCCCAATGGGACTTCCATACGATTCCAATGGAATTTCCATGCAATCCCAATGGAATTTCTATTCAATCCCAATGGAATTGCCAAGTGATCCCAATGGAGTTTCCATGCATACCGAGTGGATTTTCCATGCGATCCGAATGGTATTTCCATTCGATCTCAATGGAATTTCCATGCGATCCTACTGAATTTTCCATTTAGCTTCAGTATGGTATCTATCTGTTTGTCAGCAGCGGGAAAGTGTGGATGTTACACTGACAAAAACGATTTGCATTGCCCCAAGAGGATTGTAGTTTTGGGTCAATCCTTTTGCGGCGAGAGTAATTCCTCTTGAGTCAAGAGGGAAATAATATTGCCTCAAACCCCGTGTTATTCGGTGTAAGAGGATTTTTCATTCGATCAATCCTCTTGCTGCAAGAGGATCTCGTTTCGAAGCAAAAGGATTTTTCACTTCCATGTACAACTTGTATCGACAAGTTAGTAGACTTGTGTAGAGTCAATGCCTGTGCATCCGTGACTCGTCTATAGCTGCATCGTATCCCTCTGAGGTTCATCGATAGCAGTCGATATGTGCTTATTTGATGTGAAATGTTGGAAAGAAAGATCAAACAAGCCTGCCGAGACAGGCGTCGCGCGTCAGTTCACCGTCGGCATCAGTAGCAGCAAATTCGTGCTCCGTGATAATTTAAATAGTAGCTGAATTTAGAGACTTATCAGGTGAGTCGGTGTTTATTTCCGATCTCTAGAAGAGCACAGAGTCATGATTTATAATTATTTGAGACCCAATTGGTACCAAAAGTAAGAATCATGTGATGAAATCTCATGAATTGATATAGGTTATGTGTAGCTGCTGCATAGTACATACAGTCACGTTAATTATCTGATTTCTAACGAATTTTATATTGCAAATAGCGATTATTTAGGCCTCTTGGTAACATAGCGTATCGTGTAAACGTTTTCAAACCTGCAATAACTACATTTTATAATAACTATTCCAGGAATAGTAGTATTCCTGCTCAGGCAGTTCCTCTTGACTCGAGAGGAAATTCCTCTTGGGACAAGAAGAATTTTTCTGTACAACTCTCAACAGTAATTTTTCATTGGCAGGAAATGATCATTTGCCAATGATGTTTGTTTGCATGTGCTGCTTCTTTTACTACGAAAGAAAGGTCTAAATTTAAGAACGCATCTTCATAGATTCAGCTACTCATATTCGTTAAGAGTAAAGAAAACGATGGATTTAAAATCATATTCATTGGCTAATGCGATTTTACATGCGCATCAATGTAAACAAGGCTTTTGAAAATTTTTGAATTATTTAGAAGTAATTTCCTGTAGCACCAATCATTACTAAATGTTATTTACACATAAGCTCAATTAAATTAAAGGGTACTCAAATATTTTTGTATCAATCTATATTTTTTTCTCTATTTTTGTATCAATCTCGCCAGTATTCTCCAGAATAGGAATAGATACGCAGCTTCATCATGGTCAGTTGCTGAATTCACAATGTGATGGGGAGACAACCAATTCCAGATAAGTACTTCTCCAGCCTTTCTTTTGGAATATGTACACAGTAAACACGATTTCTTGATTAAAGTAGAAAATCTTTCTTAAAATGGGACGGAACGAATTTCAGTATTAAAAAAGGACTTGAATCAAAATTCTTATTTTGTACTTAGATTAAATACTTTTTGTACTGAATTTCGGTACGACGAAGTACTTGAATTAATAATTCTCATTTCTGTATTTAGATTATTCTTTTATTAGTGTCACAATCTCAAAAATATGCGGGCGATAACCTTTGCACAAGATAAATAAAAATGTAATTTTCAAATCTATTGTTTATTTTTTTATCGTATCTTTATTTATATCATTTTATTTTCTCTATTGTTTTAATCAGGTTCTCAGAATGCGGAACAACTCGTAAAGTTGTCTAGCTTTTATCCGAATGCTCACAGAAATACTAGTCAAACACTGACCTTTATACAATAACCTGTCAATTTAGTTCAGAATCGATTTTAGGAATCACGAAACTTAATTTCAGTAAATTTATACTGAATTTAAAAAAATATTAATTTGAGTAATAATTACTGGAACTAAGAAAATTCGGATTTTTCGAACTTATTTTAAGTAAAATAGATTTTCAGTACTGCAACACTTTTAAGTAATCGTTTTTACTGTGTATATCCAAAAAAAATTCAATTCTTTGTTGTTAATTTGTATTTTAGGTAAGCTGCACAGGGACAGAAATTTCATTGGAAGTAGCGAATAACTGTAAGTAGAGAATTTTATTATTATTCTTTTATAGCATTATTTTGGACAAACAAGTGTTCAAAATTAAATTTCTTGTAATTAAAATTTAATTCTGATTCTTAATTATCATACAATTTTAGTTTATATTGTGTATCTCTTGTGCTTGGATACATATTGTCATTGCTCAGTATCTAAGCCCACAATGAAAAGTCACAAACCGTGCCTTATTTCCATTTTTTTCATGTTTTACTCTGTGTGATTCAAGTAAATATTGACAATTACACATGTATTTACTCTACGTGCATTTGTTTCAGGATTAATTGAGCTGCTGTATCCAGGATTGAAATTTAAAGTGCTGTGTAGTGAGTGGAAATGCGTCTCAGATGACAACTGTCATATGGGATAAGACCAACGGCTCCATCCAGGATACATTAATTAATATTTTAGAAGTTTGGGAGCGCTGGACCCGGAAACTGGATACACTCTATTCTTGGTCAAGATAGGTGACCCGCATCCCAAGTAGTCTCACTGTAAGTTTTTGTTACTATTAGGATAGAATTATTATGAAAATTGTATTTTATAACGGAGATTAAAACTATTATTTTGTTTAATTTAGTATTTTCTTTCTTGGAAGATCATGTATTGTTATGGAGCACCGTAGGTAGGGGCAAGCTGCATTCCGCTCACCAAAAAATGAAAATTCTCTCACAGCAAGAGGAATTCCTCTTGTTGCTGTGAACGCATGAATTTTCGTGCTCCCTTCCACTGAAAGGAAAATCCTCTCACGGCCAATGGATTCCTCTTGCAGCATTGCAATTTTGCGAGGAGAGGAATATCCTCTTGCCCCAAAAGGCAATCCTCTAAGTAGCAAAATTCAATGGAAAATCCTCTTTCCGCGAAAGGATTCCATTTGCGGCAAAAGGATTGTTTTCCCAGTGTATAATTAAAATGTGTGCCTAAGTAGCTAAAATCAGAAATATTGCATTCATATTGATTGTCCGAGGCTATGCTATATTAAAATTGGATATCCTATAAAAATCAAATCTCTTATTAAAAATTGATCTCTGGAAAAAAATTGAATTTCAAACGTACACTGGGAAAACAATCCTCTTACCGCAAATGGAATCCTTTCGCCGCAAGAGGATTTTCCATTGAAATTTGCTACTTAGAGGATTTCATTTTTGGGCAAGAGGATATTCCCCTGCTCGCAAAATTGCATTGCTGCAAGAGGAATCCATTGGCCACGAGAGGATTCTCCTTTCAGTGGAAGGGAGCACGAAAATTCATGCGTTCACAGCAACAAAAGGAATTCCTCTTGCCGCGAGAGGGATCCCTCTTGCTGTGAGAGGATTTTCATTTTTAGATAAGGGCAATGCACGTGACGCTTTAATGAATAAAATATCATCAAATTGAACGAGATAATAATTTTAATCTTTGTCATAAAATACAATTTTCATAGTGGCAAACAAAAAAAAGATATTTTCATTTGATTCGGTTAATTAGAATATAAACTAAAGTTGACAACGCATGTTCAACAATATTAAATAAACGATGGACAAATACAGATAAATAAATATGATAAATAAAAATCATAATAATAATAATTCATGTCTTCTTAGTCATTTCATGCTTGATAGCAGAAATTATTTGACTTGAAGTATTATTGTGCTTATCATGATTAGTTTGGATGTTAAAAACACATCTTTGTATTACAGTCCAAATGTGCTCGCAATCTTTGGGGTTCTGGAGGTTCATAATCATGAGAATATGAAAAGTTGTTTTCATTGCAGCTAATGGACTGTCAAATTCCCAAATGAAGTCGTTCAAGCTAACATAGCATTGTGAAGGATTTTCTAACCTTCCTGTAATGACTATTACTGGCTGAACTGATAACTTCCACTCAATATATCTGGCTGCTCTTAGATTTAGTCGCACAAGAGGATCACTGTCAACCTAGAATATAAATATTTTGAATCTATATGAATAAATATCCTGGAGCAGTTGAATACTGTTCAATAAAAAAATTCAAACAAATCCTCTCAATGAGTAACATGAAGAGCATATAAATGTAGAAAAATTATTAACTAGGAGACCACTTGGTATGCGGGTCACCTATCTCTACCAAAATTTTTTGATTGAATAATTTTTTCAGTTCAAAATATCTACATTATGTTAAAATTGATCCGTACACAAATTATGATCCCCATATTTTGCTCTTGGAAACAATATTTTGTTACATTATTTTGCAATGGGGTCTGGCAGATCAATTACTATCTTGCAATAGAAACAAAAACTGACTGTGAGAACCCTTGGGATGCGGGTCACCTATCTTGAACAAGATTTTGGCGGGTTTACTTGTATCAAGAATAGAGTGTAGCCAGTTTTAGGGTCCAGCGCTCCCAAACTTCCAAGATATTAATTAATATATCCTGGTTGGAGCCGTTGGTCTTGTCCCAAATGACAATATGTCATCTGAGACGTATTTCTCTCACTGCACTACACTTTCACTGTTATCACACTGAATGCTATATCACATTTTATTATGAAAAGCATAAAGAAGGAGTAAATAAAGTGCATACTCAACGAATCTCACTTCTATGTCTTACTTGCATAGAGAAAACATGAAATATATGTAAAAAGCATCGCAAACCGACTTTTTACTCTGTGCTTGGATATTGAAATAATAGCAATATGTATTCAAACACAAAGATTACAAGTATAGTAACATTGGACGACAATCCAGTGTCAGAATTGATTTTCATTTACATGGAAACTTCAATTCTGAACATGCGTCAACCATTATCATGATACTATACTATAACAAATAATTTAAAACTCATTTACTCACATTCATCTTCTTGCTTCAACACATGTTCTAGCCCAGTACAGCTTATCTGGAACAAAAAAATTATCACAAAGAATCATATTTCAAAAATGTTTGTACACAACTAAAGGTTAAGTTAACTTATCTGAATTTTCTTGCTTCTCAATTGGAAATCCATCAGCTGCTGCACACGATGAAGCTCTAAACCTGCTGGATAACACTGTGACAAAAATTGATCCATAAATTTCCATTACAATCACTCAAACTGTTGTGAGTGAGGAATGTCTACGTGATGAGTACACATCATATGTCTAACTGAACATGGTGTTTACAAACGACGCCTATAGTAACCTGCAGAGCAGTACCTGTGTTACCGACTCCACGCTGCAGGTTACATAGGCGTCGTTTGTGAATGCAATCAGTTGAACATGTGACGTGTACTCCAGTAGACATGCACTGTTGCTTACTCATAACAGTTGGAGTAATTATGAGATAAGTTTACTGTTCAATTTCTTTCGTAGTATTCTACAGCAGGTTCGGAGCTTCATCGTGTGCAGCAGTTGATGGATTTCCAATTGAGAAGCAAGAAAATTCAGATAAGTTAACTTAACCTTTAGTTGTGTACAAACATTTTTGAAATATGATTCTTTGTGATAATTTTTTTGTTCCAGATAAGCTGTACTGGGCTAGAACATGTGTTGAAGCAAGAAGATGAATGTGAGTAAATGAGTTTTAAATTATTTGTTATAGTATGATATTGGTTGACGCATGTTCAGAATTGAAGTTTCCATGTAAATGAAAATCAATTCTGACACTGGACTGTCGTCCAATGTTACTATACTCGTAATCTTTGTGCTTGAATACATATTGCTATTATTTCAATATCCAAGCACAGAGTAAAAAGTCGGTTTGCGATGCTTCTTACATATATTTCATGTTTTCTCTATGCAAGTAAGACATAGAAGCAAGATTCGTTGAGTATACACTTTATTTACTCCTTCTTTATGCTTTTCAAAATAAAATGTGATATAGCATTCAGTGTGATAACAGTGAAAGTGTAGTGCAGTGAGAGAAATGCGTCTCAGATGACATATTGTCATTTGGGACAAGACCAACGGCTCCAACCAGGATATATTAATTATTGTCTTGGAAGTTTGGGAGCGCTGGACCCTAAAACTGGCTACACTCAATTTTTGATACAAGTGAACACGCTCAAATCTTGTTCAAGATAGATGACCCACATCCCAAGGGTTCTCACAGTGAGTTTTTGTTTCAAGATAGTAATGTTTTGTTTTCATTGAATATATTTTGAACTGAAAAAATTATTCAGTTGTCTATAATATTCATTGATAGTTAGAAAATTTTAACTATTCACCTGTGACCATATGGTAAAGCCTTCTATACTGTCTTCTATGGAGATCCGTCTTCTGACACCACCTGCATATGTCATGCCTGATAAAGGCATCAAATATGGTAATATAATCATCCTTAAGCCATCTAAATTTAAGGAGTCTTCAGCCTCTTTGGGCTTGAGCAAGTCATATTTTTGTATGTGAGCTAGCCCTTTTTTATCACGTACTGAATTCTTTTTCAATCCATACAAAGTGTCGAAGAAATCCTCCCATTTGGTTTCAATATTTAACTCTGTATTTGGATACTCTGTATTGAAATCCATTTCAATCTAGAACAAGAGTTGGAATTATTATCTCATTTCTATTACCGTCAATTGATAATATATATTAAAAATAAACCCACAAGTTCTGGTCCTAAATCATGTTTCAGAATTGGCCATTCTTCCAATATTTCATCAAGTGTTTTGTTGCGTAAAGAATGCAACCTATCATCATGAGATAATACCCAATTTTTTTTCACCGTAATGATTGGTTTCCTATTAGTCTTCAGCCATTTTAAGCAAGCTTTCAGTTCATCTGGAATGAATGGAGATTATATCAAAGTTAAAACATATTTGAATAAAAATAAATGAGTAGGCACTTTTCTCTAGCCGAGTATGTGATAGAATTGATAAGTTTTACCTGTCACATGTTCTGGCTCTTCACCATTCTCATTTTGTAATTCATTATTCTTTCTTCTAGAAATAACATGTACTGACCAGTGAGTTTGACAATACTTAATGAATATGAAACAGGGCATAATTCAGTGTCTCTGTACCGTTTGTTTCCAGTATTCCTTTTTCTCACTTGTTTGATTGCTTTACTGTATATAACTGATTTAGGAGATATATAAGAACCTGATTCTTTGATGTATCTCATACGATAATACTCAGTATCCAAGTTTGAGAATGGTTCACTCAATAGATCAAACATTTTTCTCGCTTCTTCATAAGAATTTTCGTTATCTTTCAATAAATGTAATATTTTATTCTGAAAATTTTTGAAAAAATCGCCAGTACAAAACTTTTCAACTTCAACTGCAATTTTTTTGCACAACTGATCTTGGTAAGCTTTTTTCAACGTAAAAATTTCTCAACAAAGAGTCTGCATCAATTTTCAATAATCTCTCAAGATCGTTAATTTCATTGTGAATATTTTCACCGGTATCTTCAATTTCATTGCTAATATCATATTCAAATGAATCTTCTACATTGTCTACATTTTCATTAGCTTCTTCAATTGCATTCCGTGGAATATTATTTAACGTCAAGGTGTTGTCGTTAATTTTACGATGTACTTCCAGCAAATGACGACAAAATGATCTCTTGTTGGAAAAACGCTGAAGACATCTTCTTTGATTGCATCGAATCTGATTGCAAATGTAAATACTGCAATCGTTGTATCCATGAAAGAATTGGTAATGCAGCATCAGGTGTTTCATTTCTACAAAGGTAACATAAGGACAACTGAAGCAGTAGAACATTCTTGCCAGTCGAATACTTTTCTTCAAGTGCCTAGTGAAAATCAAATGGATGAGAATAATTGAATATACGAAAACAAAAGTTATCAAGTTTAAGTTAATCCTATAGGATTGTAACTCCAAATAATTCAAAAAATATATGATAAATGCGACAAACTGATTTTATAGTTAATGGGAAAAGCTAGAATAGAAATAAATTACGTTAATTAACTCTGAGATTGCTATAATTGATAATTGTTATACTAACAGGGGGAGTATCAGATTAGAGGAGCACCAATTTCCTATAGCACCAATCATTAGTGAACGTTATTCATTGATAAGTTCAATTGAATTGAAACATACTACTCATGCTTATTGGGTTACACATATGATTGTCGTTTTTGATAGTCTCTCACAAAAAGAGTATCAGACTAAGAGTATACCAATATGTACCAAACTTTTTACGTATGTTCTCTGGGACTATGGTGGGACCATACGCAAAAAGCTTTTGTTCCCAATGCTCTCCCATATAAGCTTGTGAAGTCAAGATATTGACATCAATAGCTTATTTAACTTCATGTGTACAATGATATTCACACTTACAATGAGTTACATGAGAACCGATCACCAACCTTGATAAAAATAGAAGAACTTAACCTTCAATCACTCAAACCTCTGAGTAAGTGACCGTTCTACAATGTACACGTTTAACTGTTGATCGTGTTTACTGAGAACCACCATGGTAACCGCAGTATCTTTATTATCGACTTCAAATGCCAATCACACGATATTATTGTAGACCTTGACTATCAGTGAAATAATTATTTTGGCTAATCGTAGATAAGTTTCATCAATTAAATCAAACTTATAACAATCATTTAGTGATTGAAGCCCAAAATATTATCATTTCAATAATTATTCTATTCATTTATTCAGTTTTCAATCAGTTGAAAATTTTTTGAATAATTATCTTTTTTCTTCAATATTAATTATCATTTTATTATTCATTTATACAATGCATGATACAATTTTATCATATTCATAGTGAATGATCTAACTATAACATGTAAACGGCATTTGAAGTCGATAATAAAGATACTGCAGTTATCATGGTGGTTTTCAGTAAACACGATCAACAGTTAAATGTGTTACACTGTAGCACGGTCACTTACTCAGAGTTTGAGTAATCTCTTCTATTTTTTTGAGTCTCCAGAATAGGAATAGATACGCGGCTTCACATCATGGTCAGTTGTTGAATTCATAATGTGATAGGAAGACAACCAACTTCAGATAAGTACTTTTCCAACCTATCTTTTTGAATATGTAATATCCAGTAAGAATTTGATTCTTTGTTGATAATTTGTATTTCAGGTAAGCTGCACAGGGAGAAAAATTTTATTGTAAATAGCGAATGACTGTGAGTAAAAAATGTTGTTATTATTCTTATATTGTCTGATTTTGGACAAGCAAGTGTTCAGAATTAAATTTGTTATCGATGAAACTCAATTCTGACACTCAATTATCATACAATTTTAGTGTATGTGTGTCACTCGTGCTTGGATACATGTTGTCATATCTTCAATATCCAAGCACAGAGTGAAAAGTCGCAAACCGTGTCTTATTTTCATTTTTTTCATGTTTTACTCTATGTGAGTAAGACATTCAAGTAAACATTGATAATTACATATGTATTTACTCTCTTTGCATCCGTTTCAGGATTAATTAAGCTGTAGTATCCAGTGATTGGAATTTCAAGTGCATCATAGTCAGTGGAAATACACCTTAGATGACATATTGTCATTTGGAACAAGAACTACGTCTCCAACCAAGGTATTCTAATTAATAATTAGGGAGTTTGGGAGTGTGAAGATTGATGTGAGTGAGAGACTATCAAAAACGACATATTGTAACCATATGTAATCATATTGTAACCCAATATGCATGAGGAGTATGTTTCAATTTAATTGAACTTATCAATGAATGGTGCTAGAGGAAATATTACTTTTGAGTAATTGAAAAATTCTCAAAAACCTTTTTTACTTTGCTGAGCATGTAAAATCGCATTAGCCAATAATGAATTATCATTAAGATTGTCTATGTATTGATATAACGCACTCACAAGATTCTTTGATAAAACATGTTTACTATTTGTGACATGAAAAATTAACATATCAATAAAAAAATTGTTGCTGATCTATTAACTAATATGCGTAATTCCAATAATTAAATGAAAATTGTAATAAACACTGTTCTTCAGGGTCAACTTCCTCACTCTGATACTGTGGAATTCTTCACACGTCTCCAAACAGAAACACTGTTCTTCGTATTTTATTACATGGAAGGTTCTAATGGTCAATACTTGGCAGCTAAAGTTTTGAAGAAACAGAGTTGGAAGTTCCATACCAAATACATGATGTGGTTTCAAAGGCATGAAGAACCAAAAGTTATCAATGAAGAATATGAACAGGTAACTTGAATTACTTCCATGTCTCTATGATTCTTCATATATTAATATATATAAGCATTTTACTACTCTGACATTATTTTTAGGGAACTTACATCTACTTTGATTATGAAAAGTGGGGGCAGAGAAAAAAAGAAGGCTTCACTTTTGAGTGCAAGTACTTAGAGGACAGAGACCTCAACTAATCTCAATCCTGTTGTTCTCAAAGTCTCCGAAAAGCAGTACTTGAGTATCGGTATTATTGAAAATTCAAGAACGGACATTATTTTACACTCGTTTTTTTGCAGAATATATTCTTCATTCATTGGTAAAGAAATCACGTAATCTGATGGACATGTTGAGGACAGTAAATTGTATTTATAAATGATAATATGAAAGGCACCGAAAACACACTTTAGCGATTATAGTGTGCGGTGTGTGATAACAAGAGAAAGAAGTTATACTCGTTGGCGACTGACTCTGTAATACTAGTACAAACATGCGTGCAGTCCACCTACCATCTCACAGTATGGTGGAGGGCGCACATGCTATGGTATGTCTTAATGTTAGATTATAAGTAACCTTTTTGTATAAAGTATATTGAGGTATAAAACCCTTAGGATGAATTACTGTACAGAATGTGTAGAAATAGTGAATAATAATATTATGGAATATATTTTATTTCTCATTTGAATGAAACCTCAGTTGTTTTAATTCTGTCACTTTCTGCATTTCAATCTATATTACATCATATACAGGAAAGCATTCCATCCATTAGATTCACGCTAAAATTGTTGCAATGGTAGTTAGACTCATAGAATAATTGTCTATGAGTTATTGCATTTGAGAGAATTTATTTCACAATTTCCCATAGCAAGTACATCCATTACAACAGGGTGCTTAAATGTACTCAACTGTATATGTCGATAACGTATCCAAGATAACGCGAATTTTTAAAACTTTTTTAATAATAGTAACTTTACTATTTATAGTGTTGGAGCTTCAGACGAAATCGGATGGACTGTACATATCTTTGATTCTCTTTACATGACATTTTAAATATAAACTTGTTTCAAAAACTAACTCTAACGTAAGATATTTTAAGAATTCAATAAAAAATTATTGCATGGCCTTTGACAACACCAGAATGTCACCACTTAGTGATATGTGTATAAATTTGATAAGACAAACTCGATACTACCAGAGTAATATAAATTATGAAAAGAACAATTCATAAAAATCAAGCAAAAAGTCGCAGTGCTTTAAACTTTTATAGACCATTTTGCAGTTTTGAATGAACAGCAGAGATTCAGGTACTAGTTTAAAACAAAACACTAGTACCATTTTGAAATGAGTCAACTTGATCAGATTGCTGTAAATTTCTATGTAAAATCACTATAAAAATCGACGCAATTCAAACGTGCAAGAGTACTGTACTCCACAACTGTTCCACACTGTGTCCACACTGTCCACACTGTCCACACTGTTCTTCACAAATTATTCTTGGATATGAAATATCTAAGTAGAAGCTACACATTTAGTATAACCATTTTTTGCTTAGCTGCTTGAATGATCCTAATAAATAAATTTTGCCAAGCAAAATATCACAAACGAGTTTTTTGATTATTATTAAGAGGAAAAAACTTACACGTTTCCTAACTCCAAATGATTACTCGGTATCATCATCTTCACCATCTCCAGATTGCTTTTTTCTTTTACCAGATTTTTTGTTTTCTTTAATGTCTTTCATTTCCTAGCAACAAAAATTCAGTGAATATTTAGAAAAGTAATGCTAATCTTAGGATTAATCTTAGGATTGAATTACAAAATGATTCTAGCAAAATAAGTTACTAGGCTTTCAAACTCACCATTTTAACAATCCGCTGAACTTCTGCTACTCTCTCTTGAAGTACCATCACTTCTTGCTCTTCAGTTTTGTACAAAGGTAATTGTTTTCCAATCAACTGTTCTATTCTTTGATATAATTCAACATTATATCTGTGATTCACAACACCAGTGGAATTTGCAGTCACATCTTTCGCTTGCAGTGCTTTACAAGAGTATAAAATAATATAACTGTAAAATAGAATTTCTCCCACGATTAAAGCCTTGATTTCATCGATACACATTCTTGATCATTCATTTCTGTTGGGTTTATTCAATGGTTTCAGTCTTATAACTATTCTCACATTGTCAGGCAGTTGTGGAGCCACTGCCGTCAACTGATGGTAAACACCCTCAGCTTTTGACAATGTCCAAGGCAACTCTATGTGTTGTAACAAGTCGTTCATATGCTGTAAATGATTATTGAACATGAAATTACGCATGCACTGGAATGAAATTTAAAATAATTTAATTATCAAGATTTACTACCTTCAACATTTCTGTAGATCCATAAGGGTTTTCCATTAGCATTGACTTTTCTGTGTCTAAAATTGATGCACAGAAAAATAATTGGAAGTTTTTGCAAGATAAGTCATTCCAGATAATTTCCCACACTTTCATTATATCTACTGTATTGAATTTTCTTTTGAATAAGATTAGCAATCGTGTGTTCACTTCAGCAATCACACAAGCCTTAGTGCCTCCTGAACCAATTCATCAAGTGCTAAGGCCATACTGCGAGTTAAATTACTTATATATGTGGTTTTGGTATTAAGAGCAGCTTGGAAAGCCTCAAAGTCTTGCATCCATTCTATAGCATAACTATAATCTACTATATCAATCTGAAATTGAAAAAACTTATCAAATATGTAATTATATTCAATCATCAAGATTATATAAATTAATATTCACCTTATTCATAACAACTACTAGAGGTAATTTATTTGTTCTATACAAAATAGAACAAGCATAGAGCATATTCGACATGAGTGTCACAGGTTTAACACTCCTGACAGTATCCATAACATAGACTACGATGCTACGATTGTTGAAAAATGAGAAGCTAAAGCTTCTGTAATAATAGCGCCATTAGCCGACCAAGTAAACACTTCAATTTGACCTAGAGTATCAATTATTACATACTCATGATCCTCACCAGCTTTTTTGACAAGTTCAATAACTTGATCAAATTTTGTAGAAAATAAATTTAAAGCTGGGACAATTCCTTCGATTGGCCCTAAGCTAAGGTTAGCCTATTTTGATCAATCGGGAATTAAACTGCTGAACAGCTCGGTCGACGTCTGGCACATTATTTGCAACACTAGACCCGAGTTAATATTTTTGACAAAGATAACCTCATTAAAATATACCAGTTGGTATCACTCCCGTACTTATCGGTCATCGAATATATAAAAAACTATACTAATGGGCTAACGACTTTTGGGCGGGCTATTCAAAGGGGGGGCGCAAACAATCATTTCCTCTCAATAAAAAAATACTGTTGAGAGTTGTACAAAAAAAATCCTCTTAACCCAAAAGGAATTTCCTCTTGAGACAAGAGGAACTCCCTGAGCAGGAATAGTTATTGTAGAATGTAGTTATTGCAGATTTAAAAACGTTTACACGATACGCTATGTTGCCAAGAGGCCTAAATAATCGTTATTAGCAATATAAAATTCGTTGGAAATTAGATAATTAACGTGACTGTATGTACTGTGCAGCAGCTACACATAACCTATATCAATTCATGAGATTTCATCACATGATTCTTATTTTTGGTACCAATTGGGTCTCAAATAATTGTAAATCATGACTCTGTACTCTTCTAGAGATCGAAAATAAACACCGACTTACCTGTTAAGTCTCTAAATTCAGCTACTATTTAGATTGTCACGGAGCACGAACTCGTTGCTACTGATGCCGGCGGTGAACTGACACGCGACGCCTGTCTCGGCAGGCTTGGTTGATTTCTCTTTTCAACATTTCACATCAAATAAAGCACATATCGACTGCTATCGATGAACCTCAGAGGGATACGATGCAGCTAGACGAGTCACGGATGCACAGGCATTGACTCTACACAAGTCTACTTACTTGTCGATACAAGTTGTACATGGAAGTGAAAAATCCTTTTGCCTCGAAACGAAATACTCTTGCAGCAAGAGGATTGTTCGAACGGAAAATCCTCTTACACCGAATAACACGGGGTTAAAGGCAATATTATTTCCCTCTTGACTCAAGAGGAATTACTCTCGCCGCAAAAGGATTGACCCAAAACTACGATCCTCTTGGGGCAATGCAAATCATTTTTACCAGTGTATGCACACACAATGGATTGTATACTGAATTATCAATACTTACGGAAATATTAGATTTTTATACATTAACCCTTTGTGGCTTGGTGGTCAATATATTGACCACCTGTTTCGTCTTAGATTTTTGCGTATAAAAATTGTATTTACAGGTATATATTAAAGATTATACATTCTTCTGTCAGCTAAAATGTTTTTCTATCATATTAAATAACAAGAATTGATATTCATTGGATTGTTAATTAGTTATAAATAAACAAATGGTGAAAAAAGCTCTTTTTTGAAGTAAAAAATCAATTTTCGATTTGTTTTTCATTCAATCATTCCAACGAGGACAAGTTTTCAGTGCTCTACGTCTATTTTTGGAAAAGTAAGTCCGCCATGTTGAATTCGCCAACTTGGATGTGAAAATTTTATTATTCTGACTTCAGATTCGTGATCAGCGACCCCAAAAACCCCCGAGTAATAATTTTCAACGTGATATATTGAACAGAAAAATGTGAGACACGAAGGGTTGATATCTTTGGAATTTGACAGAATCGACAGTCACAAGTGGAGAATTACATCTAGTGGAATCTTATATATTGGACACGAGTCGAGAACTACATTTCTTTGCGCTCTCTTGCCGTGCTGGTAAAAATGACGTGAAACGCTCCATACATGTTCGTCAATTCACCCATCCACACATCGATCCATCTGTCATATAAGTCATGTAACGTCGTGGTTGAATATATCTTTACCCATGGTGGAAAACCTCGTTTTCGACATTGCCTCAATAAAACGTTTATCCATACGTAACCCATGCTTGAGAAAGGACATTTAACTGTACTAAAAAATGTGAAAGAATCCATTTTATGTAATTAGCTATTCTACTTTGAGGATGAATCAATAGATTGCCAATTTCATTATTTGTTCGAAAAATTCTATGTAACAGAAAATGGGAAGGAAGTATGTACTTTTTATTTTAGGAATCACTCAGTTATCTACGTCTGTATCTTCTTCTTGTCTTTTTCTTTGTATTTCATAGGCAATAAACATATATCCATCCATCCATCCATCCATCCATCCATCCATCATCCATCCATCCATCCATCCATCCATCCATCCATCCATCCATCCATCCATCCATCCATCCATCCATCCATCCATCCATCCATCCATCCATCCATCCATCCATCCATCCATCCATCCATCCATCCATCATCATCCATCCATCCATCCATCCATCCATCCATCCATCCATCCATCCATCCATCCATCCATCCATCCATCCATCCATCCATCCATCCATCCATCCATCCATCCATCCATCCATCCATCCATCCATCCATCCATCCATCCATCCATCCATCCATCCATCCATCCATCCATCCATCCATCCATCCATCCATCCATCCATCCCATCCATCCATCCATCCATCCATCCCATCCATCCATCCATCCATCCATCCATCCATCCATCCATCCATCCATCCATCCACATCCATCCATCCATCCATCCATCCATCCATCCATCCATCCATCCATCCATCCATCCATCCATCCATCCATCCATCCATCCATCCATCCATCCATCCATCCATCCATCTTCCATCCATCCATCCATCCATCCATCCATCCATCCATCTATCCATCCATCCGTCCATCCATCCATCCGTCCAACCATTCATCCATCCATCCATCCATCCATCCATCCATCCATCCATCCATCCATCCATCATCCATCCATCCATACCATCCATCCATCCATCCATCCATCCATCCATCCATCCATCCATCCATCCATCCATCCATCCATCCATCCATCCATCTATCTATCTATCTGTCTATATGTCTATATATCTAAATATCTGCAACACTTCGTAATATTATTTCTGTATAAATCATAAGTGAAACATGTCTATCTAGGAGATGGAGTGAGCTATCCTCACTATGAGTTTGAGAATATGCTCACTAATAGAACTGCGAGTAACGTGACAAAAACTATGTTGGGGCACATTTATAACCAAGACCAATAGAGCCGGAAAGCATGCACTGACAACCGAAAAAATTGAACCCCGACAGGAAAGAATAAGAGAACTGTCATAATGCCTGAGAAGCGCGAAGTATTGAAAAGTGAGTCTTGATAAACTAACTGTATTATTGATAGAAGAAAACCTCAGGTTAATCTTGGATTTCTTGGAATTATAGGAACTGCTCGACTTTATTGGAAGTGAAAAGGTGTAAAGGTGAGGTCTGTGCGGGAGGCGCAGGTGGGTAAACTGAATTCATATATAGGCGAGGAGATCAAATTAGCGATTAGAAAGCAGGAAAGTAAATTGGGCATTAAATCAGAAGAAGGGAAGAGTGAAAATGAAGATAAAAGTATAGATGATGAGAATGGAGATGGACAGAGAGAAGCAAAAAAAACTAGAAGGAGTGACAGTGAAGAAATCGAAGAAGAAGAAGAAGAAGAATCAACATGAGAATCATTAACATATAATGGAATATCTTTACATCATTATGAACTCGAATAAATACTCGAAAGTATCCCATGATTTCTCGTGAATAAGCATGAGACACATTCATTTCTAAACCATCACTCCCATGAATTAACAATGTATTGGAATCCTCCAACTTGAGTTAGAATAATACTGCAAATATATGTAAAACCTCCAAATGTACCGGAAAATGAGACAAAGTTCTTCTAAAATTCGAAAATTTATAATATGTAGTCAGCTAAACTAAAAACCGAAACTCCGAACCAAAAATCTATTGGGAACGCCTGGGAAATCTATTATGGTAGCCAACGAACTGCACCTGCGAAAAGTTGGAGACTCTGTTCATGCCATAACCTGGAAATTCCATTCGGAATGCACGGGAAAGGCATTCGGATCGCATGGAAATTTCATTGGGATCGCCTGGGAATTCCATTGGGATCGCATGGAAATTCCATTCGGGATCGCCTGGAAATTCCACACGGTATGCATGGAAATTCCATTGGAATCGCATGGAAATCCCATTGGGATCGCATGGAAATTCCATTCGGGATCGTCTGGAAATTTTACTCGGTATGCATGGAAATTCCATTCGGGATCGCCTGGAAATTCCATTCGGGATCGCCTGGAAATTTCATTGGGATCGCATGGAAATTCCATACAAGGCCTTAGGACTCGGCTCGGGAAATCCAGTCAAACTTTTGGTAAATCCAACTGGATTTCCATCGGAACGCATGGATTCCAGTCTGGTTTTTCCATTCGGAAATCCAATCGGATTTTCCATAAAATTTTTTTCAATAGGGTTAGAAGAAGAAATAAAAGCATTGAAAGAAAAACTAAGAACAACCGACGATGAATTACAGAAATACAAAGAAAAAGAAGAACAGCTGCACAACAAGCAGTTTAACATATATGTGTATGTTTCATGACCAACAGTAAAATTGTCGACATTGCAGTCAAATCTTCTGTCAGTCGTGCCTGAATAATATTGGGACAAGTGGACCAAAGCAAAGGCCATCAAGAGTTTGTAATGTTTGTCACACGCTGCTGGTGCAAGCTCCATATTTCAGCTGAGACCCTCCTTCAATTACAAAAAAAATAAAGAACTCTCAATGTGATTATCTTTCTTAGATTACAGAATCAGGGAGCTTGGACATTAGACCAACTCGCGCCTTCGCGGTCAATCCCAGTCTCCAATTTAGTCATTCCATATTGGAGCACACTTTTTTGAATAATATTCCATGACCCAGAAGTAATATGGCCGGACGCAAAATCAGTTTGCCAATAAGCCTAACACGGGCAGAAAGTAAAGTTGGATCTATGAAACATATTGTTACAATTGCTAAGCCATGCGTTCGCTTCATAACCCTGATATCTTCACAGTTCACAGGTTCAAAGTTCCAATAAAATGAACAGCTTCCTGACGAAGGTTGAAATGTACATACTTGATCTTGAAAGGGCTAATATAAATGCATTTCTGTATTTAAACATGCCCGGATGTAGGTAGCTCTGGTATCCATCTAATATATACCTCCCCTAGAACCATTCTTTACTCGTGAACTAGTTGTACGTTTCTTTAAAGGTTCGCTACTCTTCCATCAGAAATTTATCATCAAAGCAATATTGTTTCGTTTCAGTTGTTTTTAGTATTCTAAAAGAAAAACAAAGAAGAAAAGTAAGAATACATTTTTTCGATTCGAGGCTCATGTCTCTTACAATCACGTTATAAACAAATGGAATCCAGTGATATCAGAGAAGTCGATTCACTTTGGGTGCAATTTGTTCAAATAATTATTGTATAAACATTGGATTTTGAAAAAAGAGAAAATAGAAGTATTTTTTCAAAAAAGCACGCAATCCCGCAATCAGAATCATGTAGAATCGATTGACACCATTACTTTCTCGAATTCACGTTTTTGGTGCAAGTTGTTTGAATAATTATTGTTTGAACAATTGGAAATGGAAAAAGAAAAAACACGGGTATTTTCTTTCAAAAAAGCACGTGATCCAATAATTAGTTTATTTTTCATAGGAAAAATTCACCTTCGAAAAAGATATACTTAACCACAAGTATATTCCTTATCCTGTGGTTCATTGTTGGATAAATTTTCAATCGACTAAATGTTTTTAGGTAGAATTAATTATATTTTTTTTTGTAAATATAGGAATGCTTGAGCGACTACATTTTTTTGAGTGGGTAAAAATTGCAAGATGTCTTTTAGTTCTTTTTCTATTTGAATACATTTAGAATAATAATTACAGAATATGAAGCCTTCTTTCTGCTTCATGTTTCTTCGCTTCAGATTTCAAACTGATTTATTTAATATACAGTAATATCAAGTATTATCCAACTAGTATGATTATCCAAAAATAGAATGAATATTTTTCAAATTATACTTAATTATTGTAGTTACTAATGTTAAGATCGAAAATAACTCGAATCACAAAATTATGTCAAGTACTAATATAATTTTGAAGAGTTTAAGCTCAAAAATTATATAAACGGTGGAAATAAAATAAAATACACCATTTGCATTTTTATTTCTCATAGAAAAATATTTACTTTTGAAAAAGGTATACGTTGACGACAAATAGGTTTCGTATCCCATAGTTCGTTGTTGAATGAATTCTTATGAATGAATTCTTATGACTAAATTTTTTTATAGAAAAAGAAATAGGAAAATGTCTGTTTGATTTTAGTCTATTCAAGTGTATGTAAGAGAATAATATAATTCAAATCGAACATATCATTTAAGAAATATCACTTTAATAGACATTTTTACCAATACACTATCGTTATATATTCCAGTTCATTTTGTCAATTATGACCCAAGTAAGTAATTAAATCTAGAATCTGATGCCAAGTATTCAACTGGTGTGATTATCCTATTACCAAACAAATATTTTTGCAAATTACACTCACAATCAATTATATGTCAAGTAAAATCTACCAAATGTACGTGAGAAAGTGATAATATGACTCTTTTTCTTTGGTTCATGTTTCTCTGTTACGGATTTCGAACTAATATGCTATTTTTTATAAATATATAGATGTATCACTTTCATGGCTTTTTTCATATATTCCAGTTCATTCCGTAAACGATGACACGGGAGAGTAGCAAAATCTAGTATCAACTGACAAGTATTCAACAATTGTAATTAACCCTAAAAACATTTACCTTTGAAAAAGGTATACGTTGACGACAAGTATGTTCCGTATCCCATAGTTCGTTGTTGAATAAATTCTTATGCGACTAAATTTTTTTATGTAAAAAGAAAAAATGATATCCCAGTAGGGATTGCTTTCAGAAGAGGAGAAATAGTGAAATATATCTACCTCATGTTTCTCTGTTACGGATTTCGAACTAATTACCTGAATATCAATTTGCTAATGTTAAGATAAGAAAGTACTGAAATCACAAATCCATGTCAAGTATTTAACTCATATAATTTTGTAGAAGTTTAGTAGAAAAGTTATAAATGGTTGATATCAAATATAATACACCTCGAGCAATTTTTCTTCGTCATAGTAAAAAATGGACCTTTGAAAAAGGTATACGTGGACGACAAGTATGTTCCGTATACCTTTAGTTCGTTGTTGGATAAATTCTGTGACGGGTAGAGCCCAGGCTCTGTTGACGAGAGCCTGAGTTATCCCCTCTAGCCTACCTACCCGCCTACCAACTACCCCCCAGACATGTTGTGGGCAGAGCCCTTGACGCTCTGGAGGAGGACTCTGTAATCATCAGGTCCTCTTCCGCCCATCCCTGCAACAAAAATATATACTATCAATGAGTATCCACTCCCAATGTATGATTTTGGGGGTGTTTACCTGTGGACGATGGGGCTCGCCCATCGTCCAGACTTCCTGGGAGACTCGCTGCTGGGGCTAACGGTCCTGGGTGGTCAGTTCGAGCCCCTGAGCTGACCACTAAGTCATTCCCCTTCTGTTGAGGTGCTCTGGAGTGACGGTTGGACCCTTGTTGTTGCTGGGCTGTCCCTGGAGGAGATGGAACTGGCGGTGCTGGCAGCAGTCCAAGGCAGCGACCCTGGAAGCACAACACAATTAGGAAGCGCACTTCACACAGGAGGGCGAGCAGCAGGCAGCCACCCTAGGGCCCTGAGGAGTCGTCCAGGTGACGATGTTTCCCCGGATGGCTCTGGAGAGGAGGCAGCCTGCGCGCTGACATGATGTTGTGGGCCGGAGGGCGACCCGAGCGCCCCGGCTCCGGCCCCGAAACACGATCACGGACACTCGTGGCTACTCCCCGAAGCTCCAGGCGAGGATCTTCGAGGTCGAGGATGCGCGGGCGCCGTTTACGCGACGAGCGCGAGCGAAGCGAGCGAGAGACCATTTTTACTGCCGGCCATGCGGTCGTAGCAGAGGCGAGGCGGCTCGTAGGGACCCGCGCGCGTGCGGCGGCGGGGGACGAGGCGCGCGGAGAGGGTAAAAGCGAGCGCGCAGCGTCTATATGCGGCGCGTGGACTGAGTCGCGCAGGCGTGGGGCCGCGCGAGATTCAAAATGATTTAATTGAATTTGTAGATGCGCAGAGACCTTAGGCGTGCGCAGTTGAGTGCGCTTGGTTAATTACTATCTGTACACCATTATTTATTGTAAATATCTCGACTTAAGGTAATTTTGACCGAGTTAGATGGACTTTCGGATATTTGTACATATATAAGATACCTAGATTATTTGAATGGTCCCACGCGGCCGATAGGAATAGGGGGCGTGCGAGTGCGGTCGATCAATGGGAAAACTTACATAATTCCGCGGTTCCAGGATTTTTTCCCATTGGTCCCGCGAGCATTTTGGCGGTTTGTGGAATATGATCATTGGCTTCCGAGCATTTTCGAGCGAAAAGGGCCGGGGAGGAAGGCGCCACGAAGCGATTCCTCCGCCATTCTGGCAGCAGCAGTTGTTCTGACTACTTTATGAATAACTTATTATTATTTGGCAATGAGATTTCCGATGAAATTTGAAACTTGATCTTGAACTTGAAACTTGATCCGATTATCGAAACTTGAGTCAATAGTAATTTGAGCGAGAAAACTTATCCGGATTTTTTATATATTGTGAGTTTACATATACAAAATAGCATTTTCAGGATAGAGGGTTAACTTCTATTGGTATGTAAAGTGAAAATAAAATACGAATACACTGCCTATCGAGAAACTGTGAGACAACGGGCCCGTGGCAAGTATGCATTTGTTAATTCCATTGATTGAAAAAAATGGAAAAAAGAAGTGGAACAAAATGAATACATTTCAATTGAAGAATGGAAATAATATCACAATGTAGAATTGTAACAATCAAATATAAGAATTGTAATGTAAAAAGTTTCATTCATGTAGTTATTATTGGGATTTGAGATTCTAGTGAAAATCGTTACTTGTACTATGAGAAAGATAATTTCGATAATGGAGTATTTCATTGGATTTCAAATTATCATGAATTTAATACTGAAACCTTCCAAAGTGGTACATACTAGTTCTTTAACTGCTTGACATAGAATTGTGATTTTAGTACTTTCTATCTCACTATTGGTAGATGTATTTGAAATGTATGTGACTACTTGACATAGATTTTGGATTTTAGTACATTCTATCCGAAAATGAGTGAATTGATATGAAGTGTATTGACATTTGATAACAGATCGTACAACAACTGCTTTAGGGTGTACTTTGAAAAAATACTATTTCTGTATATGCTATCCACACTGTTGGATACTTGTCAGTTGATGCTAGATTTCGCTACTTTCTCATGTCATCATTGAAATGATATACTGGAAGATATAACGATCGTGTGTTGGTGAAGATGTCTATTGAAGTGATACATCTGTATTTTCAAAAATATATTAGATTTGAATCATATTATTATTTTACATGCATTTGGATGGACTGAGATTAAACATTCATTTTCAAAGTCATTTTCTATTGACGTCGCATAAGAATTTATTCAACAATGAACTATAGGGATACGGAAAGGTCCATTTTTTACTATGACGAAGAAAAATTGCTCGAGGTGTATTATATTTGATTTCAACCATTTATAATTTTTCTACTAAAAAACTAAAAACGAATTATTTCAAGTATCCGTTAGAAAGCCAATTAACATTTTACATGAATCCTAATTGGCTTAGAGAGTTGGAATTTTTTCTGTAGTGTAATATTATCAATTGTAATATACATAGAAAATTTCAACTGTCTAAGCCAATTGGCATTCTAACGTATACTTGAGAAACTTCTTTTTGAGGTTATCACTGCCGTATTTATTATTAATAATTAATACTGTAATGGCCTTAGGGCCTGGAGCATGATAAAAAATGCACGCACGAGGTGGTGAAACTCGTGTGCGCGGGAATGGGATCTTTGGCAGGAATAGCGTGGCAATAAAGAATGCAAAACGGTTCTGACGAACACAAAGTTTATTGATTAAGATAAAGGGGAGATTCTACACAAGTATGAGGCATCGAGCCTCGAGTCGCGTCTCGCGGGCCGGAGCGAGAGAGAGATGGAGATCGAGCGGCACTTACTCGGCGTTGCGTGGGTCTCCGGCTCTATTCGGCGGTGGCGGTCAGCTCGGTTGCGGGCGCACGGTTCGTGAGCTGGTGGACCTCGGGGATGTCGCTGTCGTCTTCCCGGGGCGCGGTAGCACCTCGGGGCGGTCTCGCTATTCGAGCGCACGTGCTATCGCGCACGAGGGCCGGTATAAAACTCGTTTGCTTCCGCCGCGCGCTCGGCCGCCCGAGCTCGCTTTGGCCGTGTCCGGCTGACGTCACGCGGCGCGAAGTTTGAATCCCGATCGCGGCGCGGTCTCTCTCTCTCTCTCTCTCTCTCTTACCTTGTCGGCAGCGCTAGCTCTCTCGCTGGGCGCTGAAACATAGCTTACAATTAAATATAATATAATATTGTGAGGAGAGATTTCACAGGGCCTGATAATGAATTATCCGCCCGTGACACCCCTCCCCCAGGCGCGGTATAGCCGGTTGGCGTACCGCTCCGATACATTCATCTCTCTCATTGTATTATAGACCGGGATGAGTTTGAGGGATTTCAGCACGTTTTAGTGCGTAATATTTCTATGTAAATAAACTACATAGACACTCTCACATTTTCATTTGAACTATTTTGTTTATTTTGAAAAAATGTAGAAAAGGTAAATGTGACTGATACAAAAAAAATATATTCAAGGGAAACTAAATAAGAATAAGTATTCTGGCGTGGCATTTGGGTCAGAATGGGCCAATTGTTCCACGCTCCCTCTGTTAATTTAATGACTTATTTGGCTAACGAGCCTGTCGCTACCAAAACAATCCTTTGGTTCTGCGCCGCTTAGTCTAATTCACAGCAGTCGCGTAATACTTTCGCTTATTGCTAGTATCAAGGAGCATCCATCTACACTTCACCCACAGCCTACGCTTATTTTACAGTGATTGTGTTTCTTTCGGCTGGTTACATTAATCTCTAGATCACAGCAGAATAATATAAAGTTTCTACATGATTTTTGGACTAGTTTGTCCCTATATACTGATCATCTAAATAACAAAGTAAACTTATGTAACTATTTGTACTTTTCTCAAACGTCGATAAATCATTTGTTTAATGAACTTAACTCATGGCGCAGTGCCTGATTGATTGTTTTCAATTGAAAATATAGAAAAGCAAAATATGGCTTAGTGCCTGATTGATTCCTATATCATAATTGTAATCTAATATGCGGCTTAGGGCCTGACGATTTTTATAAAGAAAAACAATTTATATATTGGCTTAGAGCCTGATAATTATATAAAGGAGAAAAAAAATTTATGGCCTAGTGCCTACGATTTTAAAGAACAAAAAGTAAAACTTCTGGCTTAGGGCCTGGCAATCTTCGGCGGCGGCGTAGCGGAGGCTTTGGAGCCTGGCGACCCTCGACGGCGATCTTCGGCGGCGATGTAGCGACCGCTTTGGGCCTGGCGACCTTTGGTGGGGACGAGGACTAGCGCCTCTTGTAGAGGTCTCTGGCCTTAGGTTTAGGCTTTATCACATAGTGATAATCTGCGTTAGGGCAGTCCGCGTCCTTCTCCACCTCAAACATACCGCAGGTCCTGCACCGCCGCACGCCGGTCCGCTGATTTGGTTCGGGGTTGGTGACCCGGGGCTCGTGACGCTCACACCTCACCTCGGCGAACATCGCGTCGCGATTGGCGCTCTCCGCGCTCCTTTGTCGCCGCCTCCAGCTCAGCCTTCTTGGCCTCGACTCGGGCCTTCGCCTCTCTCACCGCGGCCAGCTTGTCCGCCTGCTCCTTGGCTGCTTGTCGCTGCCTCTCCGCGTTCTCCCGGGACTCCTGGATGTTCCGCAGGGCGCGGCGGCTCAGCTGCTGCACCGTGCGCAGGTCGAGCAGCTCCTGCACGTACCCGACCTCCTCGGTCCGCGCGGCTGGGCCGAATCGCATCTCAACCTCAGCGTATTCCAGGACGGCGTTGGCGACGGCAGCCTCGTAAGTCGCCTTCGCCACGCGTATCCTCTTATCGCTGTCCTGAAAACGTTGGAGGACCTCCTCGGAGCCGGGTGGACGTCGGGGCTTGCGCTCTTGGTGCTGTTGCGAGAGCCTGGGCAAGCTGGCTCTGGAGTTTGGCAGAGCGGGCTGAGGCTGGTTTGCGCCTGGCTGTGCGGCTCCTGCATCGGCAGTGGCCGGTCACGGGTCCCGGGGTGGTATTGATGACGAGCCTGGCGTTTCCGCCCCGGGATCCTAGGCATGCGGGGAGGCCTTTTTCCCGAGCCTGCCATGGTTCGTGCCACCTGGAATTCCAGCGACTCCGCACCTTCCACCTGTGAGTCTGCAGGATCCTGGTGCTCCAGGCGGACGCGCTCAAGCCTCTGCTGCAGGGTGGAGGCGGTCGTGTCGCGGCCGTCGACCACCGTCACCACCGAATCCCGGTCGCTCTCGTCGTCCTCGCTGGTGAGGAACTCCAGGGTTGGAGGGGGGAGGTCGAAGTACCGGACGAACCCCCCGGCAACCAGGTCGTAGCGGTTGCCGTCCTGATCCTGAAGGATCTGCTCCCAGCTGACGTTGTCGGGTGAGTCCTTCGTCGACTCCATGGCAGAAACTGTAGGGGTAAAACACGGCTACTTAGTCACTGCATTCGATTCTGGTCATCCTTAATTCCTTAGTTTCGTCCAGACGGACCTGGTTCGAGTCGTCAGAACTGCTTCAGTGTTTAGCTCATACTGATTCTTAGAACCTTTGGGCCGCCCGCGTTTTCCCGGCGCTGGGGTAACGAGATCGCTCCCGATTACATCATTTTCGCTCGTTACGCATGTGGTTGTGCTGGTATTTGCGACACCCTCTGTCAATTCCGGCGCTGTGGTCATGGTATCGCTCGCAATTACATCATTTTCGCTTATTGTGTCTGCTCTGGTGTTGGCGCTTATTGCGCCCTCCGCAAGTTCTGGCGTTTCAGGGTCGTGAGCCGCTACGTCGCGGGCCCACGCGGCACATGTTTCGGCGCTAACCTCGTCAGGCTCGCGTTCGACTGTGCCTGCGGTGGCTTCGGTACGTTCTTGGTCGGATTCCTCCGCGACTGTGTGTGTCTTTCTAGGACGACCGCGTTGTTTACTCGGGGCCTGGGGTTCCACAGCTGGGCCGACGTCGGGGCCTTGATCAGGGGCTCCGTCGTCCGCTTCGCGTGTTAGTTCGCCAGGCTCGGGGGCCTTGCCTCTCTGCGGTTTGAGGTGTCTGACGTGCGTTATTCCGTCATCCCTTCCAGACGCGTCTTGTAGTCGGTAGGTGTTGGATCCAACCTGCTCCACGACCGTGTAGTCGCGATTGAAGTTCGGTGCCAGTTTCGCTGAAACTCCTGTGGCAGCGGACGATAAGACGTGATTCGCCTTGAGAACTTTGTCTCCTACATCGAATTGTACATCGCGGTGTTTCGCGTTGTAATATTGAGCGTTCCGTTCTTGCGCGAGTTCGGAATTGTGTGCTGCGATATTCCGCGCTTCCTCTAGCGTCGATAAACGCTTGGTGTATTCTACCCTTTCCGTCCCTTCCTCTTCGAGGTCAGCCTCTAGATCTTCCTTTCGGTGGAAGCTATCGGGCGGGGTAGGATTACGTCCGAAGTTGAGGAACGCGGGCGACGCCTGGGTGGCTTCATTGGTAGCATTGTTGTATGCGTACGTCAGCTCATCCAGGTTTTCGTCCCACCGCTTGTGTTCCTCGATGTAGCACTTCAGCGACGTTTTGAAGGTTCGGTTGACTCGTTCTACCGGGTTTGCCTGGGGGTGGTAAGTCGGCGTCAGATAGTGCTCAATCCCAGCCGATTCCAGGTACGAGTCAACTACCTTGTTCTTGAAGGGCGTGCCATGGTCACTCAGGAAAACTACGGGGGCGCCCCAGCGCAGTACGACGTTTTTCTTCAGCGCCGTTAGCACTGTTTGAGCGTTAGCCTTCCGTAGTGGTATGCATTCGATGAACCTTGTAAAGATGTCCATGAAAATTAGCACGTACTCGAAGCCGTGTGCGCTTCTGGGAAAGGGGCCCATAATGTCTGCGGCGACTGTGTGCCATGGCCTGAGCCTTTTCCTCGTGCCCATGAGTCCGGCAGGTGCTCGCTATTCCACCTTCATTTGCTGACAGATGTTGTAGTCTTGGACGTACTTTTCACTGTCCTTGTTCATCGTTGGCCAGAAGTAATATCGCGCTAGTCTCTGAAAGGTTTTATACCGTCCGAATTGGCCTGCCGTGGGCCTGTCATGGCATTCTTGCAGGGCCGCTAGCCGCTTTTCTTCCGGCAGGACAAGTTTCCATACGTCCTCATCCTCGATGACTTGGTGGATCGCGCTGTAATGGTATAGTTTGTTTCCCACGATACGGTAGAGGGGAAATTCCTTAGCCCGCTCCAGGACCTGTTCAAACCTTTCGAGATACCATGGGTCAATTGTCTCCGGCAGGTCGATTGCGGCTACAGGTACTTCGTCGTCAGTCTCGTACATTCGAGACAGAGCGTCAGACACGACGTTCTCTGCCCCCTTACGGTACTCTACTTCGAACTCGTGGTCCTGTAGCTCCAAGGACCAGAGTCTTAGGCGTTCGGCGGTGTGTTTGTGGGTCCGCAGGTACTTCAGGCTGTGATGGTTGGTCACGTCTTTGAACCGGTATCCTTCCACGTACATCCTGAATTTCCTGATGGCCCACACTACCGCTAGGCACTCTCTCTCCGTGACGCTGTAGTTTCGCTCTGCAGACGACAGTACTCTGCTAGCGAATTCCAACCGTCGTTCTTCGCCGTCAATTATTTGGTAGATAACTGCCCCCACCCCAGTGTTGCTAGCATCGGTCTGGATGACGAACTGATGCTCGTATGAGGGTCGTTTGAGTACGGGGGCCGTTGCTAATAAGCATTTTATCATTTGAAACGCGCGGCTTTGCTCTTCCTCCCACGTATAACTCACGGATTTGGAGGTCAAGCGTGTCAGTGGTTCGGCAATCGTGGCGAAGTCCTTTAGGAATTTTCGGTACCACGATGCCATACCGAGGAACCTTTGCAGCGCCTTACGCTTGGTTGGTACGGGATAGTCCATGATGGTCTTAATTTTCTCAGGGTCGGGCCTGAAGCCGTCCCGATTGACCAGTACGACAAGGTATTTAACCTCGGATTTGCAGAAATGACTTTTATCCCAATTGATAATAAGTCCTGCTTTTGAAATTTTCTGCAGCACGTGCTCTAACCAGCGCAGGTGCTCCTCGAAACTGTCAGTCACGATGATGACGTCGTCAAGGTAGGCGAACGCGTAAGGCTCGAGTTCAGGCCCAATGAGGCTGTCGATTAATTCCTGGAACGTCGCGGGCCCGTCGACTATCCCGTACGGCATCCTCGTGAACTGGAACAGACCTAAGCCTGGTACCGTAAAGGCTGTTAAATGTTTCGAGTTCGCTGCCATCTTAATCTGGTGATAGGCACTTTTCAAGTCGATGGTCGAGATATATTTTGCCCCTTTTAGCTTCCGTAGGATCGAATCCATTCTGGGAAGCGGGTAGGCGCTCGGACGTGTTACTGCATTAACTTTTCTATAGTTTATGCACATCCGATACTCGCCGTTGGACTTCTTGACCATGATAACCGGACTCGCCCAGCTGCTGTGGGAAGGCTCGTTCACTCCCTTACTTTGCAGGTCCTTGCACTGTCGGTGCATCTCTTCATCCAAGACTTCGGACATGGGGTAGTATTTCTGTTTGATAGGCTTGCACGACTGTATTTCGATCTCATGCTCAATGAGGTCGGTGCAGCCTATCTTTTTGCTGCTGACAAAACGGTACTTCCCGATGAGAGTCGCGAGCTCTCTGTCCTCCATCTCGGTTAGATCTGCGATACCGATAGATGCAAGGTGCGGTGTGCTAGCGGATAGCGCCGCTAATTCGATAGGGATCAGGATCGCCTACTTTGGACATCTCCTTG
This sequence comes from Aphelinus atriplicis, assembly GCA_020882685.1. Taxonomy (NCBI): domain Eukaryota; kingdom Metazoa; phylum Arthropoda; class Insecta; order Hymenoptera; family Aphelinidae; genus Aphelinus; species Aphelinus atriplicis. The sequence goes on along the minus strand of CM037074.1, from coordinate 50,399,305 downwards.
TTCCGTGGTTCCAGTTTCGCGTTGAACATCTGGGTGAAATCGGATCCGAGTAGAATGTCATACTGGCATCGCTCGAGGATCAAGATTGGTATGTCGTACACTACATTGCCTATCCTGATCGGCAGCACCAGTTGTGCCATGATCCTGGCTGGATCACCCGCGGCTTGCTTTGCCAGCGGTCCGGTGTACTCGTGGATTTCCGCCCCGATTTCAGTCGCAATCTGCAGTCCCATGGGACCCATAAAAGTCCGTGACGCTCCTGGATCGTCCATTGCTCGCATCGTATAGCCACCCACGTTCACCTTGTTGATCCAAAAGCGTCCGTGAGGTGGCAGCGGTCGTGAAAGATCGTTGGGTATGATCGCTCCTTCCTCGGTAGCCGTGTACAGTAGGGGTCCAACGATAGTCCCTTTAGGGGTACATGGGTTCAGTCTCCGAGGTTTCAGCGATGTGGCAGGGAGCAACAGCAATTTCTCTTAGGCTGTGCTCCCCTGGCCGTTTCCCAGAGCGTAGTGCTTTCCACACTCGGGGCACTTACGGACCGTGTACCCTTCCCAGGCGCAATTCCAGCAGCATTTGCTGTTATCTGGGCCTGGTGGTTTATCCTTGTTCCGCTCATCCTTTGGCGGTAGAGGTGTTATCAATACGCTGTTACGAGGGCTTGGTTTTTGTTTGGAGCCCGCGGACTTGGAAGTTTGCGTGGTAGGGCCTGGTTGCGGGACTGAGTTGGCTGGGCTGTTAGTGCCTGTCGCTTTCAGTCTCTTTTTCAGGTTGCTGATTTGTCGCCCGACCACCCATCCTACCAACTCAATGATCTCATTCATTGAGGGTGCGGCTTTTTGTATTTCGACGGCCGCCACGTTAGGTTTGGACGGTGACACCCTTCCTCCCCCGCATGCGTCAGTCTCCTCGAATGCGGTCTCCGGCAGAAGACTTATTGCCAGCGGTGGAGGCGGTTGGTAGTACTTTTCAGCATGGATTAGGTACTCAGCCTCCCTCGCCTGGCGTATCAACGTGTCGACATCCGCAATGGTTTCGCGTTTAATTTGTCTTTGTATCGCCGGTAGTAAATTGGCGTACAAGAGGTCAATCTGTTGCGGTAAGGACCAAGCGGGCTCAAACTTGCTCATTATCGTCATGAGGCAGATAATGTAGTCCCTCACTGGCTCGCTAGGATGTTGAGTCCTTTTTCCCGCCTCGCGACTTAGTCGCTGTTGGAAATTACGGTCGATACCGTAAATAAGGCATGCCGAGTTGCAAAAATCTTGCCAAGTGTTCCACCGATGCTGCGTCTGGCGGTACCAATGCAACGCTACCCCTGACAGTAATTCTGTCATTCCGGTAATCAACTCTGTGTCTGACAGGTTGGATGACCTGTTGCACTCTTTTACACTTTGCAGGAACTCCTCGATGCTGGTCGTCTTTGCTTGGCCCGAGAATCCTATTTTCCAGGACCTGACGATTTTCCCTACATCTATGATCGAGTTATTGAGATTACTTCGGCGTCCCGCTGTTCCATTACTAGCCGACTCTCGCCCAGTATGCATACTGTGCACCCCCCTCCCCGAGATTGGGTAAATCGGGTCTTGAGGGCCTGGCAGCAAGTACTGATTGTTTTGCGCCGTTGCTGTCGGAACGGCGATATGTCTGGACTGGTTCATTTTTCCGATAGTAATTGATATCGTAGGTGTCCTGCATGTTCACTCTCCTTGCGGGTGCCGTATCGTTCTGGGTCGAGTTCGCTAGCGCATCAGGGTTTGCTTTTGCCCGAACATATCAACGGTACCTGTCAGCACCGTTGATATGTCCGGGTGTCCGTCTGCCGACGCTTCGTTGCGGGCTTGTGCATTCTGCATTCTCGTGCTACTTATGAGTTTGCGTTCTCTTATGAGCTCTGCTCTTACCCTCTCGCATTTCCGCCGGGCTTCCTGGAGTTTTGTCATTTCTGCGACTACCCTCCTATCCACCCATTCGCTAGTGCCGTCTGGGTCCGTTACGTGCACCTGTTGTTGCTCTTTTGCGGTCGGTCTGATCGGCGCTGACGTTGTCGTAGTTGTGGGTGTCTGTGTGTTAGCGGTCTCTGTTACGATGTTATACTGGGGCGTTACAGTGATGTTAGTCGTGTCTGTCATCAGAAATCCTGAGGGGTCCGTGATTGTTGGGTTTAGCGTTAATATTCTAAAATTGGGTGACCGCATACGCCACTTATATGTGAACTAAATTTATTAAAAAAGACACGGTTCACGACTTCTCACTCTGGGCTTGGATAATAAAGTAGTAACAACTTGTATCCAAGTACAAGTGCCACGAAACAATCAAATTCTATAAGAAAACCAGAGTAACAAGCATACTTATACGTGGCGTATGCGGTCACCCAATTTTAGAATATTTTCATTAATTCTCATAATGTATTGGTTGATTACAAAAAATAGATCAAATGCAGTACTCTGCGACTAGTCAGGACATTTTGGTAATAAAATAAGCTTTCTTTAAGTATGTATCACATTATGCTGCGGGTGATCAAAACCAGTTTTTGATCAGTTTTAAGCCTGGAAATAAGTTAAGTGATAGCTATATGTCTACCAATGACCCTGAAACCAATTTTTCTAAAAAAATTGGCATTTTTCCAGAAAAAAAGTTTTCTTGAGTTTTTGCTCTAAAACATCTCTAGATAGCTCAAAATTGAGGTCAAAGGTCCTAAAAAAATGTCTAATATTGCAAACTCCACCACTTTCAGCCTCTGTCAGGATGGGACATATGGTCTAGAAAATTCTGAAAAAATTCATGGGACATGATGGAGTCTTTTAGAATTCATAAAAAAAATTTCAGAATTTTTTTTCATTTTCACTCTCTCACTTGACAGAGAATCACCCATATATATATATATGTATCAATCTCGCTCGCTATGAGTAGTCAGATATTATTCCGCGCTGTAATTCCTCGTTGTTGCCTCATCCTGTCAGAGGTTATTTTGCTTCAATGATTCTTCAACGAGTTTCTCGCTCGTGTCTCTTCGCGGCAAATTACCTCAGGGTCCTGCGCTGCCGTTGCTACGCCGGACGCTGTCAGTTAACATGAGGCGAGAAATAAAAGATGGCCGCCGAATTTTGGAGGGAACAGGTTTACCTGTTGCGCATCCGCTTTGGGATTTTAACTAATTATTTTGCCACACTATTCCAGCACCAAGATTGCTGGGCGCCAGTTATCACCGCCGTATTTATTATCAATAATTAATACTGTAATGGCCTTAGGGCCTGGAGCATGATAACAAATGCGCGCACGAGGTGGTGAAACTCGTGTGCGCGGGAATGGGATCTTTGGCAGGAATAGCGTGGCAATAAAGAATGCAAAACGGTTCTGACGAACACAAAGTTTATTAATTAAGATAAAGGGGAGATTCTACACAAGTATGAGGCATCGAGCCTCGGGTCGCGTCTCGCGGGCCGGAGCAAGAGAGAGCGTGAACGCGTGTTGGCCGGGAGAGAGAGAGATGGAGATCGAGCGGCACTTACTCTGCGTTGCGTGGGTCTTCGGCTCCATTCGGCGGTCGTGGTCAGCTCGGTTACGGGCGCACGGGTCGTGAGCTGGTGGACCTCGGGGATGTCGCTGTCGTCTTCCTGGGGCACGGTAGCACCTCGGGGTGGTCTCGCTATTCGAACGCACGTGCTATCGCGAGCGAGGGCCGGACAAAACTCGTTTGCTTCCGCGGCGCGCTCGGCCGCCCGAGCTCGCTTCGGCCGTGTCCGGCTGACGTCACGCGGCGCGAGGTTTCAATCCCGATCGCGGCGCGGTCTCTCTCTCTTTTACCTTGTCGGCAGCGCTGGCTCTCTCGCTGGGCACTGAAACATAGCTTAAAATTAAATATAATATAATATTGTGAGGAGAGATCTCACAGGGCCTGATAGAGAATTATCCGCCCGTGACAAGGTTCTCAATCAAATGAAAAATTACATTTTAACACTTTACATAAATTCTGATTGACTAAGACACTTGAAATTTTCTAAGTATAATACAATTGATAATATTCAACTACAGAAAAAATTTCAACTGTCTAAGACAATTAGATTTCATGTAAAGTGAAGAAATGTATTTTTGAAATCAAGCGGGTACTGATATTTTAATTTCCTCAATAGACAAGCTACTTGTCAGGCTCTCAAATTTGTTTATTCATTTGGGTTCTACTAATTTAGTGCATCTGTATCGTTTTATGGACTCTAGCATGACAAATAATTTTATTATCTGAAGAAGGAACCCATTAAGTATTCGTTGGATAATATAATATTTTATATCTAAGCCTTTTGGGACAATAGATGTTTTTTGGCAGCAAATAGTATATCGTCGCCTCCGAGCAAAAAGGGGCCAACTCAGCGTCCCGTTGGAAAAGGGGCCAACTCGCCGTCCGTGCAAGAAGGGGCCAACTCGTCGTCCGTGCAAAAGGGGGCCAACTCAGGCGAGTTTTGAATTTCAGATAAAATTCAGTTCCCGACACTCTTGAGAAGTCTTATGCACGCTATGTAATAGCCGTAGTACGTCTCTTTCAATGAATAGGTGATTTTCACGTAATTTACATGTCATCTGAATGTAATATGTCAAGTTAAATATTTACGTTATTCGGCTTTTGCCTCGATGGTTTCTGGTGAAAATTAGTATACAGATGTTTTTGAGATCGCTCATAATGAATCCGGCCTCAAATTCTAAAAATTCAGAATAGAGCCTCCAAGATCACAACAAAAATTTTAAAAACATTGAATTTTGTTAGAAATTGGTATACATGGGTTTTGGAGGTCGCTGATCACGAATACGGCCTCAAAGTATGAAAATAAAAATTAGAGCCTCTAAGACCACTTGATAAAAATTTGGAAAAAAATTGAATTTTTTTGAAGATTGGTATACATGGGTTTTTCAGGTCGCTAATCACAAATCCGCCCTCACACTTGAAAAATTCAAATTAGAGCTTCTAAGATTGCAGGCTAAAAATTTGAAAAATATACTGGATTTTCATGAAGATTGGCTCACATGGGTTTTTGAGGTCGCTGATCACGAATCCGGCTTCACATGATGGAGTCTTTTAGAATTCATAAAAAAAATTTCAGAATTTTTTTTCATTTTCACTCTCTCACTTGACAGAGAATCACCCATATATATATATATGTATCAATCTCGCTCGCTATGAGTAGTCAGATATTATTCCGCGCTGTAATTCCTCGTTGTTGCCTCATCCTGTCAGAGGTTATTTTGCTTCAATGATTCTTCAACGAGTTTCTCGCTCGTGTCTCTTCGCGGCAAATTACCTCAGGGTCCTGCGCTGCCGTTGCTACGCCGGACGCTGTCAGTTAACATGAGGCGAGAAATAAAAGATGGCCGCCGAATTTTGGAGGGAACAGGTTTACCTGTTGCGCATCCGCTTTGGGATTTTAACTAATTATTTTGCCACACTATTCCAGCACCAAGATTGCTGGGCGCCAGTTATCACCGCCGTATTTATTATCAATAATTAATACTGTAATGGCCTTAGGGCCTGGAGCATGATAACAAATGCGCGCACGAGGTGGTGAAACTCGTGTGCGCGGGAATGGGATCTTTGGCAGGAATAGCGTGGCAATAAAGAATGCAAAACGGTTCTGACGAACACAAAGTTTATTAATTAAGATAAAGGGGAGATTCTACACAAGTATGAGGCATCGAGCCTCGGGTCGCGTCTCGCGGGCCGGAGCAAGAGAGAGCGTGAACGCGTGTTGGCCGGGAGAGAGAGAGATGGAGATCGAGCGGCACTTACTCTGCGTTGCGTGGGTCTTCGGCTCCATTCGGCGGTCGTGGTCAGCTCGGTTACGGGCGCACGGGTCGTGAGCTGGTGGACCTCGGGGATGTCGCTGTCGTCTTCCTGGGGCACGGTAGCACCTCGGGGTGGTCTCGCTATTCGAACGCACGTGCTATCGCGAGCGAGGGCCGGACAAAACTCGTTTGCTTCCGCGGCGCGCTCGGCCGCCCGAGCTCGCTTCGGCCGTGTCCGGCTGACGTCACGCGGCGCGAGGTTTCAATCCCGATCGCGGCGCGGTCTCTCTCTCTTTTACCTTGTCGGCAGCGCTGGCTCTCTCGCTGGGCACTGAAACATAGCTTAAAATTAAATATAATATAATATTGTGAGGAGAGATCTCACAGGGCCTGATAGAGAATTATCCGCCCGTGACAAGGTTCTCAATCAAATGAAAAATTACATTTTAACACTTTACATAAATTCTGATTGACTAAGACACTTGAAATTTTCTAAGTATAATACAATTGATAATATTCAACTACAGAAAAAATTTCAACTGTCTAAGACAATTAGATTTCATGTAAAGTGAAGAAATGTATTTTTGAAATCAAGCGGGTACTGATATTTTAATTTCCTCAATAGACAAGCTACTTGTCAGGCTCTCAAATTTGTTTATTCATTTGGGTTCTACTAATTTAGTGCATCTGTATCGTTTTATGGACTCTAGCATGACAAATAATTTTATTATCTGAAGAAGGAACCCATTAAGTATTCGTTGGATAATATAATATTTTATATCTAAGCCTTTTGGGACAATAGATGTTTTTTGGCAGCAAATAGTATATCGTCGCCTCCGAGCAAAAAGGGGCCAACTCAGCGTCCCGTTGGAAAAGGGGCCAACTCGCCGTCCGTGCAAGAAGGGGCCAACTCGTCGTCCGTGCAAAAGGGGGCCAACTCAGGCGAGTTTTGAATTTCAGATAAAATTCAGTTCCCGACACTCTTGAGAAGTCTTATGCACGCTATGTAATAGCCGTAGTACGTCTCTTTCAATGAATAGGTGATTTTCACGTAATTTACATGTCATCTGAATGTAATATGTCAAGTTAAATATTTACGTTATTCGGCTTTTGCCTCGATGGTTTCTGGTGAAAATTAGTATACAGATGTTTTTGAGATCGCTCATAATGAATCCGGCCTCAAATTCTAAAAATTCAGAATAGAGCCTCCAAGATCACAACAAAAATTTTAAAAACATTGAATTTTGTTAGAAATTGGTATACATGGGTTTTGGAGGTCGCTGATCACGAATACGGCCTCAAAGTATGAAAATAAAAATTAGAGCCTCTAAGACCACTTGATAAAAATTTGGAAAAAAATTGAATTTTTTTGAAGATTGGTATACATGGGTTTTTCAGGTCGCTAATCACAAATCCGCCCTCACACTTGAAAAATTCAAATTAGAGCTTCTAAGATTGCAGGCTAAAAATTTGAAAATATACTGGATTTTCATGAAGATTGGCTCACATGGGTTTTTGAGGTCGCTGATCACGAATCCGGCTTCAGATATGAAGATTTCAAATTAGAGCCTCTAAGATTGGCGAACGAATATTTAGAAAGATAATGGATTTTTATGGAAATTGGCTTACATAGGTTTTTTAGGCCGCTGATCACGAATCCAGCCTCAGATATGAAGATTTCAAATTGAAGCCTCTGAGATTGGTGACCGAGAATTTGAAAAGATACTGGATTTTGATGAAATTTGTATCCACGGGTTCTTTAGGGCACTGATTACACATGAAGCTTTAGATGGAAATAAGCCTAAACCTTCAACATCATCGATGGTAACGAAGAAGCATTCATTCATATGGTTGACTGAATAATGAGGCATTTCTTCTACTCTGATGTCAGCGAAAGTCGGTTGATTCCATTCAAAATAAACTTATGTTGGGAAGGTAATAAGCATCGATCAAAATATGCAAAAATGTTTGTGACAAGTATGATCTCCAATACTTGTATCAGAGGATATGCTGTTACGCAAATGGAGCTCCCCGGTATTTCACTCTAACCACTGTATATTAATTTTCTAGTTCTCATTTGTTCCTGTCTTCAAAGGAAATTGTAGAACAAATATATGAATATATTTATAATTGGGAATATACACACATTCATTAACTCCAAACGCGCAAAAACTAGAAGAAATGTTATCACACTTGAAACGGTTTTTTCTATAAAGTCAAATATGAGATCGCTTTCTATTTGGGTAACCTTCTAAAAGGATGTTTACTCGTTACGGTCGACGATGTTGAAGATTTAGGCTTATTTCAATCTGAAGCTTCATGTGTAATCAGCGACCTAAAAAACCCATGTATACCAAGTTTCATTAGATTCCATTATCTTTCCAAATTCTCGGTCGGCAATCTTGCAGGCTCAATCTAATTTGAATTTTAAAAATCTGAGGCCGGATTCATAATCAGCAATCTTAGAAACCCATGTATACCGAGTTCTATTCAAATCCAGTATTTTTTCCAATTTTCGGTCACCGATCTTAGAGGCTTTAATTCGAATGTTTTAAATCTGAGGCCGGATTCGTAATCAGTGACCTAAAAACCCATGTGAATCAATTTCCATAAGAATCCAGTATATTTCCAAATTTTTGTCAGTTGATCTTCGAGGCTCTAATTCGTATTTTCAAAATTTGAGGCCGGATTCGTGATTAGCCACCTCAAAAACCCATATACATCAATTTTCATAAAAATCCAGTATATTTTCAAATTTTTGGCTTGCAATCTTAAAGGCTCTAATTTAACCTTTGAAAATCTGTGGCCGAATTCGTGATCAGCGAACTCAAAAACACATGTATACCAATTCTCAACAAAGTTCAATTTTTGTCCAAATTTTTGTGAAGTGATCTTAAAGGCTCTAATTTGAATTTTCAAAATTCGAGGCCGGATTCGTGATCACCGACCTCGAAAACCCATTTATACCAATTTTCAACAAAATTCAATTTTTTTCAAATTTTTGTTGTGATCTTGGAGGCTATATTCTGAATTTTTAGAATTTGAGACTGGATTCATTATGAGCGATCTCAAAAACACATGTATCCCAATTTCTACAAGAAACCATCGAGGCAAAAGCCGTTTAACGTAAATATTTAACTTGACATATTACATTCAGATGACATGTCAATTACGTGAAAATCACCTATTCATTGGAAGAGACGTACTAGGGCTATTACATAGCGTGCATAAGACTTTTCAAGAGTGTCGGGAACTAAATTCTATCTGAAATTCAAAACTCGCCTGAGTTGGCCCCCTTTTGCACGGACGACGAGTTGGCCCCTTTTTGCTCGGAGGCGACCATATTTCGATTGGAGATTGTGAAAGGATGAAGATATTCAAGATCTAAGGTAAATTAATCGTTAACGCATTCCAGCGTATTTCTTAAGTGATTTCAAGAACTTCTTATCTCTGATAATTTTTTTTAAAAGCGCAATGTTCTCGAGAAAAACCGCGTTAAGGTGGTTCCAACGAGTTTTAACTACTCATGGAAAACGATTGAAAATTCAGTGCAAAACACCTAGAATACTTACGTATTGCAAAGATCACGCGTACAAATCCCTATCCACGCGAACGAGCCTTCGCGCGTAGCCACCTATCGAGAGCTTTGGAACTACGGCGTTCACAAGCCGGCAGTGGCGCAGGGAGTTGTGCGCAGTTCTTCTCTCGCTCGTTCTTTTCACCGCGGACGCGAGCGGCCGGCCGCGTGTCGGGCATTCTCGTCTCGCCCGCCACACAGCTAGGAAGCTCCAGCAACAGCTCAACCCGGAGCTCCGAAATCGACCTCGTGGTGGCAACTGGGAACGACTCCGGCACACGTGCAGCGCAACCGAGTAAAATAAGGTAGTAACAAGCGGCGGAAATAGCCAACAGGCGAAACCGTTCGCGAGTGGGTCAGCTCTGAGGCTTCGGCCTTACCCTCGCCTGCGTGTCCTTCAATTTTCTTTTCCTCCCTCCGGAAGAAGTACCGTGAAAGCCCGTGAAAAACGGGTAGAATAGCGGTCATCCGGATCTGTAGGCGCGATCGCGGTCGTGGACGCGTCGGAGTGTTTCAAAGTGCCGCGAGTGTTAGTTTTAAGATTTTTCATTGTTCTCGCGACAGCCATTTTGAATCATAGAATCGATTGCAATCGTGTGCGGACGGGATTGTGGTTGTACCCCTCGTCAAGGACTCGTGTCTATTAATTATTAATTCCACGTCGTTAGTACATGTCAGAATTTCACGTGCGTGATAGTTTAGTCGTTGGAAACCGCGGAATTAATTGTTCAGTCGATCGAGTGATTCAATGGGAAAATTCGCTTAGTTTTAATTCAATTTATTCGAGATAAAATTTCTTTTTTAACTGCTTTGATATTCAATTCATTCGTGGATCAAAACGCGCCAGATTCGGAGATTACGGGGTTTTCTATGTTACAGGAATTCGCAGCGATCAACGAATCAAGGGGCGTCGCAATTCATTCAGTAAATTTAAACGAGAGTTAGGAGCTAGGACGGAGAAGCGGGGTTTTTGTCCACCACCCTCTCCAGCGTCATTGAAGGACAAATTATTTATTAATTCATCAACACGAATCTCGTTCGCGTTAGCGTGTATTGCTTCCAAGCAATAGGGAAATTTTGAATAAAGTTTGGTATTCTTAATTGTTGATTTTCTCTTCTATTCCTCTCACATTCCTGCATGTGTCCAATTACGTAAATTTCACAAGTAAAAATTCGCAGCCTACCCACTGCCTCAGCATACAAAATAATAAATCAGATCGCTGCAGTATAGATTGCCATGTTAAAATACTTAGGTCATCGACTTAATTTTCGAGTAAAAAATTTCTTAAAACTGTCCAGTTTAACATGGTGTCTCATGGGACTTGGCACCCTTTTGATAGAATTCCTCAGCAATCACTTATGGTAACTTGACCAAAATATGAGGATTATTTGTTTTTTCTGGTTAAAACTACTAGTTTCTAAAATTAAAATTAGAAACTAAAAAATCACTATAAAAATTTCTAAAAATTACTCATTTCTAAAGTTTTTAAAATTACTCAAAAAATACGCTGACCGAGCCTAGTGCGGGCTGCCTGTATTGTACTGAACCGCGCGCGCCGCTCGTGCCGGTCGGTAAAGCGTACCGCCCAGTACAGAACAGCGCGCGCTGCTCGCGCCGCTCGAGCCGCTCGGTCAGACGTGCCGAACAGCGCGCGCTGGCTGTGCCGCTCGGTCTGTCGTATATATCTGTATATATATATATATAGTCTGTACTCTGCAACAGCCATAATACAGCTGATCAGGCTGTCTAATATCCCCGAGGCATTCAAAAAGAAGCTCCGAACATTCCTCTTGATGAGCCCTCGCATGATCGGACTGCTCCGGTTATACGCAACGGTTCCTCGGCTGTTCCGCCACTGTGAAAGCACCCATACATCACATGTGAAAGAATATTTCAGGAGCTCTGGGGCACTTCGTCTGCTAGTCGACTTAAACTCCTACTCTTATGGATACATATTGTTGTGAGGATAACCCCTGAGAGAAAAAAAACTCCTAGTCTCAAATATAATAAAAGCTATTTTGATGGGGTTTTTTGACATAAATTACTGCGAGTGATTGTAGTTTTTGCTGATAACTATTGCAAAACTGTAGGACAGCGGTACAATGGAAATCATCAAAATAGTGAGGTTGAACGCGACACTGAGCTATATATGATGGCTAGTCGCGTCCCTTTGCACGCTTACTGCACATACTTATTTTCAGTGACACTGACGCTCCAACTCATATAGAAGAAATGGACGCCACTCAAATCGTTAAGGATTTGGCTCCTGGTTGGATTGGCTTAATCTCTGATATAATGTAGTTCATCATTCTCTTCGCTATTCGTACCTCAAAATGGTTATATATTATATCGATGTGTCTTACGAAGAAAGACACGTATCGCGTACCCCAGAATCTCCCGGCGTAATAAAATACATAGAATGGAAACTTGTAATGAGTAATCAGTTAACAAATAAAAGAAGACTTATATACAGTTGGATTGCAGATGAAACTCACCTTGAAATGTTATTCGTTATACCGTTGTTCCGCAGTTTTGCAATGTTTATGAGCAAAACCTGCAGTTATTCATGATCATTTATAGAAGAAAAGTTTTGTCGAAATTGCCTTAGTTATTTGAGAATAAGATGCATGAGTCGACGAGCAGACGACAGTTATTCCTTGCTCCAATTCTCCCACCTGCATAAATGACTGCAGATTTTTTGCTCATAACCATCGCAAAACCGCGGAACAGCGTTATAATAGATAATATTTCAAGGTAAGCTGCAATCGCGATCGAACTGTATATAAGTCTTGTTTCATTTGGTAACTAACTACTCATCACAAGTTTCCATTCTATGTATTTTATTACGTCGGGAGATTCTGGAGTATGCGATATGTGTCTCTTTTCGCTGAAAGATTGCGATATTTGTCTTTCTTTCCTGACAAATTGAAATGGGTCTTTCTTAGTAAGACACATCGCTATACTATATGTCACCTCACTCCATATACTACCAAGTACGTCATACATCAGCAATCAGAAACCATTCTCTTTACTCATGGTGTTATGAGAGTCGACATCAAGTCCTTGTGTTCTAGAAGTTGATTACGGATGATTTTCATTGGATGACCTTATGATATCCTATCAAGAGTTCAATAATTGTGAGCTGTTCCTCTCCACAGCTCTGGATATCATCTTGTACGGTGCTAATTTCATAGGTATGAAGTTAGCTGGGATGATCTTGATTGCTGTTGGATTTTTCTTAGTGATGTTTCCCAGTAACTGGCCTGACTATTTCATCCGATTAGTAAGGTACGTATCAAAAGATTGTCTTATGGAAGGAGCCTACCATAGAACTATCCTGCTCAGCTGTTTATCTTAAAACCTTTATTCACAACTCTCATAGGCAGAATTCATCATATGCTGAGAGGGAAAAGGTGACATTCATACTTTTATCCATTGTTTGAGTTCACTTGGTGCGCTTGTGTATTCACGAATGTTAGTATGTGTGTGCACGTCTGGATATGTTGAATTTATCAAGGTCAAGGGATCTTATGGAAGTTAACTCATTACGTCACACACTTCTTACATCGACGGTTCTTCATGCGAGTTCATATAGAAGGTTGTTGAGGGTCGCTAATCCTGGAACCAGCCTGAGGTTTTAGAATCGAAGAAAAGGAGATCGAGAATGACTGATTAAATGTCTGGAAAATTACTGAAGTTCCCGAGTTTCACATACAAGTAACATGGTCCAGCCTTGTCCCACCTAAATATTCAAAATTTTCAAATGAAAATTTAAAATCGGAGACGCATTTGAGTTGCGCCGAGAAGTAATAATACGATTAAGGGTGTGGACGTATAAGTATATGTGCAAAAGTTGAATGTGCGAGTATAAGTGTGTATACCCAAACGAGCCTTGCCGGTGCAACGGCCTACCATTCTTGCACATAGAGTGTCATGTGTGAATTGCAGTCCTGCAACTGTACAAAAGTTCAACTAATAGATGACCACAGGAGATCTTCTCATCGGCTCATATAATGTTCCGAATAGCTAACGGGCACTCACATGTGTATGAATAGATGGATATGCGAACGAATAAACTAGAATTTGAATGCAATGTTCCCACATTCATTTGTTACTCGGCCACTACGCTGCCAAGCTACAGACGAAGACATCTAAAGAGCTAAGCGGATTACAGTTTTTCAAGGTACCGAGGGGTAGTTAGTTAAGCGAGTGCCCACGATGGGCTCTAATCATTAATCGAAGCCATACCATATCCACCAAGTAGGGAGTTTCTGCTCTCTCTTCTCACTCAATAAAGGTCGGATATAACATAAATTTTTTTGGGTCTATGATTTTGAATCCAGTCTCATATTGCAATGAGTTTTTTCCTCTCATTAGATGGCAAACAATGAGAAAACTGTGAACTGGAGATGTAATTCTCATGTAACTAGGGATTGTGAGAAGACAAACGAACAATTTCCAAAATATGATGAAGAGTCTTATTTGGATATAATATTCGATGTAGTCATGATGAAAGAAATATAATTGAGTCTTATCATGATTGATTTCGATTCATGTTTCACAAAGGCAGTCGATACTTTATGAATCGACTCACTGTCTTATGGAAGAGTAAGAGCTTGATATATTAGCGTCTATCCATTTGTCCGGGAAACCCAATAATTTTATCCAAAAACAATTTTACCTCCTAACTTTGAACTGTACACTCCAAATCAATCCAATTCGTTCCTCCTTTCAAAATCTGAGAGTTTTCCAGACAGGTAACGGCTTCGGAATTGGTTTATTTGTTGAAAACAGTTGGCTTCAAACATGTAATACTAGCGTCCCCCATCGAGGCTTCGCTCGTGAATATCTGTATTACTTTTGAAATGTTGTTATTTTTGAAAGTCTCCAGAAAAAACAAGAGTTATTCCTATGCATAAGCTCTCTTTTCTCCCAGAAGCTATTCTCTCAAGAAAATGTACCCAAACATCCATAGGTTTGTTGTTGTATTTTAAATCACGTAAAAAGTGATCCAGAGCTTCAATATGTAAACGGTGTTTCATGATTCTGCCTAAAGGACTATTTTATTAACTTTGAACTCTCCACAAAATTTATTCATAGATTCAATTACGATATTTTCTATATTGGCATAATTGCCTTCTGAATTGTACTTAAAAGGGGATTGATGCCAATGAATAACTTGGAATCGTATGGTTCTAATTCTATACTGACCAATGTTACTTCTAGGTTACAGTATATCATTACCAAAATTCGCTCAAGTAGAGAATAACCTAGAAGCGGACTGGAATAAAAATGTTCTCATGATGAGGCTAAACTTATTTCCAAGCTTTCTTCTATAGCTGATATAACGCCAACTCTCTTGCGAATGAACGCCGTGCTACACCTTATACACCTGCAACTCAACGCCTCGCCATCTACAGGGGCTCCGTGGTACTTGGTCAGCTATTTCCACAACAGAAAAATGTTGTTTCCGGTTTCTGCTCAACATTTCAAGATGTCACATATCCATAGACATGCCTGGGCTGGTCAAGAACTAACTATCAAATTTTTATGGAAATCCGTTGAGTAGTTTTTGAGATTAGCGGTCTCAAAAAAAAGCTTGTGCTTTTATAAAATAGTGAAGATTTTTCCGACACAGAGCAGGTAGCGCGCAGCCTAAATCTTCACTGAACTCACAAAGAAGCATGGCTTTAATTTTCTCGGGCTTATGAATGGGGTTTCTAGTGAAGCTCCTGGATAAGCGCGGAATTTTTCTCGTCAATCTACATGATCTCCGGACTTTCTCTTATATAGATTATATATCGATCTTATATATCGATTATACTCTGTCGAATCCTCATGTGCTGTCACGTCACTATCCAAGAGGTTTCATTGAATCTCGCCAATTCACAACAACTCACAAAGAGTTGAACTTGAATACATATCAGTTTACATATGGAGCGTTTCACTTCAACTCTCCAAAGCCGGCGCGCGCGAGCTAAAACCTCGCGTTTTCGATGCCTATTTTTGACGCTGTAAGGCCATTATCTAAATAACGTAGGATACACTATCAGCGTAGTTTTTTCTCAGGTCTTCAAGGGGAGGTTCTCATCTAGCACCTCGAAAATGACCCATTTTCTTTATTTTTTTCTATCAAAGGGTAATAATAATGGTATTATTATTAATATTATTTCTATTAATAATGGTATGGAACTTTTCAATATATATTTAAATTTATCATTTAAGTATACGAAAAAATTTTTTTCATCACAAAATAAACATCATATCCTCAAAAAAACCTTTTTTAGAAAAAGTAAAAATGTTGCGTCAAGCATGTGGCAGAACTAGTTTATCTCTTATATTGCTTAAAAAAAAATGAAATCCATAATAGACACATGAGTCAATCTATTATTTCATCAGTATTCATTCAGATTAATTCTCATATAGTTGGAGTATTACGTATTCTTATTACAGTTTACATACTATAGAAGACGTTGTCAACTTTAACTAACCAATTACGAAAAAACTTACCAGAATGCTCTTAGGTACCTCAGCAATTATTTGAAGAACTAATGACGAACCAAATTGACGCCACTTGGTAGGATCGAATATCTTTGAATGCCTTATTAAACTGACATATAATATTCTTCATTACCTACTTATTTCATTACCTATTTATTTTTAGTTAAACGGTTTCACAACCTCTCCTCAATCGTTTGATTCATTTCAAATATATTTTTGTATCGTAATTGCAATGCAGTTAATCCTATAATTCAGATAGACTTTATATATTCTTCTATTATCAATACTTTCATTGTCTTTCAAAGAGACAAATATTAATAATTCAAACTATTGATCATATGTCTCAGTAAATTATAAATATTTCTATAATATTTCTATGATAATTTTTACATCCAGTGATTTAGTGAAATATTATTATTCTTAAGACGTTGAAAATGCCTACCAAGTGGCGTCAATTTGGTTCGTCATTAGTTCTTCAAATAATTGCTGAGGTACCTAAGAGCATTCTGGTAAGTTTTTTCGTAATTGGTTAGTTAAAGTTGACAACGTCTTCTATAGTATGTAAACTGTAATAAGAATACGTAATACTCCAACTATATGAGAATTAATCTGAATGAATACTGATGAAATAATAGATTGACTCATGTGTCTATTATGGATTTCATTTTTTTTTTAAGCAATATAAGAGATAAACTAGTTCTGCCACATGCTTGACGCAACATTTTTACTTTTTCTAAAAAAGGTTTTTTTGAGGATTTCAATTCTTTTTGCGGAGTATAATATATTATAAAAATAATAATCAATAAAATGTATATGCATTAGCGTCAGTAATAAAATTAAATAGATATTTTTCCAAAATGCAAATATTTATATGGATGAGCGATACACAAAAAAAATATATGTAATCAGTAGAAAATAATTAATCTATTATCTGAATTTAAGAACAAGGCATCAAAATTTATCACATGTTTTTTTATAACTATTTTTACATAGGCAAATGGTGGTTTAGGGTTTAGGATGATGATGTCGGCATGTCGACTGAATATTTGAACAAGGATATAACCTGATACCCGATAATGTCCAGGTGGCTAGGGTCGCTGATGACAGTGTCCTGAGGGTGCGCTTCTGGTATTTTTGTTTGAGGAAGCTGACTACTTTGACTACCTGGACATCATTAAGGTCCAGAGTCAGCTACTTGGAACACTGTCATCGGGTACCCTGGCTACCTGGACATCGTTCGGGTCCAGGGTAAGCTACTTCAATCAAAAATACCAGGAGCGCACCCTTGGAACACCGTCAACGGGTACCCTGACTACCTGGACATCGTTCGGGTCCAGAGTCAGCTGCTTTAAGCGAAAATTTCAGGAGCGCACCCTTGGAACACCATCATCGGGTACCCTGACTACCTGGAAGTCGTTCGGGTCCAGGGTCAGCTGCTTCGAGCGAAAATTCCAGGAACGCACCCTTGGAACACCGTCATCGGGAACCCTGACTATCTGGACTTCGTTCGGGTCCAGGGTCAGGCACTCCAATCAAAAATACCAGGAGCGCACCCTTGGAACACCGTCATCGGGTACCCTGGCTACCTGGACATCGTTCGGGTCCAGGGTCAGGCACTCCAACCAAAAATACCAGGAGCGCACCCTTGGAACACCGTCATCGGGTACCCAGACTACCTGGACCTCGTTTGAGCCCAGGGTAATCTACTCCAACCAAAAATACCAGGAGCGCACCCTTGGAACACCGTCAACCGGTACCCTGACTACCTGGACATCGTTTGGGTCCAAGGTCAGCTGCTTTAAGCGAAAATTCCAGGAGCGCACCCTTGGAACACCGTCATCGGGTACCCTGACTACCAGGACATCGTTCGGTCCAGGGACAGCTGCTTCAAGCGAAAATTCCAGGAGTGCACCCTTGGAACACCGTCATCGGGTAACCTGACTACCTGGACCTCGTTTGAGCCCAGGGTAAGCTACTTCAACCAAAAATACCAGGAGCGCACCCTTGGAACACCGTCATCGGGTACCCTGGCTACCTGGACATCGTTCGGGTCCAGGGTCAGGCACTCCAACCAAAAATACCAGGAGCGCACCCTTGGAACACCGTCATCGGGTACCCAGACTACCTGGACCTCGTTTGAGCCCAGGGTAAGCTACTCCAACCAAAAATACCAGGAGCGCACCCTTGGAACACCGTCAACCGGTACCCTGACTACCTGGACATCGTTTGGGTCCAAGGTCAGCTGCTTTAAGCGAAAATTCCAGGAGCGCACCCTTGGAACACCGTCATCGGGTACCCTGACTACCAGGACATCGTTCGGGTCCAGGGTCAGCTGCTTCAAGCGAAAATTCCAGGAGTGCACCCTTGGAACACCGTCATCGGGTAACCTGACTACCTGGACCTCGTTTGAGCCCAGGGTAAGCTACTTCAACCAAAAATACCAGGAGCGCACCCTTGGAACACCGTCAACGGGTACCCTGACTACCTGGACATCGTTCGGGTCCAGGGTCAGCTGCTTTAAGCAAAAATTCCAGGAGCGCACCCTTGGAACACCGTCATCGGGTACCCTGACTACCTGGACATCGTTCGGGTCCAGGGTCAGCTGCTTCAAGCGAAAATTCCAGGACCGCACCCTTGGAACACCGTCAATGGGTACCCTGACTACATGGACATCGTTCGGGTCCAGGGTCAGCTTTTTCCAAGTCAGAATACGAGGAGCGCACCCTCGGGACGCTGCCATCGGCGACACTAGCTACCTGGACATTATCGGGTATTAGGGTATATGCTTATTCAAATAAAACTCAAGTTGACACGCTGACATCGGCATCCTAAACTACCATTTGCCCGTGTAAAATTGATTTTATTATAAAAAAAAACATGGAATGAATTTTGATATGTCTTGTCTTATCTTCTGTAAGTTTGAAAAAATCTGCAGTACTTTTCGTTGAATCTATGGGACACGGCCAATAGTTTTGCCATATTCTTTCTAACTATAATACATTAATAATTTACTTTCAATCCCATGGTTTCAAATCTACGCGGGAAGCAAGAGCATGTAAACGTGTTATGTACTATGCGTGAACATAGCTGCTTTATCAGGCTACCGCGGCTAACTTCATGGTAATAAGAAAAAATGATCTGAACAAAAATCTGGTCGGGAGAAAAAAGTAGTGGATCGCTTGACACGGTACTCCAAACTCATTATTGCGAACGAGTTTTTGAGTATTTCTTTTTGTCAATTGCTAAATTGGAATGCTAGATGATCATGAAATCCTGTTTCGCATCCAAAAAAAGTCGTTTTGGCTAAATTAAAGCCAATGTAAAAGTCGAGCGTGCAATCTCAAACATTATATAGTTGCGGTGTCTTCTGCTTGACGCATGGAACACTACCGCGTTCCGTGATAAAAAGTTAAACGCACGTTTATTGAAAACGTCTCGACAAAAAGTTCCCGCATGGTGGGGATTCTAGAGCCTCCAATTTTTATGAGATCGAAAAACGGAAAAGTTTTATTAAATATATATATTATTTGTGGGATATTATACCATTAATACCGAAAAAAAAGTCGAAAATTAACAAATTGGCGGACTTGTAGAATTTACTTACTGATTTCGCACTTTTTTTTGCTCTTAGAATCGATATATAGACAAAAAATAATAACAAAATTGATAGTCTTATAGGTATTAGCTTCCAAGAATTCAATCGCCATTAAATCAAAAAAAAGTTTGAGTCTATCCCTCAATTAGTTTTTGAGCTAGGATTCCCACCAG
This sequence comes from Aphelinus atriplicis, assembly GCA_020882685.1. Taxonomy (NCBI): domain Eukaryota; kingdom Metazoa; phylum Arthropoda; class Insecta; order Hymenoptera; family Aphelinidae; genus Aphelinus; species Aphelinus atriplicis. The sequence goes on along the minus strand of CM037074.1, from coordinate 50,379,686 downwards.
TTCAAAAGGAGGTCGATTTGAGTAAACGTGTTAAAGGAAATAATAACGTTAATCATAGGTTCCATTATTATGCTATAACTTTTGTAAAAGAAATATTTTGGTAACATGCTCAGCACAAAACCAGTTGATGAACGATTATTGGTAACATTGTACGACACTGGAGTTACGCATACGATAGTGGACGATGGTGTCATGAACCACCTCAAGGACAGGTTGATACCGACCACAACAGCGGTGTACAATGCAAACAGGGAAAGAATGAACGTCGCGGGCAAACTGGAATTGGAGTTGAATGCGGATGGAACCGCCCAAACAATGGAAGTATCAGCCGCACATAATCTGGAATACGATGTGTACAACGGAAAGGATCTCGTTAAGTTGTTCAAATTTGAGGAAGACGATGAAATCAAATCGTGGAGAGTGGGTCAAGGGAAGTGGAGGAAATTTTTGAACGCCGCAACTCGAAAGCACACTGATGATTATGTTTACACAGAGTGCGCTGGAATTTTGGCTGTTAACGAGGATCGAGAAAAGATTGAACAACTGATTAAGGAATATATGCCGGAAGAAGTGGACAGATTAGGGGTAACCACCATGACGGAACATCATATCGATGTACAAGGATCACCGGCGATCAGGCAGAAATTGTAAAGAATGTCACCAGTGGTGCAAGAGATTGCGAAAGCCGAAGTGCAGGGAATGTTTGAGCAAGGAGTTATCGAACGATCAGGCAGTGACTGGTGCAGCATGCCAGTTATTGTCAAAAAAGGGTCAAAAAATCGTCACGAGTATCCGGCTCTTAAGAACGTGAAACAACTGAGAAGATTTCTAGGCATGATTGGATGGTACGGACGATTTATTAAGAACTACGGGAAGTTAAAAGTGCTTATGCTTAAACTATTGAAGACGGAGTCAAGTTTTGAATCGGGAGATGAACAGAACGAGTCGTTTGCGAGCTCGAAGAAAGTTCTCACCGAAGCACCGGTGTTAGCGAGACCGGATTTTCCAAAGCCCTTCACGATCCAGTGCGATGCGAGTAATTACGCGTTGGGCGCTGTGCCATTCCGAAAGCACGATGATGGCGAAAACCCGATCATATTCATCAGTCACGTGCTTATATATAAGATACATAGAAATTAAACCGGTTCGTGAAATCAGCGTGAAACGTGGCGAGGCAAGCATTCTACGAATATGTATAAGTTGTCGATCTTTGAGGGCCAATCCAGAGTGAAGTGGAAAAGGGAAAATTCACAAGATCCACCACATATTTATTTAATGCGACGTTTCGCCAGTTAGGTTCACTGGCCTCGTCAGGCAGTTTTGAATGAAAATATAATATTACGTTCGGCACACTGCCATTGTCAAACTATTGTATCAAACAATTGTATTTGCATTGTCAAACTATTGTATCAAACATTATTTACATCATTAACATTATTGTATCCTACATTATTTCTGAAAACTTGATCAATAATTTATAGACTTGAAAGATGCTTTGAATAACGAAACATTAAAAATTGATGCACCATCTACTCTTAAAAAAAATGCGGATGATTCTCATGTATGAATCGTAAACGTCATGAATTGTATTCTATACATGCATATAATATTTATTGATGTTCTGTTTGAAATATTTTCGGGTAAAAGAATTGATCACAGGTTCTGGAATTTATGCGAATAGATATGACACTAAATCAGCCACAAGCTATTCAAAGAATCAAACAGAATTAGCGAGAGCACTACTCTTAATAATTTTCACTGAAGAGGCGTTGAAAACACACTCACTGACCAATAAAAGAACAAAAAAACAAATAAACACGTAGAACCAAAACTAGGGCTCCACTCAAGAGGAGTGGATTAACATTAATGTATGAACTTTATGCGAATAAACACTTTTTGAAAAAACAATTGGGCTATTTCTTGACAAATTACACAGCTCCACAAAAAAATTGAACCAGAGACTGGATCACCCTACTCATATGTATTTTTGGCTGCTGAATCCGAATCCGAGGTCCGTTTAGCTCCATCACGTCATAAAAGAATGAAAGAAAACTGTCCTTAGCGATTTTTTGATTCGTCGAATAGTTTTTAAGTAAAAAATGCAGAAAGTTTGACGGCAAGTGGGCCGGATTCAATATTCATAATTCTCACTCGTAAACTATGCGACAAACTGGAAAAACATCAAGAACGGTTTACTAATTTCTTACATAAAATCTGAAAAAATTTTCTTTTTTGCAAAATGATGATTTTTTAAAATTTTTTTTGAGGTTATGTCTAAACGCAGAGTTGATGGAGCTAAACCAACCTCGGATTCGGATTGAGAAGACATCTTGCAATTTTTACCCACTCAAAAAAATTTAGTCGCTTAGGCATTTATTCAACAACGAACCACAGAATACGGAACATACTAGTCGGCAACGTGGACCTTTTTCAAAGGTAAATTTTTAATCATGAAAAAGAAATCTGCTCATGGTGTATTTCATGTTAAGATATTCAAACTAATATACAGCTCTCATGAGCTACATCGAGTTGACAGTCGTAGCGCTGCTGCGTCAGTGAGACTGAGAGCTCACTTCTTTCGAGCGGCCGGTCGAGTCGGAGGTATAAGTACAAGTGACAGATCTTTTTGCATTGGAGGTTATTTGGTAGACTGATTTGGTGTTATATCAATAAAGTATTTGGACCATACTCTGTTGCTCAGTCTTTTTCTTTCTGCGACCAACCAATTTCCCTTCAGGTTATATGCCTGGGCACGCATCCACTACGCGATCGCGAGTGATTTTGGTGTTTTTCGGTGCTGTGCGATCTAGGAAGGCAAGCAACAGGGCTGCACGAGAGTTGGAAGGCTTGGCCAGCGGAGCCAACAAATCGTTGGCTGATTCTAAAGCCGACGAGGAGGTGCGGGCTGAAATGGCAGCAGCACTCGGTAAGTACTCATATGAGTAGCTTACCGCGATTGAGTTTGTCGGGAGTGTCGCAATGAATCGCGAGTGCCGATTGCCCGCGAACCGTTGCATAAATACAGTGCACAAAATGTGCACTGTAATAGAATCACGGGCGGAAAAAGAATTTAAAAAAAAAAATTATTATACAGCGTCGTTGGCTGAGAAAAACAAAAGCCACGCGGGCCGGCGGGGAACAAAAGTCACGCGAGCCAGAGAACAAAACATTGTTTTGTTTTGGTTGAGCGGTCTGGCGCGTGAAGTTGATGGCGCCGCGGCCTATGTATAAAAGTTCCCGCGTGAGATCGAGCGCGCGGCGATGGTCGGCGCTGCGACTCGCGCACGTACACGGCGAGGGCTGGTGCGATGACTCGCACTCGCGCGCGGCAAGGCGCACGCCGGGGAACGACGCGGTGAGCGGCATCGGGAAACTCGCGTCGACACAAAACTCTTGTGGCTTAGTGCGCGTGGCGGAAGGCCGGCGCTAAATATACATATGATGGGCGCTGCAGCGTGTTGTGCGCGCGGTGCCGTGGCTGACTCGCGGACGGGCTCGCGCGTATGTGCATGTATGTATATTGTGTATATGCATGTGTGTATATATGAGCAGGCGGCCCGAGCCGGTCAGTCGCGGGCAGCCGTATATGATGGAACGGCGGATTGGGGAAAATGGTGGACGGTGCGGGGACACTGCCGCAGTCAATCGCGAGCATGTGCGCACACAAATATATATTCATGCGAATCTTGGTTCGTGCGTGTGGCGACCGATCGGGTGGGCCCGCCTGATAGGTAGTCGCGCGGCACGGTGTCACATTTGTGACTCAACGTTGATTTATCACGTTCGTATATATGTATATATGGTGTATACATTAGTGGAAAAATAGGTTAATATACTATTATGCATGCAAGTTAATGAATTGATATATGACGCTGTGTGCCAAATATCACTATATAAAATCATTAACAATTGAACGTTCATGGTAGACTAGATTAATATACATGTTGAATTGATAAGCTTACTCTATTGAAATTTCAAACTAACATGGTGGATTCTGAATGTTTTTGGAGGATTTCAAATTTTGGAAAAATTAATGATGTAGCTATGGAGCATCTGAATCTGCAAAGATAAGTCAAGCAGACTCTTAAAGCATTCTATGAACAATGCTAGGAGTTCTGTAATTGAGACCAGAGTCATCCATGAGAGACTGGATATTTCTCAATCCAAAAGGATGAGATTGAATATGTGACCAGGTCTGGGAAATTTTACACTGCAGGTAAATTCACCCTAATCAAACAAAGTCGTTGTCTTAAAGAATTATTATTAAAGTAAATACTTAATGTAATTCTTATTTTGAAGAAGGTGTTTGGAAAAGTTGAATTTTTAATATTTGCTCAATTATTAAAATTAATAATTCATGGTAGAACGGTGGGGTTGACGTCGACCTTGGATGAATATATGAATGGCAGATGAATAGTTGAATGATTGTATGAAAATTGGAAGGAATAATGGAAGAATAGAAATTGGAAGTAAATGAACGAATGGTTGATGGAATTTGGTGGAAAATACAGATATTAAACTAAATCAAAATGAAAACGACTATAAATAAAATGTGTGTAAATTGTCGATCTTTGAGGGCCATTCCAGAAATTCTGGAATGGCCCTCAAAGATCGACAATTTACACACATTTGGAATTATGGAGGGTGCACAATATAAGACTATAAATAAAAATTGCAAATATATTGCTGGCAAAAATTCTACTTATCCAATACACTAAAAACAAATAATTCTTATTATAGTATTTGAAGCTGTGTGCCAAGTATTATAATATTGAACTTTTCTGACCAATACACTTAAAACAAATAATTCTTATTGTAGTATTTGAAGCTGTGTGCCAAGTATTATAGTATTGAATTTTCTGACCAATACACTAGAAATAAATAATTCTTATTGTAGTATTTGAAGCTGTGTGCCAAGTATTATAGTATTGAATTTTTCTAAACAAATAAATCAGTGGATTCTCGTTGTGAGATTCGACGATGTCTTCCGGATATCATGATGTTGAATAATCTCTGTTTATAACATACTGACAACTGATCTCTCATTGTGATGCTCAAAGCTGTGTGCTGAATGTCTCGATGTTGAGTCGGGTGTTTACATTGAATAAATTTTATAAACTAGATCACTAACTACTTTATTTTTGTCCAGACAAGTCTGTCTTACATGCCGAGCAAGTAATGGCTCCTGAATTGATCAAAACGGCCCACTCTAATCATACGCTTCTGAGAGCAACAGATGATAATTTCTTCGGCAGCTTGGAAGAAAATGAAGAATTGGATGAGGATGAGCTGCTCAACGATAATGTTTCAGAAGCAAGTTCTACAATTGCTCTTAAGTGGAGTTGGATAGGCTTTGAGAATGAAGAGGCTGCTGGGGTGGATATGGCAGATAAAGTAGTTATGGTAAAAACTGGAGGATTAGTGGAAACTGGAGGATTGGTGGAAACTGGAAGTAAATTTGATCAGGGTTGTCAAACTGACCCTTTGCCAGCTGAGAACTGATTTTGCTGTGCCAAAAATCATTCAAAATGAAATGTTGAATGCGTATAAACAAGCCCAGCAAATTCTTAGATTCGCTAATGATGTCTCTCAAAATTGTAAGAAATCGTATCTGAAGTGAAAGAGCCTAACCTAGAAAAGACATTGTCACTTTAGCCAAGAAAATTGAAGAGGCATATGACAAACAAGCTGGAGACATGGGAAGAATGAATTATAAGATAATCAACGACCTCAAAGAAACAATGAAGAAAATGGAGGAAAATTTCAAATGTTGGTGTGATTATGATGTTGAGTCAAATAATCCTGACTCATGAGATGGTGCTTTTGGTGGACAAAAAGAGGATAATTTTGGTGGAAATATTTATGGTGGAAACAGTCAACAAACAGATAAACAGGTTAATGACGAAACTTTGAAATCATCTCTAGTGGATATCACTGAAATTTGTAAAAATAAATTCAAGAAACTTGGTGGTTGGAAAAATAAAATGAATAGCTCTAATGTCATTGATTCGAGTTAGATTGGATTGTCTCTTGTGGATGGAAATGATGGTATTGAAGAGAATACAAGTTAACTGTTAAAATTCGTTTTGAACATTTTCACGATTTTCAGAAGTCAGAATTACGATCGAAAAATTTATTTTATGTAATAGATAGTTCAGATGATTCATTTAAAAATCTTGATGAAGAAATAAAAGTAAAGTTAAATTACACAGTTAGAGACATAATAATCAATAGACTTGAATTTTCTTGTTACAATAAAGTTTGCGACATCGATGATCCAAGAGCTATTGTAGAAAAGCTCAGAGAAATAAAAATGAATGAAACCAATATAACTACGGAAGATCTCAGGGCTAGAATATATAGGACTGTGTAAGAACTTTTTGTACGTTAAAACCAGGAGGTTTACCCGAAGATGAAAAACGAGGTGTGTCAAAAATACAGAACCATCTATTCAGGGTACTGATTTCACAGAACGTGGAAATTTCAGTAGAGGTATATCTTATGATAGAATCAAAATGTTTTTGATGCAGCAGAATTCAAATAGGAGAAACACTGGTGGATTTGGTGGCAATATTGGTGGAGGTACATCAAGGAATGTTCTTGTGGCTCATGGATCAGGTCCAAAACCAACTGACAGATGCCAATGCACGGTTACCAATGGGCAAAAATTATGTTATGATTGTAAAAAGATGGTTGATCCTGACCATATCAAATACAATTGTCCGAAGAAAGATTATAATGCAATAAACGGACAAGGAAATAGTATAAAGCCAATCCAATTCTCAGAGCAAGGCTAGCTCCAAAAACAACTCGACGAAGAAAGGTAAGAGTATTGTATCATATTTCAATGATAATTGTTCCTACAATGTTGATGAGTGCCCCCAAGATGAAATGGAACATCCATTGTTGTTTGGATGTATAAGTGATTCCGGGGCTACGGATCATATGATAAGTACTAAAGTTGTTTGTGAGTCGTTTGATTCTTCGAATCAAGAGTTGAGTGGATGTGCAAATGCAGATAAATCTGCGTGCTTGAGATCGGAGGGAGTAGGAACAATTGCAACAAAATCAAATAATGGAGGAATGGCGGAACTTATTTTCCTTAAGAAAATTTGTAGAATCCGGTTTAGCAATATACATGGATGATAAACGTATTGATGTATTCGACCCCAAATCAAATGAAATACTTTTGACCAGAATTTATAGGAAACCTTTTGCATAACTGAATTGGATATTGATAGAAGCAACTTGGTGGATTTTGGAAGTAATATTCTAAGTAGAAAAATATTCTTTAATCTTGCGAAGGGCGGAAATCATCATTTTACTAAAAGTATCGCTAGAAAACAGAAATTGGTAAAAACAGAGAATAATAATGGAGGTGGCATGGTGGAATTGTCTGGGGTTGGAGGTACTGAAAATCAAATGGTGGTTAATTCTTTCGATAATGTCAACTTGAACAAAGAAATTAAAGTTGATACAAATGATAATAAAACAGAAAAAGGAATTTCCAATTTCGATGTTACTATTTGTGATAGAAAGTTCAGTGACGTAAATGATCTAGCAAATTTGGACATGATTGAACAAAGCCCATTTGAAGAGATGAATATGAAATTTTCTGAAAAGAATAAGGCCCTTTTGTGGCATGTAAGGCTGGGCTATGCGTCGCTGAAATATCTAAAAGAGATACAGGAACTTTATCCTGAATATGAATCTCTGAAAAATGCAATCTTCGATGAATCCATATTGGATTGCAAAGTTTGTGCCTTGTCCAAGTTTAATAGACAGCCATTCTCCTCAGTGAGAACGAGAGCTACTGAACATGCCTATCCCATGGTTACTGCCATGGCCTATCCCATACGCCATAAAAATGAGGCTGGAAAATATTTCGAGCAATTTATCAAAGTTGTCGAAATATTTTGGGAATGGATGCAAAGGTCTGTTTTCTGAGATGTGACAGAGATAAAGAGCTTACTGGTGGACATATGGTGGAAGTTTTGAAAAAAAAAAAAAAAAAAAAAAAAATGGGTGCTGAATTACAGTTGGCTTGTGCTGATACTCCACAACATAACGGAGTAGCTGAACGTTTTAATCAAACGATTCAGAAAAAGATCAGAACGTACATGTTTGACTCTGGGATATCAGAGAATATGTGAGACCTGGCCTTAGGGGCTGCAGTGTACGCTTACAACAGGACGCCACACAGTGGCAATGAAATGATTACATCTTGGATGAAATTCGCTCCTGACCATCACTTTGATTGGAATCAGATAAAAAGATTTGGATGCGTTGCGTACATAACGATGCAAAGAAATAAGGTTCCAAAATTGGCCCAAAAGCGAAAAAGGTTGTATTGGTAGGATATTCAAAAACGGGTTTCCAATTCTTGGAACCATAGGTGGTAAACTTCATGAAAGCAGAGATGTTAAATTGAACGAAAAACTTGTGTATAGAGATATATACAAGAAAGACAGTGTAAAAGATTGGCCGGTTGAACAATTTGATATTAACAGAGAAAATTGGTTTGTTGAATTTAAAGAAAATGAATCTGCTAAAGAACTGGTAGACATGGTTGATGAAAACTCAAAAATGGAGGGAGTATTAAAACGTAAGCGAGGCAGACCTAAGAAATATTGATGGAAAAAGAACAAAACTGGACGTTAGGGAAAAACAGAGTGTAGAGAGTCCTGATGAAAAGGTAGATGAGATATCAAAAGTGATGATGGCTTTTACTTTAAAAAAAAACAGAAATGATGGAAATGGTGGAAAAACTATGAAGACGAAGTCTATTATTTGTTGCGTGCTCATATAAATTAGGATCCTTTGCAGAAGCTATGCAGTCAAAAGATCATGTAGAGTGGCAAAATGCTATTGATGATGAGTTGAAATCAATGGAGGAACATCAAGTCTGGAAATTGGTAAATCGGCGATTCTTGGAAAAGAATGGCAAGAAACCAAATATAATTGATTCACGGTGGGTACTAAAAAGGAAAGTTGATGCTAATGGGAACATTAAGTTCAAAGCAAGACTTGTAATCCGAGGATTCAAGGATAAAACAAATTACGATTTGAGGAAGACTTATGCTCCAGTCTCTCGACTCCCACTTGTCAGAGCATTGTTTGTCATTATTACCAGGTTCGATTTGAAAGTAGTTCAATTGGATGTTAAAATAGTATTCTTGCATGGAACCCTGGAATCAGAAGTGTTTATGGAGATTTCAGAAGGAACTAAACACTCCAAACAAGAAAGGTTGAATATGGTTTGTCTGGTGGAAAAAGTATTGTATGGTTTGAAAGTTAGTTCTAAAAGGTGGAATGAAAGATTTACGGAGGTTGTTTTATCCATAGGACTGGAAAAATGAAGAAAACAAACTATGTATATTCATATGGAGGGAAGAAGGAAGTTCTTGATTCTGTTTTTATATGTTGATGACATAATAATGACAAGCAATTGCAAAAATAAGTTATTTGAAGTAAAAACTAAATTGCAAAGTCAATTTAAAATGATGGATATGGGAGAACCAAGAGAGTTTCTTGGTATTAAGATCAACAAAGATAAACGGAGGAAAATAATGAAGCTCAAACAGGAGCTATATGTTGATCAGATTTTTGGAAAATTCTGTTTGGAAACTTTCACAAAGGAAAACTCCTATGGAAACATCTCGAGCAGCAAATAAGAAACGCAGAGATTGTGAAGATTATTACGATCAAGATATTTTGGTGGAATCTTTGAATTTGAAAAATGCTACTTATCGAAAAGCTGTGGGGAGCTTATAATATTTGCAAATGCTACAAGGCATTTCATATGCCGTAAATGTAATAAGCAGACATCAGATTAATCCTACGGTGGAAGACTGGAATGTGGTGGCAAAAGTATTAGGATATTTGAAACAAATAAGAGATCTGGGTTTGGTTCACAAAGGAGAAATGGATGAAATTGAAATATTCACTGACGCTAGCTTTGGTGACTGCAAAGATTCACAAACCACTTGTGGCTATGTGATAAAGTTGTTTAATGATACGGTGGCATGGAAGACCCACAAAAGAATCGTATGTTGCCTTGTCAACATGCGAAGCTGAATTTGTTGTAATGAGTGAAGCGTGTCAAGACACGATAGGATTGTCAAATTCACTTAGAATAATGCTCGATAAAAGTTTCTTTCCGATTAGACTTTGGTGTGACAACAAAGCAGCAATATCCTGCACAAGAATTGATGGTGGAAATAAACTTAAACACATGGTGGAAATAAGATCTAATTATGTGAAGGAATTTGTGAAGAAAGATTTTATTAAGGTATCTTGGATAGGTTCAAAAGAACAATTGGCTGATATCATCACTAAACCTCTGCCTCTGGTCTCACATGAAGATCTTAGAAATAAAATAATGAATATTGATTCATGTACTAATAATGTTCTTTTCTGTCTTAGATATTAACGAGTGAAACTAAATGGAAGAATGATAACTGAATGACTCGGCTTGGCAATCGAAACTCTCTCCACAAATACAAACTCAAGACTGAATAATTGACTGATCTCACTTAATCTCTAAAGTATTATTTTGATGTTTAACTGCAATATTAGTATTACAGACTAGAATTATAAAGATTGCTATATGTATAATTGGTGGAATAGTAGTTTGGAAGATTTGTATTGAATAATGATAGCTGTATATTGTTTGGGAGGGAGTGTTAAGATATTCAAACTAATATACAGCTCTCATGAGCTACATCGAGTTGACAGTCGTAGCGCTGCTGCGTCAGTGAGACTGAGAGCTCACTTCTTTCGAGCGGCCGGTCGAGTCGGAGGTATAAGTACAAGTGACAGATCTTTTTGCATTGGAGGTTATTTGGTAGACTGATTTGGTGTTATATCAATAAAGTATTTGGACCATACTCTGTTGCTCAGTCTTTTTCTTACTGCGACCAACCAATTTCCCTTCATTTCATCTTAATTAAACCATTTATATAATTTTTGTTCTATACCTCTGAAAATATATATGAGTTAATTACTTGGCGTGAATTTGTGATCGAGTTAGATACTCGGCATGTAATGCCTTCTCGTATCACCGTTGACAAAATCATTTGAAATGTATAACTGGATTCGATATTGCTTTATATGCAATTTATTATACTAAATACAACTAAAACAAAACGATATTGCTTTGACAATATATTCCAGATGGAAGAGTAGTGAACCTTTCTAAAGAAAGGTATAACTATTCGGGTGTCCGAGTTCCACCAGGAGGCAGTGCTGTTGCAGTTGTAAAGTATAATAAAGTCACGTGGTCTGAGGTAGGAAATTCAAATTCAAAGATGAATTCAAATTCAAAAAAAACAATTTGTAAAGTTTTCGAACAATGAATAGTTTGCACTTCAGACATTTAGGACTTTGTTGAAAGTGAATTGGAATACTTGACTATTATATCTTTACTTTGTGGGTCCACTATTTTGGACTCGTGTTTATGTGAGGTTAGAATACTTTGTTTTATTATACTTTACAGAGGTACCGAAAACATCTACCAGAGAAGGACTACTTTGCTCGGACACCCGAACAGTTTAGAAGTAAAGAATGGTTTTATGGGAGGTATATATTGGATACCAGAGCTACCTTCATTGGGGCATGTTAACATGTTGATTCTCCGGCAGTCTAAAGTCCAACTTTACTTTCTGCCAGTGTTAGGCTTATTGGCAAACTGATTCTGCGAACGACTTGGGTCCGTCTTAATCTAATAGTTTACCGGCCATATTACTTCTGGGTCACGGAATATTATTCAAAAAAGTGTGCTCCAATATGGAATGACCAAATTGGAGACTGGGATTGACCGCGAAGGCGCCAGAAGGCATAAGTTGGTCTCATGTCCAAGCTCCTTTATATAGAGGGTAGAACGCCGACTCTCTTGCGAGAGAGCGCCGCGCTATACCTTATACACGCGTGACTCAACGCCTCGCCATCTACAGGCGAGCCATGGTACTTGGCCGGTTACTCGAAAATGAGTTCATACTCTCATATGTAAAGCTAATTGGTAATTGAATCAAATCTTACAGTAATTGCACTATTGAGAGAAGAATGTTTCTAAGATCATTTAATTATATATAAACACAAAATGAAATGTTTAAAAAACTGAAAAATTTACAAATACTTGACAATTACTCTCTTTTATCACTTGACTCTGTTAAATGTAACCAGGGTTAACGTTCACTTTTATACACTATCGAGTTCTATCACTTTTATACTTCTATCGAGTTACAGATATACTCTTTTTTCATCCAAATTTTCACAAACTTATGGTAAAATTAGAAAATTTTCTATGTACAATTAAATCAGAGTATGTACATTCAAAAGCTTTAATTTTTCAAACGACATTTAACACTGTAATGTAAAATTTGAAAATTTTCTATGTACAATTAAATCAGAGTATGTACATTCAAAAGCTTTAATTTTTCAAACGACATTTAACTTTAATTAGAACAGTCTCATATTCACAAATACTTGACAATTACTCTCTTTTATCACTTGACTCTGTTAAATGTAACCAGGGTTTACCTTCACTTTTATACACTATCAAGTTCTATCACTTTTATACTTCAATCGAGTTACAGATATACTCTTTTTTCATCCAAATTTTCACAAACTTGATTCATCATTCACTGTACAGGTTGGAAAAACTTTTGAACTATGTTCCTCATAGCAGCCTGTAACCCCTTAGCACATCACATTGGATAATAAGATTTAGTTAATGAATAAAATCACTAATTAATTCAAGTGAAAATACTTGAAAAGTTATTTTCGTAAGAACCCTTTCATACCGGTATACTGTCTATTCTTCCTGAATTGGTATTGCACTGATTCTGTAATCTAAGAGAGATAATCACATTGAGAGTTCTTTGTTTTTTTGTAATTGAAGGAGGGTCTCAGCTGAAATATGGAGCTGTCTCTTGCACCAGCAGCGTGTGACAAACATTACAAACTCTTGATGGCCTTTGCTTTGATCCACTTGTCACAATATTATTCAGGCATGACTGACAGAAGATTTGACTACAACGTCGACAATTTTACTGTTGGTCATGAAACATACACATACATGTTAAACTGCTTGTTGTGCAACTGTTCATCTTTTTCTTTGTATTTCTGTATTTCATCGTCTGTTGTTCTTAGTTTTTCTTTCAATGCTTTTATTTCTTCTTCTAATGGCACAACCAAAGAACATAATGATTCAGCATTTTCATTGTACATAAAAAAATTTGAAACGTGTCAGAGGTTGAATTATGCATAATTTGTAACCTTAAATTATTATTAAATTAAGATTTTCTACCATGATTGATGACTGACTCTGATTTTTGAATGTAGGTTGGCCCAATATTCCAGGTGACTCGTAGTAGATGGGGGAGAGCCTGACCGTGGGGAACATTTTCCAGCTCATGGACACAATCTGTTGTGCAAACGTTATAGGTTGTTCCTCCATGGAGGTTACGATCTGTCTCATTTCACCTTTATTGAAACTTCCTGGAACAAGTTGGTCATCAAAACCTGCATGAGACTAAATGATATCTTTCAATTTCACCAACAGAGAACCCTCAGAATATTGATCCTGGAACTATTTCCTCATTACCTGAAAAATATTTCATTCCATGAACGTTTGTCAAATCATTAATTAATTCATTAGTATCTACTTGGGCTTCGTTAACAATATTAGTCTCGTTGCCCCTACTTTGATAAGTCAGAGTTTCTTCTAGTTCTACATTAATTTGAGTTTCACAAAGCGCATTACAGATACCTGAACAAATCTCTGTGGAATCATTATCATACCTTTCAGATTGAGTATACGTGCCGATGATAGGCTTCTCATGCTCAGATACAAAGGCATGGATGCCACTGAGCCTCCTCATGATGTTCCTACCGAACAATAGTTCTTCCAGGTAACTCTTTAGTTGGAAACACTAATGGCAATAAACCAGCTATATCACAGTATATCTTTATCGAATTTGGCTGCCAAGAGTTTACCTTCTTTAATATCACTAACTTCTTCTTCAAAATTTTCTTCACCTATGGGAGATGGTCGCTCCCCTCCAATAGTATTCTTTGCATCATCAATCTTTGTATGATCGACCATTGCATCATCAATCTTCATATAATCGACCTTTGAATCATCATTATCCATTGATATCATCCAATGCCTTCATTGATTGGCGGAGTGATCTTGGCGCATCTCTCTAGAAGTTCCACAGCCAAATTCTGAATATCATGGGTTGATTTCACGACAAATGTCTCACTCCCAAGTACATCCAGGAAGAAAACTTCTCTAAACTCTACTTCTTTCATTAGACCCTGTTTTTGAGTTAGTAACATTTACTCAGTTTCTTGTACATTCTTACTAAGTTCTCTGGTTTCCATTTGCATTCTTTGGAGTCGAGCTTCATAATTAAAACACATATCACACGTATTTTTCCAAGAACCACTTTCTTTTGCCTTCAATTGCTTATTGTGCAACTATTCCTCTTTTTCTTTGTATTTCTGTAATTCATCGTCTGTTGTTCTTAGATTTTCTTTCAATGCTTTCATTTATTCTTCTAATGGCACAATCAAAGAACGTAATGATGATTCAGCATCTTCATCTGTCTGTAAACAAGATTTTAAGTATATCCAACCAACATTTAACAAGAAAAAATTTATCTGAGTTAATGAACTTTTAACATACATACCGTTTACTCTTTGAAGAACTATCATGCATTTCTGAATTAAGAGATACGAGTCAGCACCTAACTGAGATGCAACTTTTTTTGCTAATCTTCAAGTTTGCCCAACAATATTCAGGTGACGTACACCGTGACAATTATGAAATGAAACAGACATTTGATTATATTACAATGTACTGTATACATATAAATCGACCAGAAAAGGTGATTCTTATGTAATTAAACCTCGTCTATCGAATGGTGAAGTCTATTTTGCGAAGAGACGGACTGTTGATAAAATCAGAAAATTATTTTTTCATGAAATTATGGGAGGAACTTGAATTGCTGATATTCTTGTAGCCGAAGAAAAATGAGTGAGATTTGACCAAGTTCAACGGTGATTGGGTATTTATTTTTGATGCAATAATTAATACGAATTATCATAATTAACCCTGCGGTTGTGGATTAAGCCGTAAAGTCGTTCGGACATTTCGATCGACCGAGGCAATTTCAGTTCAGTCGATGACGATCATGCGAGTTTGGTTAGAGTACGCTAGGGATTTTTTGGAAACTACGCGCTATGTTGTGTTTACAAAAGTGCGCAAGGGAAACATAACCATATGATTCGCCAGTGACAGCAGAAGGAGCATCACCCCAGTATAGCCCGCGAAACTAGTATGATAGAATTAGTCTCCAAAAACCCTGTTTCGTAAAAAAAAATATCGACAGCACTTTAACCCATTAAGTCCCAGATTGCAGAAATTTTATTGGTACTTTCGAGCTCAAATATCTTGATGAATAAGACGGGAGGTTTATTGCAAAATAGTCATTCCTACTGTTTTCGGGTGTGCTCTACACGATACAATGGTTGAAAAGACTAAAAAAATTGATTTTCAATAAATAATTAACAAATTAAAATAAAAAATGCGATTTTTTGGAGCACTTTTTTTTTCAATCCAAAATCAGAGGAAGAAGGAATTTTATTTTTACCGTCGAAAATATGCACAAGAGTGCACAAAATATTTAAACTTTCCAAATTCGTTGAGTTTTTTTGACTATGATTTTTTTCAGCAAAATGGCGGCCAAAAAACGGGAATCAATATTTTGGATTTTCATATTATCAATATTTTAAAGCATTCATTTTCATATTCGATATATTCCTTTGAAATTCCGTATACAGGGGTTTTCAATGTCGCTGATAACGATTCTGACATCAAATTCTCAAAATTCTGGATCCAAGATGGCGGTTTCAAGATGGCGGCTGACGATTTTCCACATTTTTAATCGGAGAATCATGAAAATTTGGAATAATGGGTTTTCGGGGGCACTGATGATAAATCTGACATCAGATTTTCAAAATTCGGTATCCAAGATGGCGGTTTCAAGATGGCGGCTCATGATTTTGTACATTTTTAGTCGGAGAATCGTGAAAATTTGGACTAATGGGTTCTTGGGGGCGCTGATGATAAATTTGACATCAGATTTTCGAAATTCTGTATCCAAGATGGCGGTTTCAAGATGGCGGCTCATGACATTGTACATTTTTAGTCGGAGAATCGTGAAAATTTGGAATAATGGGTTTTCGGGGGCGCTGATGTGTGACCTTGTGCCCGTTCGCACCAGGTTCACGTTGGGGATTGGCTCGACCGCGGGCACTCCGTATTTCTAACGGGCGCCAGGAGTGCCGCGGCTAGCTCTACTCGCGGGAGCACGGGGGACTCGCTCGGGGGGGAACGGCCGCGCGCGGGGACTCGAACGGAGTCTGTCCGCGCGCTCGCTTTGCCGTGACGTCGGGGGGGACGCGAGGGGAGAGGCCCGGGCCAGGGTCGGAGCCCGTCGTTCTTGGGGGTGTGTTGGCGCGGTCGCCAACACACACGTTCACTGGGGAGGAGTCGGCGCGCTCGCCGACGCGCACGTTCACTGGGGAGGTGTTGGCGCGCTCGCCGACACGCACGTTCGCTGGGGGGGGGGAACACCGGGGCCGCGACGCGCACACCAAACCTTGCCGCTGTTCGCCGTCTCGCTCGTCCTCGGCTCGGCTCTGCTGCTGGCTCTGCTGCTGGCTGCGGCGATGGCGACGTCGTCGACCTCGGCGTCCTGGCTCACGCACGCACACACGCTCACGCTCACTTTCGGCTCGATCACACTGGGACTCGCCCGCGTCGCATGTTGAGAGCTGCGGGCACCGGACGAGAATGATCGTCCGCCTCGTGCTCACTCCCGGCCTCGCGCCGCCGGAACTCTCGGCGCGCTGCGGCTTGCATGCGCGCTGGAGAGTGCTGCCCTCCCGAGCCGTCGGCTGCCGTACCGGCGGGATCGGAGAGGAGCAGCCTCTCCGTCTATAGTGACGGGTTTCCCCGTCACAGATGATAAATCTGACATCAGATTTTCGAAATTCTGTATCCAAGATGGCGGTTTCAAGATGGCGGCTCATGATTTTGTACATTTTTGAAACCGCCATCTTGGATACAGAATTTCGAAGATCTGATGTCTGATTGATCATCAGCGCCCCCGAAAACCCATTATTCCAAATTTTCACGATTCTCCGACTAAAAATGTGTAAAATCGTCAGCCGCCATCTTGAAACCGCCATCTTGGATCCAGAATTTTGAGAATTTGATGTCAGAATCGTTATCAGCGACATTGAAAACCCCTGTATACGGAATTTCAAAGGAATATATCGAATATGAAAATGAATGCTTTAAAATATTGATAATATGAAAATCCAAAATATTGATTCCTGTTTTTTGGCCGCCATTTTGCTGAAAAAAATCATAGTCAAAAAAACTCAACGAATTTAGAAAGTTTAAATATTTTGTGCACTCTTGTGCATATTTGCGACGGTAAAAATAAAATTCCTTCTTCCTCTGATTTTGGATTGAAAAAAAAAGTGCTCCAAAAAATTGCATTTTTTATTTTAATTTGTTAATTATTTATTGAAAATCAATTTTTTTAGTCTTTTTAACTATTGTATCGTGTAGAGCACACCCGAAAATAGTAGGAATGACTATTTTGCAATAAACCTTCCGTCTAATTCATCAAAATATTTGAGCTCGAAAGTACCAATAAAATTTCTGCAATCTGGGACTTAATGGGTTAAAAATACTGGGGTGTACATTGGTTTTTTAATATGAAATGGTCAATTCTGTCGATGTTTCCTACCACTGGAACATTGCTAAAAAAAAATTGGAGAAAGTTGTAGCTGTTGTCTAGCAGTTGTATGGCATTCGACGTCAGTTTCCCGGCAAATAATCTGTTCAATTTCAAAAAATTTCTCCGTCAAAATTCATCGCCTCCAAGCAAGAAGGGGCCAACTCAGCGTCCCGTTGAAAAAGTGGCCAACTCGCAGTCCATGTAAAAATGGGCCAACTCGCAGTCCGTGTAAAAAGAGACCAGCTCAGGCGAGTTTTTAATTTCATATAAAATTAAATTGATCGAGAAGTCGTTTCTTTTGAATATTCATGAAATAAAAAAAATTTGAGCGTTTGAGGATCAGGCTGGCCTTCTGAAGCGCATCTGTTAGGTGATTTTCTTGTAATCCACATAGCTTGTACTCGTTTTGAGCTCATTTTGAGCGCAAGAGAATTTCGTCGCCTGGGAAATTCGTGAACATGAGTTTTTGAGGTCGCTGTTCCCGAATCCGACCTCGGATTTTCAAAATTCAAATTGGAGCCTCTAAGATAGCCTACCGGAACTTTGATAAGATACTCGATTTTGTACGAGTAGATAGCGTCAAACCATTGGATTCATAGGCAAAATTAAAAAAAAAACCGTGGTTTTTCTTTTGTCAATGGTAATTGTTCGCTCGTGAACAAATGGAATAACTTTAACCTGTAGAGTTTTTGGAGAAAGTTCATGCACGTAATCGATTATGTGTATTTTCTGACGAATCCAAATGAAAAATCGTTGACCCCTCTCCCTCCGATTTTGGAATATGGAATCCGATTTTTTTTCGAAAGATCATTTCTAACGCCATTGTGAACATTATATCTTGAATCTGAGCTATAAATATCTTGGAAAGTCTGGGAGTTGTATGGCAGTTATATGGCAGTCGTATGGCAGTCGTATGGCAGTCGTATGGCAGTCATATGGCAGTTATATGGCAGTTGCATGACTTTTCTATCGCAGTCGTATGTCAGTCATGGGACAGTTGTATGGCAGTCGTATGACAGTCATATGACAGTTGTATGGCAGTTATATGGCAGTTGCGTGACAGTTATATCACAGTCCTGTGTCAGTCATATGACAGTTGTATGGCAATTATATAGCAATTGTGCGGCTGTCATATTGAACTTCTACGGCAGTCATATCGCAGTTGTATGACATTTATATGGCATTTTAAATGCAAAACAATTGCCATACACTTACGCGACATGTGTCAGATGGTTGACATACAAATTCTTCTACCGCTGCCAGGCAAGTTCTATTTAAGTGCCATATGAAATTCAGAAATCTGCTACAGTGTTCACGTGTACTAGGCATTGATCGGAATTGATATCATCATTCATTGTCTACCAACTGCGGAATATCCATCATATTTGTAAATTACTCAACTCTCTTGATAGAATAGATTTGGGATCAATTGTCGCTAGAAATTACATAGGTACATGATAAAAACTCCATACATACAACTGCCATATAACTGCCATATAATCCCCAGACCCATGCTAAACAATTGCGACGTAACTGTCATGCGATTGCCATACAATTGCAATACGACTGCCTTACGTTTGCCATATAACTGTCATACAACTGCCATACGATTTCCATATAACTTCCATACGACTGTCATGTAACTGTCATACTACTGTGATATGACTGTCATACAATCGCCATATAACAGGAGTACATCTGCTGACGTCAGCTGACGTAAATGTACGATATAACTGCCAAACAACTACCATATCCTTGCGTGAAATGTCTCAGATAGTTGCCAAACTATTCCTTCTACCGCTGCCAGCTGGCGATTCCGATTAATCAATTCCGACCACTGTAAAGTATACATGAACACTGTAGCAGTTTTCTGAATTTCATATGTCGCTTATGTAGCACTTGCCTGGCGGCGGTAAAAGAAATTGTTTGGCAACTTTCCGACACACTTCACGCAAGGGTATGGCAGTTCAGCAGTTAAATCGCATAAGTACTTCGGTTATCTGGCAATTGTATGGCAGTAATATCGCATTAGTATGGCAGTTATATGGAAGTCGTATCGAAGTTACATGGCAATCATATGGTAATTATATGACAGTTGTAGGGCAGTTATATGGCAATCGTATGGCAGTTGTGTGGCATTTGTATGGCATAGGTCTGGTAATTATATGGCAGTTGTTTGAATGAGATCTTCATTTTGTACCTATGTAATTTTCTAGCGTCAGCAGATCCCACATCTATTCTATCAAGATCGTTGAGTAATGTACGAATATAATGAATATTCCGCAGGTTAGAGACAATAAATAATAATAATAATAATAATGTCTAGTATACGTGAACATTATAGCAGATTTCTGAATCTATATGGCATTTGCATTTGTCTAGCTACGGTCAAAGAAATTGTTTTTGGCATCTGTCTGACACATGTGACGCAAGTCTATGGCGGTTATATCGCAGTTGTATGGCAGTCATATTGCACTCTATGGTGGTTATATTGCAATTGTATGGCAGTCGCATGGCAGTCGTATCGCAGTCGAATGGCAGTTGTATAACAGTTATGCGGCCGTTTTATGGCATGGGTCTGGCGATTAAATGGCAGTTGTATGTATGGATTCTTCAAAATGAACCTAAGTAGTTATCTAGCGTCAGCAGATCCCGCGTCGATTTTCTCAACAGAGTTGAGTCATTTACGAGGATGATTAAAAATCCGCAGTTGGTAGCCAATGGTTGATGACAGAGTTGCTAGATTGGGCGATTTCTTGTCGAGCCTCCAAGATTGCCTACCGGAATTTTGAAAAGATACTGGATTTTGTACGATTAGATAGCGTCGAACTATTGGATTCATAAGTAAAATGAAAAAAAAATCGTGAAAAATACTTGTTTCTTTTGCTCACGACTGCCATACGACTGCCATACATACGACTGTCATATGACTGCCATACAATCGCCATATAACTGCCATACAACTGCTATACAATTGCCATACAATTGCTATACAAATGCCATACAATCGCCATACAACTGCCATACAATTGCCATACAACTGCCATACAATCGCCATACAACTGCCATACAATTGCCATGCAACTGCCATACAATCGCCATATAACTGCCATACAACTGCCATACAATTGCCATACAATCGCCATACAACTGCCATACAACTGTCATACAATTGCCATACAACTGACATACAATCGCCATACAACTGCCATACAATCGCTATACAACTGCCATACAACTGCCATACAATTGCCATACAATCGCCATACAACTGCCATACAACTGTCATACAATTGCCATACAACTGACATACAATCGCCATACAACTGCCATATAATCGCCATACAACTGCCATACAACTGCCATATGACGGACATACAACTGCGATATATCTTTCATGCAACTGCCATACAACTGCCATGCAATTGCCATACAACTGACATACAATCGCCATACAACTGCCATACAATCGCCCTACAACTGCCAGTCGTATCGCAGTCGAATGGCAGTTGTATAACAGTTATGCGGCCGTTTTATGGCATGGGTCTGGCGATTAAATGGCAGTTGTATGTATGGATTCTTCAAAATGAACCTAAGTAGTTATCTAGCGTCAGCAGATCCCGCGTCGATTTTCTCAACAGAGTTGAGTCATTTACGAGGATGATTAAAAATCCGCAGTTGGTAGCCAATGGTTGATGACAGAGTTGCTAGATTGGGCGATTTCTTGTCGAGCCTCCAAGATTGCCTACCGGAATTTTGAAAAGATACTGGATTTTGTACGAGTAGATAGCGTCGAGAGGTGGTGGTCCAGAGCAGACTTCTCCACCGCGTTGTCCAGTCCGGCCTATTCGTTTCTCGTCCTACGAAATAATTAAATTATTATAAGAAATAGTTTTTAAAAACCAGGTCTCCCCTAACAATTGATGCTTATCAAAAATTAATAATATTTAATTTGGAATGAAAAACTTTTCCTAACAGAAAATAATATAAAATACTATAAATAATTGCTTGATCCAGACGCGAGGTCGATGTGATTTCCACTCAAAAGCTGATCCAAGAGATGGAAGAATCCTTAAAAGCAAGTATCCCTGAAAATGAGAATAGAAATTTACACAAAGTACCGGGTCTTAGGTTATATCGTACTTTGGTATACGATATAATGATTATTGAAAAATAGACTTATCTGATAGAATGGTGTAGCGTTGCGATCAGCTTTGTCTTCATTTTTCCCGCACGACGAGTTCTTGACGTTATTTTAATGTCTTGAAGAAAATTTGGGGAGGCTGGTTGTTATTGATACTGTGAGACGATTCAACGTGAAGCTAGCCAAACCGACTCAATAAAATTCTGAAGTTTAGCGTAGAAGCCAGCTTCACATTGAATGGTTGTCCTCGCAGTATCAATAACAACCAACCTCCCCGAATTTTCTTCGAGACATTAAAATAACGTCAAGAACTCGTCGTGAGGGAAAAATGAAGACAAAGCTGATCGCAACGCTACACCATTCTATCAGATAAGTCTATTTTTCAATAATCATTATATCGTATACCAAAGTACGATATAACCTAAGACCCGGTACTTTGTGTAAATTTCTATTCTCATTTTCAGGGATACTTGCTTTTAAGGATTCTTCCATCTCTTGGATCAGCTTTTGAGTGGAAATCACATCGACCTCGCGTCTGGATCAAGCAATTATTTATAGTATTTTATATTATTTTCTGTTAGGAAAAGTTTTTCATTCCAAATTAAATATTATTAATTTTTGATAAGCATCAATTGTTAGGGGAGACCTGTTTTTTAATAGTATATTATGCACCCGAGCGAGGTTAGGCGATTTCGGCACGAAAAACTCGCTGCGCTCGGATCGCAAGTTTGCGCGTGCCGAAATAGCCTAGATGAGCGGGGTGCATATACTATTTTTCGTACCCCGCGGCAGAAAAGTGCCATTCTTTGCAAACGCCAGGACGCAAAGTAGGCACTTTACTGCCGCTGGGACGAAAAAATTATTTCTTATAATAATTTAATTATTTCGTAGGACGAGAAACGAATAGGCCGGACTGGACAACGCGGTGGAGAAGTCTGCTCTGGACCACCACCTCTAATATGTATATATGTATTTCCCATATATTCCCCATACTTTTTGTTTGGTCATTCCACCAAAATATCCCCCATATATTGGCAATGTTTCTAAAAATATAATTCTATGGACGATGATGAGTGTGGAGAGATGCGCATGCTTCCACGGTCATGCATCAACATGCATGACGTATCGAGTAAGTCTGTCGGCAAGATTGAATTTTGAACAAGTTCGAAAAATGAAAAATTGTGGTATTACCTTGTACTTTCTGTCCCTTATCCGATAGATGATTGACTGATATGAAATTTTTATCAAACTACTAAGATCCAATTTCAAAACTTGAGTCTCCGAAAGTAAAATTCTTATATCGTGATAAAATAGTTACAAGTTTCGTATTTTTTACACCGTTCAGATTCATTTTTTGATTCACGATGGGGAAGGAAAAATCGTTTAATTAAAAAATGAGATGATTATAGTTCCCCAGATCATCTTCTACTTAGTGTACGCTCACTAGACCTGTTTTGTATTATAGGTTCAATTATGTCATTTGGAAAATATTAGTGAAACAAATACATTAAATGAGGTTTCATGATTTCCATATTTTACCTTGACTTTTTTATTCCTCAAATATCAAGTTTCACCGATAGATTTTTACCAAATTTCTTCTGATACGTGATTACAGTGATTTTTGAATTGTTAAATTGGAATAGTTTGACGATAAAAATGATATATTTCCCGGAAAAATTGCATCCTTACCGTTTTTCTCGGAAAGGATCAATTTCCAGTTCACGAATTATTGAATTTGAAAAAATTAAAAATTTCTGTAATCAACCTCATCAGCATAACCAAGCTAAAAGTGCCATAGACACAGGCAAAAATATATGTCAAAAGTCAGTATCACGTACTATTTTACTTCTGACTTATCTACTATGAAACAATTTAGAAGATATCCTTATCGAAAGAATTCATCATTAACCACATTTATGATTTACGAAAAAATAATTGTCTCATGTTCGATTTGACATTATGAATTCGTATCCATGGACTACGTAAACAATCAATCGTGTTGGAAACAACTCTATACATCTTCAATCTTCCCGGACTACAAGAGTTTTATGAAACTATTGGATCATAATGTTTGCACAAAAATTTCTATTTCTTGAATGGTACAGTTTTTTAGAAATTCAATCACAACATTCGAGAAAATCGAGAAAATGAACTGTTTGTGTGGCATATTTCTAAATTGTAACGCTGTAGTAACTGATCAATGAAAAAGACTGTGGAATAATTGTATGGTGCAAATTTGAGTCTCACTGATTTATAGGTCAATCCAAGAGCTTTCCTATTCCATGGAAAGAATTTTGGAAAAATTCATGCGTGGGCGGGAAATATGGAAAAAACTGACTCTTGGCAAGTTGTGCCACACAAATTGATACAAAAATCTATTAATCAGCGTCGTAATGACAATTCTGATAGGACGAATCCATAGATCTAATTCAGCGCTTCCAGTTTTTATCGTGAAAAATCTAAAGTTAAAGTTTAACAACCACCTGTTGCAGTTTGAAATGACGAGAATTCATTTTAAATCTTCAAAAATTGGATTATATCGTTTCCATGAGATGCGAATCAGTTTCAACCATCTATTGACGCCCGAAAAACCCTTATAGAATAATTTTCATCAAGACCCAGTGTATTTTATCGAATGGTCTATATTGAATTTTGGAAATCTGAGGCCGAATTAGTAATCAGCGACCTCTGAAACCCATGGATTCCAATTTTTATTAAAATCCAGTATCTTTTCAAATTTTTGTCAGGTAATTTTAGAGGCTTTAATTCGAATTTTTGAAATCTGAACTCGGATCCGTAATTAACGACCTTAAAAACCCATGAATACCAATTTTTATCAAAATCCAGTATCTTTTCAAATTTTCGGTAGGCAATCTTAGAAGCTAAATTCGAACTTTTAAAATCTGAGGCCGGATTCGTAATGAGCAACCTCAAAAACCAATGGATACTAATTTCCATTAAAATCCAATATCTTTTCAAATTTTCGGTCGGCAGTCTTAGAGGCTCTAATCTTAATTTTAAAATTTGAGGCCGGATTCGTAATCAGCGACCTCGAAATCCCAAAAACCTATAGAAACCAATTTTCATCAAAATCCATTGATGAAGAAAATATGTGATATAAATAGTTCACTCTCAGAGTATCACATCTCGACGTGGATCAAGTTGTCATTTTCAGACGTGCACTTATACAGATGTACATACAGACACATGCATACGACATCATCCCCGAAGTCGGAAAAATCCCGAGAGAAAAAATTTCTCCTGAAATGGCACTTTTTATAGAAAGTTTCTGAAATGGTTTTTTTTATAGAAATTTTCTGAAATGTAACTTTTCATAGATAGTTTCTGAAATGGAACGTTCTTCCTCCCAAGCGACGATTTGTAATCTTAATGCATTGAGGGAAATACGTGAAATTGAGATATGGTACGGTTTCGGGTATGTTCGATCGAAAGAACATCGAACTTGCTTCCATACCCATGGTGATGGATGTGAATTCAATGGATACTACTCAAGTATTGACGAGTTTATCATTATAACTTTTTAACTATGACTTTATAATTTTTTAAAGTTTTATCCATGAAATATGAAAGCTGATTCGATAATCTTTTGATCAGTCATACCTAATATCACAACATACCTTATATAACGTATTTTTCTCAACGCATTGAAATTACGATTTACAACACCAATATTCAAGAACAAATTTCATGCCCATGCATCATTCAATTTTTCATGATGAAAAATAATAGCGCTCAGGCAGCTATATCGATCTGTCTACTCAGAAGATTTATCGTGGCGCAGATTCATTTATTTATTTTAAAAGTTTTTCTAATGAAGTTTTTTTCCACATTTCACGCTCATGCATTAATTTTTTCAAAGTTTGTACCAAGGAATATAAAAGCCTTTACAATAACCTATCGATTGGTTAGGCTCACATTTGCACCATAACGTCATTCAATGGTTTTTTTCAATGCATCGAATTGCTTCATACCATAGATGAGTTTGATAACTTTTAAAAAAATCTTTCTGAAAATGAGGTTTTTCCCCATTTCACGCCCACGCATCAAAATTTTTAAAATGTTAACCATGAAACATGAAAGCCCTCCCAAGGATCCATCAATCATTCTAACCTAAATTTGCACCATACAATTATTTCATGGTTTATTCCGATGGTTCATCGGCTAAGAAAAAAAAATCAAGCTGAATTTTTAAATATTTAACACCCGAGCATCAAATTTTTAAATTTTTAAATGGGGAAAATGAAAACGCCGGTGATTTTCTTTCGAACGATCTTATCAGTTTTCATGTGTGTCGACTTCTTCATTAATATTGCTTTACGTAAAATTTCCGAGAGGATTAACTTTGAATTATTTTGTAGGTGTAGATTATATTCGGGAATACACAAACCTATGCAGGCGTGTCGCAAATCAACTCTAAGCGCGAAAAAAACTAGAAGAAATAATATAACAATTGTAACGGTTTTTTCCATAAAGTTGAATATGAAATGGCTATCTATTTGAGTAACCTTCAAAATGAATGTTTCCTTGTTATTGTCGACGATGTGGAGGGTTTAGGTTCATCTCAATCTGAGGCTTGATGTGTAATCAGCGTCCTTAAGAACCCATGCATAACAATTTCCACTGAAATCCATCATTTTTTTTAATTTTCGGTCAGCAATCTTGCAGGCTCAATGAAATTTGAATTTTGAAAATCTGAGGCCGGATTCGTAATCAGCAACATCAAAAACCCATGCATACCGATTTTCATCAAAATCCAGTATCTTTTCAAATTTTCGATTGGTAATCTTAGAAGCTCTAATATGAATTTTGAAAATCCGAGGTCGGATTCGGAGACAGCAACCTCAAAAACTCATGTTCACGAATATCGTAGTCGTATCGCAATTGTATGGCAATTACGTCAAAATCGTATAGCATGGGTCTGGCGATTATATTGCAGTTATATGGCAGTTGTAATACATAATTCTGGCGATTATATGTCAGTTGTATGTATGAAGTTTTTATTATGTACCTATGTAATTTCTAGCGACAATTCATCCTAAATCTATTCTATCAAGAGAGTTGATAAATTTACAAATACTAGGGGGGTTCCCCCCTGCTCGCTTCGCTCGCCAACCCCCCAATGCAGTGCGGAGCATTTATTCCATCCTGAGTTTACCCCACCCTAATCATCCAACAAACCTTGATAATTTTCAAATTCCAGATGAATGGAAAACATCAGATATTATAGACAAAGCTCAATGATACAAAAATTCGATGATTTATCGAACAAAGTAATATTGACAAGTCATAATGATGATGTACGGATAATTAATAAAAAAGTTTTAGAAAAAATTCAAAGTAAAGAACATATCTATTATAGCATCGATTATGCTAAGCATAAAGGAACTGATAGAGCCCAAGACGATGCCATAATGGATTATCCGATAGAATATTTAAATAGTATAAAATTACCAGGTTTTCCAATTCATAAATTAATTTTAAAAAAAGGATGTATTGTTATGTTAATTCGAAATTTCTCTCTATACTAAAAGCCAGACCGCCGCCGCTGCCGCCGTCAAATTTCTCCACCCCTTTTTTGCACCCCTTTTTTGCACCCCTTTTTTGCACCTCTTTTTTGCACCCCTTTTTTGCACCCCTTTTCTGCACCCCTTTTTTGCAATGGTACAAGATTGAAAATTTTGAATTTATATAAGTTCAATATATAGCACAATCAGTTATATAATAACAAAAAACGATAAATCGAAAAAATACATTTTTCATTTTTTGTTACTATATAATTGATCGTATTTATTATTTTTAAGTATATGGGTGGAGTAAGCCTGTATTGTATACGATATATGTATATATATTACTATTATTCTAATTTATTAGTTTAATATTGATATATATATATGGATAACGTGAACAATATGAAGAAACCACTAATCAAAAGCGCGTTGGTATCTACTGCAAAGTAACGTGGAAACAATACATGTTTAATTGAATGTGTTAAAACAAATTTTCCAGCTTCCGAAGCAACGGTTGCTAGGGATGCAAATAACCAGTTGTTTCGATGAATAAGTGGATTAAGAAGACTTA
This sequence comes from Aphelinus atriplicis, assembly GCA_020882685.1. Taxonomy (NCBI): domain Eukaryota; kingdom Metazoa; phylum Arthropoda; class Insecta; order Hymenoptera; family Aphelinidae; genus Aphelinus; species Aphelinus atriplicis. Next base: position 50,351,621 of record CM037074.1, on the reverse strand, counting down.
TGCAAAATAAAATTTAACCCATTTCTTCTTCTGCAGCAACGGTTGCTAGACTCGTAAATAATGTTTGCTATGAATAAAACGGGGATATTCTATTCTGTGCAGTTGAAAATACTGGAAACGAAACTACGTTATCTTCCCCTTAGCAACGATTGCTAGGGGGTAAAAAAGGGTTTCTGAGGAGCTAGTTTTGCAATCGAAAGATATAGAAACACTTAAAACTGATTTTCCGGCTTCCGAAGCAACGGTTGCTAGGGATGTAAACAATGGTTGCTATGGGTAAAACGGAGATTTTCCATCCTGTACAGTTAAAAATACTGGAAATGAAACTACGTGAATTTTTCTACCCCTACCAACGGTTACTAAGGAAATAAACAACGGTTGCTATGGAGCAAATACAACAATTCAGTGTCCTTGGCCATGGAGTGTGACTTAAAACTGATTTTCCGGCTTCCGAAGCAACGGTTGCTAGGGATGTAAACAATGGTTGCTATGGGTAAAACGGAGATTTTCCATCCTGTACAGTTGAAAATACTGAAAATGAAACTACGTGAATTTTTCTACCCCCTGCCAACGGTTGCTAAGGAGGTAAACAACGGTTGCTATGGAGCAAATACAACAATTCAGTGTCCTTGGCCATGGAGTGTGACTTAAAACTGATTTTCCGGCTTCCGAAGCAACGGTTGCTAGGGATGTAAACAATGGTTGCTATGGGTAAAACGGAGATTTTCCTAGGTTGCTAGGGAAACTTGTAAACAAACGGTTGCCAAGGATATCAACAATGGTTGCTATGGTAAATGTCTCATAGATTCTCAAAGGGGTGCAAAAAAGGGGTGCAGAAAAGGGGTGCAGAAAAGGGGTGCAAAAAAGGGGTGCAAAAAAGGGGTGCAAGAAAGGGGTGCAAAAAAGGGGTGCAGAAAAGGGGTGCAAAAAAGGGGTGGAGAAAAGGGGTGCAAAAAAGGGGTGGAGAAAAGGGGTGCAGAAAAGGGGTGGAGAAAAGGGGTGCAGAAAAGGGGTGCAAAAAAGGGGTGCAAAAAAGGGGTGCAAAAAAGGGGTGCAGAAAAGGGGTGCAAAAAAGGGGTGCAAAAAAGGGGTGCAAAAAAGGGGTGCAAAAAAGGGGTGCAGAAAAGGGGTGCAAAAAAGGGGTGGAGAAATTTGACGGCGGCGGCAGCGGCGGCGGTCTGGCTTTTAGTATAGAGAGAAAACGGAGATTTTCCTAGGTTGCTAGGGAAACTTGTAAACAAACGGTTGCCAAGGATATCAACAATGGTTGCTATGGGAAATGTCTCATCGATTCTCTGAGAATGGGTGCAGAAAAGGGGTGCAGAAAAGGGGTGCAGAAAAGGGGTGGAGAAAAGGGGTGCAGAAAAGGGGTGCAAAAAAGGGGTGGAGAAAAGGGGTGCAGAAAAGGGGTGCAAAAAAGGGGTGGAGAAACGGGGTGCAAAAAAGGGGTGCAAAAAAGGGGTGCAAAAAAGGGGTGCAGAAAAGGGGTGCAAAAAAGGGGTTGAGAAAAGGGGTTGAGAAAAGGGGTGCAGAAAAGGGGTTGAGAAAAGGGGTTGAGAAATTTGACGGCGGCGGCGGCGGCGGCGGCGGCGGCGGCGGCAGCGGCGGCGGTCTGGCTTTTAGTATAGAGAGATGATAAATACTCTGCAGTTGGTAGACAACGATTGAGGATATCAATTCCGATCAATGTCTAGTATACGTGCAGAATGAGAGCAGATTTCTGAATTTCATATGGCACTATGTAGAACTTGCCTAGCAGCGGTAAAAGAAATTGTGTGGCAACCGTCTGACATATGTCACGTAAGTGTATGGCAATTGTTTTGCATTTAAAATGCCATATAAATGTCATACAACTGCGATATGACTGCCGTAGAAGTACAATATGACAGCCGTACAATTGCCATATAACTGCCCTACAACTGTCATATGACTGACACAGGACTGTGATGTAACTGTCACGCAACTACCATATAACTGCCATACAACTGTCATATGACTGCCATACGACTGCCATACAACTGCCATACAACTGTTATATGACTGACATACGACTGTCATGTGACTGCCATACGACTGCCATACGACTGCCATACGACTGCCATACAACTGCCATACGACTGCCATATAATCGCCATACAACTCCCAGACTTTCCAAGATATTTATAGCTCAGATTCAAGATATAATGTTCACAATGGCGTTAGAAATGATCTGTTAAAAAAAAATCGTATTCTATATTCTTAAATCGGGGGGGGGGGGTCAACAATTTTTTATTTAGATTCGTCAAAAAATACACATAATCGATTACGTGCATGAACTTTCTCCAAAGACTCTACAGGAGGAAGTTATTCCATTTATTCACGAGCGAACAATTACCATAAGCAAAAGAAACGAGTATTTTTCACGAGTATTTTTTTTTATTTTACTTATGAATCCAATAGTTCGACGCTATCTACTCGTACAAAATCCAGTATCTTTTCATAATTTCGGTAGGCAATCTTGAGAGGCTCCAATTTGAATTATCAAAAATCAAAATCAACGATATGAAATGTCAAAAATCGAAAAAATGCGCAATTCTATGATCAATAATTTGACAAGAAATTGCCCAATCTGGCAACTCTGTCATCAACCATTGGCTACCAACTGCGGATTATTAATCATCCTCGTAAATGACTCAACTCTGTTGAGAAAATCGACGCGGGATCTGCTGACGCTAGATAACTACTTAGGTTCATTTTGAAGAATTCATACATACAACTGCCATAGACTTGCGTGACATGTGTCAGACAGATCCCTGCTAGAAACAGTCACCTGATTAATCACATGATAAATCATGTAATTTATCATGTGATTTATCATGTGATTTATCATGTGATTTTTCAGGCCATGTAGTTAAAAGAAAGTAAAATTCTATCTAAAATTTGGGTTGAGAAAAATTCTCCCACTGGATCAGGAATACTGATTGCTGCAGAAAGGATCAATCACTTCATCAATCATCAGATAAGTAAATAATGTAACCTAACCTTTAATTTTGTGTTTCTATTATTTCTGTTCAAATTAAAATGACGTAGCTCTTAAAATCTCTTTCTCTATGAGTTGAACTAGATTTTTTCTACTTTTAATCTCTCAATTCAAAGAAAATGATTCTTTGTTTTTTTTTCAGGTACTTCAAGAGTACAATCGTGAATGGATGTGGCTTGGAGTGTTATTTTCCATCCTCTAGAACATCATTCCTGTGCTGAAGGCAACAAATTCAATGGAAGCTGGTGGACCATAGAGATTCAAGTAAAAGTGACAGATTTGAGCAAAAACTAATCCCCAACAAACTTGCAGTGTTGGATAACATGGCAACATCATATCAATGAAGCGCATGTTACTTTAGGTAAGTGGGTACATTTTTTCTGTTTCATGTGCCCATAATTCCATAGACTTGGAGAAATATCCGCATCCATAAGGATATTTTAGCTAGGAGTTAGTATATGTCCAGATACAGTTTTGAATGGATATGACTGTTTGACGTCAAAAATTCAACTGTTCTGGACTGTAGAAAAGAATGAGGTAATATTATAGGTACTTCCCTTCTTCAAATAACTATAGAATATATATTCTGATATATATTCATGGGTGGGATGCGTGTTTTGTTGGGTGGGAAGCGGTACAACATGTTTTCCCACGATATCTTGGTTAACATGTTGAGACCCTCATATATCCTATAAAAAGAGTAGGATAAGCCGATGATAATTTGACAGAGTAGCTATTGAGTTCAGTTTTGAATCTAATTAATGAAAAGTTCATTGGTATATGTGGTTGACAAGTATTGATATGTATTGGGGTACCGTATACCATGTTATGCCCTGTACCGCCAATAATGGAAAACTAATCATGTTATGTTTTATTTTTTTTCTCTAGAATGGCTGAGCGTTAGACCCTGTGGCTTTCAGGGATCTCTGGTGATAGTATCAGGCGAGACCCCTTAAATTTTGGTGCCATTTGGTGACCCAAAGGGCACTCTCCTAGTAAGATTGAAAAAATTACAACATCAAAGCCTATATGTCAATGCGTACGTACAAACCAGAATAATTAGTCAACTCGGGTCAAAATGTTATAGAGTATTGTATTCTAGAATATGATTTAGATCTGTACAATTGATGCTGAGAAGGTGTCAATACAATTATATTTTTGTGTTTCAACTGTGGCTTGGGGTACAGTTTATTAACATTAATATTGTTCTACTACAGTATTCAATTGGAAGTTTCTGTAAACAATTTCAATTAGTTCAGAATATCGAAAGAAAAGACCAAATAATTAAAACGAGTAGTATAAAAACAATTTGTATTTTAGTAGAAGTGGACAATCAAATGTTCATCTGCGCATTACCAAATCTGTTAATTTATTAGATCTGAAACCACGTTTGTTCTTTAATTTGTACACAATTAGTTTTAAGTCGATACTTTTCATGCCATACTAATTAGTTATAGAAGTTGATGTTATGAAGTATGCAGGGAATTGCTGTGAAATATAAATAAAATTTATTCAAATACTATTATATATCGCATATGTTTCTTCCCAATCAAACCATTCTCTAATTCCAATTTTCAATACTCTAACTTTTAACTACATGACGTTTTGGCCTGATAAATCACATGATAAATCACATGATAAATCACATGATAAATCACATGATAAATCACATGATTTATCATGTGATTAATCAGGTGACTTTTTCTAGTAGGGATGCCAAACAATTTCTTCGACCGTAGCTAGACAAGTGCTATATGACTGCCATATTAGATTCAGAAATCTGCTATAATGTTCACGTATACTAGACATTGATTGGGAACGTGTCCTCAATTATTGTCTCTCAACTGCGGAATATTTATTATATTCGTACATTACTCAACCATCTTGATAGAATAGATGTGGGATCTACTGACGCTAGAAAATTACATAGGTACATAATGAAAAATTTATCCAAACAACTGCCATATAATTATATAATTATCAGACCTATGCCATACAAATGCCATACAACTGCCACAGAATGGCCATATATGGCTGCCATACGATTGCCATATAGCTACCATACAACTGCCATACGATTGCCATATAACTTCGATACGACTGCCATGTAACTGCCATACTAATGCGATATGACTGCCATACAATTGCCATATAACCGGAGTACTTATGCGATTTAATTGCTGAACTGCCATACCCTTGCGTGTAGTGTGTCAGAAAGTTGCCAAAAAATTTCTTTTACCGCCGCTAGGCAAGTGCTACATAAGCGACATATGAAATTCAGAAATCTGATACAGTGTTTACGTATACTTTACAGTGTTCGGAATTGATGAATCGGAATCGCCAGCTGGCAGCGGTAGAAGGGGTTGTTTGGCAACTATCTGAGACATTTTACGCAAGGATAAGGTAGTTGTTTGGCAGTTATATCGTAACGACTGTCATACGACTGCCATACGACTGCCATACGACTGCCATGCGACTGCCATACGACTGCCATGTAACTGCCATACAACTGTCATGTGACTGCCATACAACTGCCACATAACCTCCATACAACTCCCAGACTTTCCAAGATGAACATAGCTCAGGTTCAGGATATAATTTTTTCAATAGAGTTGGAAATGATCTTTCGAAAAAAAAATCGTATTCCATATTCTAAAATCGGAGGGAGGGGGGTCAACGATTTTTCATTTAGATTCGTCAAAAAATACACATTATCGATTACGTGCATGAACTTTCTCCAAAAACTCTACAGGAAAAAGTTATTCCATTTGTTCACGAGCGAACAATTACCATTGACAAAAGAAAAACCACGGTTTTTTTTTAATTTTGCCTATGAATCCAATGGTTTGACGCTATCTACTCGTACAAAATCGAGTATCTTATCAAAATTCCGGTAGGCTATCTTAGAGGCTCCAATTTGAATTTTGAAAATCCGAGATCGGATTCGGAGACAGCGACCTCAAAAACTCATGTTCACGAATTTCCCAGGCGACGAAATTCTCTTGCGCTCAAAATGAGCTCAGAACGAGTCTAAGCTATGTGGATTACAAGAAAATCATCTAACAGATGCGCTTCAGAAGGCCAGCCTGATCCTCAAACGCTCAAATTTTTTTTGTTCCATGAATATTCAAAAGAAACGACTTCTCGATCAATTTAATTTTATATGAATTTAAAAACTCACCTGAGCTGGTCTCTTTTTAAATTCAATTTGACTTACCTCTCTTTTATTTGTTCAACAATCGAAACATCGTGACCAATTTTCATTGTTTCATGTTGGTTGGCATTCTTTTTTTCATGATAAGATTTTCTTTTCTGAGCTAATCTTGATTCTCTATTAAGCTTATTATAATCTCGATAGTACTGTTTTCGGTCTTTACAAAGCATACTCTTTGAACTATCTCCACTTGTTTCCAAATTAATATTAATTTGTCTTTCTCTTATTTTCTCATCAACCAATTTTACCATTCTGTTTTGGTTAGCAATTTTGTTTTCACGATAAGATTTTTTCTTTGCTAATCTAGATTCTCTATTACGCTCATCATAATCTCGATAGTACTCTTTCCGGTCTCTAAAAGTCTTAATCTTTGGACTATTTTCGTCTTTTTCGTCTGAATTAGGAAGAATATTGAAATTATCATTTGCTTTTTCCCTATATACTCCAATGATTTTTCGTTTCACACATAATGTTTCTTGTCTTTGAAAATCACCTGGATGTACTCTTTTGCTTTCTCAAAGAGAAAGCTTTGTAACGGGGTAAAAATCGACCCACCGAATCGGACTTCGGGACCTCGATTTTCGTAATCTACGGGTCGAAAAACATGGAAATCCGAAAATGTCTGTATGTATGTACTTACGTGCACTTTTTTGTCGTACGATAACTCTCGAAGGAATTGTCCGATCGTCCTGAATTTTGCACACAGGTTAGTCGCCGCAAAATCTCGGCCGAGTTCAATTTTCAGCCAATTCCGTTGTTTATTTCTCTAGCAACCGTTGCTTACGTGTTTTTGATAAAAGCTCCGAAAATCATCATCAATGCACGATGGGTCTCCAATTCTTTCGACGACGATCGATGAGAATCGATAAGACATTCATTTTGGAACAACCATTGTTTATTCTCCTAGCAACCGTTGCTATGGAGATACAAAATTCAGCTTCAGACTGACTTTTTTTGTCGTACGTTAATTTTCGAAGGAATGGTCCGATCGTCCTGAAATTTTGCACACAGGTCGGTCTCCGGCAGATGTGAACCGAGTTCGGTGTTCAGCAACATCCGTTGTTTGATTCCATGGCAACCGTTGCTAGCGTGTTTTCGATAAGTTCCCATATAATTCATGATAAATGATCATTTGGGTTTGTATATTTATGGGATTCTATAACAATCAAAGAGACCTTTCCCGTATAAACCATTGTTGATGTCTCTAGCAACCGGTGTTTATATCGCTTGCAACCGTAACTAGGGAATGGGAAAAGTCAGTTGGAGGTTCATTTTTTGAACTGTTGATGACTAAGAAGTAAGAACATCGAAGCTCCGACATTTACCATAGCAACCATTGTTTACGTCCTTAGCAACCGTTACTATGGAGTGGGAAAAGTCAGTTAGAGGTCCATTTTCGGAACTGTTGATGACTAAGAAGTAATAACGTCGAAGCTCCGACATTTACCATAGCAACCGTTGTTTACGTCCTTAGCAACCGTTACTATGGAGTGGGAAAAGTCAGTTAGAGGTCCATTTTCGGAACTGTTGACGACTAAGAAGTAAGAACACCGAAGCTCGGATATTTACCATAGCAACCGTTACTATGGAGTGGAGGAAATAAGTTAGAGGTTCATTTTGCTTTCTGAAAGAGTGGTGATTAATGCAAATTGAGGTTCAATTGCAATACTTTGAGAAAGCATACTGCTGAGGCACTTGGCAGCGGTTTTTCTACTACTTTCTACCAAATAGTATTTGGAACAAAATTGTTATAAGAAGTACTGCTGAGCCTAGAATATTTGTCTATTACTAGGTACCTCTTCCAAAAATAATAAATAACAATCTTTGGCATTGAGTGGCCAAGCAGTTGAATAAACATTCGAGTCATCTGCTTTATGCCAGAGTGAACCTTGTCGTAGCATACAAGTATAATGTCCTTCGGTAATACTTTGACCGTGATGAAATATTGCACTTGTTATTTGGAATGTCTTATTGTTAATAACCAATGGTTTTCCTTGGATATTATTTAATTGTAACTTGGAATTTTTTGAAATAAGGCCGTTTTTATGAACAGAAAATATCAAGAGTTGTAAAATTATAATATTCCCATGTGAATCTAACGTTGTTTCCTCTTCTAGTTTACTCTTACATTTTTTATTTCTGCATTGTATGTCGGTCGTCTCCGAATTATTCAGATTAAAATTCACAATATCTTGTAAAGAAAGACTATTACGAGATGATGGAATAGGTAATGGCAATATAAGATTAGGTAAGGTTTCGGTTAATTTTTCATGACATTTGCGACATGACCGTTCTATCTTTAACTTATGCTGAATAATAGATAGTAAATTTTTGGATTTTGTGCAAAGATCCATGATAAACTCGGCAACGTCTTGTTGATCGTCTAGTACATATTGATCACCAGTATCCTCTCTCAAACGTTTAATGTCAACGTGATTTTTCAATTAATACTCATTCAATACAAAATTGAATTGTGTTGGTTCAGGATTATCTGAAAATGTTTGTCTTGTTGCTGAGCAGCAAAGGAAGCTTTGTAAAGACGCATTAGCATAACAAGAAACTCCGTCAGTATTTGGCAATCCAATGATACTGTACGAGTCATTATTTTGAGTAACACTCACTATATTGAAGTAATTTCTAATTTCTGGGAACTCAATCAATGCATTATTTTTAAATATATCATAGAGATGGGTACGTAATGATTTTACATCGTAAATAATCTGTGCAGGATCTTTGTAGAAACATATAGACGTTGCAAAAGCCATTGCGAAAACACCACAATCAGTAGCATTATTTTGAGCTTGTACCTTAGGGAAACTTATTGAAAGTTCATCGAAGTATGGAAATAGTTTTCTCAGAAATTTATCATGACTGCTGTGCAATTTATTTAAATTCATAGAATCAAAGATCAAAATAGTTTTACCATCATAGTAACAGCAAACCCAATGACCACCTGAACATTTGTGACATTGATCTTCGCAGCTATGTAATAATTGTAAATGTCTAGAACCTTGCGTAACTGGTGTAATACGTGTAATATTTTGAATCAGTAATGTTGAACGTGGTTCAAACAAAAATTGTTTGCCTAAAATATAATGGAATTTTTCAACGTGATTATCATTCAATTGAGAACCATTTAAAATCAAATTTTCTTCTTCCTTGGTGAGAAGATATGATCTGGCCATGATACAGTGGCTAGATGAGCAATTCATGGGGCGCTGTAAGCTGCCATTTATGGGGCGCTGTAAGCTGCCATTTATGGGGCGCTGTAAGCTACCGTTTATGGGACGCTGTAAGCTGCCGTTTATGGGGCGCTGTAAGCTGCCATTTATGGGGCGCTGTAAGCTGCCATTTTCTACATTGCTGATCTAGAGAGAGAGAGAGAGAGAGAGAGAGAGAGAGAGAGAGAGAGAGAGAGAGAGAGAGAGAGAGAGAGAGAGAGAGAGAGAGAGAGAGAGAGAGAGAGAGAGAGCATAAATATACTTACTTTTAATTTGGGTTGTTGATGTTGCACTCTTAACCCTAGAATTACATAATTTATGTTAATGATGTATGGTCGGGAGATGATAGGCCTAAATAAGATGAGGCCTGGGATAGTTACTAATTCTAAGCACGGGTGAAGTTTGCAGACGAGCCTAGTAATCATATTTTGCCCTGGTGTCGAACAGTTTTTTCCACATTACGAGGATAGAAAACCAAGGTTCAATGATCAACTTTTCGATACAAAAACTGATAAAAAATTAATCGTGAAACTCAACTCAGTGAGTTAAAAAAGACAAATAGATGCGTTTATTTTTCATTAATAAATGAATAAGAATTGGATTAGATGAGATTTCCTCCATCGAATCGCATTTCATGGAGTTATGATTATTGTATACACTCATTCCAAGAAACGTCGAAAACAAACGTAAAAAAAAAGAGTAGATACAAACTAGATGATATTTGGCAACTCAAACTATTTTGTACAAATCCGTACCTAATTGCAGTGGAAGAAATTTGTTATTTTTACTTGGTGAATTTTAGATGAAATGAACATGAAAGTTGCAACTTTCCAGAAAACTAAAAGTAGCCTTATTTTATGCTCCCCTTCATATTCCTCTGTAAAATCAATTGAACAATAATAAAAAATTTCGAACTTTCATTTTTCCACAATCTATACTATTAAGTCATCTCTTCTGAACTTTTTAAGATTTTTTCGATTATTCTACTACCTTACTTGATAAAGAGCCAAAGTAACTGTTATAGCTATTTTTGTAAGCTATTATTGATTTGAAAAATTTATGTGAAAAAAATTCTCAATGTGCAACTGATAATTATATACTGCAGTTACAACTCTTTTGAAAAGTGGAGCAACAGTTGGTGTATATGATATAGTTATATTAGAGGCTCTGATTTGATTTTTTAAAATTTGAGGCCGGATTTGTAATTAGCGACCTCAAAAACCCTATGTATACCAGATTTCATTTAAATCCAGTATCTTTTCAAATTTTTGTCCGGACATCTTAAAGGCTCTAATTTGAATTTTTCAAATTTGAGGCCGGATTCGTAATTAGCAACCTCAAAAACGCATACCTGCCAATTTTCATGAATATCTATTATCTTTTCAAATTTTTGTCCGGCCATCTTAGAAGCTCTAATTTGAATTTTAGAAATCTGAGGCCGGATTCGTAATTGGCAACCTCAAAAACGCATGTATGCCAATTTTCATTGAAATTTAGTATCTTTTCAAATTTTTGTCTGGCCATCTTAGAGGCTCTAATTTGAATTTTAGAAATCTGAGGCCGGATTCGTAATTGGCAACCTCAAAAACGCATGTATGCCAATTTTCATTAAAATTTAGTATCTTTTCAAATTTTTGTCCGGCCATCTTAGAGGCTCTAATTTTAATCTTTAGTATTCGAGGCCGTATTCATCATTAGCAACCTCAAAAACGCATGGCTGCCAATTTTCATGAATATCTATTATCTTTTCAAACTTTTGTCCGCCATCTTAGAGGCTCTAATTTGAATTTTAGAAATCTGAGGCCGGATTCGTAATTGGCAACCTCAAAAACGCACGAACGCCAATTTTCATTAAAATTTAGTATCTTTTCAAATTTTTGTCCGGCCATCTTAGCGGTTCTAATTTGAATTTTAGAAGTCTGAGTCCGGATTCGTAATTGGCAACCTCAAAAACGCATGTATGCCAATTTTCATTAAAATTTAGTATCTTTTCAAATTTTTTGTCTGGCCATCTTAGAGGCTCTAATTTGAATTTTAGAAATCTGAGGCCGGATTCGTAATTGGCAACCTCAAAAACGCATGTATGCCAATTTTCATTAAAATTTAGTATCTTTTCAAATTTTTGTCCGGCCATCTTAGAGGCTCTAATTTTAATCTTTAGTATTCGAGGCCGTATTCATCATTAGCAACCTCAAAAACGCATGGCTGCCAATTTTCATGAATATCTATTATCTTTTCAAACTTTTGTACGCCATCTTAGAGGCTCTAATTTGAATTTTAGAAATCTAAGGCCGGATTCGTAATTGGCAACCTCAAAATCGCACGAACGCCAATTTTCATTAAAATTTAGTATCTCTTCAAATTTTTGTCCGGCCATCTTAGAGGTTCTAATTTGAATTTTAGAAGTCTGAGTCCGGATTCGTAATTGGCAACCTCAAAAACGCATGTATGCCAATTTTCATTAAAATTTAGTATCTTTTCAAATTTTTGTCTGGCCATCTTAGAGGCTCTAATTTGAATTTTAGAAATCTGAGGCCGGATTCGTAATTGGCAACCTCAAAAACGCATGTATGCCAATTTTCATTAAAATTTAGTATCTTTTCAAATTTTTGTCCGGCCATCTTAGAGGCTCTAATTTTAATCTTTAGTATTCGAGGCCGTATTCATCATTAGCAACCTCAAAAACGCATGGCTGCCAATTTTCATGAATATCTATTATCTTTTCAAACTTTTGTACGCCATCTTAGAGGCTCTAATTTGAATTTTAGAAATCTGAGGCCGGATTCGTAATTGGCAACCTCAAAATCGCACGAACGCCAATTTTCATTAAAATTTAGTATCTCTTCAAATTTTTGTCCGGCCATCTTAGAGGTTCTAATTTGAATTTTTCAAATTTGAGGCCGTATCCGTAATTAGCGACCTCAAAACCCCACGTATACCAATTTTCATTTAAATCCAGTATTTTTTCAAATTTTTTTCTGGACATCTTAGAGGTTCTAATTCGAATTTTTAAAATTTGAGGCCGGATTCGTAATCCGCGACTTCAAAAATCTATGTATACCAAATGCATGTGCATGTTGCATGTTTATATAAAACACTCAAATGCGCGCGTACTTGTTTGAAATCGAACTTCCCCCCCCCCGGCAACGATATATTAAAAAATCAATTCAGTGATGTATTGATTACCATTAAGCTTATGAAAAATGGCCTCCTATATGAATATCCTTGCAGCACAAATGTTAGAAAACAATGGAAATAATGGAAAAACAACTGACATGTTATGGAGGAAACTGCTTAGTTTCATCTTTTGTGGGAGAGTTGGAAAATTCAGAGCTATAGCAGAATCTTTAATATAAAGAGCCAATAAATATGACATTGTTGATATGGGAACAAATTTTCTTTACAACCAATGATCATATACTGCAGTTGTAACTCTTCTCCAAAGAGGAGCGACAATAGGTGTGTGATATATACAATAGGGAAATTATAGTTGGGGTTTTCATACAGCAAATGTCTATTGATTGACTGTTACCCTGGCTTTACAGAAACTTCACTTCTTCAATTGGCATACATAATGATTTAAAATATGTCATGAATATGGGCAATTCTCTGTGGGATCGAACATGAAAAAATTTGATTTGGCTCAAAATTTTTTTGTAAGTTCTAGGGCATCAAGCCGATTTCCCAGATTTTTTTTAAATTTTTTCGAGCACTTTAACCCTCTTTAATAAATAGGCAAAGTTGCTGATTTTGCTGTTTTTGCATTTTCAGAGGCATGTTCAACCTTAATTTACACCCTGAAAATGACCTCTGAGGCAAAAAATGAATAGAACACTTTTTTCTGCAAATTGCCTGAATTTTATAGAAAAATTATCTCCAAGGTCATTGGAGCACATTAAGTACTCCACATTACCAATTGGAGCCTCTATTTTTGAACCCTGGGAGTTCGCTCGTCAAGCCCCACACCACATGGGTGCTAAAAGTTGTTCAAATTCATACCACATACAGCCTATATAGTGAAAAAATGGGCCTGGAACTCTGGAAGCTCCCAAAAAATTAATATATTAACTAAAATAGGGGTAAAAACAGGCTAAAATGACAATTCAAGGAGAGCCTTGTACCGCCAACACTTCCAATTTTTGCAAACACTTGTCTATGGTATTATTACAATTATCCACTGTAAAAACTCACATTCTATCATACTAATACATATCCTGAGTTGTCAATATCATATTTATATAGATCAAGCATTACTATACTACTTGACGCCACCTATCTTTCAGTAGTTACATGTATTGATGGTGAATATATTGGCTCTATTGTGTTAAAATGTACAAGAAACTACTAATAAAGTACATTTTCATGAATTGCATTCACTCGATAAGAAAGATTAATCCAGAAAGTAAATTGTAAGCTGTGTATTACACGTACACCTTATAACACACTAGGCAGTGCATAGATATCATATGATTTTTTTAATATCAACAAGAAAATGTTGAAGTTCACTAAACATGGGTAATATTCATGAATGTGGGACTCATGAAATCCACTCATATTGTATAAACTGCATAGCTGAGGTCCAGGCAGCTATTGCCTGGTGGGCTCAAACTACAACTTCAAGTTATTTACTCATGGAATTAGCTAATGTGAATCAATCCACTTGAGAGTATGATCACTAAATGCGCAATTTGATAAGGAATTCAAATATATATAGTTTGCCTGTCCAGAAATGGGTTTGGAGCTTCCAAAGTAGCTTTGCATGTCTAAAAGTCTATGGTCGGTAACCTAACCTGTGCCATACATGGGTCGTACAAGTCTCCAGTATAGGCAAGTATAACGTTCACAAAGTGGTTTATAAAGTCATTTAAACACTGGCAAACTATATATATTTGAATTCCTTATCAAATCGCGCATCTAGTGATCATACTTTCAAGTGGATTGATTCATATTATCTATTTTCATGAGTAAATAACTTGAGGTTGTAGTTTGAGCCCATCCGGCGATAGCTGCTTGGACCTTAGCTATGCAGTTTATACAATATGAGTGGATTTCATGAGTCCAATACTTATGAATATTACCCATATTTAGTGAACTTCAACATTTTCTTGATGATATTAAAAAAATCATATGATATCTATGCACTGCCTAGTGTGTTATAAGGTGTACGTGTAATGCACAGCTTACAATTAACTTTTTGGATTAATCTTTCTTATCGAGTGAATGCAATTCATGACAATGTACTTTATTAGTAGTTTCTTGTACATTTTAACACAATGGAGACAATATATTGTGACCATCAATACATGTAACTACTGAAAGTTAGGTGGCGTCAAGTAGTATAGTAATGCTTGATCTATATAAATATGATATTGACAACTCAGGATATGTATTAGTATGATAGAATGTGAGTTTTTACAGTGGATAATTGTAATAACTCGAGCAGATGCAGATCTCACAGTTCACAGCTGAGATCAATATACATGTATGTATGTTGGACGTATATATATATATATATACGAGGATACGAGGCTGGACGTAATATACGTTTACGTTTCGTTGAGAACCGCGCTCGCAATAGGCCTCGAACCGCTCTCACGTAATATACGTCGGTGGTGGGAAAAATTTTCTGTGCGAGATTTTGCGAGAGGTTCAGAGTGTCTGTCGTCTGCTCGTCGCCATATACCTCCTATACCTAAATAACAACGTCAATTTTCGCAAATCTTTTCTGACGTAATTAAACGCAACTGAATGCAGGTTTTGCTGGTAACCATTGCAAAACTGCAGGACAGAGGTTTGAAGAAAAATATTTCCAGGTGCGAGGTTAAACCGCAAACGAGCTGTATATAATGGCTTCTCGCGTCCCCTCGCTTGCTGCGCATACTTGTCGTCGGTGGCGCTGACGCGCCACCTGATAATTCATAATTACGCATTTACGAATATGATAAACGCATATTCACAAATACGAAATCGAATACATGTAAGATCATATTATTAATATCAAATATGTTATTTGGAATTACAGATGTATTACTTCAATAGACATTTTCACTCATATGCTATCGTTATACATTCCAGTTTATTTTGTCAATTATGACTCTAGAAAGTAATGAAATCTAGAATCAAATGCCAAGTATCCAACTGATGTGGTTATCCTACTACTAAACATATATTTTTGCAAATTACATTCACAATCAATTGTATGTCAAGTAAAAATTTAATTAGCGGAAATCATATAAAAGACTACTCGAGCAATTTTTCTTTTTCATAGTAAAAAATGGACCTTTGAAAAAGGTATAATTGGACGACAAGTATATTCCGTATCCTTTGGTTTACTGTTGGATTAACTTTTACTTCGCTCAATTTCATTAAGTAGAAAGAAACTTGGAAATGTCTCTTTGATTTCATTCAAATGCATTATTAAAGATAGTAATAAATTATCAAACGACTAAATTTTTTGAGTGGGTAAAGATTTGAAAATGTATGTTTCGTCGCTTGGGAGGAAGAACGTTCCATTTCAGAAACTTGCTATAAAAAGTTCCATTTCAGAAACTTTCTATAAACAGTGCCGTTTCAGATTGACAAGTATAAAAAGTGCCATTTCAGAAAAAATCTATAAAAAGTGCCATTTCGGAAAATTTCTATAAAAAGTGCCGTTTCAGGAGAAATTTTTTCCGTCGGAGTTTTTCCGACTTCGGGGATGATTACGTATGCATGTGTCTGTATGTACATGTGTGTATGTGTGTGTGTACACGTCTGAAAATGACAACTTGATCCCACGTCAAGACGTGATACTCTGAAAGTAAACTATTTACATTACATATTTTCTTCATAGATGGATTTGGATGAAAATTGGTATCTATACGTCTTTGAGGTCGCTGATTACGAATCCGACCTCAGATTTTAAAAATTCGAATTAGAGCCTCTAAGATCACCTAAAAAAATTTGAAAAGGTACTGGATTTTGATGAAAATTGGTATGCGTGGGTTTTTGAGTTTGCTGATCACGAATCTGAACTCAAAATTTGGAAATTCAAATTAGAGCCTCTAAGATCACCTGACAAAAACTTGGAAAAAAATTGAATTTTGTTGAAAATTAGTATACATGGGATTTCAAGGTCGCTGATTACGAATCTGACATCAAATTTTAAAAATTAAAATTAGAGCCTCTAAGATCACCTGACAAAAATTTGGAAAAAAATGGAATTTTGTTGAAAATTACTATACATGGGATTTCGAGGTCGCTGATTACGAATCTGACATCAAATTTTAAAAATTCAAATTAGAGCCTCTACGATCACCTGACAAAAATTTGGAAAAAAATGGAATTTTGTTGAAAATTACTATACATGGGATTTCGAGGTCGCTGATTACGAATCCGGCATCAAATTTTAAATATCAAAATTAGAGCCTCTAAGATCACCTGACAAAACTTTGAAAAGATACTGGATTTTGATGAAAATTAGTATACGCAAGTTTTTGAGGTCACTGATTATGAATCCGGCCTTAGATTTTAAAAATTCGAATTTCACCTCTAAGATTGCCTACCGAAAGTTTCAAAAGATACTGGATTTGAATAAAAATCGGTATCCATGGTTTTTTGTTTGTCACTGATTACGAATCCGGCCTCAGATTTTTAAAAATTCGTATTGTCATATAGAGTTCAGAAGCTGATTCGCATGATCTACATAATAATAAGATGGATCCGTACATTTTTCTAGTCCACCTTCCTTGCTCTCGGAAACAATGATATGAGAATTTAGAGGTAGATTTAGTATGATTCGATCGAAAGGTGGGGTCGAGGACTACACTTTCTGAGAAAAAAAAATTTTGAAAAATCTGAGTTGTGGTAGGCGTATAGAGAATTTAAAAAATGTTTTACCAATGTTCCCGTATTATCTCCTTTAAAAACGTACAAAGGGTTGATTTTTCTAAATTTTGTTCGAGCATATCGTTAGAGGAGCTTGAGCGCTTTCATAATTCATGTTGAAAAATTTGAAAGCATTGATGCGTGGGCGTAATCTCTGTTAACGAAAATGGTGTGGTGACATCGAAAATTTTTTACCGTTGTTCCTGTATTATCCTCTTTAAAAACGTACAAAGGGTTGATTCTTCAAAAATTTTTTCGAGCAGATTGTTAGAGGAGCCTGAACGCTTTCATAGTTAATGTTGGAAACTTTGAAAACATCGATGCGTGGGCGTATTCTTTGTGGAAGAAAATGGTGTGGTGACAATCAAACATTTTCGTCAATTTTCTTATTCATGCTAAATCAAAATTATACAGTTTCGAGGTATCTTTGGTATTGCAGATCGGAAGGTGGGATCGAGGACTACATTTCCATAAGAAAAAAATTTTGAAAAATTCAAGTTATGGTGGGCGTATGGAGAATTTAAAAAATTGTTTACCGATGTCCGGGTCGGACCCCCTTTTAAAAACGTACGAAGGGTTGATTTTTTGAAAATATGTTCGAGCAGATTGATAGAGAAGCATCCTACATTCGAATCGACAAATTTGATAATATTCATGCGTGGGCGTATTCTCTGTGAACGAAAATGGTGGGGAGATAGAAAATTTTGGTTTTTAATTAAATTATTTATCGATAATACAATTAAAAATTTCAATGTTCATCTATATTTATAATAGAGCAAATGAAAGACACGAGCGAGCGATAGTGAGTGAGTGATTCTGACTAGTGATTAATAATTTTCACAACGTTTTACTACTTTAAGTTTAACAACCACCTGCTGCAGTTTGAAATGACGAGAATTTATTATAAATCTTCAAAAATTGGATAATATCGTTTCCGTAAGATGCGAATCAGCATCTGAATACCATAAACAAAGCCAGAAAAACATACGAATTCTACTGTATTATACTGTTTTAACCATTGATTGACTCCCAAAAAACCCTCATATAATAATTTTCATCAAAACCCAGTGTATTTTCTCGAATGGTCTATATTGGATCTTGGAAATCTGAAGCCGGATTCGTAATCAGCGACCTCAAAAACCCATGGATTCAATTTTTTATTAAAATCCAGTATCTTACCAAATTTTCGGTAGGCAATATTAGAGGCTAAATCCGAATCTGAGGCCGGATTCGTAATCAGCGGTCTCGAAATCCCATATATACTAATTTTCAACAAAGTTCCATTTTTTTCCAAATTTTTGTCGGGTGATCTTATAGGCTCGATCTAATTTCAATTTTTGAAATCTGAGGTCGGATTCGTAATCAGTGACCTCAGAAACCCACGTATACTAATTTTCATCAAAATCCAGTATCTTTCCAAATTTTGTCAGGTGATCTTAGAGGCTCTGATTTTAATTTTTAATATTTGATGCCGGATTCGTAATCAGTGACCTCGGAATCCCATGTATACTAATTTTCAGCAAAATTCCATTTTTTTCCAAATTTTTGTCAGGTGATCTTAGAGGCTAAATTCGAATTTTTAAAATCTAAGGCCGGATTCATAATCAGTGACCTCAAAAACTTGCGTATACTAATTTTCATCAAAATCCAGTATCTTTTCAAAGTTTTGTCAGGTTATCTTAGAGGCTCTAATTTTTATTTTTAAAATTTGATGCCGGATTCGTAATCAGCGACCTCGAAATCCCATGTATACTGATTTTCAACAAAATTCCATTTTTTTCCAAGTTTTTGTCAGGTGATCTTAGAGGCTCTAATTTGAATTTCCAAATTTTGAGTTCAGATTCGTGATCAGCAAACTCAAAAACCCACGCATACCAATTTTCATCAAAATCCAGTACCTTTTCAAATTTCTTTTAGGTGATCTTAGAGGCTCTAATTCGAATTTTTAAAATCTGAGGTCGGATTCGTAATCAGCGACCTCAAAGACGTATAGATACCAATTTTCATCCAAATCCATCTATGAAGAAAATATGTAATGTAAATAGTTTACTTTCAGAGTATCACGTCTCGACGTGGGATCAAGTTGTCATTTTCAGACGTGTACACACACACACATACACACATGTACATACAGACACATGCATACGTAATCATCCCCGAAGTCGGAAAAACTCCGACGGAAAAAATTTCTCCTGAAATGGCACCTTTTATAGAAATTTTCCGAAATGGCACTTTTTATAGAATTTTTCTGAAATGGCACTTTTTATACTTGTCAATCTGAAACGGCACTGTTTATAGAAAGTTTCTGAAATGGAACTTTTTATAGCAAGTTTCTGAAATGGAACGTTCTTCCTCCCAAGCGACGGTTTAATCTTCGTCTATTTCAATGCATTTGAGATAATAATTCCAGAATATGAAGCCTTCTTCCTGCTTCATGTTTCTCTGCTACGGATTTCAAAATGATTAACTTCATATTATAGTAATATGAATCCAGTTACACATTTCAGATTATTTGGTCAATATTGACACAAGGAAGCATTGAAATCAAGCATTAAATGCCAAGTATCCAACCTGTATGATTATCCTACTGCAGAATGGATATTTTTCAAAATACACTTAATTCTTGTAATTGCTAATGTTAAGATCGGAAAGTTCTCAAATCACAAATTTACGTCAAGTCCTTATTTAAGTAGAAGACTAGTGAAAAAATTGTAAATGATTGAAATCAAATAAAATACTCCACGAGCAATTTACTTTTCATACTAAAAAATAAACCTTCAAAAAAGGTAAACGTTGACGACAAGTATGTTCCGTATCCTTTGAGTCGTTGTTGGATAAACTTTTATTCTGCTCTATTTCTTTAAGTAGAAAGCATTTTGAAAATGTCTTCAATTTCAGTCTATTCAAATACATGTAAGATTGATCTGATTCAAATCTCATATATATTTTTGGAAATGCAGATGTATTACTTCAATAGACATTTTTACCAAAGCACTATCGTTATATATTCCAGTCTATTTTTTCAATGATGACATAAGAAAGTAGCGAAATCTAGCATCAACTGACAAGTATCCAACTAGTGTGATTAGCCTTATACAGAACTAATATTTTTTCAAAGTATACCTTAAAGCAATTGTTGCAGCACCTGTTATCAAATGTCAATGCACTCCAGATCAATTTATCCATGCTCCACTAAAATGTAGTGAAATCTAAAATCTATGTCAAGTAGTTACATACATTTCAAATGCATCTACCAATGTTGAGATAGAAAAGTACTAAAATCACAATTCTATGTCAAGTAGTACCACTTTGTATGGGTTCAGTATTGAATTCATAATAATTTAAAGTCGAATAAAATACTCCATAATCGAAATTATCTCAAATCCCAATGATAACTACATGAATGGAACTTTTACATTACGATTCTCAACGTTTGAATGTTACAATTGTACATCATGAGATATTATTTTCATTCTTCAATTTAAATGTATTTATTTTGTTTCACTTCTTTTTCCATCATTTCCAGTCAATGCAATCAACAAATACATACTTGTGACGGGCCCGTTGTTTCGCAGTTCCTCGATAGGCAGTGTATTTATATTCCATTTCCACTTCACATACTAACAATAGTTGAGCCTCTATCCTGGTAGTGATCTTTCGGCCCGATGTAATATATCCACGATACGATTATTACTTGAAACTAGCCACTCTGCTTGTAACATAAAGAATGTTGATTGAAAGCGGAATGGAAAACATGGAAATTTTGAATAACGTTTGATGATCAATATTTTTTGAATCTACGTTTCTGCAAGTAACAAAAAAATAAAAGAATTTCCACCCTTCAAGCATGCCTCAAATGTCCCTCGGTAAAAACTTTAGTTTTATGTTCACCGTTCATATTGTGAATTCTGACTTCTATCGGAGAACGTCCAGAACCCATCCGAGTATTTTCTTCAGTAATTTGCAAAATAGTGTATCCAAGCTAGGGACACCCTTATGACTGATTTGCCAGAATATTCACCGAAAGATCGCTATCAGGATAGAGGCTCAGCTATTGTTAGTATGTGAAGTGAAATTGGAATATAAATACACTGCTCATCGAAAAACTGCGAAAAATCGGGCCCGTGGCAAGTATGTATTTGTTAATTGCATTGACTGAAAATGATGGAAAGAAGAAGTGAAACAAAATAATTACATTTCAATTGAAGAATGGAAATAATATCATGATGTAGAATTGTAACATCCAAACGTTAAAAATTGTGATGTAAAAGTTTCATTCATGTAGTTATCATTGGGGTTTGGGATTCTAGTGAAATAACGTTAGTTATACTATGAGAAAGAGAATTAGCATTATGGAGTATTCTAGTTGATTTCAAATCATTATGAATTCAATACTGAATCCTTACAAAATGGTACTAGTTTAACTACCTGACATGGATTTTTGATTTCAGTACATTCTATCCGAACATGAGTGGATTTATATGAAGTGTATTGACATTTGATAACAGATCGTGAAACAATTGATTCAAGGTGTACTCCAAAAAAACATCAGTTCTGTATAGGCTAATCACACTAGTTGGATACTTGTCAGTTGATGCTAGATTTCGCTACTTTCTCATGTCATGAATGAAATAATATACTGGAACATATAACGATCGTGTGTTGGTAAAATTGTCTATTGAAGTGTATCTGTAATTCTGTATTATTATCTGTAAATCTGTATTCACAAAAAATGTATTAGATTGAATCATATTATCGTCTTGCATGCATTTGAATGGACTGAGTTTGAAAAGACATTATCAAATTTCTTTGTACATGAACAAATTTACTGGCATGAGAATTTGTTCAACAATATATATATATATATATATATATATATATATTGTTACTGGCTCATGTCCATTAATAATCAATATTATTTGTAACAATAGAAGGAGACACGACAGAGTGCAATCTCGCCCGGCGCTGATGCTGGGTGAGTTCTCAATATTACAATCAAAGGGGTACATGATGTTAGGAAGGGGCGCGGCGCGGTCGAGCGAGAGAGAGAGCAACGCGGAGAGACCAACCAGGTTATAGCTGCTCGTATAAGGAAGCCGTCGGAGTCAGCGTTCTGGAAAATTCCGGCGGACGGCGTCCGGGCCTCGCTGTAGCCGGGTCGGCGGTCGCCGGTCGGGGCGTCGGCGCTGACGCATCGCAACGGGTGATCAAGCCGCTGCTCGATCGATTACGCTTCGGCGCACACTGAAGATTCGCGCGCGGCACCTGTGACTGCCGCGCCGCGGTGTTGACGTCGCGATCTCTCTGTCTCTCTCGCGATGTCTATGTCTCTCTCACTCTTACCTTTCCGCTCATCGGCTGCTCAGCTACGCGGCTGTATGCTTCGCCGGCGCTATGTATTAGAAATAATACTGTTTGCTGGGATAGGGAGCCTCACGGTACAAAGTAACCGTGACAATATATAACACAGCTCCACAAAAAAAAATAAAAAATTGAACCAGAGACTGGAACACCCTACTTCTATGTATTTTTGGCTGCCGAATCCGAATCCGAGGTCCGTTTAGCTCCATCACCCCTGCGTTTAGCCATAACCTCAAAAATATGGCGGACGACATATCGATGAAATCAATATTTTGCAAAACAAAAAATTGTATTCTATTCTACATAAAAAAATAAAAGAAAACTGTCCTTAGCGATTTTCCGATTCGTTGCATACTTTTTGGGTAAAAAAATTCAGAAAGTTTGACGGCGAGTGGGCCGGATTCAAAATTCATAATTTTATGAATTTTTCACTCGTAAACTATGCGACGAATTGAAAAAACACCAGGAACAGTTTCTATCTAATTTTTCACATAAAATCTGAAAAAATTTCTGTTTTGCAAAATGATGATTTTAAAATTTTTTTTTCAGGTTATGTCTAAACGCAGGGGTGATGGAGTTTAACGGATCTCGGATTCGGATTCAGCAGCCAAAAATACATAGAAGTAGGGTGGTCCAGTCTCTGGTTCAATTTTTTATTTTTTTTTTGTGGAGCTGTGTAATCAATAAGTATTAATAATAATTTGAGGAGGAATAAGGAGTTAAACACTCCGTCAAGGGGACAAGAGAAAAATTTATTTAATCAATTTCAGGCTCGTTCGTAAGTCTCTACTCGAGCAGAATTGGTAATCACTGCCCAAGTTGGTGATCACTATTTGTTTACGCTCCGGAATTTGCACGTGTAAACACGCGGAACAACAAAACTTGCCCCGCGCCGTACACACTATCCACGTCCTCTCGCTTATCTCTGCGCGACAATAACAAAGGTCGCGCAATCTCCTGTCAAACTCTAACTCATTCAAACACAAAACAGAAATCCCGTCCTTCACCGGATAAAATTCGCGTGTTTCCTGCCCGCGCTAGGATAGGCTCTACGCCGGGGCACCCCGTATTTGTTGCGGGCGCCGGGAATGCCTCGGCTAGCTCAACTCGGGAGCACGGGCTTCTCGCGTAGGGGGGGGGGACGGCCGGCGCGCGGGGATTTGAACGGAGTCACCTTCACGCGCGTTCGTTCATGCACAATCTCGCTCGGCACTCATGACCCGGTACTCGGGAATCGGCTCCCGTCGCGTGTTTATGGCTGCGGGCACCAGCGCGCTGCGGCTCGCGTACGCTCTGGAGAGTGCTGCCCTTCCGAGCTGGCGGCCTCTCCGTCTACATTGACGGTTTACCCCGTCACACAAGCTTAGTCAAGCAAGTGTCGTCTTTCTCGCAAGAGGTTGCATCCCTGCTCATCAAGGACAAGGTTATCTGGCACTTTTCACCTCCACGTTCTTTACATTTTGGTGGGCTTTGAGAGCGAGCGGTGCGCAGCTTCAAGCACCATTTATATCGTGTCGTTGGCGACTCCACGCTCACTTGGGAAGAGCTCAGCACGCTTATTACGCAAATTGAAACATGTTTGAATTCTCGACCAATTTTCTCTCAGTCATCAGAAGGCTCTTATCCGGTAGTGCTCATTTCCACGCATTTCTTTATTGGCCGTTCACTCTCTGCCGTGCCCGAATCCTTTGATGAAGATCTGACACAAAATGCTAGTTCTGGGTGGAGACTCATACAACGAATGAGAAACGACTCTAAGCTGCGCTGGCGGAACGAAGCCCTACATCACTATCAACAGCGTGGTAAATGGATAGCCACTCAACGGCAAGTAAAAGTCGATGACATGGCGCTTGTAATGGACGAGCACACGCCTCACACGGAATGGCTAGTCGGACGCATCACGGAAGTGTACCCTGGAAGGATGGTCTGGTTGGAGTCGTAGACGTCAAAACTGCAGCGTCAAAATACAGGCGAACTCTCGACAAGCTCTTTTGACTGCCCATGGATCCTGACGACAGTCTCAATGACCAAGACCACCTTGATGCCCAGAACTTTCAAGATATTCAAGATTAATTACCATCTTAGTCGCGTTCTCTCGATACTCTGTCGACACCATTTTTCCTTGAAACGTTTACACCCGTGCTATTTTCATAGAGTCATTCCGCAATATTATGGGCAACACGTGTTCTTTGACCAAATTATCAATTAGTTTATTGTTAATCTTGTAAATTTCTAACGTGCCCCAATGTAGAGTCAACAGCATAACCGCCTCATAGGCAACAGTCCGCTCGACTTTCGAGCCCTTAATCTTGCTTTAAAATGTTCTCTATCATTTGTTTCGATAATATAAACATGATTTTCAGTCTGCCCCTTAGCGCCTGTTTATGCGTGTTGAGCGCGATTCGTGTCCACTGTGCCCGAGCGTCCACCGCTATGAACCTGGTTCATATGTCAGCGAGAGACCAATCCGTCGACACAGCTGGCTCCACGTTTCGCTCTCCCACGCCGGATTTCGTCACTAAGCCGCATAAGTATAATGCGACAATTAGTCAGTAATCTATCGATTGTTTGTGCGATGACTAACTTGGTGCTCAGGCGCCGATCGAACGGCGAATCAAGTCTAATCGAGTCTCGCTATCTTCCCAAGGGTCGATTATAGTGTCCTTCTGGTTAAGTTTACTGTTCAAATTATTCTCACATTACTATTTTCCGTTTCAAGTTAGCAACATGCACTCCAATATATCCCCGGTCCTCTTGCCGTTATTTGCCTGGTTGGTTGTTTTTATTAAATTCAACCTCATTGTTAATCTTTTACTTGCGTGAAGCAAGCATAGGGGGCGGTATGTTGGGGTGAACATATATGTTCTCGCGCGCTTCTCTACCGTCGGTAGCCAAATCCGCTGTCAGTCGCGTGATCATTCACAGGTCGCCTCTTGATTAGCTTAGTTTGAATAATTATAGTGGACTCGTCCGATGGCGGCAGAAGCTAGACTCCGCGGCGTCCGTGGTCAATGTTGATACCGTCCGCGAGCAAGCAACCAACATCGGTTTGCTCCTTGTGACCTGCGACCACGACGTACCCCACAGACAATTATTTCCACTATCTTTCTTTATTTTCGCCCGCAACACCAATCTGTGCTCATTGTATCTATACACAAGATCGAATATAGATAAACTAATTCTGCTACTTTTATCACTCTCCATTGTGTGCCACTTGTGATTGCTACTTCCTGTACACGCTTCCACTACATCCTACATTTCTACCGAGCCAAAGCATCAATTGGGCTCCGAGGCTCCATACTGTGTGATGTAACACCTCGTCACAACAATTAGAATCACTACGATCACGTGATTTAGATTGTTTTCTTTTATAATCTCTATTCTTAGAACGCGAACGCGATCGTTTATTTAAAGGATCTACAATGTTCTCAAGTTTTTCAGTCAATGTCTTTTGGTTTCCAATATCAATAATTTCAATTCAACTCATGGCACCTGTCAGCCTTGTCCAATAATAATCCACCATCTCTCATATCGATTCCATCCAAGTATAGTTTATGATTTTTGGAAAGTCTAGCCGTCCAAGCCATTAAAATACTTTCTCTGGTATAAAATTACCGATTCTGAACAACATATCATTGAAAAAAACAGACGGACATTTGTCATACACATGACATGAAGCAAACAAGGCCTCAAGTTTATGATCATCTATTCTAGTAAATTTTCTCAGAAGTGAGAGGATTCAAGGGTCAATGAAAAATACGAGTGTCGTTTATCAAGTCTGTCTATTTATTAAAATTCAAAGAAAAGAACTGTTTACTCAACGATCAAGTTCACTCGCATACGACTATTCAGCCGGCTGTCAGAAAAGGGAATGGGTTTTGAGCTGTGCGCGAAGTCCGCTTGGCGCTGCTTGCAGCACCACAACACTCCCTCCCAAATAGCTCCACAACATTCTTCTATTGAAGACTGATTCCAATTTTCGGTATCTTCGCCGACCCTGAACATTAGGATACCTGTATAGCGTTCTCTACGCTGCTCCGGTCTTATTCCATTCATTTGTTGACTCCTGAAACAGAAGAAAAACGTGATCGAATACTAATAAATAATAGTTTGTTAACTGTCTGTTCACTATTCATAATTCGGTCTTCCAAATTTTCATGCAGTGCTAAGGGCAGAGGCCTTGTGAAAATATCAGCTATCTGCTCCTTCGAACATACCCATGAGTGATCTCTTACAGTCTCCAAATCTAGAATCAGAGTACCATTCCATCTCATTAGTCTCACCTTTGTGAATCAGACTCACTAGGAGACCGCTTGGATGCGGGTCACCAATCTTGACCAAAATTTTTTTCCTGGTTCCTGGTGGCCATAGTAGAGAGAATCCATAATTTTAGGGTCCAACGCTCCCAAACTTCCAAGATATTAATTTATGTATCCTGGGTGGAGCTGTTGTTTTCGTCCCAAATGACAATATGTCATCTGAGACGTATTTCCCTGACTGCACTGCACTTTCACTGTTCTCACTTGAACACCACATCACATTCTATCCTAGAAAACATATAAAAGGAGTAAATAGCGTGTACATGCAACAAATCTTACTTTCATGTCTTACTCACATAGAGTAAAACATGAAATATATGGAAAAATCAACGATTATTGACTTTTCACTCTGTGCTTGGATACTGAAGCAATAATAACATGTATCCAAGCACAAAGACAACAAATGCAGTATAATTGGACGACCATTCAGTGTCAGAATTGATTTTCACTCATGAAAACTTCAATTCTAACTGACTGAGTTACCGACTTTGCGCTGCAGGTTACCATAGGCGTCGTTTGTAAACACCATGTTTAGCTGGACATGTGATGTGTACTCATCAGGTAGACATTGCTTACTCACAACAGTTTGAGTAATTGTAAGGAAAGTTTCCAGATTAATTTCCACCACAGTGTTCACCTGCAAGTTTGGAGCTTCATCGTGTGCAGCAGCTGATGGATTTTCATTCAAGAGGCAAGGGAATTAAGATAAGTAAACTTAGCCTTTGCCTTTCTTCATATATTTTTGAAAGATGTTTCTTTGTGATAATTTTTGTGTTCCAGGTAAGCTGTACAGGGCCAGAAGTTGTATTGAAGCGAAAAGAAGACTGTGACTAGATAAGTCTTAATATAATCGGTTATAGTATAATATTGGTCGACACATGTTCAGAATTGAAGTTTTCATGAGTGAAAATCAATTCTGACACTGAATTGTCGTCCACTGTTACTAGATTTGTTGTCTTTGTGCTTGGATACATGTTATTATTGCTTCAGTATCCAAGCACAGAGTGAAAAGTCAATAATCGTTGATTCTTCCATATATTTCATGTTTTACTCTATGTGAGTAAGACATGAAAGTAAGATTTGTTGCATGTACACGCTATTTACTCCTTTTATATGTTTTCTAGGATAGAATTTGATGTGGTGGTCAAGTTGGAACAGTGAAAGTATAGTGCAGTGAGGGAAATACTTCTCAGATGACATATTGTCATTTAGGACGAAAACAACGGCTCCACCCAGGATACATAAATTAATATCTTGGAAGTTTGGGAGCGTTGGACACTAAAATTCTGAATTCTCTCTACTATGGCCACCAAAAACCAGGAAGAAAATTTTGGTCAAGATTGGTGACCCGCATCCAAGCGGTCTCCTAGTGAGTCTGATTTACAAAGGTGAGACTAATGAGATGGAATGGTACTCTGATTCAAGATTTGGAGACTGTAAGAGATCACTCATGGGTATGTTCGAATGAGCAGATAGCTGATATTTTCACAAAGCCTCTGCCCTCAGCACTGCATGAAAATTTGGAAGACCGAATTATGAATGGTGAACAGACAGTTAACAAACTATTATTTATTAGTATTCGATCACGTTTTTCTTCTGTTTCAGGAGTCAACAAATGAATGGAATAAGACCGGAGCAGCGTAGAGAACGCTATACAGGTATCCTAATGTTCAGGGTCGGCGAAGATACCGAAAATTGGAATCAGTCTTCAATAGAAGAATGTTGTGGAGCTATTTGGGAGGGAGTGTTGTGGTGCTGCAAGCAGCGCCAAGCGGACTTCGCGCACAGCTCAAAACCCATTCCCTTTTCTGACAGCCGGCTGAATAGTCGTATGCGAGTGAACTCGATCGTTGATTTAACAATTCTTTTCTTTGAATTTTAATAAATAGACCAGGAAAAAAATGTTCGGGCCACCATTTTCCAATTTTCATATGCAGCTTCTTTCAAACTCAGAGTTTTCTGCAGTTCTGCATCGCAATCTGTCTCTTCTCTGTCTCTTCTTTTTCGATTGGTAACTTGAGAGGTTTCCATTGGCGTCTTTTATTTTGGCAATTTATCAAGACTGAATTTTTTTCAGGATTTCATCAACATAAGGTTCCTGGCTTAACTCCACCAATTTATTTATTCTGTCTCTTTTAACTGATATGCCCAGGAACTGTTTAGGCTCACCTAGATCAGTCACACCAGTGAATTTTGTATCCCATCTTTAGGGGCTACAGGCAATCCATACAATGCCTTCTCCAGCAAACAAATCATGTTCATTTGTTCTTGTTTCGAATGTACAGTTCCCTCTGGAATTTCCATCAGGACTTCTCTTTCCAGTGTACCGTTCAATAACGCTGTTTTCACATCCCATTGAATCACTTCTAAGTCCAGTCTTTTTATTATTGGAAACAGTGCCCGAACCAGTGGGAGTCTAGATACTAGTGCATACATCTCACTGGTTACTAGCCAGAATCACTCACTCGCTATCGCTCGCTCGTGTCTTTCATTTGCTCTATCAAGAATAAAGAAAAATAATGAAATTTTTCTTCGAATTATTGGTGAATAATTCAAAGTATCTACGGACGCTTTTACATCAACATGTATCTCACCTCTAGGCTATCAAAAATAAGGTCCCGATGTCTGATTTGAGATGTCAATTGTTACCTCATTCCAAAGCTTTGTCTTT
Organism: Aphelinus atriplicis; assembly: GCA_020882685.1. NCBI lineage: Eukaryota > Metazoa > Arthropoda > Insecta > Hymenoptera > Aphelinidae > Aphelinus > Aphelinus atriplicis. Next base: position 50,321,950 of record CM037074.1, on the reverse strand, counting down.
GAGGAAGTAAAATAACATAATCAGAAATAGATTTTGTTATGATCATGAATTTTCGTCAAACCTCGAGAAATATCAATGGAAATAAATATAATTTCTACTATATTGCATCTTATTACTATATTACAACTTAATAACTTTCACCATGGAAACATGCAAATTTCTCATAAAATTAACGCCCACGCATCGACATTTTTCCATTTTTCACGATGGAAACGGGGAGCGCTCAATCAGCTATATCTATTCGTCAGATCAGAATTTCCGTCACGACGCTGATTCGTAGATTTTTTAACGATTTATGTTGCTCAACTTGCTAAAAGTCAGTTTTCACATATTTCTTGCACACGCATCGATTTTTCCAAAATTCTTCATTTCTTTCAAATATCAAGTATTTTTTCAAACGAATTCTAAATTTTTACAAATTGAAACACCGAATTTTAAGTACATACTTCACGCCCATGCATCAATATTTTCAATTTTTTCATGATGAAAAATTGAAGCGCTCAATGAGCTCTAACGATCCCTCTAATCGATATTTTCATCAAGACGCTGTTTCATAAATTTTTTTAACGGATTATGCGGTACAACTTGAAAAAAGTCAGTTTTTTCCATATTTCATGCACACGCAACAATTTCTCTAAAATTTTCGCCATGGATATGAAAGCCCATTCCATGTTCTTTCGATCAAACATACTCAAAATCGAACCAGACATTAATCTCACGTATTTTTCTGAATGCATAAAAATTACATAGTAAACCACTAATTTTCAATGACATACTCCACGCACACGCATCGACATTTTTAGATTTTTAACAAAGAAAAATTGAAGCGCTCAATGAGCTCTATCGATACCTCTGATCAGAATTTTCATCACGACGCTGTTTCATACATTTTTCTAACGGTTTATGCAGCACAACTTGACAAAAGTCAGTTTTTTCCATATTTCACGCCCACGCATCGATTTCTCCGAAATTCTCCTCATGGATATTCAAGCCCATCCGATGTTCTTTCCATCGAACATACCCGACATTTCACCAAATCATAATCTCACGTATTTATCTGAAAGCATAAAAATAGCAAAGTAAACCACCAATTTTCAATCACATACTTCACGCCCACGCATCAATATTTTTGAATTTTTCACGATGAATAATTGAAGCGCTCGATGAGCTCTAACGATCCCTCTAATCGATATTTTCATCAAGACTCTGTTTCATAAATTTTTTTAACGGATTATGCGGTACAACTTGAAAAAAGTCAGTTTTTTCCATATTTCATGCACACGCAAGAATTTCTCTCAAATTCTCTCCATGGATATTCAAGCCCATCCGATGTTCTTTCGATCGAACATACCCGACATTTCACCAAATCATAATCTCACGTATTTATCTGAAAGCATAAAAATCGCAAAGTAAACCACCAATTTTCAATCACATACTTCACGCCCACGCATCAATATTTTTGAATTTTTCACGATGAATAATTGAAGCGCTCAATGAGCTCTATCGATACCTCTAATCAGAATTTTCATCACGACGCTGTTTCATATATTTTTTTAATGGTTTAGCGGCACAAGTTGACAAAAGTCAGTTTCTTCCATATTTCTCGCCCACGCATCATTTCTTCCAAAATTCTCTCCATGGATATTCAAGCCCATCCGATGTTCTTTCGATCAAACATACCCGACATTTCACCAAATCATAATCTCACGTATTTATCTGAAAGCATAAAAATCGCAAAGTAAACCACCAATTTTCAATCACATACTTCACGCCCACGCATCAATATTTTTGAATTTTTCACGATGAATAATTGAAGCGCTCAATGAGCTCCATCGATACCTCTAATCAGAATTTTCATCACGACGCTGTTTCATATATTTTTTTAATGGTTTATGCGGCACAAGTTGACAAAAGTCAGTTTCTTCCATATTTCTCGCCCACGCATCATTTCTTCCAAAATTCTCTCCATGGATATTCAAGCCCATCCGATGTTCTTTCGATCAAACATACCCGACATTTCACCAAATCATAATCTCACGTATTTATCTGAAAGCATAAAAATCGCAAAGTAAACCACCAATTTTCAATCACATACTTCACGCCCACGCATCAATATTTTTGAATTTTTCACGATGAATAATTGAAGCGCTCAATGAGCTCCATCGATACCTCTAATCAGAATTTTCATCACGACGCTGCTTCATATATTTTTTTAATGGTTTATGCGGCACAAGTTGACAAAAGTCAGTTTTTTCCATATTTCTCGGCCACGCATCATTTTTTTCGAAATTCTCTCCATGAATATTCAAGCCCATCCGATGTTCGTTTGATCGAACATACCCGACATTTCACCAAATCATAATCTCACGTATTTATCTGAAAGCATAAAAATTGCAAAGTAAACCACCAATTTATATGGAATAAACCAATAAAGTAAATAACCAATTTATTTAACCACAAATTCATATAGAATACGCCCACGCACCAATATTTTAAAATTTTAGAACATGAATTATGGAAGCGCTCAAGCTCCTGTATCGATCTGCTGGAACAAATTTTCCACACACACCACAACTTGAATTTTTCAAATTTTTTTTTCTATGGAAATGAAGTCCTTGTTCCCACCTTCCGATCCGCAATACAAAAGATACTTCAAAACTGTATAATTTTGGTTTTGCATCATCAAGAAAATTGACGAAAATTTTTTTTTTCACCACACCATTTTCGTTCACATAGAATACGCCAACGCATCAATATTTTCAAATTTTTCAATATGAATTATGGAAGCGCTCAAGCTCCTCTATCGATCTGCTCGAACGAATTTTCGAAAAATCAACCCTTTGTACGTTTTTAAAGGGGGGTCCCACCCGGACATCGGTAAAAAAATTTTTAAATTGTCCGTACGCCCACCGCAACTTGAATTTTTCAAAATTTTTTTTCTATGAAAATGTAGCCCTCAATCTCACCTTTCGATCCGTCATACTGAATGTACATCGAAACTGTATAATTTTGGTTTTGCATCATCAAGAAAAATTGACGAAAATTTGTTTTTTCACCACACCATTTTCGTTCTCATAGAATACGCCCACGCATCAATATTTTCAAATTTTTCAATATGAATTATGAAAGCGCTCAAGCTCCTCTATCGATCTGCTGAAGAATTTTCTCACCCGAAGCGCTCAAGCTCAAAATTTTTTTCTAGCCTCTATCCACCTTCGATCCGTCATACTGTACTCGAAACTGAATTTTGGTTTTTTCAAGAAAATTGAAAAATTTTTTTTTCACCCATTTTCGTTCACATAGTACGCCACGCATCATATTTTCAAATTTTTCAATATGAATTTGGAAGGGTCCCACCCGGATTTTCGAAAAATCAACCCGGTACTTTTAAAGGGGTCCCACCCGGAATGGTAAAAATTTTTAAATTGTCCGTACGCCCACCGCAACTTGAATTTTTCAAAATTTTTTTTCTATGAAAATGTAGCCCTCAATCTCACCTTTCGATCCGTCATACTGAATGTACATCGAAACTGTATAATTTTGGTTTTGCATCATCAAGAAAAATTGACGAAAATTTGTTTTTTCACCACACCATTTTCGTTCTCATAGAATACGCCCACGCATCAATATTTTCAAATTTTTCAATATGAATTATGAAAGCGCTCAAGCTCCTCTATCGATCTGCTCGAACGAATTTTCGAAAAATCAACCCTTTGTACGATATTAAAGGGGGGTCCCACCCGGACATCGGTAAACAATTTTTTAAATTGTCCGTACGCCCACCGCAACTTTAATTTTTCAAAATTTTTTTCTATGTAAATGTAGCCCTCTATCTCACCTTTCGATCCGTCATACTGAATGTACATCGAAACTGTATAATTTTGGTTTTGCATCATCAAGAAAAATTGACGAAAATTTGTTTTTTCACCACACCATTTTCGTTCACATAGAATACGCCCACGCATCAATATTTTCAAATTTTTTAATATGAATTATGGAAGCGCTCAAGCTCCTCTATCGATCTGCTCGAACGAATTTTCGAAAAATCAACCCTTTGTACGATATTAAAGGGGGGTCCCACCCGGACATCGGTAAAAATTTTTTTAAATTGTCCGTACGCCCACCGCAACTTGAATTCTTCAAAATTTTTCTTCTATGTAAATGTAGCCCTCAATCTCACCTTTCGATCCGTCATACTAAATGTACCTCGAAACTGTCATATCATTGTTTCCGAGAGCAAGAAAGGTGAACCAGAAAAATGTACGGATCCATTTTATTATTATGTAGATGTAGATGTAGATGAAGATTACTTCATCAAGATATTTATTGTCCTCACACCAGTTATAAATAGTTATCCAACATTTCCATAGTAGTAGGTGATGGATTTCCATTTTCGTGAGTTATATCTGCTGGCGAATAAAGAGCTGGTCAAGTCATCCGTCTTAAGTTATACTGATTATCTCACAATTGTCGGATACTAAAATCACCCTCTGAAGTGTCAATGATGGTTACACTTATAACATATTTAGACGTCTCCTCCTGTGGACTTGTGCATATTTATATAAGATGTTATGGTCGAAAAAGATCCAACACGTCAACTGGAATTCACTGTGCTGTAGAAGTCTTCTACTTGCTCATTCATAATCATATTGAGAGACAATCTATTATTGGCGAGAACTTATTTTCTCATCTTGTATGACGAGAGCTTGCCAACTATGGCCCGTATGAAAATACTGAGCAGTTGTGGCCTTCTAACATGATTCACATCTACTTTTTAACTGCAAAAAAAATGTTTAAATAGATTCACTAACCAATCAATGAATAACCTCGAATCAAATTTTTACAAAGATTAAGAAAATGATTTACCTTGAGAAGTATATCAGCATCTGCAAACAGGTTAGTCCATGTCAAATAATTCCATCCATTTAGAGTCGGATTAGCAAAGCTGCTGAAGTAGCTAAGATGCTGTCCAGCACATTTGAACTTTTCATCTCGACTGCCCGCGTTATGATTTTGCCTAGCCCATGCAGTTACTGTCGTATACGATGAGACGATACTTCTATGATGTTATGACCCAGCCTTGCCCCGCTCATTTTTGAAATTTTCGAATGACACGAATCGTACGGTAACGATGCGCATCTTCCCACATGCTACCCGAGTTGCGCCGAGAAGCGACATTCGGATTGAGCGTACATATGTGAGTGTAAGAATGCGCTGATTGAGACGCATCCATGCAACGCATGACAAGTTGCAGGTAGTGCACAAGAATCACGAGGACAGCTCGCATTTTTGTGCAGCGGCCCAACGTTGAAAGATACGAATGTCAGCTATAAGATATTCTCTTATCCGCCTGCGGGAAGCCACGAGCAGCCAGCAGGCGCTCGTGCGGGAATGTTCTTTTGTAAGTGCGCAGCTCCGAATTAGTTAGAAACGGCCGAGGGAGATCTTCTCATCGGCACGTATAAGTTAACGAGTAGCCAGTGGGCACTTCAGCGAGAACGAACGAATGAATGTGTAGACGAATGTAATGAAACCCACATGCAATGAAATTATGATTGTTCGCTAGGAAATAAGTAATTGATCTGGCAAGAACAGCATGCTTCGCGCCCTGAGAGTGCATCTTGACGTGACGTCACGACGCTTATGAAAGAAGTGGCCGCGGCGGACAGGATGGAGTTGATCCGTGATAATCACGGATGCCACACGAGTGGCCAGACATGGAGCACGCGAGCGGCGCAGCTCTCCCGCGAACGCGTAGTATTATTATGTCTATTTCCGATGAACAACATTTTTGTATAATGATCCGAACACGCAGAAGCAAGAGTTAATTATAGAAATTAGATCCTTAATAAAGGTTTAGTGCTCGTGCATATGAAGAGAGTTTATTTGCAACACCCTCCCCCACGCTTTATTCCACCCGAGCCGATGCGCATTTACGGCCCAGCGTGCCACAGACTACTCGGCTGCCACGCTGCCAAGCTCCAGTCAATTACGGAGGTGTCGGTTGCGACAAGAAACATTTTCACCAATTTAGGGGTATTTCGCGCATCCACCTCTTTTAATAACGGTCGGGCTTTTACAATAATATTATATATATATATATATATGGATGATTCTTTGTCAATTGAGTGAGAAAAAAAATCCAAAACTCTGAAATTTTTTTTGGAATCTCTTCGGGGTCCCATGATTTTTTTGGTCCCTATAACCTATGCTGCCAGAGATCCAAAGTTGCCATTTTCCCAATATTTGCCATATTATACCTGTCTTCAAACATTATTTCCACCCATTGAATGATCTCTGGGCAAAAAGGTCATGATAACATTTTTCACTGGTAATTACTTAAAGGTTAAAAAAAAATATGCCCAAGTCCCACGGTGGTCATATGAGCATCATGTAGGTCACTTTAGCACTCTAAATTAAGTAAAAGTTTTTTTCGATCACCCGGATCAGGATCTCAGACCAACCAAAAGTTGGCTTATTATGTTAACAAAGTATCAAGAGTAGTTTCAGAGTGAGCATATTCTCTGATTGCCCATATTAAACCAATATATGCGTGACCTTCGTCTTTGCAATGGCCAGAGATACATTCACGGGTCCGTCAAAGGGTTGACGTCTAACTAGTCCGATTCTGTTTCCCAGTATAGACCCAAAAATCTTTCCTCTCGCTCAACCATGGCTGTTATGGCAACGACTCGCGATCTCGTGTTCTCTGCTACGCTTTGGATGGCTCGGAAATCGTTTCAGGCCCATCATATCTTCTGACTCTTCTATTTCCATTGCGTTCATAAAATAATCATCCATGTACATGTTGTCGACGATGGATTTTGCGGCCTTCGGTGAAAATCTCGTGAATCTAGCTGCGTTCGTGTTTTTCACAAAAATCGCGCTGCACAGAGATGATTTCGCACCGAAAATGAGTTCACGCATTTTGTACGTACTAGGTTCTTCGTTCCGATCTCTCCCGCCGAAGAAAAAACGTATATGTCGCTGATCTCTCCCTCTACCGCGCATCCATATTGTCTAAATCGCATGAACACGCCTATCAGTGATTCGATCAGATCCACACCTGTATCAACTTGGTCGTTAAAGCTAACTTCGCGCGTTTTTGCCGCGGCGTCGAACACTAGACGAACTTTCCCCGGCTTGTTCTTGTTTTGCACGCCGAAATGTGGGAGGTACCATACTTGGGGACTTGGTTCGTGCTCCTCGATTTTATGCGCATTACCCTCGTTGATCAGTCGATGCATCTTTTTGTTATAGAGATTGACGTACGCGGAGTCGCGATCTGGTTCGTTCTCGACCGCGATTTCTCTACTATCTATGTCAGGCGCGTCACACTCTTTCTATAAGAGGCCCGTTTTCCATGCCTTTCTGTTTTTTTGCGTGATATCCACAAGAATTTTGAGAGCGCTCTCGCAGATTGTTTTTTTGCTCGCGCTTCTATAATACCAAGGCTTTTGAAACGGAAAAAATGCTGGATCAGATCGTCCAGTTCCTATCATCGCAACACTCGTTAGATTCTTGCTCTGAACAAAACGCGGTTTGAGCGGACACATATTCATTATGTGAGTCATTTTGCACTCTAAGTAACCGTAAGCTACTCATCCGAGAGCGAAAAAGAAGTTTGCCAGCTCTACATTTGATATTTCCCATGTCTCGATTGTTTTCAAGAAATGCTAGTTATCATGCCCTAACAGGATTCTTGGTCGCGCGTCATGGTACGGAAGTGAATGAGCCTTGCGGTTGCTTCATCGACAGACGTTCCACGTTAACTTGCGTGGAAGCCTCAATGGACCGGCCGTAGATCTACTGGCTGGATAATCCGATGTCGTCGGTCCGACGGATGATGTGCAGCGTTGTCTCGTCATCTTGCTCGACATCGTCGAGCAGCTCTTCTTTGACGATTGTCTCCTGGTTGCTCCGCCTGCACGTCTGGACATGGTTGCCGATTTTCAACGGCCGCTTCTTGGTCGTTGGTTCACGGCCTCTCTTCGTCTGCCCGACTTCGCCTTGCACTGCTTGGTCGACGATAGGCTGCGTTTTTCTCTCTACTTGCGCCATGTCGTTAGTAAATGAAGCAAGTAGATTCCACACTCACAAACACTTGAACTATTGCCACTATCATACAATCACCAGTTGCTACCAATTTTCAATTATTCGTAGTTTTCTGACCGACGCACCAGTTGTTCCGTGTGAGAAATCAGGGTAGCGCTGAATGGAGGTGATGAGCAGAATTTTGGATAAATTCGGCGTTTTATTTGTAGAGTATAATTGGGTGGTTCAGTGTATATTTCAAAACAGATTCCGTACACTCAAATTTCGAACTGACTTCGCGCCTCTATATGAAACAAAAAAACTCTAGTGCCCGGGTGCCTGAGGAGCCGCTGGCCAAGTAAGCCGATGGGCTGGCTGTCCCCGCGCACTGACCTCCCCTACCCTCTCTCCTTCACCATTCTTTCAAACTGCGGGGAAGAGGGAGGCAGCCCTCGCTGTCTTTTCTCCTTTCACTGCCCTCTCGCACGGCCGAGAGCGTCTCTGCAGGCTCCCGGTCGGTGTTTCTGCCTCTGGCACAGACATCAGCCCGCCTTTCCCAAGCGCACCTGACATACAACTGACCGTGCTTATATCTACGCTGAATCACGCTGGAGTAATTTGAAAAATGTCTACGCAGTTTTATTGGAAAGTCGTGACATATATGTGACGAAGAACAAATCTTGCGTCACGCCTCACATGCTACATACATATCTACTGTCTTTTACACTTTAGATTCAGAGTTAGACGCGTGATATCGCGAGGCAGATGCCAATGCAGCGTGAAAGGATGAGCGATGAACGATTGAAGTTTTCTGATCCGTCGCGCCTACTGTCGGAAGCGTCTATCTGGCGCGCGCTCGGCCGCGCCGCGGTCAGACCCCGGAACCTTATTGCCGTGCGTTTGGCACCTAGAGCAAACAGGGGTAAAACGATTCCGGCGCGCAGAGTCTCCGGTCTCCTGCAAACTATACTCCACAGGGAACGCGCCGTGTAGCCGTTACCACCTGCACGTGCTGCTCATTTGGGACTTCATGGTTCGCAGCTGCTCAACTCATCGCGTGCACGGCCTTCGTAACGCCTACTTGTTCGCGCTTATAAAGTGTCCGACGAACGAATGGTTTGATTACCGCCTTTTGAGAGATTTGCGCTGGGCTTTATCTTTCAAGACGGTATTCCGGCCGTGACAACGTTGCTGTTCTGAACAATAGTTATATAAATCAAGTTACACATTTCAGATAATTTTGTCAATGGTGAGACGAGAAAGCATTGAATATAGGTGAATTGATATGCAGTGCATTAATATTTGATGACAGATCATGCAACAAGTGCTCTAAGGTTTACTTGGAAAATATAATAGTTCTATATAGAGCTAATCATGCTAGTTGGATACTTGTCAATTGATGGTAGATTTCGATATTTTCTCATGTCATCATTGAACGAATAAACTGAAAAATATAACGATAGTGTGTTGGTAAGAATATCCATCGGAATGATACATCTGTATTGCCAAAAACTATATTAGATTTGAATCATATTATTATCACACATGCATTTGAATAGACTGAAATTGAACTAACGATTTAAAATTTCTTTTGACATAAACAAATTCAGCTGAATAAGGATTCATTTAACAAAGAACTATAGGATATGGAACATCCTTGTCGTCAACGTATACCTTTTCCAAAGGTAAATGTTTTACTATGAGAAAGAAAATTGCTTAAGGTGTATTTTATCAATATTCTCACGTTTTATATGAATCTAATGCTCAACCCCTTCAAAATCATATTAGTTAAGTACTTGACATGTATTTTTGATCTGAGTACTTTCCCATCTTAACATTAGCAGCTACAAATATTGAGTGTAACTTGAAAAATATTCGTTCTTCAGTAGGATCATCATACAAGTTGGATACTTGGCATTTGATGCTTGATTTCAATGCTTTTTTGTCTCAACATTGACGAAATAATCTGAAATGTGTAACTTGTATCATATAACTATATGTGATATTACTTCATATGAAATTCATCAATTCGAAATCCGCAGCAGAGAAACATGAAGCAGAAAGGAAGCTTCATATTTTGTAATTATCATCTCAAATGCATTCAAACAGACAAAGATTGATCAGACATTTCTAAATTATAATCTACTCAAGAAAATTCAGTCGTCAAGGAATTTATTAAACAACGAACCACAGAACATGGAACATACTTGTTGTCAACGTGAACCTTCTTTAAAGGTCGATCTTCAATTATGAAAAAGAAATCCGCTTATGGTGTACTTTAACATATTTAAACCATTGTGACGTGGTTTGTATAAGGGCCACTCGAACGCCCCTGTACGATCGCGAGTTCGATCGCGATCGGACTGGCGCCAGCGCTCCCGCACGGCGCCTCACAGAGTCAGCAATTTGGACCGGCTAGAAATGAGAAGAGCGCCTTTGTGTGTTGGCGTCACGTGACTGACGGATAAGACTCGGGCAGTTAGTTGTATTTCCGTCGAGGTAACGAACAGGCCAAATTCGACCGACTGCTCCCCAAGTCTCAATCCGGATCACCTTCACGACAACTGATATTGCCCGTGTGCTTCGGCCACCGGTAAGCCTCCTGTCCTCACCTAGGTTGCTGCTGGGTCCACGACGTTGCCCCGTCCACTGCGATCCCTTGTAATCCCTTTGGGGAATAATTATAACTCCCACCCGGGGAGCAGTGCCGACCGACGTATTAATGCCACAGGCCTCATATTTGTACTTGAGTTAAATAAACCAAACTGTTGTTACCTGATCATGCATAGAAGTCGTGGATTCTCCTTACACCAAAGATCCCATCCCTAGGTTAACGAGCCTCAGCCGGGCTCCCACGTGCGTTCGTGCACATAACCCCCCTTGCAGCTAGCTCTGCAGCCAGTCTCGACTCGACGAGCGCCGTCCTCTAGGCGGCTTCCCCATCGCGGAGCTCGTCGAGACGAGCAGTCTCGGCCCCTGGAGCAAAGTTGGAGGGTATACTCTAAATCCTGTCACATTCATGTAACTATTGTACTATACCTCTAAAACAAATCAAGTACTTGACATGGATTTGTGATTGAACTACTTTCCCATCTTAAGAAATTGTTCTGGATTAGAATTCGATAACAGCTACGATAATTAAGTATTCATTCGGAATTTCCATTCTGTAGTAGGATTATGATACTAGTTATATACTTGGCATTTGATGCTTTCTTGTATCACCATTGACAAATCATCTGGAATGTATAACTAGATTTGATATTGCTTTGTAAGCAATTTATTAAGCTGAATATAACCAAAACAGAAAGATATTGCTTTGATAGTGGATTCCAGATCGAAGTGTAGCAAACTTTTTGAAGAAAGGTTTAACTAGTTCACGAGTAAAGAATGGTTTCATAGAAGGTATGTATTGGGTAACAGAGCTACCTAACTTGGGGCATGTTGAAGTAGAGAAATTCATTTACGTCCGGGCGGTAGCGAAGTGCCAACTTTGCGTCCTAGCGTTTGAAAAGAATGACACTTTTCTGTCGCGGGGTACGAAAGATATTATTTGCACCTTGCTCATCTAGACTTTTTCGGCACGCGCAGAATTGTACGTTTTTCGGGCCAAAATCGCCTCACCTCGCTCGGGTGTATGATATACTATTATATTAGTCCTTCCAAGATCAAGTTCATTTCATCCTTTTTGGCCCATTCAACTATTCTCACAAGTTCACATATAATATGATGCGCTCTGTAATTCTATCCTCAATATTCACGTACACATTCTCATTGTATTGGTCTCACGTCAAATTATATTTTTTCTCTATTATACATCGATTCATGATGGACCAGTACTACCCAAAGCTGAGCAGGTGGAAGTACAGAAAGAAACTAGTTCATATTTGTCATCGCAAGTTCCAGTATATTTCAGTATCTATCAAGAACTTGTACTTTTTATTGGAAAGGGTTTCTTATGCATAGCGTTGGCGAAGCATACGTCAGCGTAGCTGAACAGCCAACAAGCTAGAAAGGTAAGAGTGAGAGAGACAGAGAGAACGCGATATCACCGCCACGGTGCGGCAGTTACAGGTGCCATGCGTGAATCAGAAGTGTGTTCTCCGCACGAACCCGAAACAGGAGCCGTTGATGAGCGACCCAAGGGCCACTCCTCTTGTGACCACCTTCATACACCAATCGCGCTTCAGGACGTCCCTAGCATTTCTGTGAGCTACCTAAGCTGACGCAGCCTGGCAGCCCCAATCCAGCACCCGTCTTAGGATTTTAGTATATATATCGCAATAGCCTGAGGATGTCCCTCGAGCTGGTAGGTTGTGCGAGGTGAACTGCGACTGTTAATTGAGCTGAGGGTGATGCGGGAAACTGAAGGTTCTCCGGTTCACGTGGAGAGAAGAAGGATTCGTTACAGAGGCAGATAAGACGGGTGACTCTTTTCAATTCAAGTAATCAAACTTCGAACGCATCGTAATGCACTTGTTTGCGCAGAGGGCTGCCCGACCTTTAGGGTCGGATATTTGCTCGCTTGCGATTGAAAAATGTCGCTTTTCACTCGTCGGTACTTTGTCCGCTCATGCCGCGGGATCGGCATGCGGAAGCTCGACTTCCGGTACACATTTTCACTATTTCGCTGGGAGGCTTGGTTCGTCGGTGGCCACGCGCGCGGGCTATACTAGCTCGAATGACTGGCTGGGGATGTCTTGAGAGGTTCAAGGTCCATGGACGGGTATAGCCTATTGGGGTCGTGCGGGCTTGAGGTGCACGACACGTATAACACGTACGTAGGCTCGCGCGCGCTCGTGAGTCACGAGGTCTCGGCACGGTATCAGCTCTAAGGACTGAAGAGACTGGTAACGCGTCCGATTTAGATGGAAGTCGGTGATGAACTTATTCGCCTCGTGGGCAGATGAGGCGCGTTCCGGCTGACCCTTCTCTCTCTCTCTCTCTCTCTCTCTCTCTCTCTCTCTCTCTCTCTCTCTCTCTCTCTCTCTCGCTCTCTGCTGTTTGCCCTTTACATAAGTGATGTGGCTAGACATTTCCCTGCTGATATTAAGTATATTGTCTATGCTGATGATCTTCAGGTGTATCTCTAGTGCAACCTATCAGACCTTGACGCGACGCTTGAGTTCTCGCATCGCTGAGTGGGCCGCTCTTAATCATCTCAAACTCAATGTTGAAAATATTATGCAGTGCACCCTCCATTGTTCCAAATATGTATAAGTTGTCGATCTTTGAGGGCCAATTCAGAGTGAAGTGGAAAAGGGAAAATTCACAAAATCCACCACATATTTATTTAATGCGACGTTTCGCCAGTTAGGTTCACTGGCCTCATCAGGCTAAAAATTTATTACACAAAAAACACGTAATAAATAATACAATTTAAGTACAAAAAAGTGAAGTAACAATTAAATATTCTTTCTCACCAGTTTTGAATGAAAAACTGTTACTTCGTCGATTGTTTTGTACTTAAATTGTATTATTTATTACGTGTTTTTTGTGTAATAAATTTTTAGCCTGATGAGGCCAGTGAACCTAACTGGCGAAACGTCGCATTAAATAAATATGTGGTGGATTTTGTGAATTTTCCCTTTTCCACTTCACTCTGGATTGGCCCTCAAAGATCGACAACTTATACATATTTTCAATGTTGAAAAAACCAAAGCAATTGTTTTTGGCACTAGCTACTACGTGAATCAATTCTCTAAATCGGCACATAACCACTTCATAGTGATAAATGGCACCCTGGTTCCAATTAAATCTTCTGTACGCGGCCTTGGTGTGGTGCTCGGCGCTAAACTGGATTGGAGGCTGCATGTTCTTTCCATCTGCAAAAAAGCCAACTTGCTCATGTACCGCTTCCACCATTTCAGGCACAGCACCACCCTTGCGCTCAGAAAGCACCTTATTCAGGCGCTTTTGTTTCCCATGGCAGACTACTGCTCTCTAGTGCTCTTTGACCTTTCCGATGAACAGGATCACCTTATTCAGCGTTCCCTCAATACGAGAATCAGATATATCTATGGTGTAAAGAGACGCGGGCACATCACTCTCTACAGTCACTCTCTTCTCGACTTGTACTCTCTACAAAATCCTGGCTAGTGGTAGTCCATCCTACCTTGTGAATCGCTATCAGTTAAACACTAGCCAGAGGCCTGTAAGGGGTGTGTGCCAAAGGCCTCTTGTCGTCCCCCCGTTCAGACTGGAGTCGACCAGGAACTCATTCTACATTAGTTCAACCTAAATTTGGAACAATCTTCCCACTCACATTCGCACCATCAACTCATTCGCCATGTTCAAGCACCACATCTTCAAATTTATCTTTGACCGTGAAGGTATCACTCTTAGTACTTAAATCATTCCATCTACCTCATTTATATACTGTTTTTCATGCATCCGCACTGCACACGTTCACTCTTACACACCTACCCTCACCACTTCACCTACTTTTAGGCAATTCTGTATCTTATATTTGTTTTTTTTATCCTATGTATACTTTATTCCACTGTTAATTCATTGTACAACACAATGTACATGTAATAAAATAAACTTATCTAATCTAATCTCTCTCTCTCTCTCTCTCTCTCTTTCTCTGCCCCTGTCAGCTGATGTTGTTTTAACAGGTCTTTCACCTGATCCTGCCACTGATTTGCGGAAGCTGGCCTTTGCCGCCCTGCACACTATTTACGACGAATTTCAGCAGCACAACATCGTATTGGCTAGGCTGCTGAAGCCGCGCGCTTCGACTGGCCGGCCGTATCCTCAGGCGCCCCTTCCCCTCCCTGCTGGTGCGGCTGCCACGGGTGGGACTGCTGGTGCTGCCCCCCTCCCCCGGCACAAAATCGAGTATCGATAGCTGTGACCCTCATATCTCCCGGACTCGTCAATGTCATCATCAAAAAAAAAATTAGTTTGAGGAGGGTCCATACTACCGCGATTGATCCTGCTCTCCTCCGGAGTGCGGGGGCCAAATCGCCTCATCCACCGAACTTCATTAATGTGAATGAGTTTCTTCCATCTCATGTGTTTAGACTCTACCAGACGGCGCGCTTTAGAATGAGAAATCTTATGACTCGACCCTCTGTCTACCACATGGATGGGAAGATTTTTATCCATTGCAAGGATGAAGCGCCGGTTCCTGTGAGCACTCCGGGGGATGTTGATGCTTTTTTAACACGACAGTCGTCGTAACTGCGTCCAATATAAATGTACAAGAGCAGTGCTGCCTTTCCTACACTTGCACCTTTATTCCTTCCACGCCTAACCTACGTGCACTGCCATTTGCGACTCCGGCGGGTCACTTGGTGTTGGTGGACAATCTGCGAGTCTGTCATTTCAATGCAAACTCGATTATAGCGCACATTGAGAATGTCAGACGTTTTCTGCGATCACAGCCCTTGTTTCATCTGATAGCCGTATCTGAAACCAAACTTGGACCGGATGTGCTAAATGATGACCCTGAAGTCATACTCGAAGACTACACGCTGATCAGGCACGATCGCAGTACCAGGGGCGGTGGCGTCGGACTGTACATCCACCGATCACTGACTACAACGGTCCTCTGTACCTCCACACATGATTGGGCTGATGGCAGGGCTTCTCCGGAATTTCTATTCTGCGAAATTAACTCCTCGAGTGAAACCTTTTTTGCCGGTGTGGTATATCGACCGCCGCATGCTCTTTTCCTTGAAGGGACGGACCTCATCCCCAAGCTCATACTTCATCTGCCGGACTACAGCACCAAAATCCTACAGGGGGATTTTAATGCCAATCAATTGTCCAACTCACCTGATGCCCTTTTCGTTCGCGCCTTACTGGAGCAGCAGTCACTGAGACTGGTGTCTCATGGTGCTACTTTCCATCGTAGAAATGCGAACACCTGGCTTGATCTCTGCATGCTTGACCAAATGGATACCCTGGTAGAATACTGGATGACAGAGACGCCGTTCATAGGTGGCCATGACCTCATCACCGCGACCATTGACCTGAAGGTGAGAAGGCCAGAGAAGTGCACATTCTCTTATAGGAACTTCAAAAAGATTGGATCTGATGATCTCTGCGACTTCCTCACTGGATGGGACTGGACGTGGCTTGAGGTAGTGGCCCGGACCACGGATGATGACGTAAGCCGATTATATGGACACCTACATGCGGCTGTTGACGAATTTGCCCTTCTCAAAACGCTCAAGGTCAATGGGAAAAAACAACCTTGGTTTGACAGTCGCATTGACAGCCTTGACCACAACAGGACCCGACTCTACAGATGGTTTAAAAGAAATAGACTTGATACTGATCTTCACGCTTACAGGGCGGCTCGTGACCTTCTCCACGAAAGTATCAAGAATGCTACACTAGACTTTTACAAATCCAGACTTGAGGGCCTGTCTGACAGCAAGGAGATATGGCGGGAGCTCAGACACCTTGGACTGGTTCCCCAATCCACTAACACTCTAGGCCGATTCAAAGAGGAGGAGATCAACTCTCACTTTACTCAGATCGCTTGCGATCCATTAGCTTCTGATCCGAATGACACTCTTGACCTCCTGCGTAAAGAATTGGCTGAGGATCCCGAATTTAAATTTGAGAATGTCACTGCTAATGAGGTGAAGTTGGCCATTGCACAGTCGCGATCCCAGTCTGTGGGGTTTGATGGTCTTCCTCAGATTTTCATCGCTAAGGCTCTCCTTGTCATCACTCAAATCCTTGTCAGTATTGTTTCCTTGTCACTGGCTGGTTATTGAAGGCTCCCCAATTCCACTGGAGTCCTCGGTGAAGAGCTCATTTACCCACACAGTCTCGTGGCTCAGTTAATAATTTACCGGTCCCACTCATTAGCTTGTCGTAAGTGTGGTGGCAGCAACTCCTGGTCGCGCATCTCGTGGCTCTCCATCTGGCTCCTCAGCTGAGCACTCCCCCCTCTATCGCCTCCGGATTCTGCAGCTAGCTCTTGGACTCCACAGTCGCGCACTCCATTCGCGGCTGAACTCTCCACCCTCTCCCCACTCGCGCGTCGCGACCGGCCCTTTCTCCCCATTCGATTCACACTAAGTAATTAGCATACATGCGATGTGTGCGCGCGCGCGCGTGTGTGTGTGTGTATGAGCACAAACACACACACACACACACACACACACACATATCCTCCCACGCACACTCACACTCACACTCACACACAAACACACACACACACACACACGCGCGCGCGCGCACGCACACATCGCATGTATGATAATTACTTACTAGGAGACCGCTTGGGATGCGGGTCACCAATCTTGACCAAAATTTTTTTCCTGTTTCCTGGTGGCCATAGTAGAGAGAATCCATAATTTTAGGGTCCAACGCTCCCAAACTTCCCAGATATTAATTTATGTATCCTGGGTGGAGACGTTGTTCTCGTCCCAAATGATAATATGTCATCTGAGAAGTATTTCCCTCACTGCACTACACTTTCACTGTTCCAACTTGACCACCACATCAAATTCTATCCTAGAAAACATATAAAAGGAGTAAATAGCGTGTACATGCAACAAATCTTACTTTCATGTCTTACTCACATAGAGTAAAACATGAAATATATGGAAAAATCAACGATTATTGACTTTTCACTCTGTGCTTGGATACTGAAGCAATAATAACATGTATCCAAGCCCAAAGACAACAAATGCAGTATAATTGGACGAACATTCAGTGTAAGAGTTGATTTTCACTCATGAAAACTTCAATTCTGAGCATGTGTCGACCAATATCATACAATAACCAATAATAAAAAAAACTTATCTACTCACAGTTTTCTTCTCACTTCAATGCAGTTTCTGGCTCTGTACAGCATACCTGGAACACAAAAATTATCACAAAGAAACATCTTTCAAACATATATGAAGAAAGAAAAAGGTTAAGTTCACTTATCTGAATTCCCTTGCGTCTTGAATGAAAATCCATTAGCTGCTGCACACTATGAAGCTCCAAACCTGCAGGTGAACGCTGTGGTGGACATTAATCTGGAAACTTTTCTTACAATTACTCAAACTATAGTGAGTAAGCAATCTCTACTTGACGAGTACACATCACATATCAAACTAAATATGGCGTTTACAAACAACGCTTATGGTAACCTGCAGCGCAGTACCTGTGGTACCGACTCCGCCCTGCAGGTTACCATAGGTGTCGTTTGCAAACACAGTCAGTTAGACATGTGATGTGTACTTATCAAGTAGACATTGCTTATTCACTACAGTTTGAGTGATTGTAAGAAAAGTTTCCAGATCAATTTCCACCACAGTCTTCTCCAGCCAGTTTGGAGCTTGATCGTGTGCAGCTGATGAGGATAATTTTTATTCAAGGTGCAAGGGAATTCAGGTAAGTAAACTTAACCTTTTTCTTTCTTCATATATGTTTGAAAGATGTTTCTTTGTGATAATTTTTGTGTTCCAGGTATGCTGTACAGAGCCAGAAACTGCATTGAAGTGAGAAGAAAACTGTGAGTAGATAAGTTTTATTATTATTGGTTATTGTATGATATTGGTCGACACATGCTCAGAATTGAAGTTTTCATGAGTGAAAATCAATTCTGACACTGAATGGTCGTCGAATTATACTGCATTTGTTGTCTTTGTGCTTGGATACATGTTATTATTGCTTCAGTATCCAAGCACAGAGTGAAAAGTCAATAATCGTTGATTTTTCCATATATTTCATGTTTTACTCTATGTGAGTAAGACATGAAAGTAAGATTTGTTGCATGTACACGCTATTTACTTCTTTCATATGTTTTCTAGGATAGAATGTGATGTGGTGGTCAAGTTGGAACAGTGAAAGTGTAGTGCAGTGAGGGAAATACTTCTCAGATGACATATTGTCATTTGGGACGAGAACAACGTCTCCACCCAGGATACATAAATTAATATCTGGGAAGTCTGGGAGCGTTGGACCCTTAAATTCTGGATTCTCTCTACTATGGCCACCAGGAAACAGGAAAAAAATTTTGGTCAAGATCGGTGACCCGCATCTCAAGCGGTCTCCTAGTTAGTGTGAATCAAATGGATGTCTTTATGACGTTGCAGAATGAAGGTGGAAACGTGATGCAGGGGGAAGTGAATTATTGAGACTCATTTTCAGTGGTTTGGGCTGAAAATTTTCTTGAGGGTTCCTCAATACAATGTCCACAAACGTACGTATCGGCTTTGCGATTAGACTTCTAGGAGCCGAGAAAAAAATTCCCAAGTACGTTCTAAAAAATTTAAAATATCTGTTCACAGTGAAAAAAATTTTTTTCCGTGGTGGTCGATACGTCAGTGAAACCGCCGCAAAATATGAATTAGAATAGAAATTTACAGCCTCGTACGATTTTTTTTAACCATGTTAAAATTTAGGTAGGCTAACCCCTTAACAATTGTGAATATTTTGATACACTTGACCAATTTGGTGTATAGCCTTTCTCAAATTTTTGTTTGATTTTAATAACTTGCACTTTATCATTCACTTTGTCCGATGCTTTGTACTGTTGTAATTTTTAATCAAATCATGTTCGATTGAATCTTTCACATACAGCTTCCTTGAGATTACTATATGTAGAGTACAAATTAATTTTATATTTTTTTATGAGTGATTGAAAGTGTTTATTACAAAATTCTTTGCCCATGTCTGTATGTAAATTCTTCGGTATTCTTCCTTGATCGAGAATAGATTTCATGGCTGCAGTCACATCCTCGCCATTTTTTGTCTTGAGAGGAAGGGCCAAAGCATATTTGGAGAATATATTTATGACTGTTAGCATGTATCGGAATCCTTCATTCCCTTTTGCATATGGCTGCATCTCGACAAGATCAGTTTGCCAAGTTTCATCCAAGCTTTGCACATCAAACTTTCGACGAGGATAATTGCGAAATTCTGGGTTGTGAAGCTCCTCTATAAAAGGTCTGCTTCTGCATCTTTTATGGACGACTTTTACATTAACAATGAATTGAGATCATTAATGTCTGCCATTATATATTATTTTTTTCAAATTTCGAACATCAGCTGCTAGTTAATTGATTCTCACATCAATCTCATCTTTATTAGCTTCAACAATATCCAACAATTTTTCAATTTTTTTCCGCACACTTTCTTCTATGTTTGTCGTGATACTTGATGCAACTAGATTAACTATTTCACGCAAGGCATCAAAATTTGATTCATTCGAATATCTTTCAGTCTTAAAATTTACTGCATCATTGTCCAGAGTTGGCTGTGCTATGTTGCACAATCGCTTATCGTCAATGTCGTATTGGCCATCGTCGATGATTTTATAACCAGGTCCAGATGGACCTCGATCATTCGATGATCGCTTCAAATGATATCCAAACACATCGATACTCATTTCAATACTGATCACGAAACGCGGTAGTTTTCCATGCGTCAAGCAGAAGACACCGCAACTATATAATGTTTGAGATCGCACGCTCGATTTTTACATTGACATTAATTTTGTCAAAACAACTTTTTTTGGGTGCGAAACAGGATTTAATGCTCATCTACCATCACAATTGAGTGATCGACAAAAAGAAATACTCAAAAACTCGTTCGCAATAATGAGTTTGGAGTACCGTGTCAAGCAATCTACTACTTTTTTTTCGACCAGAAATTTTTCTTCAGTGTTACGACCCTGAAGTTAGCCGCGGTAGCCTGATAAAGTAGCTATGTTCACGCATAGTACATAACCAGTTTACATGCTCTCGCTTCCCGCGTAGGATTGAAACCATGGGATTGAAAGTAAATTGTTAATGTATTATAGTTAGAAAGAATATGGCAAAACTATTGGCCGTGTCGCATAGATTCAACGAAAAGTACTGCAGATTTTTTCAAACTTACAGAAGATACGACAAGACATATCAAAATTCATTCCATGTTTTTTTTATAATCAGGTGGCGCGTCAGCGCCACCGACGACAAGTATGCGCAGCAAGCGCTCGTGGGGACGCGACTAGCCATTATATACATTGACTTTACACGGGCAAATGGTAGTTTAGGATGCCGATATCGGCGTGACGACTTAAGTTTTATTTGAATCAGCATATACCCTAATACCCGATAATGTCCAGGTAGCTAGTGTCGCCGATGGCAGCGTCCCGAGGGTGATCTCCTCGTATTCTGACTTGGAAAAGCTGACCCTGGACCCTAACGATGTCCAGGTAGTCAGGGTACCCGATGACGGTGTTCCAAGGGTGCGCTCCTGGAATTTTCGCTTAAAGCAGCTGACCCTGGACCCGAACGATGTCCAGGTAGTCAGGGTACCCGATGACGGTGTTCCAATGGTGCGCTCCTGGTATTTTTCGTTGAAGTAGCTTACCCTGGGCTCAAACGAGGTCCAGGTAGTCAGGGTACCCGATGACGGTGTTCCAAGGGTACGCACCTGGAATTTTCGCTTAATGCAGCTGACCCTGGACCCGAACGATGTCCAGGTAGTCAGGGTACCCGATGACGGTGTTCCAAGGTTGCGCTCCTGGAATTTTCGCTTGAAGCAGCTGACCCTGGACCCGAACGATGTCCAGGTAGTCAGGGTACCCGATGACGGTGTTCCAAGGGTGCGCTCCTGGAATTTTCGCTTGAAGCAGCTGACCCTGGACCTGAACGATGTCCAGGTAGTCAGGGTACCCGATGACGGTGTTCCAAGGGTGCGCTCCTGGAATTTTCGCTTAAAGCAGCTGACCCTGGACCCGAACGATGTCCAGGTAGTCAGGGTACCCGATGACGGTGTTCCAAGGGTGCGCTCCTGGAATTTTCGCTTGAAGCAGCTGACCCTGGACCCGAACGATGTCCAGGTAGTCAGTCTACCCGATGACGGTGTTCCAAGGTTGCGCTCCTGGAATTTTCGCTTGAAGCAGCTCGCCCTGGGCTCAAACGAGGTCCAGGTAGTCAGGGTACCCGATGACGGTGTTCCAAGGGTGCGCTCCTGGAATTTTCGCTTAAAGCAGCTGACCCTGGACCCGAACGATGTCCAGGTAGTCAGTTTACCCGATGACGGTGTTCCAAGGGTGCGCTCCTGGTATTTTTGGTTGGAGTAGCTTACCCTGGGCTCAAACGAGGTCCAGGTAGTCAGGGTACCCGATGACGTTGTTCCAAGGGTGCGGTTCTGGAATTTACGCTCAAAGCAGCTGACCCTGGACCCGAACGATGTCCAGGTAGTCAGGGTACCCGATGACGGTGTTCCAAGGGTGCGCTCCTGGAATTTTCGCTTGAAGCAGCTGACCCTGGACCCGAACGATGTCCAGGTAGGAAGGGTACCCGATGACGGTGTTCCAAGGGTGCGCTCCTGGAATTTTCGCTTGAAGCAGCTGACCCTGGACCCGAACGAGGTCCAGGTATTCAGGGTACCCGATGACGGTGTTCCAAGGGTGCGCTCCTGGAATTTTCGCTTGAAGCAGCTGACCCTGGACCCGAACGATGTCCAGGTAGTCACGGTACCCGATGACGTTGTTCCAAGGATGCGCTCCTGGAATTTTCGCTTAAAGCAGCTGACCCTGGACCCGAACGATGTCCAGGTAGTCAGGGTACCCGTTGACGGTGTTCCAAGGGTGCGCTCTTGGTATTTTTGGTTGAAGTAGCTCACCCTGGGCTCAAATGAGGTCCAGGTGGTCAGGGTACCCGATGACGGTGTTCCAAGGGTGCGCTCCTGGAATTTTCGCTTGAAGCAGCTGACCCTGGACCCGAACGATGTCCAGGTAGTCAGGGTACCCGTTGACGGTGTTCCAAGGGTGCGCTCTTGGTATTTTTGGTTGAAGTAGCTCACCCTGGGCTCAAACGAGGTCCAGGTAGTCAGGGTACCCGATGAAGGTGTTCCAAGGGTGCGCTCCTGGAATTTTCGCTTGAAGCAACTGAACCCGGACCCGAACGATGTCAGGTAGCCAGGGTACCTGATGACGGTGTTCCAAGGGTGCGCTCTTGGTATTTTTGGTTGAAGTAGCTCACCCTGGGCTCAAACGAGGTCCAGGTAGTCAGGGTACCCGATGACGGTGTTCCAAGGGTGCGCTCCTGGAATTTTCGCTTGAAGCAGCTGACCCTGGACCCGAACGATGTCCAGGTAGTCAGGGTACCCGATGACGGTGTTCCAAGGGTGCGCTCCTGGTATTTCTGGTTGAAGTAGATTACCCTGGGCTCAAACGAGGTCCAGGTAGTCAGGGTACCCGTTGACGGTATTCCAAGGGTGCGCTCTTGGTATTTTTGGTTGAAGTAGCTCACCCTGGGCTCAAACGAGGTCCAGGTAGTCAGGGTACCCGATGAAGGTGTTCCAAGGGTGCGCTCCTGGAATTTTCGCTTGAAGCAGCTGACCCTGGACCCGAACGAGGTCCAGGTAGTCAGGGTACCCGATGACGGTGTTCCAAGGGTGCGCTCCTGGAATTTTCGCTTGAAGCAGCTGACCCTGGACCCGAACGATGTCCAGGTAGTCAGGGTACCCGTTGACGGTGTTCCAAGGGTGCGCTCTCGGTATTTTTGGTTGAAGTAGCTCACCCTGGGCTCAAACGAGGTCCAGGTAGTCAGGGTACCCGATGACGGTGTTCCAAGGGTGCGCTCCTGGATTTTCGTTCAAAGCAGCTGACCCTGGTCCCAAACGGTCCAGGTAGTCAGGGTACCGGTTGACGGTGTTCCAAGGGTGCGCTCCTGGTATTTTCGCTTGAAGCAGCTGACCCTGGACCAGAACGATGTCCAGGTAGTCAGGGTACCCGATGACGGTGTTCCAAGGGTGCGCTCCTGGAATTTTCGCTTGAAGTAGATGACCCTGGACTCCGAACGAGGTCCAGGTAGTCAGGGTACCCGTTGACGGTATTCCAAGGGTGCGCTCCTGGTATTTTTGGTTGAAGTAGCTTACCCTGGGCTCAAACGAGGTCCAGGTAGTCAGGGTACCCGATGACGTTGTTCCAAGGGTGCGTTCTGGAATTTACGCTCAAAGCAGCTGACCCTGGACCCGAACGTGTCCAGTAGTCAGGGTACCCGATGACGGTGTTCCAAGGTGCGCTCCTGGAATTTCCGCTTGAAGCAGCTGACCCTGGACCCGAACGATGTCCAGGTAGTCAGGGTACCCGATGACGGTGTTCCAAGGGTGCGCTCCTGGATTTTCGGTTCAAAGCAGCTGACCCTGGTCCAAACGATATCCAGGTAGTCAGGGTACCCGTTGACGGTGTTCCAAGGGTGCGCTCCTGGTATTTTCGCTTGAAGCAGCTGACCCTGGACCCGAACGATGTCCAGGTAGTCAGGGTACCCGATGACGGTGGTCCAAGGGTGCGCTCCTGGAATTTTCGCTTGAAGCAACTGAACCCGGACCCGAACGATGTCAGGTAGTCAGGGTACCTGATGACGGTGTTCCAAGGGTGCGCTCTTGGTATTTTTGGTTGAAGTAGCTCACCCTGGCTCAAACGAGGTCCAGGTAGTCAGGGTACCCGATGACGGTGTTCCAAGGGTGCGCTCCTGGAATTTTCGCTTGAAGCAGCTGACCCTGGACCCGAACGATGTCCAGGTAGTCAGGGTACCCGATGACGGTGTTCCAAGGGTGCGCTCCTGGTATTTCTGGTTGAAGTAGCTGACCCTGGGCTCAACGAGGTCCAGGTAGTCAGGGTACCCGTTGACGGTGTTCCAAGGGTGCGCTCTGGTATTTTTTGTTGAAGTAGCTCACCCTGGGCTCAAACGAGGTCCAGGTAGTCAGGGTACCCGATGACGGTGTTCCAAGGGTGCGCTCCTGGAATTTTCGCTTGAAGCAGCTGACCCTGGACCCGAACGATGTCCAGGTAGTCAGGGTACCCGATGACGGTGTCCAAGGGTGCGCTCCTGGAATTTTCGCTTGAAGCAGCTGACCCGGACCCGAACGATGTCCAGGTAGCCAGGGTACCTGATGACGGTGTTCCAAGGGTGCGCTCTTGGTATTTTTGGTTGAAGTAGCTCACCCTGGCTCAAACGAGTCCAGGTAGTCAGGGTACCCGATGACGGTGTTCCAAGGGTGCGCTCCTGGAATTTTCGCTTGAAGCAGCTGACCCTGGACCCGAACGATGTCCAGTAGTCAGGGTACCCGTTGACGGTGTTCCAAGGGTGCGCTCTGGTATTTTTGGTTGAAGTAGCTCACCCTGGGCTCAAACGAGGTCCAGGTAGTCAGGGTACCCGATGACGGTGTTCCAAGGGTGCGCTCCTGGAATTTTCGCTTGAAGCAGCTGACCCTGGACCCGAACGATGTCCAGGTAGTCAGGGTACCCGATGACGGTGTTCCAAGGGTGCGCTCCTGGTATTTTTGTTGAAGTAGATTACCCTGGGCTCAAACGAGGTCCAGGTAGTCAGGGTACCCGTTGACGGTGTTCCAAGGGTGCGCTCCTGGTATTTTTGGTTGAAGTAGCTTACCCTGGGCTCAAACGAGGTCCAGGTAGTCAGGGTACCGATGACGGTGTTCCAAGGGTGCGCTCCTGGAATTTACGCTTGAAGCAGCTGACCCTGGACCCGAACGATGTCCAGGTAGTCAGGGTACCCGATGACGGTGTTCCAAGGGTGCGCTCCTGGAATTTTCGCTTGAAGCAGCTGACCCTGGACCCGAACGATGTCCAGGTAGTCAGGGTACCGATGACGGTGTTCCAAGGGTGCGCTCTTGGTATTGGTTGAAGTAGCTCACCCTGGGTCAAACGAGGTCCAGGTAGTCAGGGTACCCGATGACGGTGTTCCAAGGGTGCGCTCCTGGAATTTTCGCTTGAAGCAGCTGACCCTGGACCCGAACGATGTCCAGGTAGTCAGGGTACCCGTTGACGGTGTTCCAAGGGTGCGCTCTCCGGTATTTTGGTTGAAGTAGCTCACCCTGGCTCAAACGAGTCCAGGTAGTGAGGGTACCCGATGACGGTGTTCCAAGGGTGCGCTCCTGAATTTTCGCTTGAAGCAGCTGACCCTGGACCCGAACGATGTCCAGGTAGTCAGGGTACCCGATGACGGTGTTCCAAGGGTGCGCTCCTGGTATTTCTGTTGAAGTAGATTACCCTGGGCTCAAACGAGTCCAGGTAGTCAGGGTACCCGTTGACGGTATTCCAAGGGTGCGCTCCTGGTATTTTTGGTTGAAGTAGCTTACCCTGGGCTCAAACGAGGTCCAGGTAGTCAGGGTACCCGATGACGTTGTTCCAAGGGTGCGGTCCTGGAATTTACGCTTCAAAGCAGCTGACCCTGGACCCGAACGATGTCCAGGTAGTCAGGGTACCCGATGACGGTGTTCCAAGGGTGCGCTCCTGGAATTTCGCTTGAAGCAGCTGACCCTGGACCGAACGATGTCCAGGTAGTCAGGGTACCCGATGACGTGTTCCAAGGGTGCGCTCCTGGAATTTTCGCTTGAAGCAGCTGACCCTGGACCCGAACGAGGTCCAGGTAGTCAGGGTACCCGATGACGGTGTTCCAAGGGTGCGCTCCTGGAATTTTTGCTTGAAGCAGCTGACCCTGGACCCGAACGATGTCCAGGTAGTCAGGGTACCCGATGACGGTGTTCCAAGGGTGCGCTCCTGGAATTTCCGCTTGAAGCAGCTGACCCTGGACCCGAACGATGTCCAGGTAGTCAGGGTACCCGATGACGGTGTTCCAAGGGTGCGCTCCCGGGATTTTCGTTAAAGCAGCTGACCCTGGTCCCAAACGATGTCCAGGTAGTCAGGGTACCGGTTGACGGTGTTCCAAGGGTGCGCTCCTGGATTTTCGCTTGAAGCAGCTGACCCTGGACCCGAACGATGTCCAGGTAGTCAGGGTACCCGATGACGGTGTTCCAAGGGTGCGCTCCTGGAATTTTCGCTTGAAGCAACTGAACCCGGACCCGAACGATGTTCAGGTAGCCAGGGTACCTGATGACGGTGTTCCAAGGGTGCGCTCTTGGTATTTTTGGTTGAAGTAGCTCACCCTGGGCTCAAACGAGGTCCAGGTAGTCAGGGTACCCGATGACGGTGTTCCAAGGGTGCGCTCCTGGAATTTTCGCTTGAAGCAGCTGACCCTGGACCCGAACGATGTCCAGGTAGTCAGGTACCCGATGACGGTGTTCCAAGGGTGCGCTCCTGGTATTTCTGTTGAAGTAGATTACCCTGGCTCAAACGAGGTCCAGGTAGTCAGGGTACCCGTTGACGGTATTCCAAGGGTGCGCTCTTGGTATTTTTGGTTGAAGTAGCTCACCCTGGGCTCAAACGAGGTCCAGGTAGTCAGGGTACCCGATGAGGTGTTCCAAGGGTGCGCTCCTGGAATTTTCGCTTGAAGCAGCTGACCCTGGACCCGAACGATTCCAGGTAGTCAGGGTACCCGATGACGGTGTTCTAAGGGTGCGCTCCTGGAATTTTCGCTTGAAGCAACTGAACCCGGACCCGAACGATGTCAGGTAGTCAGGGTACCTGATGACGGTGTTCCAAGGGTGCGCTCTTGGTATTTTTGGTTGAAGTAGCTCACCCTGGGCTCAAAAGGTCCAGGTAGTCAGGGTACCCGATGACGTTGTTCCAAGGGTGCGCTCCTGGAATTTTCGCTTGAAGCAGCTGACCCTGGACCCGAACGATGTCCAGGTAGTCAGGGTACCCGTTGACGGTGTTCCAAGGGTGCGCTCTCGGTATTTTTGGTTGAAGTAGCTCACCCTGGCTCAAACGAGGTCCAGGTAGTCAGGGTACCCGATGACGGTGTTCCAAGGGTGCGCTCCTGGAATTTTCGCTTGAAGCAGCTGACCCTGGACCGAACGATGTCCAGGTAGTCAGGGTACCCGATGACGGTGTTCCAAGGGTGCGCTCCTGGTAATTCTGGTTGAAGTAGCTTACCCTGGCCCAAACGAGGTCCAGGTAGTCAGGGTACCCGTTGACGGTGTTCCAAGGGTGCGCTCCTGGTATTTTTGGTTGAAGTAGCTTACCCTGGGCTCAAACGAGGTCCAGGTAGTCAGGGTACCCGATGACGTTGTTCCAAGGGTGCGTTCTGGAATTTACGCTCAAAGCAGCTGACCCTGGACCCGAACGATGTCCAGGTAGTCAGGGTACCCGATGACGGTGTTCCAAGGGTGCGCTCCTGGAATTTTCGCTTGAAGCAGCTGACCCTGGACCCGAACGATGTCCAGGTAGTCAGGGTACCTGATGACGGTGTTCCAAGGGTGCGCTCTTGGTATTTTTGGTTGAAGTAGCTCACCCTGGCTCAAACGAGGTCCAGGTAGTCAGGGTACCGATGACGGTGTTCCAAGGGTGCGCTCCTGGAATTTTCGCTTGAAGCAGCTGACCCTGGACCCGAACGATGTCCAGGTAGTCAGGGTACCCGTTGACGGTGTTCCAAGGGTGCGCTCTCGGTATTTTGGTTGAAGTAGCTCACCCTGGGCTCAAACGAGGTCCAGGTAGTGAGGGTACCCGATGACGGTGTTCCAAGGGTGCGCTCCTGGAATTTTCGCTTGAAGCAGCTGACCCTGGACCCGAACGATGTCCAGGTAGTCAGGGTACCCGATGACGGTGTTCCAAGGGTGCGCTCCTGGTATTTCTGGTTGAAGTAATTACCCTGGGCTCAAACGAGGTCCAGGTAGTCAGGGTACCCGTTGACGGTATTCCAAGGGTGCGCTCCTGGTATTTTGGTTGAAGTAGCTTACCCTGGCTCAAACGAGGTCCAGGTAGTCAGGTACCCGATGACGTTGTTCCAAGGGTGCGCTCTGGAATTTACGCTCAAAGCAGCTGACCCTGGACCCGAACGATGTCCAGGTAGTCAGGGTACCCGATGACGGTGTTCCAAGGGTGCGCTCCTGGAATTTTCGCTTGAAGCAGCTGACCCTGGACCCGAACGATGTCCAGGTAGTCAGGGTACCCGATGACGGTATTCCAAGGGTGCGCTCCTGGTATTTTGGTTGAAGTAGCTTACCCTGGCTCAAACGAGGTCCAGGTAGTCAGGGTACCCGATGACGGTGTTCCAAGGTGCGTTCTGGAATTTACGCTGAAGCAGCTGACCCTGGACCCGAACGATGTCCAGGTAGTCAGGTACCCGATGACGGTGTTCCAAGGGTGCGCTCCTGGAATTTTCGCTTGAAGCAGCTGACCCTGGACCCGAACGATGTCCAGGTAGTCAGGGTACCCGATGACGGTGTTCCAAGGGTGCGCTCCTGGAATTTTCGCTTGAAGCAGCTGACCCTGGACCCGAACGAGGTCCAGGTATTCAGGGTACCCGATGACGGTGTTCCAAGGGTGCGCTCCTGGAATTTTCGCTTGAAGCAGCTGACCCTGGACCCGAACGATGTCCAGGTAGTCAGGGTACCCGATGACGGTGTTCCAAGGGTGCGCTCCTGGTATTTTTGGTTGAAGTAGCTCACCCTGGCTCAAACGAGGTCCAGGTAGTCAGGGTACCCGATGACGGTGTTCCAAGGGTGCGCTCCTGGAATTTTCGCTTGAAGCAGCTGACCCTGGACCCGAACGATGTCCAGGTAGTCAGGGTACCCGATGACGGTGTTCCAAGGGTGCGCTCCTGGAATTTTCGCTTGAAGCAGCTGACCCTGGACCCGAACGAGGTCCAGGTATTCAGGGTACCCGATGACGGTGTTCCAAGGTTGCGCTCCTGAATTTTTGCTTGAAGCAACTGACCCTGGACCCGAACGATGTCCAGGTAGTCAGGGTACCCGATGACGGTGTTCCAAGGGTGCGCTCCTGGAATTTCCGCTTGAAGCAGCTGACCCTGGACCCGAACGATGTCTAGGTAGTCAGGTACCCGATGACGGTGTTCCAAGGGTGCGCTCCCGGGATTTTTCGTTCAAAGCAGCTGACCCTGGTCCCAAACGATATCCAGGTAGTCAGGTACCAGTTGACGGTGTTCCAAGGGTGCGCTCCTGGTATTTTCGCTTGAAGCAGCTGACCCTGGACCCGAACGATATCCAGGTAGTCAAGGTACCCGATGACGGTGTTCCAAGGTGCGCTCCTGGAATTTTCGCTTGAAGCAGCTGACCCTGGACCCGAACGAGGTCCAGGTAGTCAGGGTACCCGATGACGGTGTTCCAAGGGTGCGCTCCTGGAATTTTCGCTTGAAGCAGCTGACCCTGGACCCGAACGATGTCCAGGTAGTCAGGGTACCCGATGACGGTGTTCCAAGGGTGCGCTCCTGGTATTTCTGGTTGAAGTAGATTACCCTGGGCTCAAACGAGGTCCAGGTAGTCAGGGTACCGTTGACGGTATTCCAAGGGTGCGCTCCTTGGTATTTTTGGTTGAAGTAGCTCACCCTGGGCTCAAACGAGGTCCAGGTAGTCAGGGTACCCGATGAAGGTGTTCCAAGGGTGCGCTCTCGGTATTTTTGGTTGAAGTAGCTCACCCTGGGCTCAAACGAGGTCCAGGTAGTGAGGGTACCCGATGACGGTGTTCCAAGGGTGCGCTCCTGGAATTTTCGCTTGAAGCAGCTGACCCTGGACCCGAACGATGTCCAGGTAGTCAGGGTACCCGATGACGGTGTTCCAAGGGTGCGCTCCTGGAATTTCCGCTTGAAGCAGCTGACCCTGGACCCGAACGATGTCTAGGTAGTCAGGGTACCCGATGACGGTGTTCCAAGGGTGCGCTCCCGGGATTTTCGTTCAAAGCAGCTGACCCTGGTCCCAAACGATATCCAGGTAGTCACGGTACCAGTTGACGGTGTTCCAAGGGTGCGCTCCTGGTATTTTCGCTTGAAGCAGCTGACCCTGGACCCGAACGATGTCCAGGTAGTCAGGGTACCCGATGACGGTGTTCCAAGGGTGCGCTCCTGGAATTTTCGCTTGAAGCAGCTGACCCTGGACCCGAACGATATCCAGGTAGTCAGGGTACCCGATGACGGTGGTCTAAGGGTGCGCTCCTGGAATTTTCGCTTGAAGCAACTGAACCCGGACCCGAACGATGTCAGGTAGCCAGGGTACCTGATGACGGTGTTCCAAGGGTGCGCTCTTGGTATTTTTGGTTGAAGTAGCTCACCCTGGGCTCAAACGAGGTCCAGGTAGTCAGGGTACCCGATGACGGTGTTCCAAGGGTGCGCTCCTGGAATTTTCGCTTGAAGCAGCTGACCCTGGACCCGAACGATGTCCAGGTAGTCAGGGTACCCGTTGACGGTGTTCCAAGGGTGCGCTCTCGGTATTTTTGGTTGAAGTAGCTCACCCTGGGCTCAAACGAGGTCCAGGTAGTGAGGGTACCCGATGACGGTGTTCCAAGGGTGCGCTCCTGGAATTTTCGCTTGAAGCAGCTGACCCTGGACCCGAACGATGTCCAGGTAGTCAGGGTACCCGATGACGGTGTTCCAAGGGTGCGCTCCTGGTATTTCTGGTTGAAGTAGATTACCCTGGGCTCAAACGAGGTCCAGGTAGTCAGGGTACCCGTTGACGGTATTCCAAGGGTGCGCTCCTGGTATTTTTGGTTGAAGTAGCTTACCCTGGGCTCAAACGAGGTCCAGGTAGTCAGGGTACCCGATGACGTTGTTCCAAGGGTGCGGTTCTGGAATTTACGCTCAAAGCAGCTGACCCTGGACCCGAACGATGTCCAGGTAGTCAGGGTACCCGATGACGGTGTTCCAAGGGTGCGCTCCTGGAATTTTCGCTTGAAGCAGCTGACCCTGGACCCGAACGATGTCCAGGTAGTCAGGGTACCCGATGACGGTGTTCCAAGGGTGCGCTCCTGGAATTTTCGCTTGAAGCAGCTGACCCTGGACCCGAACGAGGTCCAGGTATTCAGGGTACCCGATGACGGTGTTCCAAGGTTGCGCTCCTGGAATTTTTGCTTGAAGCAGCTGACCCTGGACCCGAACGATGTCCAGGTAGTCAGGGTACCCGATGACGGTGTTCCAAGGGTGCGCTCCTGGAATTTCCGCTTGAAGCAGCTGACCCTGGACCCGAACGATGTCTAGGTAGTCAGGGTACCCGATGACGGTGTTCCAAGGGTGCGCTCCCGGGATTTTCGTTCAAAGCAGCTGACCCTGGTCCCAAACGATATCCAGGTAGTCACGGTACCAGTTGACGGTGTTCCAAGGGTGCGCTCCTGGTATTTTCGCTTGAAGTAGCTTACCCTGGGCTCAACCGAGGTCCAGGTAGTCAGGGACCCGATGAAGGTGTTCCAAGGGTGTGCTCCTGGAATTTTCGCTTGAAGCAGCTGACCCTGGACCCGAACGATGTCCAGGCAGCCAGGGTACCCGATGACGGTGTTCCAAGGGTGCGCTCTTGGTATTTCATTTGGAGTACCTGTCCCTGGACCCGAACGATGTCGAGGTAGTCAGGGTACCCGATGACGGTGGTCTAAGTTTGCGCTCCTGGAATTTTCGCTTGAAGCAACTGAACCCGGACCCGAACGATGTCAGGTAGCCAGGGTATCTGATGACGGTGTTCCAAGTAGCTGACTCAGGACCTTAATGATGTCCAGGTAGTCAAAGTAGTCAGCTTCCTCAAACAAAAATACCAGAAGCGCATCCTCAGGACACTGTCATCAGCGACCCTAGTCACCTGGACATTATCGGGTATCAGGTTATATCCTTATTCAAATATTCAGTCGACACGCCGACATCGTCATCCTAAACCCCCTTTTGCCTATGTAAAAATAGTTATAAAAAAACATGTGATAAATTTTTATGTCTTGTCTTAAATTCAGATAAGAGAATAAATATTTTCTACTGATTACATATATTTTTTTTCGTGTATCGCTCATCCATATGAATATTTTCATTTTCGAAAAATATCTATTTAATATTATTACTGACGCTAATGCATATACATTTTATTGATTATTATCTTTATAATATATTATACTCCGCAAAAAGAATTGAAATCCTCAAAAAAACCTTTTTTAGAAAAAGTAAAAATGTTGCGTCAAGCATGTGGCAGAACTAGTTTATCTCTTATATTGCTTAAAAAAAATGAAATCCATAATAGACACATGAGTCAATTTATTATTTCATCAGTATCCATTCAGATTATTTCTCATATAGTTGGAGTATTACGTATTCTTATTACAGTTTACATACTATAGAAGACGTTGTCAACTTTAACTAACCAATTACGAAAAAACTTACCAGAATGCTCTTAGGTACCTCATCAATTATTCGAAGAACTAATGACGAACCAAATTGACGCCACTTGGTAGGCATTTTTAACGTCTTAAGAATAATAATATTCCACTAAATCACTGGATGTAAAAATTATCATTGAAATATTATAGAAATATTTATAATTTACTGAGACATATGATCAATAGTTTGAATTATCAATATTTGTCTCTTTGAAAGACAATGAAAGTATTGATAATAGAAGAATATATAAAGTCTATCTGAATTATAGGATCAACTGCATTGCAATTACGATACAAAAATATATTTGAAATGAATCAAACGATTGAGGAGAGGTTGTGAAACCGTTTAACTAGAAATAAATAGGTAATGAAATAAATAGGTAATGAAGAATATTATATCAGTTGAATAAGGCATTCAAAGGTATTCGATCCTACCAAGTGGCGTCAATTTGGTTCGTCATTAGTTCTCCAAATAATTGATGAGGTACCTAAGAGCATTCTGGTAAGTTTTTTCGTGATTGGTTAGTTAAAGTTGACAACGTCTTCTATAGTATGTAAACTATAATAAGAATACGTAATACTCCAACTATATGAGAATTTATCTGAATGAATACTGATGAAATAATAAATTGACTTATGTGTCTATTATGAATTTCATTTTTTTTAAGCAATATAAGAGATAAACTAGTTCTGCCGCATGCTTGACGCAACATTTTTACTTTTTCTAAAAAAGGTTTTTTTGAGGTACAAATTTGTATCAGTATATATACCCTCCTTCACAAAGCTCTTCAGTAATTAATTGTAACTCATTTTCATGACTTGGATTGCCAGCTGACCGTTCGGCTATAAGCAGCCAAAGCCGATCAACTAATTCATTAGAATCATCCTAGTATACATAGTTCATTCAAGTACGAGTACTGGCAATCTTGTAACGAGGTGAAAGCCCCGAATCTATTGTCTGTTTAAATAAAAGACTGGTGAACTTAGTATACTTGGTACTAATTGACGTTTCGATCATCTCACTCGATTCATATTTTCCCTCGTTTGCTGCACGTGCAAACTTGTTTGCAAACTTGTTTGCTGTGAAATTTTATGATAAAATTCCATATCATTCTGAGTAATCAATCTTTCATCGAGATGTCTTTTGAAGAGCAATCCTAACAATCCTTCAGTTTTCTTATAATTCACATCATCAATGTTTATTACATCACGATGAAAGTTGATTGGAGAGTACCCAATCATGTGTATATTCCCTTCTTTACGTATTCCATACAATTTATCGAGATCCTGCTCATTTCTCTTCAACATTTGAGTATAATCCCGTGAGAATGACTTATTACTATTGTAACTATCATCGTCATCATCATCATCATCATCATTATCATTAGTTGCGGTTTGAAAACCAGATAAATCTGCAGGTAGAACAGTATTTCCGAATGTAGGTTTTGCAGTTGAATGGAAAATATTATCAAGCTCAAGCAGAAGAAGAAGAGTCATTGGGCAATCTAGGTGGTGAGATAAACTGATTGAGTTCTTCTTTGATTAACGGCCTGCGAGACTTGAAAGCATATTTTCTCATCAGAGTATCCGAAGCAAATTTTTGTAGTGAAACAACAACAGGTTTCAAAGTGTCAGCTAAAGCTTTCTCAAACGTGTCTCTTTCAAATTTCTACACATTATACTGTAACGTACCTATCAGTTTTTAGGTACGTCTGGGCATTTTTTTCACGGTCACCAGATATACTCGCGGTATATCAAATATTTTATTTTACTTTATCATGAAACGTTATCTTTTAAAGAAATTGCCATGTATCGTATTCATCAAACTAAAGTTGCAGGACTTCGTACAGGACACCCACTTACATAGATTGTGTGTGTGTATCAAGATTTGTAAGTGTAAAAAGAGTGTGTTTGGCATGAAAACACCGGCATTGGGCAATGAACCACAACGCTTGGTTTAACAGCCATGTCACCTAGCTTGGCCCCTTCCAACGTGTGGTTAGGCCAGCCGGCTAATGTGCAGGTATAATGCACTCACATGCAGCATCACTTCCTAAGAGAGGTTAGATGCTTCGCAAGTGAGTGCTCGTAAAACGCTACTGCCAACATGTGGTTAAGCGCCTGTGATTTTAATATGGTTCGGACTTGGTGAAAGATTTCGAAAAAATTGATTAGAAATAAAGTTACTCGTTTATTGAATACTACGAAAATTATTTACAAAGATATTACAATTATCGCGCAAGTATAAGATTCGCGGTCGCTCGCAATACATGATGTTATATACACGCGGAGATGATCGTATTCGGATACGCGCTCTCCCGACGCTCGCGAAAGAATGACCATGGATGACGACGCGCGACCCTTTATATAGTCTAACGCACCTTCGCAGGGTATTGCGTTGACTCGTTTTTTAGCTTACTTATTTGATAAATGCCGATAAACGTCACAGTGTGAAGTGACACACTGGTTTCTTATGTGTCTATAATCGAGATATTAACAGTTGCTCTCATAGTTCGTTTTTTACGGAGTTCACTAATTTTGATAATTTGTTGACTCTAATTATGCAATAACTATTGTCGCTACATACGCGTATTCGCCGTCTATCAAAGCCTGAGAATAATGCCAATTGCCTAATGTCGAGATATTTTTGTTAAGTTCAATAATTTATAACAATCAACTAATTGTTTATAACATCTTGGTGTCTTCGTCTATACTTACCAAAAACTCAACATTAGACAATCGAGACATTAGTTCTCATCATGTTTTCGCAAACCGTTTTGAATTTCATAATAAATCAACGTCAGAATTCGTGTTAACATAATTAATCAATAAGCTGTTGACATTGTTTATTCGCGATGTAATAATTCGATTTTCATATTTCAACTTGTATTCGATTCTGGAGATCACGTACGAATGTCTATTGTAACGTGTTTGTGAAAAATATGATGTAAAAATAATTAACAATAAACGAATTGCGTTATTACATGATGAGTTACGATTCATTCGCATATCTCCACATAAGGATCTTAGTGTTATTTAGGCAGTCTCGAATTCAGCTTGAATCATATTTTTGCATGATAAACTACGCCACAAATGTAGTCAACAGATCGCGTAATTTGTTGACTTGTATTGCAGTGTATCTAGTTTGTCTGGATAGTTCGCTCTTTTTCTACTGATCCCGTAATAATGGAGGCTCGAGCCGTATGTCCGCATAATTCGATTTTTCATAATTCTACGCATCATTTCAGTATCATTCGCATTTTATATTTTTCGCATATGGTTCAATATATCTATATATATACATTTTGAATCTACCCGACGATTCATGTATACTGCGTCACGCGCGTGCAGGCGCATATATGTACGCGATCTTCTACCCTGTTGAAAAAAATCGACTGGATTTCCAGCTGGATTTGCACTGGATTCCAGCTGGATTTACGCTGGATTCTAACTGGATTTTGACTGGATTCCAGCTGGATTCCAGCTGGATTTGGGCTGGATTCCAGCTGGAAACGAAAAATCCAGGTGAAGTGATGCAGGGAAAATCCAGTGAGTTTCCCGAATAATCCAGCTGGATCCTAAGATAATCCAGCTGGATTTTACTAGAATTAGGGTTATATCGTTATTATAGATCCAGCAGATTTTCCGGATAATCCAGCTGGATTTTTCGACAATCCAGCTGGATTTTTTCGGTTCTAGAACAGCGGGCTACGGCGGCGATTCCAGCTGGATTATGAACGAATCCAGCTGGATTTTTCGACAATCCAGCCGGATTTTTCGGTTTGGGAGCAGCGGGCTACGGCGTCGAATCCAGCTGGATTATGAACGAATCTTGCCGGATTTTTCCAACTGGATTCGCCGCCGTAGCCCGCTGTTCTAGAACCGGAAAAATCCAGCTGGATTATCCGGAAAATCTGCTGGATCTATAACAACGATATAACCCTAATTCTAGTAAAATCCAGCTGGATTATCTCAGGATCCAGCTGGATTATTCGGGAAACTCACTGGATTTTCCCTGCATCACTTCACCTGGATTTTTCGTTTCCAGCTGGAATTCAGCCCAAATCCAGCTGGAATCCTGCTGGAATCCAGTCAAAGTCCAGCTAGAATCCAGCGTAAATCCAGCTGGAATCCAGTGCAAATCCAGCTGGAAATCCAGTCGATTTTTTTCATCAGGGTAACTAATACTTTCATGCTCCCTTCAACCAATAATTATTTATAATACTTTAACCTTATTATTTCATGCTAAGGGCTTGAGTTGCCCTTACAATACTTTTTCGTAACTGCATTTCTAGCCTTCACTAATTGCTGTAGGATATTTCTTTCTTTTCGTATATCGTCCACATTGACGCATCAACGCTCAATTAGCGACTGTTTGATTTAGCCATAATCGTGATATATTTATAGCAAAACGGTCAAAGCCCACGCAGTATCGAACATCATTTATAGGTTTATCTTTTTCAATCACTATGAATCCATTTCTTTCCCTCCAATATTTCGGACACAAATATTTAAACTGTGTCTAATTCATGTCAGTATGTACATTATCATCATACACGTGCTTGGAGTTTACATTATATCCTGTCGAAATAGTACGAGTGGATTAACATTGTCTCTCATAAGATGTTTTGGAACATGTGCATATGATCGACAGAGGTAAAAACAATCAACGTTCTTATGTCTGCTCATGCAAAAGAATGCTCTCACATTATCCGGCTTCTCACTAGCTATATCATTGAATATCAGTATTGAATTGGGGAGTGCTTTATCCGGAGATTTAACTTCATCATGCTGACTAAAGGCGAAATACTAAATACCCTCTATAGGCTCTAGTAACTCTTTTGAATACTTATACTTCGGCTGATTCAGAGATTTTGAATATACATAAACGTTCTCAAACCTCACCCCATTAGGGTGTGTAATGAGAGCAAGTAAACTATTTATTTTGCCACACTGAGAGGACCACGAAATACTGCTCTTATACTGTCGGGAAGTAGATTTCCATGACGATTGCTCTTCTTTTCTTTCTCCACTATAGCATCAAAATTTGCTACAGAAAGCTTCATAAAATGCTCTGTGAAATTCATCTTCACTCCTTGCTATCTTGACGAATACTGTTTGTTAGAGGATGAATAGAGCGCTTATATAATTGTTGATTCATTCGATTATTAACCATCAGAGAATCATGATTGTCTATAGTCAGAAGAAGAAGAAGAAAAGTGGTCGAGAATCAGTCAATAAGGTTATGAATAAACTTCCATTTGAATTACACTTGCCCGATTATCAGTACTGTGGACCTGGTACCAAATTGCTTAAACGTTAAGCTCGAGGCGATCCAGGGATTGATTCCTTGGATATAGCTTACAGAAAAAACGATATAGCCTACTCAGAAAATCAAAAAGATATTGGAGCAAGAAACGCAGCCGATAGAATACTTGCAGACGAAGCTTCGCAAAGAGTTCGTGCTACAGACTCGGGAATAAAAGAGAAGACTCTGGCTGTAACTAACGCTATGAAATTAAAGTCAACTTTCAGCATGGGTCTTATGGGGAAGAAGAAGAAGAAATCTCTCAAAAGTGCCAAGTCAGTCATCAAGAGAGCAGAAGGTCAAAGCTGTGTAAAAGTTTATTGCATCTTGCCATTTTCTTAAAAAATTGGGGGATTTTCACCATATCTCATACCAATATTTAGCAGGTTTGAGTGCTACTGGTGCATTAGCAGGAAG
Organism: Aphelinus atriplicis; assembly: GCA_020882685.1. Taxonomy (NCBI): domain Eukaryota; kingdom Metazoa; phylum Arthropoda; class Insecta; order Hymenoptera; family Aphelinidae; genus Aphelinus; species Aphelinus atriplicis. Next base: position 50,283,236 of record CM037074.1, on the reverse strand, counting down.
AGCAGCTGGGGTAGCAAAAGCCATCGATGATGATAAGGCTGCCCGTCGACAATTGGAAGAAAGTCAGCGACATAATAAGACAATGGAAGCAATTGCCATTGGCAAAGGTCTTTTCTTAAAACCATACAAGAAAGGTTTTGGATTATATCTACATTTAGGTGCAGGTATAAAAAAAAGAAGTTTGACGTTACTTTACCCAAGCAAGCATTAACAAATTTTGATATACTCGAATATGCTCGATAGATGAATATTCCAAACTTCCGTGGTGTATTCATGCGTGATGAAATGCCTCTGGATGCTCCACGCTATCTGCAAGAATCGGCTATTGTTAATCTCGATAGCACGAGTGGGCCTGGTTTACATTGGGTTGCTTATCGAAAACGTGGCAATCATGTGGTATAATTCGATAGTTTTGGCAATCTTCAGCCACCTCTCGATCTCATGTTATATTTTGGGATTGATGGAATAAAGTATAAACCCAAGAGATACTAAAATTTCGGAACGTGTAATTGCGGACACTTGTGTTTACAATTTTTGAGTCGGCAGCTCAAAGGTATATAAGGAGGAGCTCTTTGCAAATCTATTCATTCGATTATGAATAGTCATGGAGTTATTTACACTGAGTTTATCAGGTAATTCATCTATTCTCGAAACTCAATATTTTCCTCCTATTGAGCTTGCACAAGATAAACATTACGTTCTCGGATTAGTTGGATGATTAACATTCAATTCTATCCCCAATATAGAGTTGAATAATAATAGATTTTATGTAGGTGAACATAGAATTATTTTACCTACTGGAAGTTACGAAATTAAAGATATTGCGAATTATCTTTAAAAGAATCTCTCTGAGAAGGGTATATCATTCAGTCTAAAACCTAATAGCCATACACTTCGTAGTGAAATAAAGTGTAACGAACCGATTGATTTTTCATAAAAAAATTATATTGGTCAGTTATCGGGATTCAACCCACGAATCTTAGAGTCTGACACTCTTCACAGCTCAATCAAGGTTGTTTTGGTATCAATATTCCTCTCAGTATGATTCTACGATTCACTGAAGATTATCGTAAAATAGTAGTGAATGTTAAGCATGAACAAATTCTCAGACGATCAAGTTCAGATATAAATACTATTATTCAAACTCAAGTAGGAGCCGGCAATGATACTGCTTTTGAAAATTATAAAATTGATTCGAATAAAATTGAATGGCTCATGCCCTATGTGCATTTATCTAACGATTATAAAATTCATTTGTTCCGACAATTGGAGCATGGTTAAATAATATCAATGAGTTTCCGATCCTGGGAAATTTATGAATATCCACTTCTTCCAAGAACCACAAAACATGTGTGGACAGTCAAGATCTCAAATCAGTTGGAGAAACCACTATTTGTCATTATTGGATTTCAAACTGATAGAAAAAATAATAATATGAGCAGATTTGATCATTGTAATATCAATCAGAACAAATACACAATACTTTATGATAAAGTATTGTGTATTTGTTCTGATTGATATTCAGATCCAAATTGCCATATGGATATTCTTGTGAATTGAGAAATAACTTGACATTGTTGAGATCACAATGACATGTTTGCAAATTGCCAGAAAGCTTACTATAACAAAGAAGCCGAGCCACTTCTCAATAAATCGCAGTTCATAACGCATATGCCGCTAATAATCATAGATTGCTCCAAACAAAATGGATCTTTGAAAAATGCTCCAGTCGATGTTCGTTTAGGATTAGATGTTGACACAAATTTCCTAGACAATACATCAGCATACTGTTTAATTATAGATGATCGTATAGTTGAATATAATCCTATGAGTGGGGATGTCAGAGAGATTATTTAAATCAGTGGTGTTGGGGATCCATATTTATGTATGCAGTGAATGATTTCCAAAGCTCATTCTCTTCCGAGATGGAGTACGTAGTAGATATGCAGGGCTTCAAACAGCCTGGCAACGACTACATCCTCAAAGAGTTGGCCATTTTCCCTCCCACTAACGAGAACGCAGAACCTTTGATTTTTTTATTCAAACCTCCCTTCTCTTGGGAAAGACTCATCAAAAAATATAAAAAGCAAAATATTTGGTTCGAACGATATTATCATGGAATATTAGAGATCATTCTTACAATACCATTGGAGATATGCTTCGAGCATCTTCAAGGGATGCTGAACAAATTTATGTAATGGGGTCAATACAGAAAAATTGGCTAGAGCGTTTCAGACTCAATGTTCAAGATCTTGCCGGAATGGGTTACCCGCTCCTGGATAAAATAAAACTTGTAACGGTACGCCCCCACCACAATGGAACATACAGAGCTAGCTGTGCTTCACACAATGTCAGACTCATGAAGCAATTTATTGAACAAAGTTCCCAAGAGCTGTACCCAGAACCTATGGAATGTATATGAATACTCGAGGAAAATGAAAAACTCATCATTTCATCATGGGACCGGATCAGAGTAACTCTGGCTATACAAAACTCACTCCTGATGAGGGAGATGAGAAAAAAAATCCTCATTGAAATTTGTTGGAATATCAACAAATGATTGGTCTTTGTCTAAAAGTAAAGACTACAAAAAATTGTAATATGCAATAGCAAGTCACACAATATAATGATTACTTATCACATGCAAGGTGAGACGGTGCGCTCCCCTCTCTGCGCTCGTAGTGGGAATATGATTTATTTTCCCTCAAAAGCTATGTTGGTTCTCTCGACCTCGTCGTCAATGGGGGACGCTGTCTCCATGCTTCTAAGTAAAATGAATTGCATCAGCTCTGGTTTCAACGCCAGGTACGATGCTCTCACTATTAAGCTTGCAGTATTGGATGACATTCCCTCATTGGTCGGGAGGGTCGAGTGGGTCAAGTCTGGTGTTGCGTCGCTTGCTGAGCAGCATGACGCACTGCAGCGCAAGCTGGATGCCCACATCCAGGCTTGCTCATCAGAAACTGCCCCTGCTGATGATGCTTGTTCTCAACAGCTTTATCCGTTAAATACTGCACTCACGGCATGGAATCAGTCGCTCTCAGTGACGGCCAAGTTTTCTCTCTGCTGATATCATACTATCTGGACTTACTCCAGGCTCCGCATTTGACTTGCGCAAGATGTCCTTCGCTGCGCTGCACACAATATATGACGAGCTTTAGCAGCATGACATTATTTCTGCGCGGTTGCTTAGACCGCGTGTTTCAGCAAATCGACCTGACCCATCATCAACCCAGTCCTTCCCAATTGTTTCTGCCACTTCTGGAACGTCAGATACAGCTGCTTCAACATCCTCTACCCCCAGCCGGATATCAATAGTAATGACCTTGATTTGTCCTGCCCTTGTCGGTGTAATTACTGAGAATAAAATTAAATTTGGGGGTTTGATGAAAAGGAGATCAACTCTCACTTTGCCCGGATTGCCACTGATCCCTTGTCCCCCAATCTGGATGATACACTCAACCTCCTGCACGGCAGGAGGTGTCCTGTGATCCTAAGTTTCACTGTATGAACGTCACAGAAAACGAAGTAAGGCTGGTCATAGATCGGTCTCACTCGCAGTCTGTGGGAATGGCCTTAATCATAACTTCATCTCTGAGGCACTCCCTGTCAAAGCTCCCATCGTAGTGGACGTTTTCAATTTCTCCCTCAATCAATCACACTTTCCCTCCTCCTGGAAAAAAGCTGTAGTCCTTAATTTTCTCTCCAAAGTCCTGGAGAGAATTGCTTTCAACCAAATCAGTGCCTATGTTGAATCAGAAGGTCACATGCAAAAACTGGCTGCTCTACTTCTGTTTGATTTTAGTAAGGCATTTGACACGATCTGTCACTCCACTCTGCTGCGCAAACTCTCAAAACTTGGTTTCTCTATGGCCGTACTAGAGTGGATTGCTTCATATCTGACGGGAAAGGAGCAGTGTGTTAAGCGTGACGAAAAAAACATTCACTGGTTTTTGTGGTCTCAATAGGGGAGTACCCCAGGGCTCTGTCTTGGGCCTCCTACTGTTTGCTTTCTACATCGGTGATGTTTCACTATGCTATGGACCCGAAGTGCTCTACATTCTGTAGGTAGACGACCTTCGAATCTACATTCACTATCACCTTGACGAATTACTCGTACGCTCGACATGCTTAGCGAGGTCGCTGCCAGAATCGCGCAACGCACGAATGAACTGCTCCTGAATGCGTCAAAAACCAATGCTATCGTCTTCGGGAGTGAGCCCTTCATTGCTCAACTTTCAGCGGAGGCATCGGACCGTCTCGTAATAAATGGATCGCTTATTAAACTCGAGTCCTCGGTGAAGAGCTTGGGGGTGATCCTCGACTCTACTTTGTACCGCCCTCATGTACTGCTTGCATGAATTCTGGAGGAATACGAATCATCAGCTCAGATGCCACCTCATCAAGTTACTCCTTTTCCCCATCTACTGCTCTGCCATCTACCATCTACACTACTGCTCTGCTGTGTACTGCGATCTCTCTGAGAGCCAAACCTAGTTCTCCAACGGCTTATCACCACTGGCATGAGATACGTCTATGGGTTAAAGAAGAGTGAGCATATCTCTTCCTACAGGGAGGAGCTAAACTGGCTTAAGACATCTACTCGGCGTAGCTATTTCATGGCCTGAATGGTGTTTAAGATTCTCAGGTATGGCAGCCCTTGGTATCTCGCGGAGTATTTTCTGATCTATATCAGTACTCGTCCCTGGAGGGATGGCTATCGGCCGCAGCTTGTTGTCCCAGTTTCCGCAAGAACTCCCTCCGTAGATCGTTTCATGCCAGTGCAACTTATCTCTGGAATTCACTCCCCGCTGTAATAACTAATGCTTCATCTCTCCCTGTTTTCGAAAAACTTTCATTCCTTCACCTCCTAGCATGCGACCGTGGTGAGAGCTTGCTCTTCTCTCAAATTGAAATAAGTTAAATTGAACTAAATCAAATTGAGCTAAAGCAATAAATTTGTGTAAATGTCTTTTCATCATCTTGATATACGGAACTTTATGTATGACTATTATCATATTGTACAACATAATGTACAGGAAATAAATCGATCTTATCCAATCTCTCTCTCTCTCTCTCTCTCTCTCTCTCTCTCTCTCTCTCTCTCTCTCTCTCTCTCTCTCTCTCTCTCTCTCTCTCTCTCTCTCTCTCTCTCTCTCTCTCTCTCTCTCTCTCTCTCTCTCTCTCTCTCTCTCTCTCTCTCTCTCTCTCTCTCTCTCTCTCTCTCTCTCCCCCATGTTCCACCTATGTTTGCTTACACTAGTCAGCCCGTTTCAGCTCGCGAGTGGCACGCCTTGGTTTGCGAGCAGCCCTCACCAGGAAACTTGAATGTTGGAAACACTTACATTCAATTACTGTCCAAGATGTTTGATTGTTACAATCAAGGAAAATACAGTTCCAAACATCAAAAGAGAATTCGAACCTCTGGACGTGAGAATCGCATGAGTGAGAGAGATCATCTCTGTTCTGGCTACTTTTTCAAGTTTATGCCCACTTGGCATATCCGCTGAGTGACATCGCACTCTTGGTTCTCTGTAGTTTCTCCCCAACCTACTGATGAACTACAATCTTTCTGATACATACAAAAAATAATCGTAAGGACAAGATATAGGAATAATATAAGAAATCAAAAATCGAATACTGATTGAATTCATTTCTTATATGAAGACTAGAATGACACGAACATTGAAGAAAAGCAACATATGCAAATCAGTATAGATGCTTCAGGTGGAAATTGAATGCTCATAACTTCTCAATCTGAGGAAACTGAAATTGAAAATATTATTACATGTAAAATGTTAGTTCACTGAATACATATCGTCCGTGAGATTTTTCTGTAACCTCTCAAAATGTAGGACTTCGAACATTATGATATAAGAACGGTATTTATATTCTCATCAAAACAGTTTCTATATGATACTCATCAATTTTTCCCAATCTATTCTCTAGATGGAGTCGGAGACACAGACACGGCGTTTCTGGTAGTGCATCAAGAGATATTGTTGATTATCGTACAGGATATATCAAATCACATCTACGCTCACCATCTGGAAGAGTTCGATGACAGTTGCCCACAAATCTTCTAAGGAAAATTCCATCATATTCATAATAACTAAAATGGGAAAATAATTTTGCGATAGATTTCTCACAAAGCGATGAGAATGTACGACCATACGTCATGAATGTGTTTGTATTTTAATGTGTTGGTATTTTATATTGATTCGAAGAAATACATTATACGTTTAGAAATGAACAATATTCTTCATCCATTTTATTCTACATTGGCACATACTTAGTCATGATTCATTGCTGATTTCACAAGTAAATTAATTCCCAGAACGTGTGTAATTTATTGTAGGATTTGTGGAAAAAATTTTCCTTCCAAAACTAGAAGATTATCGTTCTATTCCTAAACAGTCACTGATTTTCGAGAAGATATTTCTGAGCCTTCCTAACATACGTGGGAAGTCAGTTCTTCAGATTCTACCTCAAACTTTTGGTTCATTCGAACTACTTCCACAATCCTGTACTCCACAGAGTACACAGGGAGCAACTGACGGTTGGGTATATAGAAATTGGATATATGAAATTTCAATCTGACTTTGAATGTGTATCAAACCAAGAAAAAACTGTTTCTACTGAATGAAACTAGTCATTCTCTATTTTTGCGGGGTCACTCTACACGATTTCGGAGTCAGATTTTGGATTTGTTCTCAAAAAGGTCCAAAACGGCGGTTTTTTCTGGAAAAAAGTACCGAAATTTCAAAATTTTTCTCTTCTTTCACCAATTTTTCGCATCGAAAAAAATTTTCTGCCACAAAATAAACACTCATAAAATCTCGACATTTTATTGCAGTTTCGAAATATACCGTAGTTATTTTTTGGTACTGAATCTGACGACCTCAACACACACTGAATAGGAAGGAAGACACACAACAACTCAGTCACATATATAGGAAGCATAAAAAGATTTTTCAAAACTAACACACCAATGTATCTGATGGTATATAGAACCACTGACGTTATCTTTATACACAATAGTTCGACAATGGCAATGGAAGCAGCGGCTTCCACTGCCGAACGTTATTTTATATTTTTATTCAAAACTGGTGAGAAAGAATATTTTATTGTTATTTCGTCGATTGTTTTGTACTTGAATTGTATTATTTATTACGTGTTTTTTTGTGAGTGATAAAGTTTTAGCCTGGTGAGGCCAGTGAACCTTACTGGCGAAACGTTGCACTGAATAAACATGTGGTGGATTTTGTGAATTTTTCCTTTTCCACTTCACTCTGGATTGGCCCTCAAAGATCGACAATTTACACTTATCAACAGTGGTAGGTTAATCGAATAAACCTTTTGAAACTCGTACACTTGTGTTTGCTCTGTCTTTTGCCCCGCAATTTCAGTTTAACCGATGACGATCATGCGAGTTTGGTTAGAGTACGCTAGGGACTTCTCGGAAACTACGCGCTATGTTGTGTTTACAAAAGTGCGCAAGGGAAACATAACCATATGATTCGCCAGTGACAGCAAAAGGAGCATCGCCCCAGTATAGCCCGCGAAACTAGTACGATAGAATTAGCCTCCAGGAACCCTGTTTCGTAAAAAAAATATCGACAGCACTTTAAAAATACTGGGGTGTACATTGGTTCCTCAATATGAAATGGTCAATTCTGTCGATGACTCCTACCATTGGAACATTGTTAAAAAAGATTGGAGAAAGTTGTAGCTGTTGTCTTGCAGTGGCATCCGACGTCAGTTTCCTGGCAAATAATCTGTCCAAATTCGAAAAGTTTCTCCATCAAAATTCGTCGCCTCCAAGCAAGAAGGGGTCAACTCAGCGTCCCGTTGGAAAAGTGGCCAACTCGCAGTCCATGTAAAAATGGGCCAACTCGCAGTCCGTGTAAAAAGGGTCAACTTGCAGTCCGTATAAAAAGGGACCAGCTCAGGCGAGTTTTTAATTTCATATAAATTGATCGAGAAGTCGTTTCTTTTGAATATTTATGGAACAAACAAAATTTGAGCATTTGATGATCAGGCTGGCCTTCTGAAGCGCATCTTTTAGGTGATTTTCTTGTAATCTACATAGCTTAGACTCGTTTTGTGCTCATTTTGAGCGCAAGAGAATCTCGTCGCCTGGGAAATTCGTGAACATGAGTTTTTGAGGTCACTGTCTCCGAATCCGACCTCGGATTTTCAAAATTCAAATTGGAGCCTCTAAGATTGCCTACCGGAATTTTCAAAAGATACTGGACTTTGTACGAGTAGATAGCGTTGAACCATTAGATTCATAGGCAAAATTCAAAGAAAACCGTGATTTTTCTTTTGCCAATGGTAATTGTTCGCTCGTGAACAGATGGGATAACTTTTTCCTGTAGAGTTTTTGGAGAGAGTTCATGCACGTAATTGATTATGTGTATTTTTTGACGAATCTAAATATAAAATCGTTGACCCTCACCCTCCAATTTTAGAATATGGAATACGATTTTTTTTTCGAAAGATCATTTCTAACTCCATTGTAAACATTATATCTTGAACCTGAGCTATAAATATCTTGGAAAGCCTGGGAGTTGTATGGCGGTTCTACGGCAGTCGTATGGGAGTCATATGGCGGTCGTAGAATGTGGCCTATAGTAGTATGTACCTTAGTAGTTATCTAGCGTCAGCAGATCCCGCGTCGATTCTCTCTACAGAGTTGAGTTATTTACGAGGATGAGAAACATTCCGCAGTTGGTAACCAATGGTTGAGGACAGAGTTGCCCAATTGGACGATTTCTTGTCAAATTATTGATCATGAGTTGGAGGATTTTTCTGATTTTGGACGATTTTTTTCTACCAAAAAAATATTATTGCTAAAATACAATGGATTGCCGATCTTATGATCACTAGTTTGTGGAATGATCGCACAATCTGGAAACCCTAGTTGAGGATATCAGTACCGATCACTGTGAAGTATACGTAAACACTGTAGCAGATTTCCGGATTTCATATGACACTCATGTAGAACTTGTTTGGCGACGTTAAAAGAGATTGTTTGGCAACTGTCTGACACATGTCACGCAAGTGTATGGCAATTGTTATACATTTCAAATACCATACAACTGCCATACAATCGCCATACAACTGCGATACAATCGCCATACAACTACCATACAATCGCCAGACAACTGCCATACAATTCCCATATAATTGCCATACAACTGTCATACAATCGCCATACAGCTGCCATACTGCCATATTGTAATATAGCTGTAATATTAAAATCTCAACTCAATAAACGCCATACTGGAAGTACCTTTCCCCAATGTATTACTGGCTGTTCTCCCTCTCCAAAGCTTTCCAAATCCAGATAAATTGTCCTGGAGAGCAAAGGCAACTTCTACAGATATCTGGAGCCGGCCTTCTTACCTAACGCACATTAATTTGAATCTCACTGAGACTGACACAAATATTTTTGTCCCGTTGGAAAGAGCCAAGACTTGTACAATTCAAGACAACGATATAATCAGGAATTCACACTCAATTCTATACAGAAAAACTATAACAAATTCATTCAAGGATAGAAATGAAAAACTATTAATCATTTTCTCCTCGTTTTATGTTCACGAACCAAGTGTCGCAGAAAAGCATACAGAATGGGATGCATTCCTCATAAACTCAATTTTAACAATTACCAGCTGATAAACGTGCTTCAAAATCAGGATGAAATCGAACCCCCAGCTTCTGAAAACGAACTAGTTGGTTAGGAATGCAAGCCACGACTTCTATACCACTTTTGCTTCCAACTTATAGGATTAGTTCTTATATCAACATCCTCTTCCCAGGTAGCCAAATTAAGGTCACCTACTGGAAAAGGAGAGAAAGAAAAAGAAGCAGAAAAAATATGATGGGACGTTCCACGTCAAGTGAGCATGGTCAACATTTTGTTCGAAATTCTGCATTGACAAATTGATTGGTATCCATCCCCAGAATACTCAAAAATTTTTTCAGATTTTTAGGTGCTGCAACGGGGTGAATTCTGCACTTATCGTGGTGCAGAAACTGCACCCCGCGCTATTCGAATATGCCCCGCTCCTCGCCCAGCGGCCGGGTTAGTCGCCCAGCTCCCACGAGCAGACGCCGCGCCAAGGGTCTTGGTGGTGACCCCCAGCCGTCCGTACCGAGGTACGGACCGTCGCTGCTCGCGTAGTGGACGCTTTCCTGGGGCTGGGAAGAGCGGGGGGAAAGGGGGGTTACGGGACCTCGTGCGGCGCTCGCGGTCCCTCGGTGCGGCTCACGCCGATTGCTGGGGCTCGATCCGTGGTAATCACCACGTGCAATGAGCCCTGGGTATCACGCACTTACAGCTAACGGACACTCGCGAACGCGGCTACTCAGTAAGCCGAGAAACTGAGGGTTTCTCGGCCGCGGAGAGTGGGGGATTCGGTCGTAGGTGCGGGAGGTTTCTCAATAAAACGCGTGACTCTCGGGATATAATTGAAATAAGGAAAACCTCTTTATTGAGGTGCAAGCAAACAATAAAATACACTTGCGTTGGTGGGCCGGTACCCGCCAACGACTTAAAACGCGCGCACGCGCAGAGGGCCGCTCGGCCACGGGGCCGAGTATTCGCTCGCTCGCGGGAGTACAAAAATACGCGCGACTTACAATTTGCCGCTCGGCTCTCGCCCGCAGGGTGGTCGGCGGGCTCGGTGGCTGTTCCCTCTCTCGCCGGTGCCGGTGCTGGTCCTGGCGCACGCGCTCGAGGACGGCTCGGTGTAGCGCGGTCGCGCCTATACCTTCCGCGGGGCTGGGATTGAGTTGCCCCGCGCGCTCGGGGAGAGTAGCACTTTCCCTGAGCAGGTACAGCGCTTGGAGTGTCTGGGGATGGCACGGAGGCACTCGCACACACACACTCACACGTGTCGTACCCGTCGCGGCGCGGAATGATCGTGCGAAAATCAGCGCGTGGCAATTGGCACTATAGTCGGCGCGAGAGTGTGAGTCCTTCTGTCCCCGCGGGGCTCGCGTGCCGCGCGAAGAGGGAGGTCCTTTCCTCTCCATCTTCCCTCTCGCTCTCTCTCACGCGTCGCGCACCCCCCGACGGGCCGCGGCGCGTGCCCGCGTCGATCGTGCGTCGATCACGCGACTTGCGCGCCCGCGCGAGCTTCCGGCTCGCCACGTGGCGATCGCGCGATAACGAGTGCTCGCGAAGCACTCGTTACAGTGCATGTATGTGGAAGTTAGTCTATGCACTCAAAACCTAAATTATTCAAAATTTAACTTTTTTCTCAATTTTGAGAGCCCAAATAATCTTGTATATGGGTGAAAATGAAAAAACTTGAGAACAAAAATTATGCTGAACACTACAAAGATTATAAAAAAGAATTGTTTGACACCAGAATCCTCCATCTGGATAGGCTACTCTATTAATTAAACATGTTTCAACCAGTTTGGCTAAATTCGCCCATTTATTTTTGACCTTTCAAGTTATACGTACAAACCTTTGTTCGATAGCTTGAAAATGGTCTCATACATTTTTTAGAGAAATTCCAATATCTCCTGCAATTAACTGTTTAAATTTGCAATATCACAATCCCCTTCTTGTTAGTTTCAACATATCGTTGCCTCCGAGCAAAAAGGGGCCAACTCAGCGTCCCGAAGAAGAAGGGGCCAACTCGCCGTCCGTGCAAAAAGGGGCCAACTCGCAGTCCGTGTAAAAAGGGGCCAACTCGCCGTCCGTGCAAAAAGGGGCCAACTCAGGCGAGATTTAAATTTCATTTGAATTCAGTTCACGAATCTCTTGAGAAGTCTTATGCACGCTATGTGATAGCCGTAGTGCGTCTCTTTCAATGATTAGGTGATTTTCACGTAATTTACATGTCATCAGAATGTAATATGTCAAGTTAACTATTTACGTTAAACGGCTTTCGCTCGATGGTTTCTTTTAGAAATTGGTATCCATGTTTTTGAGGTCGCTCATAGTGGATCCGGCCTGAAATTCTGAAAATTCAAATTAGAGCCTCTAAGATCACCTGATAAAAATTTGGAAAAAATTGAATTCTGTCGAAAATTGGTATACATGGGTTTTCGAGGTCTCTGATTACAAATCTGCCCTCAGATTTTGAAAATTCGAATTAGATCAAGCCTCTAAGATCACCTGACAAAAATTTGGAAAAAAATTGAATTTTGTCGAAAATTGGTATACATGGGTTTTTGAGATCGCTGATCACGAATCCGGCCTCAGATTTTGAAAATTCAAATTAGAGCCTCTGAGATCACCTGACAAGAATTTGGAAAAAAATTAAATTTTGTTGAAATTTGGTATACATGGGTTTTTGAGGTCACTGATTACGAATCTGGCCTCAGAATTGAAACATTCGAATCATAGCCTCTAAGATTGGTGACCGAAAATTTGAAAAGATACTGGATTTGAATAAAACTTGGTATACATGGGTTTCTATGATCGCTGATTATGAATCCGGCCTCAGATTTTTAAACTTCAAATTGAATTGAACCTGCAAGATTGCCGACCGAAAATTTGGAAAGATAATGGAATCTAATGGAACTTGGTATAAATGGGTTTTTTAGGTCGCTAATTACATATGAAGCTTCAGATTGAAATAAGCGTAAATCTTCAACATCGTCGACCGTAACAAGGAAACATCCTTTTAGAAGGTTACTCAAATAAAAAACCATCTCATATTTGACTTTATAGAAAAAACCGTTTTAAATGTGATTACATTCTTCTAGTTTTCGCGCGTTTAGAGTTAATACATGTATTTGTGTGTTTATTCCCAATTATAATTATATTCATATACGAGCAATGATCTCTCGCTCGCTGTCGCTCACTCGAGTCTTTCGAGTGGATTTTAATTGAAAAATCTACAAAACATTCTATAATCTTCAATATTCAATTCAGTTTTGATAAGTTATACTTTTAATTTATTGTAAATAGATATCCATCGACATCATAACGCATATAAATTATAGCCATCCAACTTCTCTTTCGATCCATCACACCACATGTTCTTCAAATCATCATTTTCTAAGTTGTTTATCAGATAGAAAATTGGAGAAAAATGGTTCTCGGCAACGCGGCAAGTTTTTTATGACATAGATTACGCCCCCACGTCTATTAGTCTGGATTTTTCACCTCAGATTATGAAAATACTCATTTGACTCTATAAATCTGCAAGATCAGATTTTGAATAGATAACCCATTTATACTATTTTTTCAACGTTTTCTGGAACCAAACGTCAAATAATTATTTATGGTCAATACGCCCCCACAGTATCAATTTTTCAAATACATAGCTAGTTCAAATTGTAGCTCTTAACCTCCTCTTTCGACCCATCATACCGAATTTTTTTCAAACCATCATTTTCCAAGTTGTTTATCACTTCCAATTCGTTCGTATGACGAAAATTCGACTATGCATAATTTTCTATGACATAGATTACGCCCCCACGTCTATTTTTCTGGATTTTTCACCTCAGATTATGAAAATGCTCATTTCACTCTATAAATCTGCAAGATCAGATTTTGAATAGATAACCCATTTATATTATTTTTTCAACGTTATCCTGGAATCAAACGTCAAACAATTGTCTTTATGGCCATTACGCCCCCACAGTATCAATTTTTCGAACACATAGCCAGTTCAAATTGTAGTTCTTGACCTCCTCTTCCGACCCATCATACCGAACATTCTTCAAATCTACATTTTCCAAGTTGTTTATTACTTCAAAATCTTTCGTAAGACGAAAATTCGGCTATACATGATTCTCCACATAATAGATCACGTCCACGCGTCTATTTTTTTGGACTTTTTACCTTAGATTATGAAAATGCTCGGGCTCCTCTATCGATCTGCCATGACCCGATTCCAAAATACTCTAACAAAACATTGTTTCCAAGAGCAAAATATGGGAATCATAATTTGAGTATGGATTATAATTTTAATGTAATGTAGATTTGTTCTACAAGTTCCTTTGAAAGAACGGAACAAATTAGAACTAGAAAATTGATATACAGTGTTTAGAGTGAAATACCGTGAAACTCTATTTGCGTAACAGCATAACCTCTGGTACAAGTATTGAAGATTATACTTGCCACAATAGCTGAGTAGTATTAGGAAGTTGCGTGGATGTTGCGAGTGGGGTGCAAAAAAACAATTGAACTCGCTTCAGAAGAGTATCAAGAAAGACATGTTTACTCCCGCACGCTGAAAAACTTGTGCGTCGTGAGTTATTAACAATTTAGTGGAAAAATATGCATTTTTTTTCATATTATTGCGAATAACTCAAAAACTATGAGTTGTAAGAAGATATTTTATGGGAAAAATTATGTTCCTGACAAAATTTGGCACAAGAGAGCATTGATTTCAAATCAAAAAATTTATTTTTACAATGTGTCATAGCTTAAATAACATTAAAAAAGCAAAAAAATTTTAACGTATTTTTATAGGTAAATAAAATTGATTGAAATGCTCGCCGATCGAGATTTGGGTACTTCATTATGATACAAATATCCATGCAAAATTTCATTTGAATCGGATAGTTAGTTTTCGTGCAATCCATTTGTTAACTAATATTTTTGCAAAAATTGTCAACGTTGTCACATCCAGAATCCGGCCTGGAATCGGTCGACAATTTTTCTCAACATTTTTTCTAAGTTGATCTTTCAATTGGCATAGTTATTTCTACCATTTTACATATTTTTACAACTTTATGATTTTTTTTTAAAAACCGACCAAATTTTACCTTATAAATAAATCTAATATCTTCCCCATTTTTGAATCTTTTTGAAAACTAAGAGAAGACATGAAATCTAAATGAGTAGCCGCTCATTCTAAGCTTCTATTTATTAAGATCGGCCCGGTAGAACCGGAGTTATATTGTTATAAACATATCGTTTGCTTACGTCGAAATTAATGCAGCTACAGCGATAAAAAAAATATTGTTGGCTTCTGTAATATGTACCGTATTATGGTACATTCGATGAAATGTGTTTTATGGTGAGAATGTATGCAAAAAATGTTCATGAAACAGTCCGAAAATGCCCGGAATCGGCTCTCTCAGCCGACTCGCCGGCCGGGCGGGGAGAGGGGGGAGCGCGCGGCAGCCTCGCGAGTCGTTGAATATCGACTCCAAATTGGACTCGCTCGGAAAAATCTTTGATATCTCTGAATCTATCTATCGTAGAAGGATGATTTTTTTCATTCGATATAGAAAATCACGAGAAATGCAATGGTGAAATGAGCACTTCAGAAAAATCACCATATCTATCTACATATTTCATGTTCCTTTTTGTTACATGCAACATTATATAACTCCAAAGTATATTAAATAAATAAATAACAGTTTATCGTTTATCATATTGTGGCGACCAGGCGGTGCTGTTCACCCCCCCCCCTGCGGGTAAGCATGCGTAGAGGGGAGACAGAGGCGAGAACCGCCGATAGCGAATACCGGCGGTAGCGAGCGTGAACGCAGTCAGTCGAGTTAGACTCAGCGGCCCAAGCTGAGCGGTCGGCTCTCCATCGAGAGCAAGAGAGATTGTACACCATCAACTAATAGATCATTTTGTTTATTAGATTTGTCGTATTCCTTCATCACCTTCCCCAGCAATCGTGGTCGGGCTGATAGGCAGCCGCCACACTGGTGACCCCGAGTAATGAGTCTGATGTGGCATCTCAAGCTTTCTTGAACACTATACAGACTTCGACCTCGGATAATATTTCCTTAAGTGTTTCTGGTCAAAATATTGCTCCTCATTCGAGTGTTGCTCATACGGTTGGACTTGTTGACTCTGGTGCTGACACACACTGAAACTACTCTTTCTACTAACGTTACAAATTCAATTGACAAATCATCCTTTTCTTTTGGAGATATTAATAATAGAAGAAAATTATTCTCAACTAAAGCTAAAAATCCACTCAGTTCTATGTTCAACAATACAAATGATGATTTTGGTTTTCTTTCGGACAACAGTGCTCATCAAAATAAAATTAATGAGGTTGACGAGAGTGCTATTAGCCCTCAGGATAATAATAGTGAGATTGTTCATAATGTTAATGAGAATTCAAGTAACGTACAAACTTCTGTTAGTCAAAATAAGCAATTAGAGACATTAATTAATAATTTGAGTATGCGATTGGAGGCTGTTGAGTTGAATTATGCTACCGCGTGCAAAGATAATGAATTGTTAGCTAAGCAATTACATTCGTATACTCAGAAATTTGGTCAGTTAAGTAATATTAACACAGAAGGGGCATGTAATACGTTGACATCCAATACAAGTAGACAGTCGCATACTGGAACTTTGCCTAAGTATAGTCATGTACACAACAATATAATTCCAGAAATAGTTAATTCAAATCGTCAGTTGAGAAATTATAATGATAATAGTATTAATGCACAAAATTTTGATCAAATAAATTCTAGATTTCCCCATAATGTTAATAATAGTTTGATACCTAGAAATATTAAATTTCAAGTTTTTTGGAAACATGATCCAACCCAGTGGTTTGATTTATTTGAATCTCAGTTTGTACATCACAATGTGATTGATGACAGTTCTAAATACTTTAATCTTGTAAATAATTTGGGAATGGATACGTTACATGAAATCTCAGATTTGTTGAAGACTGTTGGTCCTGTTAATAAGTATTTACAATTAAAGCAATTACTTTTGAAAAAATTTACTAGATCAGATGATCATGAACTCGAGGCCCTGTTTGCTTCATGTCACATGTATGACAAAAGTCCATCAGTATTTATTAATGATATGTTGTACAAAGCTGGTAATTTTATATCCAGAGAAACTATTTTAAAGGCATGGAAGGCTAGACTTGCCAAAAAGTATAAATTATATCTAGATGAAATTGATATGAACAATGAAGTATTGTTATTGGAAAAGGCAGACAGGTGCCATCAGTTATTGGATCATAGTCCAAAAATAGAAGTTATCGATAATAGCCAAAAGAAATTAATTGAAAAACTTGAGAATATACTAGATTCTTTAAATAAACGATCGTTCTCGTTCTAGAGATAAAAATCATGATAGAAAGCGTTCTAAATCACGCGATCATAGTAATTCTAATGTTAAACAGACAAGTGATCATGATAGTAACGATCAACGTAAACTTTGTTTTTATCATGAAAAATATCGAACAAAAGCTTATAAATGTGAACAACCTTGCGATTGGGTTGTAAAAGAAGTAACGTATTTAAATGATGTGAACACGAAGTCACAAAGGCAAGCAGGTATGGAATCAGAACCCTGATCAACACAGAAAGTGCAAGGGCTAGTCATGGGAAGAGTGATACGTCGATTCGCTTTCGAATACGTGATTGTCTCGGTAAACAATATTTTCATGGAAAAACTTTACCCCGTAATTAGTTCAATGAAACCTTGCTTTTCAAACTGCTCAACAAAAGTACCTCGAAGTAGAACTATGACGAGGATCAACAATATTGTATGATAATGTGTGATAAAAATGTGTGTGAATGGAAATTATAAGACTGTAACGGATGGGCAAACAAGCCTAGCGTAAAGTAAGAATAAGGAAACCGAAACCAAAGAATCTTTATATTTGGTTTGACAGGCTTGTGGCTCGGTCCGTACTAAGGTCATACCTTTCTTCTACGACCTGGTCCTGCAAGCAATTGACAATGTGATTTCCAGGGCTCAACGCTGAGCTGGAAAATGATATAAGAAAATTACACTATCGGAGTTCAAAGAATAGTAGAAGAAAGTAAGAAGTATAACGATTGTTGAAAAAGATAAGCACTTACGTGCATAAGTATTAAAACGTTCATTAAATTGTTATCATCGAGCAAATGCTTTAAAGCTAAAAGGTTTTGAACGACAATTTTATTGTATACAAAGTAATTTTATACCAGTCGGCAGACTAGTTTTGATACTGTTTTCAGAATCGAGAGTCTATTGTATTTATGATAATTGAATGAAATCAATTTGCTCGACTATGATTGTTAGATTATCTGTAATTCCGAACTCTGGTTTCACGACAATTGTTTAAATGTCAGAAACTTGTGATTAAAACTTTATTGAGTACAACAGTATAATTTCCAATATAAGACTGATGGTGATAATACTGACATTGACGGTATGTTAAACCAGATTTTGGAAATAGTTTACTCGGGAAAGAATATTGTTATCTTTAAATTCATAAAGTTAAAAAATTTTTTTCTTCTCTTTTTTGCTTCAGCGAAAACGCTGAGATTAAAAGAAATTAACTGATTGTGATTCAGTAGTTATGGAAGTATTGCATTCAGCAAGACATGTTAGTTAAATGCAAATATGACTTTAATATTTGACGATCAATGAACATTGACTGATGTGTTCATTATTGCTAAGAACTAGGTTAAATAAGGAAATGCACAAAAAGCAAAAACCTGTGAGAAATATACAAGCGTCAAATTTAGTTTCTAAGAATTATGTAAGTCAATAAATTGTTATTGAATTGTAAACGTGACTGCGAATATAGCGACATATTGTAATCGCTGTGGATTGGAAAGTGCATGCTTTTGTGTGGTAATAACCACGACGGAAAAATTCTCTGATTTTCCGACGTGGTTATTGGAGGGGAGCACTGTGGCGACCAAGCATGCGTAGAGGGGAGACAGAGGCGAGAACCGCCGATAGCGAATACCGGCGGTAGCGAGCGTGAACGCAGTCAGTCGAGTTAGACTCAGCGGCCCAAGCTGAGCGGTCGGCTCTCCATCGAGAGCGAGAGAGATTGTACACCATCAACTAATAGATCATTTTGTTTATTAGATTTGCCGTATTCCTTCATCACCTTCCCCAGCAATCGTGGTCGGGCTGATAGGCAGCCGCCACAATATCATATCTTATTATACAGAATACTTGTTCATTTATCTATACAGCATACATGTTCATTCATCTATTCGCATCTTTTTAGGAGGATTTAATACCTCATAATCTTCTATTTCACTTTCATCCTCGATATCGCTCATATCACTTAATTGTAAGTTATCTTCTTCACAAGTTTCCACTCTCTCATCTTCTTTATTATCATTCTTATCTTCATTTATACTATTCAAATCAAAATCGTTAGGGTCCAAATGAACTTCGCAATTTTTACAATTTTTCCCCAAACAATTAGAACAATATTGTGAGCATTTAAAACCATGCTTCACGTAACTACAATTTTTTAAACAATCTTTGGTGCATTTACAGCTGACATATTTGAATGTTCAACGCGACTTACTGTCAATTTATGAATAAATAGAAAAAATGATGAAAAATGTAGATCGATATGGTAATTTTTCTGAAGTGCTGATTTCACCATTGCATTTCTCGTGATTTTCTATATCGAATTAAAAAAAAATCATCCTTCTACGATGCATAGATTCAGAGATATCAAAGATTTTTCCGAGCGAGTCCAATTTGGAGTCGATATTCACCGACTCGCGAGGCTGCCGCGCGCTCCCCCCTCTCCCCGCCCGGCTGGCGAGTCGGCTGAGAGAGCCGATTCCGGGCATTTTCGGACTGTTTCATGAATATTTTTTGCATACATACTCACCATAAAACACATTTCATCGAATGTACCATAATACGGTATATATTACAGAAGCCAACAATATTTTTTTTATCGCTGTAGCTGCATTAATTTCGACGTAAGCAACCGATATGTTTATAACAATATAACTCCGGTTCTACCGGGCCGATCTTAACAAATAAAAGCTTAGAATGAGCGGCTATTCATGTAGATTTTATATCTTCTCTTAGTTTTCAAAAAGACCTGAAAATGTGGAAGATATTTGATTTATTTATAAGGTAAAATTTGATCGGTTTGAAAAAAAAAATCAAAAAGTTGTAAAAATATGTAAAATCGTAGAAATAACTATGCCAATTGAAAGATCAACTTAGGAATGATGTTGAAAAAAATTGGCGACCGATTTCAGGCCGGATTCTGGATGTGACAACGTTGACAATTTTTGCAAAAATATTAGTTAACAAATGGATTGCACAAAAACTAACTATCTGATTCAAATGAAATTTTGCATGGATATTTGTATCATAATGGAGTACCCAAATCTTAATCGGCGAGCATTTCAATCAATTTTATTTACCTATAAAAATATGTTAAAATTTTTTTGCTTTTTTAATGTTATTTAAGCTGTAACACATTGTAAAAATATATTTTTTGATTTGGAACCAATGCTGTCTTGTGCCAAATTTTGTCAGGAACATAATTTTTTGTGAAAAATATCTTCCTAAAACTCATAGTTTTTGAGTTATTCGCGATAATATGAAAAAAATGCATATTTTTGCACTAAATTGTTAATAACTCACGACGCACAAGTTTTCCAGCGTGCGGGAGTAAACATGTCTTTTTTGATACTCTTCTGAAGCGAGTTCAATTGTTTCTTTGCACCCCGCTCGTAACATCCTAACCACAGCCATTTTTAGCCTAATTCTACTCAGCTAACAAGTAGACTGTACGCGGGTTCAATTATTCATTAATTTAGTCTTGATATTTTATGGTAAGGAGAGTGCCGTCAATTCAGCCGAGTTGATACAGTCGATCACTTCAGAAAGCTTCACTCATGGATTCCTAAGAGTAAAACAATGTAAATATTTGAAACATGAATCAGTTATCTATCTTATCAATATTCATAATTTAATCTCTCAGATCTTTATGAATAATCAGAGGCAGAGGTTTTGTAAATATGTCGGCAAGCTGTTCCTTCGATTTTATCCAAGCTACTTCAATAAAATTATTCCTCACACATTCCTTTACATAATTAGATCTCATTTCCACCATATGTCTAACTAGGAGAGTTCATACCCTTCGGGTCACCAAATGGCACCAAAATTTCAGGGATCTCTCCTGATACTATCACAAGGGATCTCTGGAAGCCAGAGGGTCTAACGCTCAGCCATTTCAGAGGAAAAAAATAAAACAAGTTATGATTAGTTTCCCATTATTGGCGGTAATGGACATAAAATGGTATACGGTATGTCAATACATATCAACACTCGTCAATCACATCGACCCTCCCTATTCATAAGGACGTATCTCGGAGATTCTCGAAATAAGGACGTATCTCGGGTGGCAGAATAATGAAGACGTATCTCGGGCGAGCGCAAAGTAAAGACGTATCTCGGAAAAGCGCAAAGTAAGGACGTATCTTGCGTGAACGCAAAGAAAGGACGTATCTCGGACGAGCGCGAAATAATATCGCAGCTCGCGGAGAATTGCGACTCAATATTGAATCTCTTATTTGATTAAAAATTATAACCGATCATAACTGCGAATAAATCTCAAGCATAGAATTAAAACTCGGCAAACATGAAAGCGATCATGGGGGAGAGTCAAAATATGAAGCATCTGTATTTTTTTATTCATGAGTCAAAAACACTGCAGAAACGATGGTCAAGAGCCTACCTGGCATTTATATACGATGGAAACGCGGTGGCTCTCTGCTCGACTGCGCTGGACTGCGCTAAGACTACAGACCAAGCTGCTCTGACTGCAGTCGCAAGTCGCGAGCGCTTAGCAACTAGTAACAAGACGCAGTTTTTCGTCTCTCGTTATTGGCTTGTAGTTTACATTCAAGAAACCGACTAGCCACAATCACATGATGCTCGATTGGTGACAAAATGATCACATGGTGTTCTTATTTTTGGTTTCCATATAAAACTGGCCCTACAGAGGTGCATGCCGGGAAATCCGGGAATCGAAGCCCGAGTCTTATCCACGAATTGAGCCACCGGCCGCGGCGCGCGGCGGCTCATTCCACAGTTGATCACTGCAGTAGCCGCTGTCAGACTCGAGCGCTACCGTCAACATCTTAAATCAGAACCAGAGTCATATCGACAGTGTACTACAGTGCTTATTATGGATGTTATTAATAAACTTGCAGTGAAACGTGTAAGGTACTCGAGTGGCGACTATAGTGATCAGAATTGGTCTCCTACTGTTTTTAGAAGATTAATACGACTGAGTGACTCGTGACTGGATTTTATCTTCCTGTGTAAACTTCATTAGTTGATTTTAAACCGCTGAGATACTTTCTTACTTTGCAATTCTCCGCGAGCTGCGACATTATTTCGCGCTCGTCCAAGATACGTCCTCACTTTGCGCTCACGCGAGATATGTCCTTATTTTGCGCTAACGCGAGATACGTCCTTATTATTCTGACTCCCAAGATACGTCCTTATGAATAGGGAGGGTCGACATATATCAATCAACTTTTCATTAATTAGTTTCCAAAATGAACTCAAAAACTACCCTGTCAAATTATCATTGGCTCATTCTATTCGTCTTATAGGATATATGAGGGTCTCAACATGTCGACCAGATTATCGTGGGAAAACATGTTGAACCGCTTCCCACCCAACAAAACACGCATTTATCTTTAGCCCACCCATGAATATATATCAGAATATATATTCTATAGTTATCTAAAGAAGGGGAGTACCTATAATACTACCTCATTCTTTTCTACAGTCTAGAACAGTTGAATTTATGACGTCAAACAGTCATATCCATTCAAAACTGTATCTGGATATACCAACTTCCTATCTAAAATATCCTTATGGATGTGGATATTTCTCCAAGCCTATGGACTTATGGGCACATGCAATAGAAAAAATCTACCCACTTACCTCAAGTAACATGCGCTTCTTTGATATGATGTTGCAAACTAACCCATCCCTCACATGCATGTTGTCCACCACTGCATGTTTGTTGGGGATTAGTTTTTGCGCAAATCTGTCACTTTTACTCTAATCTCTATGGTCCACAAGCTTTCACTGAATTTGTTGCCTTCGGCACAGGAATGATGTTGACTGGAATGATGTTTTAGATGAAGAAAAATCACACTCCAAGCCTCGTCCACTCATGATTGTACTCTTGAAGTACCTGGAATTGAAAACACAAAGAGTCATTTTCTTTGAATTGAGAGATTAAAAGTAGAAAAAATCTAGTTCAACCAATAGAGGAAGAGAGTTTGATAGCTACGTCAATTTAATTAGAATAGAAATCAGAAACACAAAATCAAAGGTTAGATTATACTATTTACTTATCTGATGATTATTGATGGAGTGACTGATCTTTTCTGCAGCAATCAGCATTCCTGATCCAGTGGGAGAATTTCTCTCAACCCAAATTTTAGAAAGAATTTTACTTCCACAGAACTCACGTATATACTTATCTAACTCATCCCGAAACAACAGGATATTTCTGGCCATCTGTTGGCGCAACAAGTTATCACTGACTATTGTAAGATGCCAGTCAGCTGTGATCAGCAGTGGAATTCAAATACTGTGCACTACTCTATACTCCTATAAATATTGCTGTGAAAGTAAAATTCTTCCTAGAATTTGGGTTGAGAAAAATTCTCCCACTGGATCAGGAATGCTGATTGCTGCAGAAAAGATCAGTCACTCCATCAATAATCATCAGATAAGTAAATAGTATAATCTAACCTTTGATTTTGTGTTTCTGATTTCTATTCTAATTAAATTGACGTAGCTATCAAACTCTCTTCCTCTATTGGTTGAACTAGATTTTTTCTACTTTTAATCTCTCAATTCAAAGAAAATGACTCTTTGTGTTTTCAATTCCAGGTACTTCAAGAGTACAATCATGAGTGGACGAGGCTTGGAGTGTGATTTTTCTTCATCTAAAACATCATTCCAGTCAACATCATTCCTGTGCTGAAGGCAACGAATTCAGTGGAAGCTGGTGTACCATAGAGATTGAAGTAAAAGTGACAGATTTGCGCAAAAACTAATCCCCAACAAACATGCAGTGTTGGACAACATGCATGTGAGGGATGGGTTACTTTGCAACATCATATCGATGAAGTGCATGTTACTTGAGGTAAGTGGGTAGATTTTTCCCATTGCATGTGTCCATAAGTCCATAGGCTTGGAGAAATATCCACATCCATAAGGATATTTTAGCTAGGAAGTTGGTATATCCAGATACAGTTTTGAAAGGATATGACTGTTTGACGTCATAAATTCAACTGTTCTGGACTGTAGAAGAGAATGAAGTAGTATTATAGGTACTCCCCTTCTTCAGATAACTATAGAATATATATTCTGATATACACCGTGACAATTATAAATTGAAACAGACATTTCATCATATTACAATGTACTGTATACATATAAATCGACCAGAGAAGGTGATTCTTATGTAATTAAACCTCGTCTATCGAATGGTGAAGTCTATTTTGCGAAAAGACGGACTGTTAATAACATCAGAAAATTATTTTTTCATGAAATAATGGGAGGAACTTGAACTGCTGATATTCTTGTAGCCGAGGAAAAATGAGTGAGATTTGACCAAGTCCAACGGCGATTGGGTATTTATTTCTAATGCAATAATTAATACAAATTATCATAATCAACCATGCGGTTGTGGATGCAGCCGTAAAATCGTTTGGACATTTCGCTCGACCGAGGCAATTTCAGTTCAGTCGATGACGATCATGCGAGTTTGGTTAGAGTACGCTAGGGATTTTTCGGAAAGTACGCGGTATGTTGTGTTTACAAAAGTGCGCAAGGGAAACATAACCATATGATTCGCCAGTGATAGCAGAAGGAGCATCACCCCAGTATAGCCCGCGAAACTAGAACGATAGAATTAGCCTCCAAAAACCCTGTTTCGTTAAAAAAAAATATTGACAGCACTTTAAAAATACTAGGGTGTACATTGGTTCCTCAATATGAAATGGTCAATTCTGTCGATGACTCCTACCACTGGAACATTGTTAAAAAACATTAGAGAAAGTTGTAGCTGTTGTCTTGCAGTGGCATCCGACGTCAGTTTCCTGGCAAATAATCTGTCCAAATTCGAAAAGTTTCTCCATCAAAATTCGTCGCCTCCAAGCAAGAAGGGGTCAACTCAGCGTCCCGTTGAAGAAGTGGCCAACTCGCAGTCCATGTAAAAATGGGCCAACTCGCAGTCCGTGTAAAAAGAGTCAACTTGCAGTCCGTGTAAAAAGGGACCAGCTCAGGCGAGTTTTTAATTTCATATAAAATTAAATTGATCGAGAAGTCGTTTCTTTTGAATATTCATGGAACAAATAAAATTTGAGCATTTGTGGATCAGTCTGGCCTTCTGAAGCGCATCTGTTAGGTGATTCTCTTGTAATCCACATAGCTTAGACTCGTTTTGTGCTCATTTCGAGCGCAAGAGAATCTCGTCGCCTGGGAAATTCGAGAACATGAGTTTTTGAGGTCGCTGTCTCCGAATCCGACCTCGGATTCTCAAAATTCAAATTGGAGCCTCTGAAATTGCCTACCGGAATTTTCAAAAGATACTGGATTTTGTACGAGTAGATAGCGTCGAACCATTCGATTCATAGGCAAAATTAAAAAAAACCGTGATTTTTCTTTTGCCAATGGTAATTGTTCGCTCGTGAACAAATGGAATAACTTTTTCCTGTAGATTTTTTGCAGGAAGTTCATGCACGTAATCGATTATGTGTATTTTTTGACGAATCTAAATAAAAAATCGTTGACCTTCCCCCTCCAATGTTAGAATATGGAATACGATTTTTGAAGTGAAACTTCTATTAAGACGTTCGACGGGCGGCACGGGCGACGGGCGCATGGAGAGTAAAACCGTGCGTGAGAGAGGTTCCGCTCGATCCGTAAAATTTACCCTCTCGAGACGAGAAAGGAGGCGAGAATACATAAATCATGTGTTTGCTCTCTCCCGTGTAGTCAACGAACGCCCCTCTCCACGCGCTGGCCGTGGCAAAGGTCTTGTTCTCTATCTCTCTCTCTCTGCTCTGTAGATATATGCGTGTGCCCTCTCTCCCCGATGGGCCTGCCCTCTCTCCATGCGCTGGCGACAGCGCGGCGCTATCGGTTGACATCGGTCAAAATCGGTCTCCCTCCCTCTCTCTCTCTCTCTCTCTCTCTCTCTCGACGAGTGCAGACGTATCGCTTCTCGCTCCTCGCTTTTTCACCGTTTTTTGGCTGCGCACCATCCAGGGTGTGCTCTCCTCGTGCGGGTGACTTCGGCTTCGTCGGCTCCTGCTGTTTCTTCAACGACTGGACTTGCTATCTCATCCAGAGCCGGAGTTTTGCCGTTTCTTCCCGCTTCGAGGTTACGTTGCCCTGCTTGTTGCCGCCATTCCCGCCGCCTCGACGACGCTGCTTCCCGCGCCAATTTCCCGCCCTCACATTTCATTGCTGTTGTGTGGTGTTAGTGCTGACTGTTGGTGCGGATTGTGGTTGTTGTTGCGGAGGTGATTGTTGTTGCTGTTGTTGTACTTTTGACTGATTTCTGACTCTACTGACTGTGCTGTGAGTGAAGTGTAGGTGACCAGTTTCAGTGCTCTTCGTGTCAACAAATTTGCACTTTTGCATAATTGTTGCTGGCAGCTGTGTGGCAGTGAATGTTTATATTTATATTCATTGAAACACGTGGTCTCCTGCCTTCCTTGCCAGCTGCGGGGCTCAGTCGATAATTTATCGACAGTCTTTAGTGGGAGCACTCATCAAATTCGAATTCGAATTCGCCGCGCGCCTTCGCTCCGCCCCGCTCTGCTCCCACCACGGCCTCGCTGCGCTCGCCCGTCTCGCTCCCCGCTCGGCCCACCGAGCGTCATTAGGCCGACTCTGCATTGCTGCGCGCCCGCAGCCCACTTCCCGCCTCTCGCCTGCAGCCGGTTCTACATAGGAAGGTTGTTCTTTCATCATCCTCCTTTTTTATCTAGCTAGTCGACTTGACTCTCTGCTGTACTGGATATGGCTCCACCTCTTAATCCGCCTGCTAAATCAGATGCCAAGGCGAACCAATCAACCAATGGAGCCAGGCGTAAGGTGAGACAGGAGGACCTGCTGCTCTGCGCTAAGTGTGGCAAGCCATCGCGTAGCAACATGCTGGTCAACCCTTGTGCTTTCTGCGCCAAGTGCTGGCACAAGTGCTGCATGGCTTTTGTCACGGTTCAATCCGGTGGCAAGCCCGTTCGTTGCTGCACTCACTGTGCTCCGGCTCATTCAGTCGACTCGTCCCTGGCTGGTCGGCGTCCCGGTGGTGCTCAGTCCTGCCCCCCGGATTCTGGACACCCCACACCGTCCACCACCCCCACCCCGCTCGACAACGTGTCTCTTGCTGGCTCTACAGGCGGTCGCTCTAGATCTAGCTCATTCTCGTCCTGTAGAAATGACCAGCAGGATGACATCCTTCGTCGCATTCTTGCCAAGATGGACAAAATCGATAAGCTCGATTCCATGGAGGCATCAATCGCCAAGATCCAGTGCGACCTCCAATCCCTCCCTGACCTCGTCAGTCGCGTCGAGGCGACGGAGACCAGGGTGGAGTCCCAGGAGTCGCGCTTGCGCGCCATTGAGTGCAAAATGGCGGAACTCCGTGAGGGACAGGAGCGTGTTTGCTCCCTCATCATCTCTGGCGGTGGCAACTTGGAGTCTGGTGAACTTGCTGCGACCCTGGCATCGGAGACCGACACCAGAATCCGTAATCTGGAGCGTATCAACAACTCGCTTTGTAATAAGCTGAACGAAATCACCAGCCAGCACAGGGAACTCTCTGCGGACGTTGTTCTCACTGGACTTGACGTTGAGGCCGGGGCTGATCTTCGGAAGCTCGCCTTTGCCGCTCTCTCCACCATCCACAGTGGTCTCCTGCCCTCGGACGTGGCAACTGCTCGCTACATCCGGCCCCGTCAGGTTGCTTCTAGCGACCCTCCTACCTCTGCGTCCTCGGCAGTGCAGCAGTCCACCTCGGCGCCACCACCGTACCGTAGGCCTTTGCTGGTGGTCACCCTTACCTCCCCAGCCCACGTTACCAACATCATTCGTGCCAAAATCAGGAGAGGTAAGGTAATGACCTCTAG
The DNA here is from genome assembly GCA_020882685.1 of Aphelinus atriplicis. Taxonomy (NCBI): domain Eukaryota; kingdom Metazoa; phylum Arthropoda; class Insecta; order Hymenoptera; family Aphelinidae; genus Aphelinus; species Aphelinus atriplicis. The sequence goes on along the minus strand of CM037074.1, from coordinate 50,255,372 downwards.
CATCAGCAACGAGCTGCTTGAAGCGGCGGGAGTGCCTCTCCCCATAGAAAATGTTCCACTCAACGTCAATGAGTTTCTTCCCAAAGAAACTCATTCTCTTCATCGTTCCGTCCGTGCTAAGCTGAGGGAGCACAACGGTCAGGGCGGTGATTGTACATCGTACATACATCAAGGAGCCATCTACGCCAGAAGGAAAAAAGGGGACACAGCCACTCGCATTTCTTCACTAGCTGATCTGGAGCGTTTTTTATCCTCTCCGGAATAATTCACTCATGTCCCATCAACTCATTATCTCACACTCATCTTACCGATCTCTCGCACTCACCCCAGTCCATCACCTCACCGAAATCACCTCCTAACAGCTCATTTACTAACCCACATCACCAATCCCTGCTCAACTCCACGACGGCCGTGAGGGAGGGACTTCGTGTCTGGCACTTCAATGCGAACTCTATTAGTGCTCACATTGGAGCGATCAGGCACTTCGTGGCCTCTCGCCCTCATTTCCACGTAATAGCTGTGACTGAAACCAAACTGGCCCCCCATATTGAGGATCACATTATTGCTCTTGATGATTTTACCCTGTTCAGGCGGGATCGCAGAACCACTGGAGGAGGTGTCGCATTGTTCATCCATAATTCGCTCTCCGCCACCATACTCTGCACCTCGACAGAAATCTGGACTCCACTTGAAACTTTCCCTGAATACATCCTCTGTGAGATCACTCCCAGGGGGGGTAATCCGATATTCACAGGTGTGGTATACCGTCCGCCCCATGCCCCACTCGTGCAGGGAACTAACCTCTTCCAGGACCTCGCGTTGTATATGCACGACTACAGCTCCAAGGTCATACTTGGCGACTTTAACGCAGATCAGCTATCGTCTAGCACAGATGCAAATATCTTACGTGGGTTCTTGGACGAGAACTCCCTTGCACTGATTCCCTATGGTGCCACTCATCATACCCATGACTCTGACACTTGGCTTGACCTCTGCATCATCGACGAACTTGATACAGTACTTGACTTCCACAAATCTGACACCCCCTTCATCGCAGGGCATGACTGGATCAGCGCCACCCTTGATATTTCTATTCCCAAGGTTATTCAGTCTGACTACTCGTATCGTGATTTTAAATCAATCGATCCGATTGCCCTTAACGATTACCTAGCTAGCTGTGATTGGTCAGCCCTCGATGACACCGACTGCTCACTCTCTAACGGTTTTGACTGCCTCTACACTCACATAAACTCTGCACTTGACGCTTTTGCGCCCTTAAAAACAGTTAAACATAGTAAGAAACGCAGGCATCCTTGGTTTACCAACGATCACTCCCAGCTGATTAAGGAACGCAATCGACTCTACAGACGCTACAAACGTACAAAATGCTACTTAGACCTACTCCACTACAGACGGGTACGGGACGAGACCCATCGACTTATAGAATCTGCTCGACTTGACTACTACTATGACCGGATCGGAGGCCTATCCGACCCCAAGGAAATCTGGAAGGAACTCAGGCATTTGGGAATCTGCCCGGATCACGAGAGCAACATGTCGCACTTCTCCGTGGATGATCTCAATGCTCACTTTGCCTCGACCTCTTATGACGCTCTGGCTCCCTCGCTTGCTCACTACCTGTCTGAGCTCCCTGAGCACTCGACTGGTTTCAACTTTTCAGAAATCACGCTTCAGACACTCGAGAGGGCCATTGTCCGTCAGAGGTCGCAGGCGGTGGGCGTTGATGAGATTCCCCAGAGGTTCGTCCATGCGGCGCTCCCCTCCCTTGGGCCGCATCTTGTTAAAATTTTCAATCTCTCGCTATCCCAGTCTATCTTTCCCTGTAGCTGGAAACAATCTCTTGTGCTTGCTCTTAACAAGGTGCCCTCTCCCACATGCCTGGGTGATTTCCGCCCTATCTCTTTGCTTAGTTTTCTGTCAAAAACACTTGAAAGAATTGCCTCAGATCAAATCACTGCTTACGTTGAAGCAAATAATCTCCTTGATGAGTTCCAATCTGGCTTCCGTGCCGGGCATAGTACACAGACAGCCCTACTCAAACTCACTGATGACATTCGCTGCGGCAGGGACAGAAGGATGGTGACTGCGATGCTCCTGTTCGACTTCAGCAAGGCCTTCGATACGGTCTGCCACGTCACGCTCTTACGCAAACTCTCTGATATGGGTTTTTCATCGGGCGCGCTAAGGTGGCTTGGGTCCTACCTTGGCGCTAGGAGGCAGGCAGTGAGGGGCCGGAACGGTCATCGCTCTAACTTTCGCGACGTCAACTGTGGCGTCCCCCAAGGCTCAGTCCTCGGCCCCCTGCTGTTTGCTCTCTATATATGTGATGTGGCTAGACACTTCCCAGCTAACATCAAGTATATCGTCTATGCTGATGATCTTCAGGTGTATCTCCAGTGCAACCTGTCTGACCTTGACGCGGCGCTCGCTGTCCTAAGCAGAGTCGGTTCTTGTATCGCTGAGTGGGCCGCTCTCAATCATCTCAAACTCAATGTTGAAAAAACCAAAGCAATTTTATTTGGCACTGGCTTTTACATCAATCAATTCTCCAAATCGGCACAAAACCACTCCATAGTGATAAATGGCACCCCGGTCCCAATTGAATCTTCTGTACGCAGCCTTGGTGTGGTGCTTGACGCCAAACTGGATTGGAAGCTGCATGTTCTTTCCATCTGCAAAAAAGCCAACTCGCTTATGTATCGCCTCCACCATTTCAGGCGCAGCACCACCCTTGCGCTCAGAAAGCACCTTATTCAGGCGCTTTTGTTTCCCGTGGTAGACTACTGCTCTCTAGTGCTCTCTGACCTTTCCGATGAACAGGATCTCCTTATTCAGCGCATCCTCAACACGGGGATCAGATACATCTATGGTGTAAAGAGGCGCGAGCACATCACTCCTTACAGGCGTCAGCTTGGCTGGCTCACTGGCTCTGGTCGTAGGGAGTACTTCTCAGCTTGTACTCTCTACAAAATCCTGGCCAGTGGTAGGCCAACTTACCTTGTGAATCGCTATCAGCTAAATACTAGCCAGAGGCCTGTGAGGGGTGAGTGTCAAAGGCCCCTGGTCGTTCCCCCGTTCAGACTGGAGTCGACCAGGAACTCATTCTTCATCAGTTCGACCTACATCTGGAACAACCTCCCCGCTCATATTCGCAACATCGACTCATTCGCCTTGTTCAAGCACCACATCTTTAAATTTATTTTTGATCGCGAAGGCTTTTCTCTTAGTACTTAAGTCATTCCATCTACCTCATTCATTTTATCTACTGTTCTTCATTCACCCTCACTGCACTCGTCACACCTTCACTCTAACACACTTACCTCTTTCATCTCACCTATTTTTAGTTAAACTATGTATTTTATATTTGCTTTATTTGTTTCTACCATATGTACACTTACTCCACTATTATTTTTATTGTACAACATAATGTACACAAATAAACATATCTAATCTAATCTAATCTAATCTCTCTCTCTAAGTCCGTGGTATATACATCGTATACATGCAGTATGCGCGTGTCCTGTATACACGCGCTGGCGGGCTAATTTATACAAAATATTCTCAGAACATTTTCAAAAAATATTTAAAAACATATGTACAGTCAATGATTTTTCATAAAATTAATTTGTCACAGCCAGGACATTTTCATCGCTTACATCATTGGTATTATCATTCAAAACTGTTACAATTGGTTTATGATAACTGAAAAATAAAATATATGTATCAGAACTTAAGTGATTGATGAATCTTCCAAATACAGCATCAATGGTTGTTCCTGCTACAGTCGTAGGCTCAGCAATATGATTGAGAATATCTAAATTAAGTATTAAATTAAATTAAGTATTTTCTTCATAAAATCAATAACTTGCTGTCCTTCATTTGTTGAAAAATTAACGTCAAAATCTCCAGATATTATTATTGGTTGTCGAATGGGGAAAAAATGATTATGGTTGCTATTTATATTTCGCCGAACAGCAAGCTAGCAAATATTCACAGAGTTCTTTTACCTTACACGGAAAGAGGTTCTATTATATTGGAAGAAAATTTTCATAAAATACCAATGATAACATCTGGAGATTTTAACGTTAATTTTTCAACAAATGAAGGACAGCAACTTATTAATTTTATGAAGAAATTTTCTCAATTCAGATATTCTCACTCATATTGCTGAGCCTACGACTAAAGCAAGAACAACCATATATTTCATTTTTCAGTTATCATAAACTAATTGTTAAGGTTTTGAATGATAATACCAATGTTGTAAGCGATGAAAATGTCCTAGCTGTGACAAATTAATTTTGTAACGAATCATTGACTATACATATTTTTTTAAATATTTTTTGAAAATGTTCTGAGAATATTTTGTATTAATAAATAAATTCAATATTAATATATAGATATTGTTATTTATTATTTATTTTTTTAATAACTATCAAAAAATTTAATTATTATTATTATTATTAACATTCATTTTATATGAATGAATGAATTACACAGCTCCACAGAAAAAAAATAAAAAATTGAACCAGAGACTGGACCACCCTACTTCTATGTTTTTGGCTGCTGAATCCGAATCCGAGGTCCGTTAAGCTCCATCACCCCTGCGTTTAGACATAACCTCAAAAAAAAATTTTAAAATCATCATTTTGCAAAACATAATTTTTTTTTAGATTTTATGTAAAAGATTAGAAAGGAACTGTTCTTGATGTTTCTTCAATTAGTCGCATAGTTGACGAGTGAAAAATTCATTACATTATGAATTTTGAATCCAGCCCACTAGCCGTCAAACTTTCTGAATTTTTTTACCCAAAAAGTATGCGACGAATCGGAAAATCGCTGGAGACAGTTTTCTTTTATTTTTTTATGTAGAATAGAAAAGAATTTTTTGTTTTGCAAAATATCGATTTCATCGATATGACGTCCACCATATTTTTGAGGTTATGGCTAAATGCAGGGGTGATGGAGCTAAACGGACCTCAGATTCGGATTCAGCAGCCAAAAATACATAGAAGTAGGGTGGTCCAGTCTCTGGTTCAATTTTTTATTATTTTTTTGTGGAGCTGTGTTATTTTTTGAATCACGTTAACTGCATTTACGTTGTCGGTAACATGTTAATTGAAGTTTCACTTCTGTCGGGGGTCCCGAGACCCACACCCGTTTTTTTTCGAAAGATCATTTCTAACTCCATTGTAAACATTATATCCTGAACCTGAGCTATATTCATCTTAGAAAGTCTGGGAGTTGTATGGAGGTTATATGGCAGTCGTATGGCAGTCATATGACAGTCGTATGGCAGTCGTATGGCAGTTATATGGCAGATGCCATATGGGTCTGGCGATTATATGGCAGTTGTATGAATGAATTTTTCATCATGTACCTATGTAGTTTTCTAGTATCAGCAGATCTCACATCTATTCTATCAAGATAGTTGAGTAATTTACAAATACTAGGGGGGTACCCCCCCTGCTCGCTTCGCTCGCCAACCCCCCGTGTGTTCTTTAGAAATCAATAATTTCAATAATAAGTGTAGTAATAATTAAAAGAAAATTACATTCAAAACAATAAAACATTAAACTTGAACTTTCGATTTTGTTCGAAGGGGGGGGGGGTAGGTAGGGAGGTAAACAACGGTTGCTATGGAGTAAATATAACAATTCAGTTTTCTTGGTCATCGAATGTAACTTAAAATTGATTTTCCAACTTTCGAAGCAACGGTTGCTAAGGATATCAACAGTGGTTGCTATGGGAAATATCTCATCCGATTCTCTTCGATTCTCATTGATTCTCATCAACTCTCATAGTCCCAATGAGCACTTATGAAGAATCGTGAGATAACACGTTAGGAACGGTTGCTAGGCAAATAAACAACGGATTTTATTGAAAATTGAACTCGGCCTAGATTTTGCCGCAACTAACCTGTGTGCAAAATTTCCAGGAGATCGGACCATTGCATATTTATTTGAAATAAATAATATATTCGAAGACACGGGTGGAAAAAGAGGATGGAAAAAAGAGGTGGAGAAAGGGGTGAAAAAAGGGGGGTGAAAAAAGGGGTGGAAAAAGGTAGAAAAATGGGTGGAAAAAGAGGCTAAAAATGGGGTGGAAAAAGGGTGGAAAAAGAGGGAAGATTTTGTATCCTGTGCAGTTGGAAAAACCACTGCCAAGTGCCTCAGCAGTGTGCTTTCTAAAAGTATTGCAATTGAACCTCAACATGCATTAGTCGCCACTCTCTGAGAAAACTAAAGGAACCTCTAACTCATTTCCTCCACTCCATAGTAACGGTTGCTAAGGGCGTAAACAACGGTTGCTATGGTGAATATCCGAGCTTCTTAGTCATCAACCAGTTGCGAAAATGGACTTCTAACTGACTTTTCCCACTCCATAGTAACGGTTGCTAAGGACGTAAACAACGGTTGCTATGGTAAATATCCGAGCTTCGATGTTCTAACTTCTTAGTCATCAACCAGTTGCGAAAATGGACCTCTAACTGACTTTTCCCACTCCATGGTAACGGTTGCTAAGGACGTAAACAACGGTTGCTATGGTAAATATCCGAGCTGCGATGTTCTTACTTCTTCGTCATCAACAGTTCCGAAAATGGACCTCTGACTTTTCCCACTCCATAGTAACGGTTGCTAAGGACGTAAACAACGGTTGCTATGGTAAATATCCGAGCTGCGATGTTCTAACTTCTTAGTCATCAACCAGTTGCGAAAATGGACCTCTAACTGACTTTTCTCACTCCATAGTAACGGTTGCTAAGGACGTAAACAACGGTTGCTATGGTAAATATCCGAGCTTCGATGTTCTAACTTCTTAGTCATCAACCAGTTGCGAAAATGGACCTCTAACTGACTTTTCCCACTCCATAGTAACGGTTGCTAAGGACGTAAACAACGGTTGCTATGGTAAATATCCGAGCTGCGATGTTCTTACTTCTTCGTCATCAACAGTTCCGAAAATGGACCTCTGACTTTTCCCACTCCATAGTAACGGTTGCTAAGGACGTAAACAACGGTTGCTATGGTAAATATCCGAGCTCGATGTTCTTTCTTAGTCATCAACCAGTTGCGAAAATGGACTTCTAACTGACTTTTCCCACTCCATAGTAACGGTTGCTAAGGACGTAAACAACGGTTGCTATGGTAAATATCCGAGCTTCGATGTTCTAACTTCTTAGTCATCAACCAGTTGCGAAAATGGACCTCTAACTGACTTTTCCCACTCCATAGTAACGGTTGCTAAGGACGTAAACAACGGTTGCTATGGTAAATATCCGAGCTGCGATGTTCTTACTTCTTCGTCATCAACAGTTCCGAAAATGGACCTCTAACTGACTTTTCCCACTCCATAGTAACGGTTGCTAAGGACGTAAACAACGGTTGCTATGGTAAATATCCGAGCTTCGATGTTCTAACTTCTTAGTCATCAACCAGTTGCGAAAATGGACCTCTAACTGACTTTTCCCACTCCATAGTAACGGTTGCTAAGGACGTAAACAACGGTTGCTATGGTAAATATCCGAGCTGCGATGTTCTAACTTCTTAGTCATCAACCAGTTGCGAAAATGGACCTCTAACTGACTTTTCCCACTCCATAGTAACGGTTGCTAAGGACGTAAACAACGGTTGCTATGGTAAATATCCGAGCTTCGATGTTCTAACTTCTTAGTCATCAACCAGTTGCGAAAATGGACCTCTAACTGACTTTTCCCACTCCATAGTAACGGTTGCTAAGGACGTAAACAACGGTTGCTATGGTAAATATCCGAGCTGCGATGTTTTTACTTCTTCGTCATCAACAGTTCCGAAAATGGACCTCTAACTGACTTTTCCCACTCCATAGTAACGGTTGCTAAGGACGTAAACAACGGTTGCTATGGTAAATATCCGAGCTTCGATGTTCTAACTTCTTAGTCATCAACCAGTTGCGAAAATGGACCTCTAACTGACTTTTCCCACTCCATAGTAACGGTTGCTAAGGACGTAAACAACGGTTGCTATGGTAAATATCCGAGCTGCGATGTTCTTACTTCTTCGTCATCAACAGTTCCGAAAATGGACCTCTAACTGACTTTTCCCACTCCATAGTAACGGTTGCTAAGGACGTAAACAACGGTTGCTATGGTAAATATCCGAGCTGCGATGTTCTTACTTCTTCGTCATCAACAGTTCCGAAAATGGACCTCTAACTGACTTTTCCCACTCCATAGTAACGGTTGCTAAGGACGTAAACAACGGTTGCTATGGTAAATATCCGAGCTTCGATGTTCTAACTTCTTAGTCATCAACCAGTTGCGAAAATGGACCTCTAACTGACTTTTCCCACTCCATAGTAACGGTTGCTAAGGACGTAAACAACGGTTGCTATGGTAAATATCCGAGCTGCGATGTTCTTACTTCTTAGTCATCAACCAGTTGCGAAAATGGACCTCTAACTGACTTTTCCCACTCCATAGTAACGGTTGCTAAGGACGTAAACAACGGTTGCTATGGTAAATATCCGAGCTGCGATGTTCTTACTTCTTCGTCATCAACAGTTGCGAAAATGGACCTCTAACTGACTTTTCCCACTCCATAGTAACGGTTGCTAAGGACGTAAACAACGGTTGCTATGGTAAATATCCGAGCTGCGATGTTCTCACTTCTTCGTCATCAACAGTTCCGAAAATGGACCTCTAACTGACTTTTCCCACTCCATAGTAACGGTTGCTAAGGACGTAAACAACGGTTGCTATGGTAAATATCCGAGCTTCGATGTTCTAACTTCTTAGTCATCAACCAGTTGCGAAAATGGACCTCTAACTGACTTTTCCCACTCCATAGTAACGGTTGCTAAGGACGTAAACAACGGTTGCTATGGTAAATATCCGAGCTGCGATGTTCTTACTTCTTCGTCATCAACAGTTCCGAAAATGGACTCTCTGACTTTTCCCACTCCATAGTAACGGTTGCTAAGGACGTAAACAACGGTTGCTATGGTAAATATCCGAGCTGCGATGTTCTAACTTCTTAGTCATCAACCAGTTGCGAAAATGGACCTCTAACTGACTTTTCCCACTCCATAGTAACGGTTGCTAAGGACGTAAACAACGGTTGCTATGGTAAATATCCGAGCTTCGATGTTCTAACTTCTTAGTCATCAACCAGTTGCGAAAATGGACCTCTTACTGACTTTTCCCACTCCATAGTAACGGTTGCTAAGGACGTAAACAACGGTTGCTATGGTAAATATCCGAGCTGCGATGTTCTTACTTCTTCGTCATCAACAGTTCCGAAAATGGACCTCTAACTGACTTTTCCCACTCCATAGTAACGGTTGCTAAGGACGTAAACAACGGTTGCTATGGTAAATATCCGAGCTTCGATGTTCTAACTTCTTAGTCATCAACCAGTTGCGAAAATGGACTCTAACTGACTTTTCCCACTCCATAGTAACGGTTGCTAAGGACGTAAACAACGGTTGCTATGGTAAATATCCGAGCTTCGATGTTCTAACTTCTTAGTCATCAACCAGTTGCGAAAATGGACCTCTAACTGACTTTTCCCACTCCATAGTAACGGTTGCTAAGGACGTAAACAACGGTTGCTATGGTAAATATCCGAGCTGCGATGTTCTTACTTCTTCGTCATCAACAGTTCCGAAAATGGACCTCTAACTGACTTTTCCCACTCCATAGTAACGGTTGCTAAGGACGTAAACAACGGTTGCTATGGTAAATATCCGAGCTTCTTAGTCATCAACCAGTTGCGAAAATGGACTTCTAACTGACTTTTCCCACTCCATAGTAACGGTTGCTAAGGACGTAAACAACGGTTGCTATGGTAAATATCCGAGCTTCGATGTTCTAACTTCTTAGTCATCAACCAGTTGCGGAAATGGACCTCTAACTGACTTTTCCCACTCCATGGTAACGGTTGCTAAGGACGTAAACAACGGTTGCTATGGTAAATATCCGAGCTGCGATGTTCTTACTTCTTCGTCATCAACCAGTTGCGAAAATGGACCTCTAACTGACTTTTCCCACTCCATGGTAACGGTTGCTAAGGACGTAAACAACGGTTGCTATGGTAAATATCCGAGCTGCGATGTTCTACTTCTTCGTCATCAACAGTTGCGAAAACTCTAACTGACCTCTTTTTTCCCACTCCATAGTAACGGTTGCTAAGGACGTAAACAACGGTTGCTATGGTAAATATCCGAGCTTCGATGTTCTAACTTCTTAGTCATCAACCAGTTGCGAAAATGGACCTCTAACTGACTTTTCCCACTCCATAGTAACGGTTGCTAAGGACGTAAACAACGGTTGCTATGGTAAATATCCGAGCTTCGATGTTCTAACTTCTTAGTCATCAACCAGTTGCGAAAATGGACCTCTAACTGACTTTTCCCACTCCATAGTAACGGTTGCTAAGGACGTAAACAACGGTTGCTATGGTAAATATCCGAGCTGCGATTTCTTACTTCTTCGTCATCAACAGTTCCGAAAATGGACCTCTAACTGACTTTTCCCACTCCATAGTAACGGTTGCTAAGGACGTAAACAACGGTTGCTATGGTAAATATCCGAGCTGGGATGTTCTTACTTCTTCGTCATCAACAGTTGCGAAAATGGACCTCTAACTGACTTTTCCCACTCCATAGTAACGGTTGCTAAGGACGTACACAACGGTTGCTATGGTAAATATCCGAGCTGCGATGTTCTTACTTCTTCGTCATCAACAGTTCCGAAAATGGACCTCTAACTGACTTTTCCCACTCCATAGTAATGGTTGCTAAGGACGTAAACAACGGTTGCTACGGTAAATATCCGAGATTCGATGTTCTAACTTCTTAGTCATCAACCAGTTGCGAAAATGGACCTCTAACTGACTTTTCCCACTCCATAGTAACGGTTGCTAAGGACGTAATCAACGGTTGCTATGGTAAATATCCGAGCTGCGATGTTCTTACTTCTTCGTCATCAACAGTTCCGAAAATGGACCTCTAACTGACTTTTCCCACTCCATAGTAACGGTTACTAAGGACGTAAACAACGGTTGCTATGGTAAATATCCGAGCTTCGATGTTCTTACTTCGTTATCAACATTTCCGAAAATGGACCTCTAACTGACTTTTCCCACTCCATAATAACGGTTGCTAAGGACGTAAACAATGGTTGCTATGGTAAATGTCGGAGCTTCGATGTTCTTTCTTCTTAGTCATCAACAGTTCCAAAAATGGACCTCCAACTGAGGGGTGGAAGAGGTGGAATAAAAGGTGAAAAAATGGGGTGGAAAGGGGGTGAAAAAGAGGGGAAAAAGGGGGGAAAAAGGGGTGGAAAAACAGGCAGAAAAAGGGGGTGGAAAAAGGGGTAAAAAAAGGGGGAAAAAAGGGGTGAGAAAAGGGGAGCAAGAAAGGGGAGCAAAAAAGGGGAGCCAAAAAGGGGAGCCAAACAGGGGAGCCTAAAAGGGGAGCCAAAAAGGGGAGCCAAAAAGGGGAGCCAAAAAGGGGTCGAAAACTTTCACGGCGGCGGCGGCGGCGGCGGCGGTCTGGCTTTTAATATAGAGAGATAATGAATATTCCGCAGTTGAGAGACAATAATTGAGGATATCAATTCCATTCAATGTCTAGTATACGTGAACACTATAGTAGATTTCTGGATCTAATAGGGCAGTCTCATAGCACTTCTCTAGGTACTGTAAAAGAAATTGTTTGGCATCTGTCTGACACTATGACAATTGTATGACAGTTATATTGCAGTTGTATAAGTTGTATGGCAGTCACATGACAGTTGTGTGGCAGTTATATGGCAGTCGTATGGCGGTTATATAGCAGTTGTATGGCAGTTGCATGTCAGTCGTATCGCAGTCATATGGCAGTTGTATAACAGTTATGTGGCAGTTTTATGGCATGGGTCTGGCGATTATATGGCAGTTGTATGTATGAATTCTTCAAAATGTACCTAATTAGTTATCTATCGTCAGCAGATCCCGCGTCGATTCTCTCAACAGAGTTGAGTCATTTACGAGGATGATTAATAATCCGCAGATGGTAGCCAATGGTTGATGACAGAGTTGCCAGATTGGGCGATTTCTTGTGGAATTATTGATCATGGAATTGCGGATTTGTGCTTTCTCAAAGAGAAAGCTTTGTAATGGGGCAGAAATCGACCCACCGAATCAGACCTCGGGACCTCGATTTTCGTAATCTACGGGTCGAAGAACGTGGAAATCCAAAAGTGTCTGTATGAATGTGTGTGTGTGTGTGTGTGTGTGTGTGTGTGTGTGTGTGTGTGTGTGTGTGTGTGTGTGTGTGTGTGTGTGTGTGTGTGTGTGTGTGTGTGTGTGTGTGTGTGTGTGTGTGTGTGTGTGTGTGTGTGTGTGTGTGTGTGTGTGTGTGTGTGTGTGTGTGTGTGTGTGTGTGTGTGTGTGTGTGTGTAACGTTTTTCTTCGTCCACGATAACTCTCGAGAAATGGTCCAATCCTTTTGAAATTTCGCACATAGGTTATTCGCAGCAAAATCTAGGCCGAGTTCAATTTTCAGCAAAATTTGTTGGTTATTTCCCTAGCAACCGTTCCTAACGTGTTTTCTCACAAATCCTTATGAGTGCTGATTGGGGCGAGCCGGAACATCAGTTTAAGTCACACTCGATGGCCAAGGGCCCTGAATTATTCTATTCTCGCCATAGCAACCGTCGTTTACCTCCCTAGCAACCGTTACGAAAGTTGAAAATTATTAATTTATGACCTATTTCCATTATTTTTGACGGCGAAGGACACAAAATCTTCCCAATTAGCTCCTTAGCAACCGTTGCTAAGGGGGAAAAAATTCATGTGAGTTTCGTTTCTAGTATTTTCAACGTGCTATGAAGAAAATTGGGAAAATTTGGTTTCTTTTGCCCTCGAAAATGATCAAAATAGATTTTGAATTGATCATCTCTAACTTCAGCCGTCGAAAATGATCAAAATGAGTCTTCAAGTGTGCTAAATACGGACCGGATCGATTTTGACCGCCATTAGACCGTATGACAGTCACAAGATGAATTGATCGAAAAATTATGCAGGTCCAAATGTCTTGCATCGTGAAGAACCCAGAACCGTTTGCTTTGTTGCACTTGATCAAATAATAAGAGAGCCTGGGCAGACATTAACACTAGCGACAAAGTCGACTGAAAAAGAACGACACTTTACACAGTCACAAAGATACAAATTGAACCGATTAAATAATTTTTTTTGTAATCTTTGAGAAATAAATGATAGTATCTACGCTAGTGAAATCGTGAAAATACAGGTTTGGGACGCGTTTGTGGGTGATGTTGAAGCCTCTTTGAGAAAGCATACTGTTAAGGCACTTGGCAGCGGTTTTCGATTTTTGACGATTTCAAATCGTTGATTTTGACTTTTGAGAATTCCAATTGGAGCCTCTAAGCCTGCCTACCGGAATTATGAGAAGATACCGGATTTTGTACGAGTAGATAGCGTCGAAATATTGGATTCATAAATAAAATAAAAAAAAAACACTCGTGACTTTTCTTTTGCTTATGGTAATTGTTCGCTCGTGAATAAATGGAATTACTTTCTCCTGTGAAGTCTTTGGAGGAAGTTGATGCATGTAATCGATTGTATGTATTATTTGATGGATTTAGATGAAAAATCGTTGACCCCCCCCTCCGATTATAGAATACGGAATACGATTTTTTTTTCAAAAGATCATTTCTAACTTCATTGTAAACATTATATCTTGAACCTGAGCTATAAATATCTTGGAAAGCCTGGGAGTTGTATGGCAGTTCTACGGCAGTCGTATGGGAGTCATATGGCGGTCGTAGAATATGGAATACGATTTTTTTTTCAAAAGATCATTTCTAACTCCATTGTAAACATTATATCTCGAACCTAAGCTATAAATATCTCGGAAAGTCTGGGAGTTGTATGGTGGTTCTACGGCAGTCGTATGGGAGTCATATGGCAGTCATATGACAGTTGTATGGCAGTTATATGGTAGTCGTATGGCTGTCATAATGTAGTTCTGCGGCAGTGATATAGCAGTTGTCACAGTTATATGGCATTTTAAATGAAAAACAATTGCCTCACACTTACGTGACATGTGTCAGACGGTTGCCTCACAATTTCTTTTACCGCTGCCAGGCAAGTTCTACATAATTGCCATATGAAATTCAGAAATCTGCTCTCAGTGTGCATGTATACTAGATATTGGTCGGAATTGATATCCTCAATCGTCTACCAACTGCGGAGTATTCATCATATTTGAAAATTTCTCAACTCTCTTGATAGAATAGATTCAGGATGAATTGTCGCTAGAAATTAAATAGGTACATAATGAAAACTTCATACATACAACTTCCATATAACTGCAATATAATCGCCAGACCCATGCTATACGATTTTGACGTAATTGCCATACGATTGCCATACAATTGCGATACGACTAGGATAATCGCGAACATGAGTTTTGTTCTGTCTCCGAATCCGATCTCGGATTTCCAAAATTCATATTAGAGCTTCTAAGGTTACCAATCAAAAATTTGAAAAGATACTGGATTTTGATGAAAATTGGTATGCATAGGTTCTTGAGGTTGCTGATTACGAACCCGGCCTCAGATTTTCAAAATTCAAATTTCATTGAGCCTGCAAGATTGCCGACCAAAAATTGGAAAAAATGATGGATTTCAATGGAAATTGTTATGCATGGGTTCTTAAGGATGCTGATTACACATCAAGCCTCAGATTGAGATGAACCTAAACCCTCTACATCGTCGACAATAACAAGAAAACATTTATTTTGAAGGTTACTCAAATAGATGGGCATTTCATATTCAACTTCATAGAAAAAACCGTTGCAATCATTATTTCATTTCTTCTAGTTTTTTCGCGCTTAGAGTTGATGTGCGACACGACTGCACAGGTTTGTGTATGCCCGAATATAATCTACACCTACAAAATAATTTAAAGTTAATCCTCTCGGGAATTTTACGTAAAGCAATATCAATGAAGAAGTCGACACACATGAAAACTGATAACATCGTTCGAAAGAAAATCACCGGCGCTTTCATTTTCCTCATTTGAAAATTCAAAAATTTGATGCTAGGGTATCAAATATGTAAAAATTCAGCTTGATTTTTTTTTCTCAGCCGATGAACCATCGGAATAAACCATGAAATAATTGTATGGTGCAGATTTAGGTTAGACTGATCGATGGATCCTTGGAAGGGCTTTTATGTTCCATGGTTAAAATTTCAAAAAATTTGATGCGTGGGCGTGAAATGGGTAAAAACCCCATTTTCAGGGAGATTTTTGTAAAAGTTATCAAACTCATCTATGGTATGAAGCAATTCGATGCATTGAAAAAAAACCATTGAATGACGTAATGGTGCAAATGTGAGCCTAACCAATCGATAGGTTATTGTAAAGGCTTTTATATTCCTTGGTCCAAACTTTGAGAAAAATGATGCATGGGCGTGAAATGTGGAATAAAACTTCATCAGATAAACTTTGCAAATAAATAAATGTACCTGCGCCACGATGAATATTCTGAGTAGACAGATCGATATAGCTGCCTGAGCGCTATTATTTTTCATCATGAAAAATTGAATAGTGCATGGGCATGAAATTCGTTCTTGAATATTGGTGTTTTAAATCGTAATTTCAATACGTTGAGAAAAATACGTTAAATAAGGTATGTTGTGATATTAGGTATTACTGACCGAAAGATTATCGAATCAGCTTTCATATTTCATGAATAAAACTTTAAAAAAATTATAAAGTCACAGTTAAAAAGTTATAATGATGAACTTTCTTCAATCCTTGAGTAGTATTCATTGGATTCACATCCATCACCATGGGTTGTAACGAGTGCTTCGCGAGCACTCGTTATCGCGCGATTGCCACGTGGCAAGCCGGAAGCGCGAGCGCGAGCGCGCGAATCGCGCGATCGACGCGGGCACGCGCCGCGGCCCTTCGGGGGGTGCGCGTCCCGCGAGAGAGAGCGAGAGAGAAGATAGGGAGGGGAGGACCTCCCGCCTCGCGCGGCACGCGAGCCCCGCGAGGACGGAAGGACTCTCACTCTCGTGCCGACCCGCGTGCTAATTGGCACGCGTTAACCCGCCTTGATCCGCGCCGCGACGTGACCGTCTTTATCCGTGCGTGTGCGTGTGTGTGAGTGTCCCCACACAATCCCAGCGACACTCCGAGCGCTTCGCCAGCCCAGAGAAAACGCATTTTCTCCGGGCGCGTGGGGCAACTACACCCCGCCCCACGACTGGCGTAAGCGCGACCGCGCACCCCAAGGCAGTCCACGAGCGCGTGCGCCAGGAAGCGCAAGAGCGACGCCGAGAGCAGCCAGCGAGCCCGCCGACCATCCTGCGGGCGAGAACGAGAGCCGAGCTGCGAATTGTAAGTCGCGCGCTATTTTTGTACTTCCCGCGAGCGAGCGAATACTCGGCCCCGCGGCCGAGCGGCCCTCTGCGCGTGCGCGCGTTTTGAGTCGTTGGCGGGCACCGGCCCACCAACGCAAGTGTATTATTTTGTGCCGTTTTTGACCTCAATAAAGAGGCTTTCTTTATTAATTTTAACTGTCTCGCGTTTCATTAACGAACCTCCCGCACCTACGACCGAATCCCCCACTCTCCGCGGCCGAGAAACCTTCCGTTTCTCGGCTTACAGGGTAGCCGCGTTCGCGAGTGCCCGTTAGCTTTAAGTGCGTGATATCCAGGGCTCATTGCACGTGGTGATTACCACGGAGCCCCAGCAATCGGCGTGAGCCGCACCGAGGGACCGCGAGCGCCGTACGAGGTCCCGCAACCCCCCTTTCCCCCCGCTCTTCCCAGCCCCAGGAAAGCGTCCTCTACGCGAGCAGCGACGGCCCGTACCCCGGTACGGGCGGCTGGGGGTCACCACCAAGACCCCTGGCGCGGCGTCTGCTCGTGGGAGCTGGGCGACTGACCCGGCCGCTGGGCGAGGAGCGGGGCATATTCGATTAGCGCGGGGTGCAGTTTCTGCACCACGACAAGTGCAGATCCCACCCCGTTGCATGGCGCCCAACGTGTTTTTCGCGTGCGAGGAGGTCGGGTTTGGTTAAACAATTAAATTCGCGCGAAATTCCGACTCCGCGAGTCGATCGAGAAACGAAAAGCCGCGTTCCGAGAAGCCGAAAAGGCGCGCGCGCGGGAAAAATTCCCGCAATTCTCGGCAGCGCGACTCGAAAAATCGTTGAAGTCGGAATCGCGATCATAAATTAGAAATAATATTCCGAGTGGAGATTTTCCACTCGGACATAAAACCGGCTATTAGCCGGATCGAGCGAGCGCAGAGGGCCACTGGAAGTAAACAGGGGCGAGGTGTTGTTGTGCACCTTGTTTACTTCCAGCGCATAGAGAGCAGCGAGCAGCTATTATAGCGGCCGCTGCGGTAATCAACGCGAGTGAGAGAGACGGAGGGAAATATTCCCAAATAGTATAGTCGAGCGAGCTGACGAGGGACAGCCCGCGAGGAAGGGGGAGAGCCCTCGGCAGCAGCGCGCGCGGACGCGAGCTTGCACCCGGGCGCGCCAACAGATAGAGGCGCGCGCGCGGTAAGGGGCAGGCAAGCGCGGCGTGGTGGGGGCGGCGGATTGGCGCGCAGCGGCCGCGCGGGCGCGTATAGAGACCGCACCCGCGGCGCGCAGCAGCGGCGCGTAGGCCGGGACGGCTGACGCACCTTTTCGGGTGCCGCGGCAGCGCGCTCACCGGGGCCGTAGCCATACCGAATTTTGGAATCGGAACAATACCGAATTTTGGAATCGGATTGGGAACCGATTCCCTTCAATAAAACTTTTTTTCCTGGCGCGTTTTCATTATTTTTTTTTATTTTTCGAGATAATTCACTTTTTCTGTCGGGGCTCTTCTAGCCTACAGAATAGTGAGAACTTTCGTTAATATTAGTAAAATTAGATTAAAATAGTCACTATAAAGTAAATTTTTGTTTTTTTCTCATTTTCGAATTTTTCTAAAATTTTTTTTTCTTCCTCATTTTCATACGCGATACGCAGTGACCACGCGAAATAGAGCCGCGATTCTTTCCGCATCGACGGGTGAAAAACCGTACACTTTTCACTTGTCGACGGCCGTAATCCGAATACCGGGAAAATGATTTTTCTGATTTTTCGCGGTATTAGAATTTTCGGGAACCACGGTTAGTAACGGCGCGATCACGAGCGTAGTTATTCATAGCATACCACCACCACCCTAGCGCAATCGCACCAAGCCTAATCAGCGGAGAAGGAGCGATTAGGTCGACTTAGCTAATTTTTTTTCTCTTTCGATTTATATTAGTTTTTTTTCTTCTCTTTTTATATACTGTCTCTCTCGCTCACGTTTAGGGCAAACTGCAGGTGGTAGATAGGTTTTTTTTTTAAGATTTGTAGATTACTGTACGAGGGCCGTACACGAGTGAGTACCCGACATCCCGCACAAGCAACAGATCCGTATCGGATTTGATTGACTTCTGCGGGATTTTCAAATCTTGAAGCCACCAAGAGCGACTTGGTGGTGCGCGTAGAGTCTTAGGTTAAGTAGACAGAAGCGCACACCTGTAGTTTCCCTAACCACCTGTCAACATCGCGAGCGGAAAGCTACAAGAGCGAAGATGCCGGCCAACATTCAAGACATGACCAGCTCACTAGAGAACTGGATCACGTACTTGAACCACGAGGATCTGCAAGAGACCCTAGGCTTGTTGGAACTACGTACAGATGGCAGCAGATTTGCGCAACACCTGCGATTAGAGAGATGGCTCCTGGGCGACTACTCGGCTTCGGACTTCGCGCCGACCGACGAAGAGGAGCGCGAAAAGCGAGTGAGGCTGGTAAGCCTCCGAAACGAGGTAGTCGCGAAGATCGTCATGGAGCGGACGGGCAGCACGATAGCGGACCCGAACGCGCAGTTGAATGAGACGCACCCGCTCCAACCGATACAGGACGACCAGGAGGTACTGCGCAAACTGCAGGCCGTGCTCGGAGCCCCCGAAACAGAGAACGGGCAGAGCACAGAAAATGCGCGTTCCAACAGCCTTACGCCTCCCGGGAACGAGAACCCGGTCGACGCAACACGGGTCGGAGACACCGCAGTTCTCCCGCCAAATACGACCGGCGGAGACGAAACTGGTGATCAGCGACCAGCCGACGGAGCCGACAACAACGAGCAAGATCGGTCGGCTGGTCAGCTGGCTGGTCAACAGGAAACACTCGCCGATCAGCATCAGGATCAGCGAGTGCAAGAACCATCGACGAGTCAGGCGGGGTGGCCGAACCAGCCCCAGCAACAAAATGACACGTCGGACCTCCAGGGGCGGCACGATTGCACGCACTCGACGGAGATACAGGGGGCTTTCGATCCCCTCCGGACGTCGAGCGGAGACGCGTTCAACCTGCCGAATGAATTCGTGCAGTACTTGGCCGGATTTCAAGCCCAGTTACGAGATATGATGGCCCAGATGAAGGCCATGGAGGTCACGCAGGCGGCACAGCGAGAGCAATTGACCGCTCTGGGACACCAGTGCGCACAGAACACATCGACATGTGCGACACCGGGGCCCCGAGCGTGCTCAACGCAAAATCAGCCGCCAGCGGTGAACTTCCAGGACACGTTCACCTGCAACTATTACGAGGCGGACGGGCCCATCTCAACTGGAGCAAGTCCGGGGCCAGTATGGCCAGGACACGTCGGCAGACCGCAGACGCGGCTTGACACGACTCAGCGGCAGGCAAGCGTGCACGAACAGCCGGCAAACCAACGGCCGGCACAGGCAAACACCCAAGGGCTGTACAGCGCACCAGTACACGGCCACCCGCTCACAAGGAGCGAGGGTCCCGCTGTAAATCAGCAGCGAACGTTTGACTCCCTGAGTAACCCGTACGGTACCAGGAGCTTTTCGCAGGGACACGACATCGGCCATACCGTGCGCCGATGGAACATCAAATTTGACGGCGCGGACAGTAAGAGCATCGAGCACTTCCTGACGAAGGTCGACGATGCGCGACGACTGTCGAACATCGAGGAGGCAGACCTGTTGCCTTCATTGTCGCAGCTGTTCACAGGCACGGCATATGATTGGTTCCAGAACAACCGTCATAGCTGGACGACATGGCAACAGTTCTGCGATGCGGCAAGAACTTGGTACGGCGGGGATCGGCGCTTCCAGCAGATGCTAGCACTGGAAGCGCAAAACCGAACACAAGCACCGGACGAAAAGGTGCGCGACTATATCACTTGCTTGCAAGCGATAATGCAAATTAAGATGAAAATACTTAATTTAGATATTCTCACTCATATTGCTGAGCCTACGACTAAAGCAGGAACAACCATATATTTCATTTTTCAGTTATCATAAACTAATTGTAACAGTTTTGAATGATAATACCAATGATGTAAGCGATGAAAATGTCCTGGCTGTGACAAATTAATTTTATAACGAATCATTGACTGTACATATTTTTTTAAATATTTCTTGAAAATGTTCTGAGAATATTTTGTATAAATGAATAAGTTCAATATTGATATATAGATATTGTTATTTATTATTTATTTTTTAATAACTATCACAAAATTTAATTATTATTAAACACTTTCATTTTGTATGAATGAATGAATTATTTTTTTAATCATGTTAAGTGCATTTACGTTGACGGTAACATGTTGATTGAAGTTTCACTTCTGTCGGGGGTCCCGAGACCCACACCCGTTTTTTATTCTTAGAATTGTAGAGAGCTCAGTTTTATTTGATGCACACCAAGATAAATTACCAAAAAAGAAAGATCCTGAAAGATATTATTTCAATTTCCCGAGATCATATAGCATATCAGATGTTCGAAAGGCGTAAGTTGTCTTTTTCAATGAATTCTTCAGTAATGGAAAATTTCTCATCTATCATTAACTTGTAGATCCAATTTGGGCAAGAAACTTATTCAACTTTGTGAATGTCTAAGTGGACCTGGAATTGCTAATACTAGGAGTATTATTGACAATGCATTGTTAAGATATGCAGCAGGCACAACAAACAAATCTCATATCACTCTCACAAGCTCGAACCCCTTGGATAATTGATTCTCTGTCGACGCCACTCAGCTCATCATTGAGAATTAACAAACTAGCCAAAGCAGTATATGTCATGGCCAAATGACTGCTTTTATATTTTGTATCAATATCCTTGGGTATCATTGTAGATGACTCAAAGCGAGATCGCGGCCCAGCTCCTTCGACTTGTAACGTGTATATCCAGTCTATTGCTTCTTGTTTTTGTTCAAACTCATCTAGAGCACCAAGTAAATCTAATCCTGATATTGCAAAAATTGCTACTGTATCCCTTGTGGCATCTGGACATTCGGCAGGCATCATTGATAAAATTATCCTAAAGTATCTTGTGTGTTTCTTTGTCATAAGTTTGGGCGTCATTTTCTTGTAAATTTCTAGCAGACGCTCATTAGTTATTCGATCCTCAATTGCGCCTTGATTATTTAAAAAAGACTTAGTGAAAAATGCACAGTAGGTATATCATCCACACAATTTAATTTGAATATGAAAAGGTAAAGATGCTCAAAAATGCTAATATCCTAATAGATTAGTACATATTACGGTAACGTACTCATTTTGCTCAGTCGACCTGAAATCATAGATAATAATAGCCGCGATTAGAGGGATGTTTCAATCATCATTTACACAACTCGTTGAACATTTTAATGAAAGATTTTGACGTTTAAGACTTACGGGTTTGACGTTGTCGACGCTTCGCCCAATAACAATCTTAGAGCGAACTGGAAAATATTATTGAAATATTCAACGATTATCAACTGCTCATCTTGTTGAAAATGTGTTGAACACTGTTCCGAGACTCCTGCTCTTTTGTATATGCAAATTCTATAAATGCAATGATTCTATATTGTATTTGTGTACAGTGTACATATATATATATATATATATATATATATATATATATATATATATATATATATATATATATATATATATATATATATATATATATATATATATATATATATATATATTATATATATATATATCCAGGGGCGCGCTAGCGCCCCCTCCTGGCGAGTAAAGGCAGCTGGGGGCAAGCGCTACCCTTATACATCAAGTTCGGTTCACCGATTCTTGAATTTCACGAAGAAACACAGATAAGCATCAATTATGGATGTTATCTGGTAGAATCCGATGATTTTCCATTTTTCCTTGATGTACAGCTGGAATATTTATCACGTACCATACGGATTTCACGTAAAGTGTCCGTTTGGTAGGTTAGATTGCCGAAAAAATTTTTCTTCTATTCATAAGATATCTCGAAATGACGATGATCGATTGCGAGATATCTCGCATCGAACTCGCTACACACATAAGTGTATATATATGGGCAATTCTCTGTGGGATCGAACATGAAAAAATTTGATTTGGCTCAAAATTTCTTTTTAAGTTCTAGGGCATCAAGCCGATTTCCCAGAATTTTTTTAGATTTTTTCGAGCACTTCAACCCCCTTTAATAAATCGGCAAAGTTGCTGATTTTGCTGTTTTTGCATTTTAAGAGGCATTTTCAACCTTCATTTACACCCTGAAAATGGCCTATGAAGCAAAAAATGAATGGGACACTTTTGTCTGCAAATTGCCTAAATTTTATAGAAAAATTATCTCCAAGGTCATTGGAGCACATTAACCCATTAAAAACCAGGCAAAACCTGGCAGAGATATCGAGAAACGAACTATGCCATCCTTTGCATAACCGAAAAAAAAATACCCGTGTTTTTTCTTTTGTCGATTACAATTGTTTATAACAAATTATTTAAACAAATAACCCAAAATTTCGTAATTTTGCAAAACTGAATGCGGATATCGATTGCACGGGCAAAAACACGACAAAAACCTTCGTAACGTTTTTTTGTCAGAGTTCAATTTGTTAGTGTAAAATGAGGATAAACAATCGTACTCTGGGAAGAGGGCATTGACCACGCCAAATACCATGCAAAATCTGGCAGAGATATCGAGAAACGAACTATGCCGTCCTTTGCATAACCGAAAAAAAAAATACCCGTGTTTTTTCTTTTGTCGATTACAATTGTTTATAACAAATTATTTAAACAAATAACCCAAAATTTCGTAATTTTGCAAAACTGAACGCGGATATCGATTCTACGGGCAAAATAACGACAAAAACCTATGTAACGTTTTTTTTTCAGAGTTCAATTTGTTAGTGTAAAATGAGGATAAACAATCGTACTCTGGGAAGAGGGCATTGACCATGCCAAATACCATGCAAAATCTGGCAGAGATATCGAGAAACGAACTACGCCATCCTTTGCATAACCAAAAATAAAAGTACCCGTGTTTTTTCTTTTGTCGATTACAATTGTTTATAACAAATTATTTAAACGAATAACCAAAAATGTCGTAATTTTGCAAAACTGAAACTGAACTGTTCCTGTTTTAGACTAACAAATTGAACTCTGACAAAAAAACAATACATAGGTTTTTATCGTGTTTTTGCCCGTAGAATCGACATCCGCATTCAGTTTTACAAAATTACGTCATTTTGGATTATTTGTTTAAATAATTTGTTATAAACAATTATAATCGACAAAAGAAAAAACACGGGTATTTTATTTTTTGGTTTTGCAAAGGATGACATAGTTCGTTTCATGATATCTCTGCCAGATTTTGCATGGTATTTGGCATGGTCAATGCCCTCTTCCCAGAGTACGATTGTTTATCCTCATTTTACACTAACAAATTGAACTCTGACAAAAAAACGTTACATAGGTTTTTGTCGTGTTTTTGCCCGTGGAATCGATATCCGCATTCAGTTTTGCAAAATTACGAAATTTTGGGTTATTTGTTTAAATAATTTGTTATAAACAATTGTAATCGACAAAAGACAAAACACGGGTATTTTTTTTTTCGGTTATGCAAAGGATGGCATAGTTCGTTTCTCGATATCTCTGCCAGATTTTGCATGGTATTTGGCGTGGTCAATGCCCTCTTCCCAGAGTACGACTGTTTATCCTCATTTTACACTAACAAATTGAACCCTGACAAAAAAACGTTACATAGGTTTTTGTCGTTATTTTGCCCGTAGAATCGATATCCGCGGTCAGTTTTGCAAAATTACGACATTTTGGGTTATTTGTTTAAATAATTTGTTATAAACAATTGTAATCGACAAAAGAAGAAACACGGGTATTTTTTTTTTGGTTATGCAAAGGATGGCATAGTTCGTTTCTCGATATCTCTGCCAGGTTTGGCCTGGTTTTTAATGGGTTAAGTACTCCACATTACCAATTGGAGCCTCTATTTTTGAACCCTGGGAGTTCGCTCGTCAAGCCCCACACCACATGGGTACTAAAAGTTGTCCCAACTCATACCACATACAGCCAATATAGTGAAAAAATGGGCCTGGACTCTGGAAGCTCCCAAAAAATTAATATATTAACTAAAATAGGGGTAGAAACAGGCTAAAATGACTATTCAAGGGGAGCCTTGTACCGCCAACACTTCCAATTTTTGCAAATACTTGTCTGTGGTATTATTACAATTATCCACTGTAAAAACTCACATTCTATCATACTAATACATATCCTGAGTTGTCAATATCATCACGGAACGCGGTAGTGTTCCATGCGTCAAGCAGAAGATACCGCAACTATATAATGTTTGAGATCGCACGCTCGATTTTTACATTGGCATTAATTTTGTCAAAACAACTTTTTTTGGGTGCGAAACAGGATTTAATGCTCATCTACCATCCCAATTGAGCGATCGACAAAAAGAAATACTCAAAAACTCGTTCGCAATAATGAGTTTGGAGTACCGTGTCAAGCGATCTACTACTTTTTTTTCGACCAGAAATTTTTCTTCATGTTACGACCCTGAAGTTAGCCGCGGTAGCCTGATAAAGCAGCTATGTTCACGCATAGTACATAACACGTTTACATGTTCTTGCTTCCCGCGTAGATTTGAAACCATGGGATTGAAAGTAAATTATTAATGTATTATAGTTAGAAAGAATATGGCAAAACTATTGGCCGTGTCCCATATAGTCCTGGAGCTAGCCCCCTTCTCGTTGGCCAGAGGAGGTCCCCGGTAGATAGATAGTGAATCTTATGTATTTTTTTCCGTAGAATCCGAATTTGTTGGTTTGAAGTCTGAAAAACTGGTACAATTTGTTTAAACCGCGATTGTTTAAACAAACAAGATAATAACACTTTTTTATATATAAACTTGGTTTTTCCAAAAAACAGCGAGAAGAACCGAATAATCAAATGATTCACCTTCCATGTTTTAGCTCATTATCGCTTAGCCCATGGTATTTTAGCCCATGGGTAGGAACTTTTCTTCTTAAAATGAGCTAAATTTTAAGAAAAAAATTTTTCCCGAACCAAAAAAGTGTTATTTTGCTATTTGTTTAAACAATCGTGTTTTAAACAAATTTTATGGCTTTTACAGACTTCAAACCGACAAATTCGGATTCTACGGGAAAAAGTACATGAGAAAACATTCATTTATTCATAATTAGCCCATGGGTATGATATTCAGTGCACTAGTCCAGTACCGGGAGTCAAGCGTATAATGAGCTAAAACATGGAAGGTGAATCATTTGATTATTCGGTTTTTCTCGCTGTTTTTTGGAAAAACCAAGTTTATATTCGGATTCTACGTTAAAAACTGTATTAGAAAACACCTTCAGATTCTTAAATATTCTATTGCTGTTGCCATGGCAGAGCAACAAAGACCACCGAAAAGTGGTATTTTTCAACTTGTGATAATTTATAACTTTACATACAATCATTATTCACGGATGGTGCATAGGAACTTTTCTTCTTAAAATGAGCTAAATTTTAAGAAAAAAATTTTTCCGAACCAAAAAAGTGTTATTATTTTGTTTGTTTAAACAATCGCGGTTTAAACAAATTGTACCAGTTTTACAGACTTCAAACCAACAAATTCGGATTCTACGGAAAAAAATACATAAGATTCACTATCTATCTACCGGGGACCTCCTCTGGCCAACGGGAAGGGGGCTAGCTCCAGGACTAATAGATTCAACGAAAAGTACTGCAGATTTTTTCAAATTTACAGAAGATAAGACAAGACATATCAAAATTCATTCCATGTTTTTTTTTATAATTGATTTTACACGGGCAAATGGTAGTTTAGGATGCCGATGTCAGCGTGTCGACTTGAGTTTTATTTGAATAAGCATATACCCTAATACCAGATAATGTCCAGGTAGCTAGTGTCGCCGATGGCAGCGTCCCGAGGGTGCGCTCCTGGAGTTTTCGCTTAAAGCAGCTGACCTTGGACCCGAACGAAGTCCGGATAGTCAGGGTTCCCGATGACGGTGTTCCAAGGGTGCGCTCCTGGTATTTTTAGTTGGAGTGCCTGACCCTGGACCCGAACGATGTCCAGGAAGCCAGGGTACCCGATGACGGTGTTCCAAGGGTGCGCTCCTGGAATTTTCGCTTAAAGCAGCTGACCCTGGACCCGAACGATGTCCAGGTAGTCAGGGTACCCGATGACGGTGTTCCAAGGGTGCGCTCCTGGAATTTTCGCTTGAAGCAGCTGACCCTGGACCCGAACGATGTCCAGGTAGTCAGGGTACCCGATGACGGTGTTCCAAGGGTGCGCTCCTGGAGTTTTCGCTTAAAGCAGCTGACCTTGGACCCGAACGAAGTCCGGATAGTCAGGGTTCCCGATGACGGTGTTCCAAGGGTGCGCTCCTGGTATTTTTAGTTGGAGTGCCTGACCCTGGACCCGAACGATGTCCAGGTAGCCAGGGTACCCGATGACGGTGTTCCAAGGGTGCGCTCCTGGAATTTTCGCTTAAAGCAGCTGACCCTGGACCCGAACGATGTCCAGGTAGTCAGGGTACCCGATGACGGTGTTCCAAGGGTGCGCTCCTGGAATTTTCGCTTGAAGCAGCTGACCCTGGACCCGAACGATGTCCAGGTAGTCAGGGTACCCGATGACGGTGTTCCAAGGGTGCGCTCCTGGAATTTTCGCTTAAAGCAGCTGACCCTGGACCCGAACGAAGTCCAGATAGTCAGGGTTCCCGATGCCGGTGTTCCAAGGGTGCGCTCCTGGTATTTTTAGTTGGAGTGCCTGACCCTGGACCCGAACGATGTCCAGGTAGCCAGGGTACCCGATGACGGTGTTCCAAGGGTGCGCTCCTGGAATTTTCGCTTAAAGCAGCTGACCCTGGACCCGAACGATGTCCAGGTAGTCAGGGTACCCGATGACGGTGTTCCAAGTAGCTGACTCTGGACCTTAATGATGTCCAGGTAGTCAAAGTAGTCAGCTTCCTCAAACAAAAATACCAGAAGCGCCCCTACTGCAAAAAATCACCTGAGAAATCACCTGAGAAATCACCTGAGAAATCAGGTGATTTCTCAGGTGATTTCTCAGGTGATTTCTCATGCCAATTTCTCATGTGACCTTTATTACATAGAGTAAGTTATTCAATTTCCATATTAATTTTATTTTCTATTCAAATCAGTTTGAGGATCAATAACCATTTGCGGAAAAGCGTTGAATCGCAAAAATGTTTGCGGGCTCATATGAAAATACGTATATGTAGTGAATTTTCTTTCTCGGAGAGAAAACTTTGTGACGAATTAAGAATCAACCTCTTGAATCGTTATTTCAGAACTTTATTTGCGTAATCTCTGAGTTTCAAAAATGTGTGTTTGAGCAAATGCGGAACGATATTTTTCGTACGCGATAACTCACGAAGGAATTGCTCGATCTTCCCAAAATTTTTCACATTTCATAAATGGTAAAGTGAACCGCGTTCAATTTTCAAGAGCAACGATCATTTGCGTCCCTAGCAAGAAATTGAAAAATAAATTAAAGTTTATTTCGAGTACTTCTGATACCAAAAGACACTGACTAGGAGAGTGCACACCCTTCGGGTCACCAATCTTGACCAAAATTTGAGGGATCTCTCCTGATACTATCACCAGAGATCCCTGAAAGCCTGTCAGCCATTCCTGAGAAAAAAAATAAAACATATTATGAGATTTTTCAGTTATTGGCGGTACAGGGCATAACATTGCATATGCTATTTGAATGCATATCAATACCCGCCAACCATATGTACCAATCAATTTTTTATAAATTTGACTCAAAGATAAACTCTAAAACTATCTTGACAAATTTCCACTGGTTTTAGGTATACTTCCCTTATAGGATGTATAAGGGTCTCAAGCGCTAACCAGGTTATCATGGGAAACATGTTATACCACTTCCCACCCAACAAAACACGCATTTATCTTGAGCCCACCCATGAATATATATCAGAATATATATTCTACACTTGAAAAAGAAAGGAAATACCGTAAACACTACTTCTTTCTTCCCTACAGTCCAGAACACTTGAATTTTTGACGTTAAACAGTCGTATCTATTCAAAACTGTGTCTGGACTTACAATATCCTCATGCGTGTGGATATTTCTTAAGCCTATGGGACTGATGGGCACATGAGACAGAAAAAATGTACCTACTCACCTCAAGTAATATGCGCTTCATAGATATGATGCTGCAAAATAACCTATCCCTTACATGCATGTTGACAACACTGCAAGTTTGTTGGGGATTAGTTTTTTGCGCAAACTTGTTCCTTTTTCTTGAATCACCATTATGTTCACCAGCTCCCACTGGATGTGTAGCCTCCAGCATTCACAGAAATGATGTCCTATAAAGGGAGAAAAATAACACTCCAAGCCTCGTCAAATCATGATTGTACTCTTGAAGTACCTGAAAATGAAAACACAAAGAATCATTTTCTTTGAATTTAAAGGTTGAAAGTAGGAAAAATCTAGTTAAACTAACAGAGAAAGAAAGTTACAGAGCTACATAAATTCAACTAGAGTAGAAATTAGACACCCGAAATCAAAGGTTAGGTTACACTATGTACTTATCTGATGATTGATGATCCTTTCTGCAGCAATCAGCGTTCCTTCATGATCCGGTAGGAGATTTTTCCCAGACCCAAATTTTAGAAAGAGTTTCACTCCCACAGCACTATCCATAGTTGTATACAGAGTTACACAGCACCACATGTGTCAATCCAAAACAACAGGATAAGTGTCGGCCATCCGTTGGCGCAACAAGTTATCACTGACTGTTGTGAGATGCCAGTCAGCTGTGATCTGGTGTGAAATTCAAATGCTGCAACTTTACATGCAATATATGGGTTTTTACTATACTTTTGCTGCTTTTTATATAATTTTTTATCGAATTATTTAGAAAAAGCGATTTAATATTAGAGTGAGTTGGATAATAATAATATCATTTTTTTTAATTATTATTTTATAATCATTTAATTATTTAGAACAATAATCAATAATTATATAATAAGAGATCGTTTATTACATACTTATCGATAATTTAACAATAGCCAACATTATTTAAATTATATCTTGAAAATAAAAAATGTTCAAATATTGATAAAATATTTATCACATTAATTAATTATTAATTATTGATTATTGTTCTTATTTCAACATATTAATTTATAGTTACATATAACCATAATTAAAAAAAATATTGTAGCTATTGTTAAATTATCGAAAAAATTATATAATTATTAAATAATAATTAAAAAAAATGATATTATTATTATCCAACTCACTCTAATATTGAATCGCTTTTTCTAAATAATTCGATAAAAAATTATATAAAAAGCAGCAAAAGTAGTAAAAACCCATACATTGCATGTAAAGTTGCAGCATTTGAATTTCACACCAGATCACAGCTGACTGGCATCTCACAACAGTCAGTGATAACTTGTTGCGCCAACGGATGGCCGACACTTATCCTGTTGTTTTGGATTGACACATGTGGTGCTGTGTAACTCTGTATACAACTATGGATAGTGCTGTGGGAGTGAAACTCTTTCTAAAATTTGGGTCTGGGAAAAATCTCCTACCGGATCATGAAGGAACGCTGATTGCTGCAGAAAGGATCATCAATCATCAGATAAGTACATAGTGTAACCTAACCTTTGATTTCGGGTGTCTAATTTCTACTCTAGTTGAATTTATGTAGCTCTGTAACTTTCTTTCTCTGTTAGTTTAACTAGATTTTTCCTACTTTCAACCTTTAAATTCAAAGAAAATGATTCTTTGTGTTTTCATTTTCAGGTACTTCAAGAGTACAATCATGATTTGACGAGGCTTGGAGTGTTATTTTTCTCCCTTTATAGGACATCATTTCTGTGAATGCTGGAGGCTACACATCCAGTGGGAGCTGGTGAACATAATGGTGATTCAAGAAAAAGGATGTGACGGGGAAACCCGTCACTAAGGACGGAGAGGCTGCTCGCCGATCCGGCCGGTACGGCACCTTAGCAGGCAGCCACCGGCTCGGGAGGGCAGCACTCTCCAGCGCGCATGCAAGCCGCAGCGCGCCGAGAGTTCCGGCGGCGCGAGGCCGGGAGTGAAGCACGAGGCGGACGGCCATTCTCGTCCGGTGCCCGCAAGCAGCAACACGCGACGCGCGCGAGACCCCGAGTGACCGAGCCGAGAGAGTGTGCGTGACCGTGTGCGTGTGCGTGAGTACGTACCCAGGACACCGGAGGCCAGCGACGTCGCCGCAGAGCCGAGAGCAGCGGAGCCGAGAGCAGCAGAGCCGAGCCGAGAGAGAACGAGCATCGGACAGGTTTGGCAGTGTGCGCGTCGCGGCCTCGGTGTCCCCCCCCCCCCCCCCAGTGAACGTACGTGTCGGAGAGCGCGCCGACACCCCTCCCCAGTGAACGTGTGTGTTGGCGACCGCGCCAACACACTCCAAAGAACGACGGGCTCCGGCCCTGGCCCGGGCCTCTCCCCTCGCGTCCCCCCCGACGTCACGGCAAAGCGAGCGCGCGGATAGACTCCGTTCGAGTCTCCGCGCGCGGCCGTCCCCCCCGAGAGAATCCCCCGTGCTCCCGCGAGTAGAGCTAGCCGCGGCACTCCTGGCGCCCGGTATAAATACGGAGTGCCCGCGGTCGAGCCAATCCCTACGTGAACCTGGTGTGAACGGGCACAGGTCACAGATTGGCGCCCAAGCGTGTGTTCGCGGTCGTGATCGGGGAAAATCGAGGTGGAGAGTGCGTGCGCGAAAAGAGTGGAAATTCGCGCGAGCAAAATTCGAGAACGAGCGTGTAGTTGTGATATTTTATTTAGGGCGAAGGAATTCGCCGTCGCGAGTTACCGCGAAACGACCTTAGCGGTGAGCGCGAGAACGCGGCGCGGGGCAAGTGTTGTTGCCTCGCGTGTTTACGTGCGCCGGCAGGTGCTGTGCCGCGCGTGTTTACATCAGCGGCCAGGTTCATGGAGCGAATTCCTGAGCCTCACGTGAACGAGCAGTGATCAAATATAGCAGTGATCACTCTGCTAAATAAAATTGATCAGCCCCTGACGGAGTGAACAACTCCTATTCCTCCTGAAATTTTTTTTGTTTTACTATAATTTATTATTGTTAATTTTGTTGCCCTGACGGAGCTCAGCTCCTTATTCCTCCCAATTGATATTATATTGATATATACATATTCATAACATCCAACGAGAAGGAAGGAAGGAAGCCAGCAACACAGCAATAATTAATTATTATTCCAAGAAGGAATAATTGGAACGACGAGATTAATTTTGAGGTTGGGCAAATTAATTCGCCACGTGGCCGAGTCGGTACGAGCACGAGTGTGTCGATAAGCGAGAGCGCCGGCGCATGATAAAACAGTGTGATCATATGATAATGAGTCGGACGGTAAATTGAGTCTAGTTATCTATCTAGGGTGAATATTTTGCGGGAAATTTGAATGTGAATTGTGGAACTTAGAATTTTTTTCATTTTGGACGATTGAACTATTGTTGCACAACGATGACGCGGCTAGTGGATAATAATAGAACGAGCAATTGTTAAACAATTATTATGATTGTTTATTTATCAATTCAACTGTAAATTTTTCCGAAGTTGCCGATTTTTGAATTGTTTTCGAAGTTGAGTTGGACAACGAGTGAGCGCATTTTAGTCATAAATAATTGGTTTATTTGTTATTAATAAACAATTCGCGAATTTTGGTCGTTCACGCGTTGGGCCCCGCCAATTTTGAGGATATTTGAATCGTGCATAGTAGAACGAGCGCATGGTTGTGGACATAGTCAATTGTTCATAAACTAATTTGTTAATAATTTTTATCGATTATTAATTATTTTGCAAATTAAAATTTTCTTTATTTTTTTTCTTCTCTCTTACCTTTTCGAAATAGAGTGATAGTTCTTCTTGAGTTTTCGTTTTTTTGACTCTGCTTGTGGGTTAACTCGATTTTCAGTTATCGCATATTCGGATGGTTAGGGTTTTTAGCACGCAACCAAAGGACGAACGATCATTGGAAATTGAACCAAACCAGATAATATTCAGTATATTTGAACGAACCAGATAATAATAAATAATTGTATTGGTATTGTATGAACATGTATATTGATTAATATTTTATTTCACATATATATTTATTGATATCGCACCATTGTTGTCCCCGACGGAGTTTACACTCCTTTTTCCTCCATCATTGCGATTTAAGTGATTTATTTTATTATTGAATATATGCATGCACATGTACAAGACGGAGAATAACTCCAATTACGAACGTGACTCGAGGTATAGAGAGTCGATACTTTGCGCAGTTAAGCAGGACGGGTGACGGCGTGTACGAGTGGGTCGTGGTTAAGTAAGAGATTTTGCGAGTTAGCGAATATTGCCCGCCTGACTGATTTGTGCAATTTCATCGACCGAGTGGATTCGTTTGGTATAGAATTGGAAACAGAGTCAAATAAACTCACTATTTAGTTGATTTTAAATTTAAAATTTTTCATTTCGAGTTTCTGTTTTTTTTTATATAACTTAGTTTTTAAAATAACAATTAATTGTTGTGTTGCGACGTGTGTTTGGAGAGTATTTATTTCAAGCGTATAATAAGTTAACTATTCAAAATGGCAAGCGGTGACGTAAAATTGTACAGAGAGGCCATGGAGGAATTGTTAAAGATAGATAACTGGAACGAACGATTCAAAGCGATAATTAAGATGAACAAAGAAGTAGTTCGACGAAAACTAGAGAAAGCGGGAATCGCGGTTACGGGTGAGCTGCGGACACAGAAAGAACGGTTGTTGAGATGGGAGATGAAAGAAGCGAAGGTGACGGGGGCGCCGTGGTTCACGGACGATGAAAAAAAACCAAGCGCCGCCCATAGTGGAACGAACAATGGTGAGCGGGAGCGACGAGAGCGAAAGCGAGAATACGGGGAATGCGAACATGGATGAGACGAGTAAGAAAACGGAGAATATCCTCGATTACCTCAAGCTACCAGAAGGGGTAGCAATGTTATCGGCGTTTGAAAAATTTATTAGAGAAAATCGGTCTGCGCTCGGGAAGGTTACGTTGCCGAAGACGAATGTAGCAAAACCTAATACGAACGAACTGGATGATTCGAACATATCGTCCGAAAGTGAGAGCGAGACCGACGCAAGAACGAGCACGCATATCGAACAGAGAACGCGACGGAAAGTCACAGTACGCAAGTCGAAGCATCGCGTACCGGTGCCGGGGGCAACGAGCGTGAACAACTTTCATGCCGCGCTAGCGTTGTCAGATTCGGACGAGAACGAACTCAACGCGCAATCGATATTGTCGCCGATTGCAAATGCGAGAACGAGCACGCTGGAGCGCAGCTCATTTCAAATTAGGCACGGATGCATTAAAACCATGCATGACTGGAAACTGCGATTCGCGGACGATGGATCGGTTGACGCGTTGGAATTTTTAGAACGACTGAATGACTACAGACTGAGTGTAGATATTCCTGATACTGCGTTGCTGGCGGCGATGCCCAGCATACTTCACAAAGGCGCAGCAGATTGGTTTCGAACGATAAAAGCGGAAATCAGAACGTGGCGCAAGTTTGAACAAGCTTTTAAACACAGATTCGTAGTCGAGATGGACGACGAGGACGTGTGGGAGGAATTACGAGCGCGGAAGCAGCACAAATCGGAGAAAATTTCAACATTCTTGTCGAAATTTAAATCTATCGTTCGTTATTTTAAAGTTGTGCCAACAGAAGCGAAACAAGTTGACAGAGCTTTTCGGAATCTACTGCCCATATACAGAAGCGCTATGCTTCACATGAGGATAAAATCCTACAGAGAGTTGGAACGAGCGGGCAGAGAGTACGAAAAGCTCCGAGACTTGGACGCGCGTTACGAACCACCGCCGCCCAGAGAGAAGTCGCGAATACCTGCAGCTGCGTACGAGTATGGGAAAAGAGAGGGATCAATATCAGCGATCCGAAAGTCTGGGAGCAAGCGCGGTAACGAGGAGAGTTCTTCAGAGGAAGAGAAAGAAAGGAAATTACAGAAGAGTAAGAGAAATATGAGAGAGAAAGCAGAAGTCGCAG
Organism: Aphelinus atriplicis; assembly: GCA_020882685.1. Classification (NCBI taxonomy): domain Eukaryota; kingdom Metazoa; phylum Arthropoda; class Insecta; order Hymenoptera; family Aphelinidae; genus Aphelinus; species Aphelinus atriplicis. Next base: position 50,220,892 of record CM037074.1, on the reverse strand, counting down.
CAGTGACGAGTGAACGAACGGCCTCATCAGAAATTAGCGAGCTGAAGCAGCTGCTAATCGAACTGGTGAAGGACCGACAGAACGAGCGAGTGCAGCGGAATAGCGGCCAATCGGGGCCGCCGCAACATTCAGTGAGTCCCAACGTCAACACTGGGAACGCGTTAGTGGGAGTGTGTTTTTTGCTGTCAGAAACCTGGGCACAGGGCAGCAGATTGTAGATCTAACATCTGCTACAATTGCAACGAGAAGGGACACTTCTCGCGCAATTGCCCGAAGAAGGCCCAGGGGGCGCTTTACTGTCAGGTGTGGCAAAACACCGGGAGTCGAATACGACTCGTGTTTTGTATGCAAAGGACTTAAAGTGCTGACGGGAAAAGGGGAGGCGGGAGTGCGTTAAAGTCCCACGCGCTCCACGCCATTACAGAGGGGACGAGCCAGCCGACCTTGAGCCTCCGGACGGGAAAAACGGTTTCGACCCTTGAACGAACGGAGACTCAAGCGGTGGAGAAGGCAATTGAGGAGTTCGATAACTGGAAAAACCAGCTATTGAGCTCAACGAGTCGAGAGAACGACACGAACGAACGAGCGAATGAAATATCGGCGAAAACTCGGGAACAGGTTGACGAATCTGACTCGCGAGCTCTGCCGATTAATCCGCTCGAGTCGAGTCGGGTCGTAACGAGTAAAGTCGTTGATACAGACGACAAACGTGTCAGTATGAATCGCGGGAAAAATACCAACAGAGCGCCTCGAGCTGATTACAGCACAGAGCCGAGTCAAAAGGTACCTGCTATACGGCACAACGAGTGCGTGAACGAGCGCGGGAACGAGCCCCGGATCCGTAGCCAAAAACCAGCAATGTGTGCTGGTAACGGCAAACAAACGGAAGACCGGGAAGTACCGCAGAGTGTGACGAGTACGAGTAACGTGAGTGTGAACGACGCCCCCGGCGGCAGTAATGCTGCGCCCAGTGCTGGGCATTCCAGGGGAGCGAACGAGCACGAGAAAACACCTGATCCAGAGGGATCAGGAACGAGCGAGTGTCAATTAGCACTTCAACGGATGCAGACTGCAGACTGTTCCGAACATACGCGACCCACGGAAGCGTATGCGAGGTTGCTGACTGAAAAGCGTCTGAGAGACGCAGCGAATTCCGACGAAAACGAGATCGAGCGTGAAGTCGTGAGGAAAAAGCAGTGGCGTGATTTGCGAGGAGCAAAAGGCTCCTTGCTAGAGCACTGGTTTAGGGGGAAGAACGTGGTTGATGATACCGGAGATGTAGGTGGGCAGCACAAACTTGCGTTGCGTCCGGCAACGATGCTATGTGCGCTCACCTAGTCGACGGAGAGTCGGCCGAACGAACGGGCATCGGTGACCCACATATGGGGTACGATACGCCCACCAAGGGTTTGGGGAGGGGGAGGAGGGCGGATTACCGCCCTCAGAGAACATTGGAGATGGCACGCGGTGTGCCAGAAGCCTACCGGCATAGTCGCCGTAGGAGGCCCTGGTCGGCACAGAGGCGTGCGACCGGGCGCAAAAAGAAAAAGAAAAAAAGTAGAGAACGAGGTCTGAGGAACCTGGTTTCCCTGAAAACACCTCTCCTTCCTTTACGCGGGGCCACATGGGCCGGAGTTGCGGACCGTGTGGTCCGGTTTAGGGAGGGGGGATGTGACGGGGAAACCCGTCACTAAGGACGGAGAGGCTGCTCGCCGATCCGGCCGGTACGGCACCTTAGCAGGCAGCCACCGGCTCGGGAGGGCAGCACTCTCCAGCGCGCATGCAAGCCGCAGCGCGCCGAGAGTTCCGGCGGCGCGAGGCCGGGAGTGAAGCACGAGGCGGACGGCCATTCTCGTCCGGTGCCCGCAAGCAGCAACACGCGACGCGCGCGAGACCCCGAGTGACCGAGCCGAGAGAGTGTGCGTGACCGTGTGCGTGTGCGTGAGTACGTACCCAGGACACCGGAGGCCAGCGACGTCGCCGCAGAGCCGAGAGCAGCGGAGCCGAGAGCAGCAGAGCCGAGCCGAGAGAGAACGAGCATCGGACAGGTTTGGCAGTGTGCGCGTCGCGGCCTCGGTGTCCCCCCCCCCCCCAGTGAACGTACGTGTCGGAGAGCGCGCCGACACCCCTCCCCAGTGAACGTGTGTGTTGGCGACCGCGCCAACACACTCCAAAGAACGACGGGCTCCGGCCCTGGCCCGGGCCTCTCCCCTCGCGTCCCCCCCGACGTCACGGCAAAGCGAGCGCGCGGATAGACTCCGTTCGAGTCTCCGCGCGCGGCCGTCCCCCCCGAGAGAATCCCCCGTGCTCCCGCGAGTAGAGCTAGCCGCGGCACTCCTGGCGCCCGGTATAAATACGGAGTGCCCGCGGTCGAGCCAATCCCTACGTGAACCTGGTGTGAACGGGCACCAGGTCACAAGGAACAAGTTTGCGCAAAAACTAATCCCCAACAAACTTGCAGTGTTGTCAACATGCATGTAAGGGATAGGTTATTTTGCAGCATCATATCTATGAAGCGCATATTACTTGAGGTGAGTAGGTACATTTTTTCTGTCTCATGTGCCCATCAGTCCCATAGGCTTAAGAAATATCCACACGCATGAGGATATTGTAAGTCCAGACACAGTTTTGAATAGATACGACTGTTTAACGTCAAAAATTCAAGTGTTCTGGACTGTAGGGAAGAAAGAAGTAGTGTTTACGGTATTTCCTTTCTTTTTCAAGTGTAGAATATATATTCTGATATATATTCATGGGTGGGCTCAAGATAAATGCGTGTTTTGTTGGGTGGGAAGTGGTATAACATGTTTCCCATGATAACCTGGTTAGCGCTTGAGACCCTTATACATCCTATAAGGGAAGTATACCTAAAACCAGTGGAAATTTGTCAAGATAGTTTTAGAGTTTATCTTTGAGTCAAATTTATAAAAAATTGATTGGTACATATGGTTGGCGGGTATTGATATGCATTCAAATAGCATATGCAATGTTATGCCCTGTACCGCCAATAACTGAAAAATCTCATAATATGTTTTATTTTTTTTCTCAGGAATGGCTGACAGGCTTTCAGGGATCTCTGGTGATAGTATCAGGAGAGATCCCTCAAATTTTGGTCAAGATTGGTGACCCGAAGGGTGTGCACTCTCCTAGTCAGTGTCTTTTGGTATCAGAAGTACTCGAAATAAACTTTAATTTATTTTTCAATTTCTTGCTAGGGACGCAAATGATCGTTGCTCTTGAAAATTGAACGCGGTTCACTTTACCATTTATGAAATGTGAAAAATTTTGGGAAGATCGAGCAATTCCTTCGTGAGTTATCGCGTACGAAAAATATCGTTCCGCATTTGCTCAAACACACATTTTTGAAACTCAGAGATTACGCAAATAAAGTTCTGAAATAACGATTCAAGAGGTTGATTCTTAATTCGTCACAAAGTTTTCTCTCCGAGAAAGAAAATTCACTACATATACGTATTTTCATATGAGCACGCAAACATTTTTGCGATTCAACGCTTTTCCGCAAATGGTTATTGATCCTCAAACTGATTTGAATAGAAAATAAAATTAATATGGAAATTGAATAACTTACTCTATGTAATAAAGGTCACATGAGAAATTGGCATGAGAAATCACCTGAGAAATCACCTGAGAAATCACCTGATTTCTCAGGTGATTTCTCAGGTGATTTCTCAGGTGATTTCTCAGGTGATTTTTTGCAGTAGGGGCACCCTCAGGACACTGTCATCAGCGACTCTAGCCACCTGGACATCATCGGGTATCAGGTTATATCCTTTTTCAAATATTCAGTCGACACGCCGACATCGTCATCCTAAACCACCATTTGCCTATGTAAAAATAGTTATAAAAAAACATGTGATAAATTTTGATGCCTTGTCTTAAATTCAGATAATAGATTAATTATTTTCTACTGATTACATATATTTTTTTTGTGTATCGCTCATCCATATAAATATTTGCATTTCGGAAAAATATCTATTTAATTTTATTACTGACGCTAATGCATATACATTTTATTGATTATTATTTTTATAATATATTATACTCCGCAAAAAGAATTGAAACCCTCAAAAAAACCTTTTTTAGAAAAAGTAAAAATGTTGCGTCAAGCATGTGGCAGAACTAGTTTATCTCTTATATTGCTTAAAAAAAATGAAATCCATAATAGACACATGAGTCAATTTATTATTTCATCAGTATTCATTCAGATTAATTCTCATTTAGTTGGAGTATTACGTATTCTTATTACAGTTTACATACTATAGAAGACGTTGTCAACTTTAACTAACCAATTACGAAAAAACTTACCAGAATGTTCTTAGGTACCTCATCAATTATTTGAAGAACTAATGACGAACCAAATTGACGCCACTTGGTAGGCATTTTTAACGTCTTAAGAATAATAATATTTCACTAAATCACTGGATGTAAAAATTATCATAGAAATATTATAGAAATATTTATAATTTACTGAGACATATGATCAATAGTTTGAATTATTAATATTTGTCTCTTTGAAAGACAATGAAAGTATTGATAATAGAAGAATATATAAAGTCTATCTGAATTATAGGATTAACTGCATTGCACTTACGATACAAAAATATATTTGAAATGAATCAAACGATTGAGGAGAGGTTGTGAAACCGTTTAACTAGAAATAAATAGGTAATGAAATAAATAGGTAATGAAGAATATTATGTCAGTTTAATAAGGCATTCAAAGATATTCGATCCTACCAAGTGGCGTCAATTTGGTTCGTCATTAGTTCTTCAAATAATTGATGAGGTACCTAAGAACATTCTGGTAAGTTTTTTCGTAATTGGTTAGTTAAAGTTGACAACGTCTTCTATAGTATGTAAACTGTAATAAGAATACGTAATACTCCAACTATATGAGAATTAATCTGAATGAATACTGATGAAATAATAAATTGACTCATGTGTCTATTATGGATTTCATTTTTTTTTAAGCAATATAAGAGATAAACTAGTTCTGCCACATGCTTGACGCAACATTCTTACTTTTTCTAAAAAAGGTTTTTTTGAGGATATTTATATAGATCAAGCATTACTATACTACTTGATGCCACCTAAATTTCAGTAGTTACATGTATTGATGGTCAGTATATTGTCTCTATTGTGTTAAAATGTACAAGAAACTACTAATAAAGTACATTGTCATGAATTGCATTCACTCGATAAGAAAGATTAATCCAAAAAGTTAATTGTAAGCTGTGCATTACACTCACACCTTATAACACACTAGGCAGTGCATAGATATCATATGATTTTTTTGATATCAACAAGAAAATGTTGAAGTTCACTAAATATGGGTAATATTCATGAATATTGGACTCATGAAATCTACTCATATTGTATAAACTGCATAGCTAAGGTCCAAGCAGCTATCGCCGGATGGGCTTAAACTACAACCTCAAGTTATTTACTCATGAAAATAGATAATATGAATCAATCCACTTGAAAGTATGATCACTAGATGCGCAATTTGATAAGGAATTCAAATATATATAGTTTGCCAGTGTTTAAATGACTTTATAAACCACTTTGTGAACGTTATACTTGCCTATACTGGAGACTTGTACGACCCATGTATGGCACAGGTTAGGTTACCGACCATAGACTTTTAGACATGCAAAGCTACTTTGGAAGCTCCAAACCCATTTCTGGACAGGCAAACTATTTGCGCTCAAATTGCGCATCTAGTGATCATACTTTCAAGTGGATTGATTCATATTATCTATTTTCATGAGTAAATAACTTGAGGTTGTAGTTTAAGCCCATCCGGCGATAGCTGCTTGGACCTTAGCTATGCAGTTTATACAATATGAGTAGATTTCATGAGTCCAATATTCATGAATATTACCCATATTTAGTGAACTTCAACATTTTCTTGTTGATATTAAAAAAATCATATGATATCTATGCACTGCCTAGTGTGTTATAAGGTGTGAGTGTAATGCACAGCTTACAATTAACTTTTTGGATTAATCTTTCTTATCGAGTGAATGCAATTCATGACAATGTACTTTATTAGTAGTTTCTTGTACATTTTAACACAATAGAGACAATATACTGACCATCAATACATGTAACTACTGAAATTTAGGTGGCGTCAAGTAGTATAGTAATGCTTGATCTATATAAATATGACATTGACAACTCAGGATATGTATTAGTATGATAGAATGTGAGTTTTTACAGTGGATAATTGTAATAATACCACAGATAAGTGTTTGCAAAAATTGGAAGTTTTGGCGGTACAAGGCTCCCCTTGAATAGTCATTTTAGCCTGTTTCTACCCCTATTTTAGTTAATATATTAATTTTTTGGGAGCTTCCAGAGTCCAGGCCCATTTTTTCACTATATAGGCTGTATGTGGTATGAGTTGGGACAACTTTTAGTACCCATATGGTGTGGGGCTTGACGAGCGAACTCCCAGGGTTCAAAAATAGAGGCTCCAATTGGTAATGTGGAGTACTTAATGTGCTCCAATGACCTTGGAGATAATTTTTCTATAAAAGTCAGGTAATTTGCAGACAAAAGTGTCCCATTCATTTTTTGCCTCAGAGGCCATTTTCAGGGTGTAAATGAAGGTTGAAAATGCCTCTGAAAATGCAAAAACAGCAAAATCAGCAACTTTGCCTATTTATTAAAGGGGGTTAAAGTGCTCGAAAAAATCTAAAAATTCTGGGAAATCTGCTTGATGCCCTAGAACTTGAAAAAAAATTTTGAGCCAAATAAAATTTTTTCATGTTCGATCCCACAGAGAATTGCCCATATATATATATTGCAACTCAGCTGCGGGCGCTGCGGCTGTTGTATATAGTATATATGTTGTGGACTGGCGTCTGCTACAGTCTACAGTAGTAACGCGAGAGCTGGAAGTCGTCAAGCTTAATTAGATGATCTCGCATGCGCAAACGGTATTATTCGTTTTAATATTTGTTTGAAAAGGAATTCAAGAATGGAGAAAAAAAAGAAAGTGAAAGTGGACAGAAAGTCGAAGAAAAACATAAAGCAAGCAGTGATCATCATAAATAAGCTACCTGAACTCCAAGCTAAATATGACTGCGTAAGTATCATCAATCAATTACCACAAAAGGGAACACGATTGGTGTGGATTCTGGAAACCACAAGTTTTATCTCAAAATAATAAAATTATCATGTCAAGAAGTATTGTAGATCCCATTTTTACTTCCTTAACACATGACTTTTGTTCGGTTCGTCATTCGTGAAACAATTGCACTTAGAAATATAAAAAAAATTACCTACTTGACTGTTTTTGTGTTTGAACACTCGTGTTTGGAACCTTCGATTTCTCTAACTCATCTGTTAAATATTTTTGGTATCTTTCTTCCTCATCAATCACTCGATTTCTATGGTCTCTTTTTATATTTTTCTATATTATTATCCTACCTACACACATAACCTTGAAAACATTCCAAGTATAGAATAGAACAAAGTTGTAATAGCCTAACTTGCTTCTGAACTATTTAGAAATTTATTAGAGAGATACATGCCGTGATACAGCTATATATGTATTCAAAGCTTTCTGGTATGAAATGAACAATCGTTTGATAGTTGCATATTTTATCTTGTAGATCAAGCAAAATGCCAGAACTAACTGAACTCGACAAAGCTGCAACGTCAGAGCCAACCAAGGATGAGGCAGCAGCAGTTGGCTCTGGAACAGATTCAGATTCTGACGACACAATTCCAGAATTAGAAGATGCAGCGACAGGCAGTGGATTATCAGGAGCAAATGTACCTGGCATTGATATGGTATCTAAGGCTAAACAGAGTCGAGGAGAGAAGAAATTTGTATGTACATCAACCAATAATCGTAAACAAGATGGATAATTGAAGTCAGTTTATCACTTTCTAATGCTGTTATTTTTATAATTACAAGATAATGATTCTCGTTATCTCAATATACAAGATAGGATGAAGGTTATGATTTAGTTTATATAGTTGAAATTCAACCATGTTGGAACTACGAATGAATAAATAAATAACTTAGTTGATAAATTTGAAGACTCAGCTTTGAGAAATTCGCAAGTAAGTTGGTAACCCCGAAGTGATGAGCAAATGAGGATCATTCTTATGTCCCAAATAAATTTTCTTACCATTCTTAGAATGTATACTCCCGAAGAGATTGAAAGAAAAAAACGAAATGCAAGTGAATTAAGGAAGCAAAAACAAGTATCCCAGCCTACGGCAGGATCTTCTATTCAAAAAAATGTTACGAGTAATTATTCAAATCAAAATCTAACACCAAATTCAAGAAGTTAAGTTTCATCAAATTCTTCAAGTTACTTTTTAAAACAGAATTCATCATTTAGTCACAATTCAAAGAAAACTTTTACCTCTGGGAATTATAAAAGTACATTTTCAAATGCAAACAATCAGTCTCCTTATGCTGCTGGAAGTTCCCAGAATAAAATTCAAAGTGATATAAAGCAACAGACTCCATGAAACCGGTACAATCCTGTGGGAAATGCTGGCAAATTTTATGGCACTGACCAAGTCTGCGAAGTTAATTGTTACATGACTAGTCAGTCTCGATTTGCAGCAGACATGTCGTGTTACAATACAGAACTGATAGAATTATTCAAAACAATTCCAACAAGGCTTTATGGTAAATATTCTAATATTTTATGTTCCTATACTTTACTAAAGACTGTGTATGGTTCAGTATTTAGTTATACAATAGTCACCTTATTACCACTAAAATTCTATTTCTTTTCTACTTGAAAATGTTAATTAAAATTCAAGCCTCTTAATGGATTGCAAAAACTACTGAACCAATCTTAATACATGAGAAGATATAATTTCTTTGTATATGAGAGCATATAATCAATGTGTTATAAGATATTAGAAGATTGTTATTCATTCTAGGTACCAAAACAAAAATATGGAATTTTCATATCAATGACCATGAGAAACTCAACGAAAAAGTAATAAGTTTAAAATCTCAAGTAACATTCAAAGGTTTACCAACGTTTGTTGTAAAGGTGAGAAATAATGTTCAAAAATCAAAGAAAGATTTATCTAATGAATTTATTATTTATTTTTTCCCACAGACTTGCAGGACATTTTTACAACAAGAGAAACAATCTAATCACGACATTTCTAGGATAGATCCTACTTTAGTTGAATCTTTGTATCCTTTCCAGAGAGAGGGAATAGAGTATGTATAAAATAATATGAACCTATGAAATTTAAATTATTTATTTGTATGTGTTTGTACAAATTCTAGATATGGTATAATGAAAAACGGAAAATGTCTCATAGCAGATGACATGGGTCTTGGCAAAACAAGACAAGCCTTAGGTATTAGCCACTATTACAAATCAGACTGGCCTATGATAATAATTACGCCATCTTCTGTACGGTAAGCTGTACATTTTTATTTGAAGTAGCGGTTTTCAATCAGGGATTGATTAAATTAAAACTATTTGTGATTATTAGGTCAATGGTCAGAAGCTATTCTAGAATATTTACCCTCGGTACCAGCTAATGAAATACAACATGTTATTACTACAAAAGATTATATAGAGAAAAGTCAAATTACCATCATATCCTACGATTTACTTGGTAGAAGGATTGATGAGCTTGCAGCTCGGAAATTTGGTGTTGTAATCTGTGTATGATGAAATGAAAGCTAATCTCATATCAGAAGTTAATCTCAATAAGAATTAAAGAGAATAAAAAATGTTATTCTGATTTGCAGGATGAATCGTATTATATGAAAAATGCCAAAATTGTGAGAACAAAATCTGTGCAAAGTTTGACTACCAATGCACGGCGTATAATATTATTGACTGGAACTCCAGCATTGTCTCGCCCAATAGAATTACACCCTCAAATAAAATTACTGGTACCCAGTTTCATTAGGTATGAATCATAATAATTATTATGAAAAATTACCATGATGGAATAACCGATAATAAAGATGTAAATGATATCTTTTTAGTTACCACGACTTTGGTTTTCGGTACTGTGCTGGTGTAAAAACGAAATTTGGTTTAAACTTCAGTGGTTCATCTAATTTAAAAGAACCAGAAATTATTTTGAAAGCTACTTGTTTGATTCGTCGACTCAAAAAGGATGTCATGTCTCAATTACCCTGAAAAATAAGGTATAAAATTTTGAAAAAGCCTTACATTTGGATATTTACAAATTTGGATGTTTTTATTTAGGCAAAAAATTATGCTTGACCCGCACTTAATAAAAGCTTCAACAAAAGAAATGAAGACAGCTTCAAAAAATATGGAAAACAATGATAAGCACAGTCATAGTGCACTTCTAGAATATTATAGTGCAACAAGTAAAGAAAAGGAAAAAGCAGTTTGGTAATGAATTTAAAGACAGAACTTTCATTTTTCCAAAATATTTACTTTGTGATGAATTCTTTGAGACAATTTTCTTACTTTTTTGTTTTAGCAACTACATTGCTGATCTAATAGAGAATGAACAAAAGTTTTTAGTTTTTGCACACCATAAAACAATGCTGGATGCTATCTGTGATTTGTTAAACTCGAAAAAAATTCGGTAAATTAGTTTGATATTTTCTAAATTTATTCTGCCATTAATCATTAAGCTCCAAAAATGTTCATTTAGGTACATTCGTATAGATGGTAAAACAAAACCAGAGAGTAGGAAAGAGTATGTTGATTTATTTCAACACGATGAAAAAGTCTTGGTAGCAGTTTTATCAATAACAGCAGCTAATGCAGGAATGACAATGACATCAGCCCAGCTTGTACTTTTTGCATAATTGTCATGGAATCCTGGGGTGAGTTTCATATTCTATGAATTATTTTATTTTACATTCATAAAGTTGTATATTATGTATAAACCAATTCCAGATTTTGTGTCAAGCAGAAGACAGAGTACACAGAATTGGTCAGACTGACAATGTTGTGATTCGTTATTTGCTTGCTAAAGAAACAGCCGATGATTATTTGTGGCCTCAGATTCAAAAGAAAATTGATGTGCTAAACGAAGTTGGATTAGACCAAAATATCGACTTGGATCAAGCAGACGTTTCTAATCAAATTTTACGTCATCAACAAAGATTAGATGATTATTTTGATACCCAATCTTCCCATGAAAAGTCTGTAAGCTCTTCCAATCCAGAAGAATCCGGAAATGTTGAATTACAAACAAGTTCTGAAGGTTTAAAAGATCTTTTGGATATAGATGATGACGCTTTTGATTCTATTGATTTAGATAACATCTTCTAGTAAATTTGTGATATATGGAAATAATGTTTATTTAAGTACTTAAAAAATAAATTGTCGTAGTAAGTTGTATAAATACGCTTGAATATTGAGAGAAAAATGTTAAATTTTTATAAGAAATACGTTTAATAATATCTTGTAGATAATTATTGAAGTTCTAACAATAAGTTATTGAAGATACTAGTAGGTAGGCTATGGCGGTTCTAATACAGAGGCGGTTCTAACCTGTGGCGGTTCTAACACATGGCAGCAGTTGTAGCACCCCCCCCCGCCATTTTTTCCACCCACTACCTTCTGCCCTGATCCCACCGCCGCCGCCGCCGCCTCTCGCGCCTAGCCCCCCCCCCGCTGCCGCGCGCCCGCGGTCCGCGTCTTACCGCGCCGCCTGCCACCCGATACCTATACCGCTCGCTATCTGCTGCCCAGTATGAGTGATTCATGTATCTGCGATTAGTTAAATTCAAACGTCTCATGTATCACTGAAGATTGCTCTATGAAACATCTCCACTATCGATAAAGAGACGCGTGTGTCGATCTGGCTAGTTGACACCGCATCTCCGAGAGTGAGCATCGATTGGATTAATGAATAAGAATCACAAGATGTCGAAACAAGTCAACAATTCAGCGACATAAATTAATGCATTTCCTGATTAAAAATAGTCTTCTAATAATATTTCTTTTTTTCATTTTAATTATGACATATCTGATGAATAAGTAAAATGGTGCTTGCGAGAAATGCAGTGGCGCTTCTAACACTCTGCTACTGCCCCAATATTTTTTTATCTCTCCACCTACTACCTGCTGCCTGACACCCCCGATTATGTCATAGAAATATCAGATTTAACGAGATTGAATTGTTATATCTATATACTCGTACAATCCATCGGTTCTGGCAACAATGGTTTATTACTCTCAAAAATGAATTGTTTTATCAGACGAAAATTGTGTAGAGCACAACTCGCCTTGTAAGCCCCATTATGATGAGGACATACTGTAGCAAGCTTGATCTTATGCAGTGGAGGGTAACCCATTTCTGATATATCTTGAACATTGAATTTGAACCGTTCGAGCCACTTCTTTTGTATGGAGCACTGTCCTTGCATCATACAATGATTCACGAAGAATATCACCAATAGCCGTTTAGGGACGATCTCCTGCAGTCCAAGCAATACCATGATAGTGACGTTCGAGCCAAATATTCTGCTTTTTATACTTTTCAGTGAGTCTTTTCCAAGGGTAGGGTGCCGCAAACAAAAATACTTGCGGTTCAGCGTCTTTTTCGTTTAAAGGAAGGATGGCGAGCTCTTTGAGAATATAATCGTTGCCTGGCTGCAGGAATCCCTGCATGTCCACCACGTACTCCATTTCGATCATGAGTGAGATTTCGAAGACTGAAACTCTCTTATAACCCTATATCCCCACCACTCTAAATAACTTTCTTCACATCTCCAGTCATTGGATTATACTCGACTATGCAATCGTGTATTATCAAGCAATAAGCGGAAGTATTTGCTGGAAAGTTTTCTCCGGCTTCGAATTCTAATCGAACATCGACAGGAGCACTCTTCAGAGATTCGTTCTGTTTAGAACAGTCGATGATAATGAGAGGAAGACGTTCGATGAACTGCTGTTTACTCAATATGGGTTCAGCATCTCTACTATAATATGCACTTTGGAAATTAACAAACATATCGTAGAGTAAAGCAAACTGATTACGATTGATGTCTAGATTGAGATTACTATAAGGATAATATTGGGAGTTTAGAAAGAGTTTCACATTACTAATGTTGCAATGATCAAAATGGCTTGCATTTTTCGCTTTCTGATTTTTCCTATCAGTCTGGAAAGCTAAAATGACAAAACGGGGCTTTTCCATTTGATTAGATGTTTTCACCGTCCAGACGTGTTTCGACGTGGCATGAAGGGTTGGATATTCAAAAAGCTCCCAAGAACGAGAGCCCATTGCAATTGATTTACCTCCCTGTAAATGATTGAGTAGATGAATTTTATGCTCGTTAGAGAGCAGCACATAAGGCATGAGCCACTCAATCTTCAATAAATTAATTTTGAAACTTTCACACACTGTTCGTTGAGTGGGAGCCACACCTTCGGTAGTAGACGTTTGGAGAACTGCGTTAAGATCGGTGTTTGATCGTCTGAGAATTAACTCGTGTTTAGCATTCACTACGATCTTACGATAATCTTCAGCAAAAGCTAAGATCATGGAGAGAGGAATGGATACATCAAAGTAGCCTTGATTATCAATTAGACTTTTTTCTTCTGCTACATCTATCCATCCCGCATTCTCAATGCTCTGATTTGGATTGAAAGAAGCCCAACCTTTCATGAGACTTGTGAGTCCTACATTTTTACATCGATCTATCTCAATAGCATTTATTTCATATCTGATTTCTTCAAATAAATGAGAGATGGCGTTGTTTACTAATGCTGTATTAGTCACAGCATTATTGTTTGCCAAAGTTAATTGCCCGTAAACATGGAGCGAACTTTTTGATGGCAAAATGCACAAGTCTTGGTGTTGAATAGATATACGAATCTCATCACTATTGTTAAAATTTGATCCAGTATACGGCTGATGCGCGTGAACCTCATAATGAGATATGCTTTCATCAAACGCGACCGGTGATTGAATGCTTAGAATGTCTTCCATCTTTTTTCGGTAAACAACCACAACAAAAGATGATACAATTTATCTTCCACCAGATACGACTCGAAAGCCGAGACTTTTCAGAAATTAAATGTTTAGCCGTGTTAAAGCTTTGACAGCTTGCTGACGACTGATCACTGTTCGACATGATGCGCGGCTTTTATACCCTCGACCGTAGTAAATGATACCCATCACGATGTCACAGATTTGATATGTAATCTCACTGTAATAACTTCCCCGCGAAAATTAACAAAGTCCCCGTCTTGATCAACTATACGTAGTTGAATGTAATCGATACACTTAACACTTATTGGTAAATAAATCACTTGCGACGGAATTTCGATTATTTTGAATCCTGGTGGTTCTGCAGGGAAGAACTGATGAATGGTATGCGCTCTATCTCCGTTGATATAGGCAGACGAAGTGATATTACACTCAACTCTCAGCGAGTTGATCTTCAGGATTTTCATAGGTAAATCTGACGGATGAATAGTGTCGGCTTTCAATTTATGTGGAGAGAAACCCAACAAACGTCCAATCGAATCCTTCGATTCGAAATTTATCTCTTCACTGCACTTTATTTCACTATGAAGCGTACTATTGTTTGCTTTTAAACTCAGTGAAATATTGTACACAGAAAGTTCCTCTTGAAGATATTTCTCCAAATATTCGATTTCGTAGCAGCCCGTAGGTAGAATAATTTTATGATCTCCTACGTGAAACTGGTTGTTATAAACATCAACATTCGGTATAGAATTACACATGAGTAATTCTACTAAACCAAGGACGTAGTTTTTATCCGGTGAAAGTTCTATTACTGGAAAGTATTGTGCTTCGAGGACCGACGATGAACCCGTTAGAGTTAGAGTTATAGAGTCCATGACTTACTGAAGCAGAATGAGTACGTGAACATGCGAACCTGCTTATATACCCTTGAGATGTCGGCTCAAGAACCGCAAGCACAAATGTCCACAATTGTATGTATCAAATTCTTGATATCTCTCTGGATTGTACTTTATTCGATCGATTCCGAGATATTCCATCAATTCCATAGGAGGCCTGAGATCTCCGAAACTATCAAAGTAAACTGCATCATTGCCTCGTTTTCGATAAGCAGCCCAGTGCGTGCCAGGTCCACTCTCATCATCGAGATTAATGATTGCTGACTCTCGATAGTGAGGATATGCGGGTAGAGCATTCCGCATGAATACTCCACGGAAATTAGGGATTTTCAATAGTTTGGCGTACTTAAGCAGATCAAAGTTAGATAGAGCTCTCTCGGGCAGACTTACGTCGAGCTTTTTTTTTTAGCCCTTTGCCCATCCATGGTCTTAGATACAGACCATAACCTCGTTTGTAAGGTCTCAAGTGTAAACCTTTACCAAGAGCAATAGCTTCCCTACTTTTGTTATGTCTTTGACTCTCCTCCAATTGACGTTGAGCTGCCTTGATACCATTGATGGCTTTTACCACCCCAGCTGCTCCGCTTACCAAAGCTCCAGTTGCACTCAAGCCTGCAAATATTGGAATGAGAGGCAATACACCTCAAATTTTCGAAGACATTGGTAATATTCGTGGAACTTTTACGCAGCTCTTTCCACCGGCTCTCTTAACAGCTGCTCGAGCCCCCTTGAGTGCTGATGAAATGACTTTCGAGGCAGATGTACTTGGTACGATTGACTCCGAGGCTGCTTTAATTATACTATTTATACCAACTTCCCTCGTTTTTTGCCTCCTAATCACCGAATTTTCCTTTCTCGACAACAATGCTGAATTACCCTCCTTCTTATTTTTCTCCTCAAGACCCATTCCGAATGATGATTTCATTTTCATGGCATTAGTTACGGCCCAAGCCGCTACTTTCTCGCCAAATCCTTTAGAATGAACTCTTTGCCAGGCCTTTTCAGCCAAAACTTTATCAGCAATGTTCCTACTCTCAACGTTCTCTCGATTCTTCGAGTAAGCAATATCGTGCTCCTTGCAAGCAGCGTCTAGAGGATTGATCCCGGGATCTCCACAAGCTAATCGCTTAGCTAGTTTTGTTCCTGGCCCACACTACTGATATCCAGGTAAATGAAGCTCAAAAGGAAGCTTATTGATGAGCGTATTCATCAGTCCGCGACCACGCCTTGTTGCTTGTTTTTTATGTTTGTGAACGATCATCGCTCTCCAGTGATCTGTACATAACTGTGCTCGAGAGTATAAAAGCGTTCTATTTATACTCATACCGTCAATTCAGATTGACATCTCAAACTGTGAGTATGGAATTTACTCGACATTCAAAGAAACTTCCTATATCAAATTTCGATGATATAGTGAAGGAGGAAAAAAAGTCTAAGCATCATGGCGATCTACTTCCGGACAGCATAAGAGCAGTGTTTTGCGGTCCAAGCAATTGTGGAAAAACTAATTGTCTACTCTCCATCATAACTCATCCTAATGGATTGAGATTTGAAAATATCTATGTATATTCAAAATTGTTGAATCAGCCAAAATATAAATTCTTGAAAGAGCTCTTAGAGCCAATAGATGGGATACAATACTTCCCATTCAGTGAGCATGAAGAAGTCATTGCACCAAAAGATGCACTTCCCAATTCTATTATGATATTTGACGATGTAGCATGTGAGAAGCAAGATAATGTGCGAGCATTTTTCTGTATGGGTAGACATAAGAATGTAGATTGTTTCTATCTCTGTCAATCTTATGCCCAAATACCAAAACATCTCGTTCGAGATAATGTTAATTTATTAGTCTTATTTCGACAGGATGAAGTGAATTTGAAACATGCGTACAATGATCATGTGAATACAGACATGACTTATACACAATTTGAAGATTTATGTTCAACGTGTTGGAGAGATAGACATGGTTTTATTGTGATTGATAAAGATCGATCGATTAACAAGGGTCGATATCGCAAGGGTTTTGATAATTTTGCTATAAATATAGCTCATCGATAAGGACCATTGTCAGTTCATCTTTGGACTTAAGAGGGTGAACATGTCTGAGCTACAGCGTGAGAAGAGTATGCTCAGTCAACTTGTTAAAGCGAGAGAAGCTGTCAAATCCAAATATAATTCACTGAAGCTTGAGAAAGCAGATGTGAAAAAAACACTGAGTGAAACTTTGAAACCCATAGTCGATCCACTGGAAAAACTCATTATTCAAACAAAGCCGAAGAAGAAATATGATAATCATCCTTATCAAAATGATATTTCATCGAATATTGATTTGCCCGATGAAGAACAAACATCTAAAGTTCATAAGAATCTTTTTCACAATGCCGATTCTTCATTCGAAAATGATGATGATGATGATGATGATGATACGTCTTCTGTCGATTTTTCCGAAACTATGCAAAATTACGAGACTGCCGATGAGAATGAAACACCAGACTCATCATTAGTTATAAATGATCAAGATAAAATATATGGAGTACGAAAAGAGGGGGAAACATACATCATTGGTAATACTCCAATTAGAATAGAGAAACAGTTCGTTGAGGTTGCCCATGTCAAGTATCCTCTAACAAAAGGATTACATGATCTACTATTTACTCTTCACCCAGATCGGAATAGTATTGGGGGCAAAGATTTGGATAATTATAAGGAAATTCTTATTGCATCTAATGCGCATAAAAGGCGTTATCATCCACAAGAAACGCTTCGACGCTCAAATAGTAATAAATTTAGAAACATCATTAGACCTCTTTTCGAAGACGATGTGAAGAAAGGTGAAGGACTTTTACCTCGATTCAAAATTGCTCAATCGAATACGAGGATGGATTATGTGTATTGGGATAATCCGAATGAGCTAGTCGATCGTCTCCGATTACTCATCGCCGAGAGATCAGCGGGTAATCACAATCTTGAAAATGAAATTCATTCCATCATTGAAGAGTTGAGAGAAGGAGGGTATATATACTGAGAAAAAAACAATTATAAATCAGTATCAAAATGAGTGTTGACTTGTTTGGACGACAGCTAAGGGAGGCCAGGGGTATCCCAGGTCCTCCTGGAGTTGGATATACCCTCACCGCTGAAGGACATTACGATGCTGACAACAAGAAGATATGCAATCTCGCCGCACCCACCGAGTCGAGTGATGCGGTCAATTTTCACTCCATGAAAAGTCTCGTTTCTTCGGAAATTCGGACTAATGAGATCATAGCACGATTGAGAAACGAAATGGATAATTCAATCGTAATTTTGAATGCAAATCAGTCGGAAATTGATCAATTGGGAAAAAATATAATAGATTTAACTGGACTCATTGAATCACACCGAGATGACATTGACAAGCAGCTTCTAGATTTGAATAACAAGATCCGAGGGATTGAAGAGACCTTAATATTTATTTATACCGGAGGCGCTCCTCGGAACATCCGGAATAACTACTGACAAATATTCATAGCATTAGCAAGTGATACAATGAAACGAGCAGTTGTTGAGGAGCTCCACAGGCCTGCACGACGTAATTATCCTCGCCGCAAATTTGATATTTGCGGATTGGATGAGACGTGGCAGGCTGGTCTCGTAGAAATGCAACCGTACTCCAGGGAAAACAATGGTTATCGCTACCTTCTCACTGTCATCGATGTGTTCTCCAAGTTTGCTTGGGGCATTCCGGTGAAAACAAAGACTGGTAAAGATGTTTCAGCAGCTATGAAATCGATCCTCCAGAAAGATCGTAAACCTAAACGACTGCACGTAGACATGGGCAAGGAATTTTACAATGAGAATTTTCAAGATCTCATGGAAAAGTATAAGATTAAGCTTTACTCAACTTATAGCAATCTCAAGGCGTTTTAATCGCACTTTGAAGACCAAAATGTACAAACAATTCAGTCTACAAGGGAATTACAAGTGGCTGGATATTTTACCCGATTTAATAACAGATTATAATACTATGAAACATCGAACTATTGATATGAAGCCCAGAGATGTTAATTCCGCAAATGAAGTTTTAGTTATGAGAAAATTCTCAAGACTAGATAAATTATCCTCAGGAATTGACAAGTCGAAATTCAAAGTCAATGACAAAGTGCGTGTGAGTAGAATCAAGCAAGTTTTTGAGAAGGGTTACACACCAAATTGGTCAACGGAAATATTCACTATCGCTAAGGTGGCGAAAACTCAACCTATCACGTATCATCTCTCGGATTATCGAAATCAGCCAGTTGCCGGTGGTTTTTATGAGCAAGAGCTCACAGAAGTGGAATATCCAGACGTTTACTTAGTTGAAAAGATAATTAAAAAACGGGGTGATCAAGTTTTCGTCAAGTGGTTGGGTTTTGACAGTTCTCACAATAGTTGGATGAATAAATCAGACATATGAATATATACATTTTAGAATGCAACAATGAAGAGAAAGTGGTGAGAGCCTCTCCTCTACGCTCTCACCCTATGGGAATCAGCCAATATTATTCAGATTTTTGATGACTTTAACGCACAAGACGTCTCATTCCCTCCATAAACTTTCCTTCATTTGTCACTATTATCTTTATTTATTTCATACTATACATACATACATAGACTTATGAAAATATAAATTCAAATTTATTGTCTCCGGAATGCACAATGAATAAAGACATCTTATTGGCCCTATCTTCCAGGTCATTGTACATGGTTTGGTTGTCGTTGAGCATCGTACAGACTCGAGGAGGCAAGAATACTTGAAACTCCCGATCCACCGTTATGACAATCTTCTCTCCAAATTTGGTGGAGACTTTTCTCAATTCAGTGATCATATACCTTCTATCCCTCTGCAAATCAGCCAGATTTTGGCGGGGTAGGTAAGGAACGTTGGTCACCTCATTCAGCCGATTAACATCCATCTTGAGACTTTTGTGAGAAATACATGGGGGAGAATATCATTACAAGTTCTTTCAAGCCCGAGAAAGAGAGAAATGGATATGGAAATGTTCTTTTTTGATACTCACAAAGATGAAAGTAGTAGCATAGAGTTTGACAACTCTATTTGTAGTATTTCAGTAATTTCATCTTGTATGCGAGAGTTAATGGTAGAGCTTGAAAAATGAAAAGATGCCTCGATGAGCTCTCGAGTGAGATGTTATTTTTCCATAATGGCATCTACTTCATCACGACCTTCGAACACTGGAACACGCGTTCGTTGCATTATCCTCCGTTCTTTAAGCAGCCAGCTTCTCAAGGCATATGCATTTTCGACAGCACAAATTGGTTTCAGAGGGCTGCTCAGCGTATGATGATAACAGGTCACCTTCTTCTTTGTGTCAAGCTCTAAGTCTCTCAAGCGAGGACATTCTAGCGACTCAGCGTTGCATACGACTCTGTATAAATAAAATGGAAAGAAAATATGTATTAGAAATAGCGGAGGGGGGGGGGTGAGCAAATTTATGAAAAAAATAATGAATCGTGTAACAATAACTCACTTGTCTGGGAGCATTTCCTCGATCCAAATTTTTTTATCCAATCCTTTTACGTAAATTCCATGATATTCCATGATGATTGCGTTTCAGCCATTTATTGGTCTTCTGCTCCTTGGGAAGGAGACGATGCCATTTGCATGGAGGTTGGAATAGACATATCGTTGGCGGTCGCATTCCATCAAATGGAACAACTGCCAACTCTTTCAGTATGAAAATGTTGGTGGAGCGTTTAAAGCCTTGTATGTCTAAGGTGAAATCCATTTTCTCACTTGCACATCTGTTCACTGGTATGCTCATTGGTTGTAATACTCCACACACACCAACAAGACCAACGCCACCGGCTGGTTTACTGGTCAGCTTACTAGTTGACAGTAGAGCTGCTGCTCGGCTGGACGTTCACTGCTGGCTGTGTGGGCAGTAATAAGCTAAATGAGCGTGGCGGACAGCTAGTCTGCTTTTTTATACCCTCGGCACGGATCTGCTCTCCCTTTGTTCACAGTTTCTACACGCGCTCCTTGCTCACTGACGCGAATCGAGCTCCCACAGGAGAGAGAGGGAGATAGAGAGAGATTTTATTTTGAAAATTTTGAATTTTATTCATAAATATAATAAGCAGACATACAATAATTTAAATATATAAATACATAAATTAATTAGTATTACATGAACTATGAATATTTAGAATACATTCATGATATATTTATAAAAATCTATATACATCGCTAACTTTTTTGGGGGTTATAATTTTCGGTCGCGTGCGTTTTCGCGCATGAAATCTTGATATTTCTTCGATATCGAGAATTTTCACTCGTGAAGTACGTGGTACCATTGGTCGGCGTGGGCGAGGAGTAGGTGAAGTATGAGGGGCTGGCTTTTTTGGACAGAAAATTGATGATTGGGGTTGAGCTAGTGGATATGGAGGTGATGCTTGTATACATGCAGAAGTTGTCTGTGCGTGGTAAGGAGGAATCGTTAGTACGTATGAAAATGAATGTAGAGATGGATAGAGTGGAAAACATTCACTCAATGGTTTGAAATGAATGGGGCAAGGAGGGGTAGGTATTGTGAATGAAAATGAGTAAAATGGATGATAGTTAGGTGGTAGAGGAGGAGGAGAAGGAGTAGGAGGAGGAGGCACTACTGAAAAAATTCTCCTTGTTTTTGTGGGGGGAGTATCCGTCGTTGCACTGGGCTCCGCACCCGGAGTTGGCGCGGCTGCTAAATCTGCCGCGACTGGCGCTCCCGAGGCTGCCATTGCCTCTCCCCAACCAGTAATTCGCTTCACTCGCGGTGGATTAGAAAAATGCTGAGGGGCAGGTGAAATTGGTGACGATTGTCTTTTCGGCAACCACCACTCACTTTCGAAATATTTGATCTCTTGCATTTCTTGCAAGCATCTTTTTACTTGCTCATCAGATGTGGCCTAATTAAAATAAAAAGGAAAGGAAGTATCAATTAATAATTTTATATTCACATCATTATATCACTCATTCAAATCAGAAAATTCATGAACTTACCTCACTGAATTGTTGACTTTTTTCCGCATCTTGTGAGTCCATAATGCTACTATGGTTTCGATAATCCGATCCTCACCGATGCTCACTCTCTGAGATATCGGAATCGACTGCATTGTCGATCCTTTGTTCATCCTTACTCTAAAATATGATCTTCCATCAATAGATCTGACTGTCATAGCCACGCGCACTTTTATGCCTATAAACTCCCAGAGCGGTGTCAACTAGCCAGATCGACACACGCGTCTCTTTATCGATAGTGGAGATGTTTCATAGAGCAATCTTCAGTGATACATGAGACGTTTGAATTTAACTAATCGCAGATACATGAATCACTCATACTGGGCAGCAGATAGCGAGCGGTATAAGTATCGGGTGGCAGGCGGCGCGGCGAGACGCGGACGGCGGGCGCGCGGCAGCGGGGGGGGGGCTAAGCGCGAGAGGCGGCGGCGGCGGCGGTGGGATCAGGGCAGAAGGTAGTGGGTGGAAAAAATGGCGGGGGGGGAGGTGCTACAACTGCTGCCATGTGTTAGAACCGCCACAGGTTAAAACCGCCTCTGTGTTAGAACCGCCATAGCCTACCTACTGATACTTTTGTAAATTGTTATACAATGAAAATATTTTCATTCCAATACTGGAAATACATAATTTATTTATACTCGAAGTTTTTTTTTAAACACGAAAATCCCTGTCATACGCGAATGATATTTAAAAACAGATTCACATGACTCAGATACAAGTGACCATCGCGCATGTTCAACGCGATTAAGTATATAAATAAATACAATTAAAATAAATTATTATTTTATGATTTCTAGTAAATGCTTTCAGTCTTAAGAGTACCAAACCTTTCTGAAGAAAGGTACAAATCTCTGACGAGTAAAGAATAGTTCTATAACAGTCATATCTGTGTAATATTGGGATAAATGAATAAATGAATTTCTAAGCTATCAAAATTATAAAAACGTTAACAGTCCATATTAACATATTCTGATATCGAATTTGGAATTTTATGAAATCAATACAATTGATATATTACGCTGATTGTCTTTTCGATATAAGAATATCAAACCTTTCCAAAGAAAGGTACACATTTCTGACGAGTGAAGAATGCTTTCAGTCTTAAGAGTACCAGACCTTTCTGAAGAAAGGTACAAATCTCTGACGAGTAAAGAACAATACATTCATTCTTATACAATATATCTTTTCAAAACTTACTTCGGTAAATTTTTCAAACTTCAATACTCGTTTCAAGATATTATATTTCGATATGAGAATTTAGATGATCGTTATTGTTTACAGCTAATAAATTTTATTTTCAAAACATCGGTCATTAAAATAAATCATGATATAATTTTGCAAATGTATTTCATAATTGAAAACTTCAGAATCCAAGCTAAGAAAGTATCGAGATCAATTTTTTTTCCTGGCAAGTTCACATTGATTCTGGCAAATTCACTTTTAATATATGCTTCCATATTCTTTCTACAATGATCCTGATAATTTCACAGATTCTAAAAACCGTTTTGAAATTCGATTTTAAATTACTACTGCAATTGAAATAAAAAGATATTCTGGTGGATGCATTTCAGATTTTAGAGTATTAAACCTTTCTAAAGAAAGGTACAACTTTCTGACGAGTAAAGAGTGGTTCTATGAGACATATATATACTTTACTTTTATTTACATTCATTCTTTCTCAATATATCCTTTCAAAACTTACTTCGGTCAATTTTTGGAACTTCAATATTCGTTTCAAGATATTATATTTCATTCCAAAATACTATACCAGATATGAGAAATTAGATTATAGTTATTTTTTACAGCTAATTTTATTTTCAAAACATCGGTCAATAAAACAAATCATGATATAATTTTGCAAATGTATTCCAGAATCGAAAACTTCAGAATCCAAGCTATGAAAGTATGGAGATCAATTTATTTTCTGGCAAGTTCACATCGACTTTGGTAAATTCACTTCCAATAAATGTTTTGAGTAGAAAATATGAAGTGAAAATATGATGTTACATATATTGTCAATTTTTTTCATACTTTAAGATTCGTTTCAAGAAATAATATTTAATTACATATCCAAACTCAAGATCCCGAAATGGTATATGTACTAGTTATATTTATTGTAGTTGATTTTCATCTCAAAACATTGGTAAATTAAGATTGGAAAAGAAAATTGCTGTTCCGATTGTTCCTAAAATATCTACATTTGTATCTTATCATCACAAATAATTTGAATCAATATCCAGTATGAAACACAAGTATTGGGAAACACGTTATTCACAGTGATGGGTACTAACTCAACATCTCTAAATGAAATAAACTTGGACTCACTCATTCTAATCGAATTTTCCATGATAATTGGGTCAATTGAGATTGATGAACTGGATCACTGTTTCGTCTCATCCTCAAAAATTACTATGCATATATTTGAGAACACATTGTTCGGAATGATTGAAATTATATAACAATCATTCCTGATTACAGTCTTGAAGCATTGGAAAATGTTTCCATTTCTTGTATTCTATTCGTCACTATTGTGGTATCAAAAACCAACATGCTCTGGTAGATTGTTAAATTTCAATTCAAACCATACAATTCAACAAAAACGTAACATCATTTCCAATTTAATAGATAGATAAGTTTTACTTTCAGATAAAAAATTCCATAACGACAATATTGCTAAAATAAGTTAAGCTTTTAGCTTAACTAAGCTTTAGCTTAAGTTAAGTTAAGTTAAGAAGTTAAAAGAATATTATTGGAGAACGATTACCCACAGAAATTCATAGAATCATGTGTAAATGACCGACTTCGCTCAATTAGATTCTCTAAGAAGAAAAATAATTCAGATAAAAAAAGTCCCCTTTGTACTTTGGCAATACCTTTTCAAGATACATTTTACAATAAAGTATCTGGCTCTCTTAAAAAATTGAACATTAGAACAGTTCCTTTAGTGAATCATAATCTTACAAACATAATAAAATTAGGTAAAGATAGAACAGACATATTAGATCAAACTGAGGTAGTTTATAAATTTAATTGTAATGACTGTTCGGCATGTTATATTGGCGAGACGAAGAGAAAATTAAAAGATAGGATCACAGAACATCAAAAAATTACTGATAAACCACTTCCGGTCCCTTTGCATTTAATAGAAAACAGTACGCACACATTTGATTGGAATAACGTTAAAATTTTAGACCGCGAAGCGAATTATAAGAAACGACTTATTTCGGAAATGCTCCACATCAACATGTACTAACACACACTTAATAGGAAGGAAGACACACAACAACTCAGTCACACGTATAGGAAGCTTAGCAAGATTTTTCAAAACAAACACACCAATGTATCTGATGGTATATAAGACCACTGACGTTAGCTTTATATACAATAGTTTGACAATGGCAGTGGAAGCAGCCGCTTCCACTGCCGGACGTAATATTATATTTTCATTCAAAACTGGTGAGAAAGAATATTTAATTGGTACTTTGTCGATTGTTTTGTACTTAAATTGTATTATTTATTACGTGTTTTTTTGTGTAATAAATTTTTAGCCTGATGAGGCCAGTGAACCTAACTGGCGAAACGTCGCATTAAATAAATATGTGGTGGATTTTGTGAATTTTCCCTTTTCCACTTGACTCTGGATTGGCCCTCAAAGATCGACAACTTATACATATTTTAAACAGGATATTCCTTCTGGAAATGAAGATGCGAATCAAAATATTCACGAGCCTTCAGCTATTATCACGGTGGAACCAGAGAAAAATAAAACCGACAACAAAAAAGCAAAGGCAAAGAACACCAGAAAAAATGAGCCTGTAAAGTCGAATAAGGTACCAAGACCAAAACTAAAACCAAAATCAATGGAAACAATTCCAGATCCAAGCCTCTTTCAAACGGTGCCAACGTTAATTATATGTCCAGAAAATGAAGAACAGCCAATACCACCAATATTAAGTAAGTTTAAATTGCAATGTAAAATGATTATTATCTCTTGAGGGAGTGCAAATCGTCGCTTGGGAGGAAGAACGTTCCATTTCAGAAACTTGCTATAAAAAGTTCCATTTCAGAAACTTTCTATAAACAGTGCCGTTTCAGATTGACAAGTATAAAAAGTGCCATTTCAGAAAAAATCTATAAAAAATGCCATTTCGGAAAATTTCTATAAAAAGTGCCGTTTCAGGAGAAATTTTTTCCCTCGGAGTTTTTCTGACTTCGGGGATGATGTCGTATGCATGTATCTGTATGTACATGTGTGTATGTGTGTGGACACGTCTGAAAATGACAACTTGATCCCACGTCGAGACGTGATACTCTGAAAGTAAACTATTTACATTACGTATTTTCTTCATCGATGGATTTGGATGAAAATTGGTATCTATACGTTTTTGAGGTCGCTGATTACGAATCCGACCTCAGATTTTAAAAATTCTAATTAGAGCCTCTAAGATCACCTAAAAAAAATTTGAAAAGGTACTGGATTTTGATGAAAATTGGTATGCGTGGGTTTTTGAGTTTGCTGATCACGAATCTGAACTCAAATTTTGGAAATTCAAATTAGAGCCTCTAAGATCACCTGACAAAAATTTGGAAAAAAATGGTATTTTGTTCCAAATAATTTTTTGTTGAAAATTACTAAAGTAATTTTCAACAAAATTCCATTTTTTTCCAAATTTTTACATGGGATTTCGAGGTCGCTGATTACGAATCCGGCATCAAATTTTAAAAATCAAAATTAGAGCCTCTAAGATCATCTGACAAAACTTTGAAAAGATACTGGATTTTGATGAAAATTAGTATACGCAAGTTTTTGAGGTCACTGATTATGAATCTGGCCTTAGATTTTGAAAATTCGAATTAGAGCCTCTAAGATCACCTGACAAAAATTTGGAAAAAAATGGAATTTTGTTGAAAGTTAGTATACATGGGATTTCGAGGTCGCTGATGACGAATCCGGCATCAAATTTTAAAAATTAAAATAAGAGCCTCTGAGATCACCTGACAAAAATTTGAAAAGATACTGGATTTTGATGAAAATTATTATACGTGGGTTTTTGGGGTCACTGATTACGAATCCAGCCTCAGATTTTGAAAATTCATATTAGATCGAGCCTCTGAGATCACCTGACAAAAATTTGGAAAAAAATGGAATTTTGTTGAAAATTACTATGCATGGGATTTCGAGGTCGCTGATTACGAATCCGGCATCAAATTTTAAAAATTAAAATCAGAGCTTCTAAGATTACCTGACAAAATTTGGAAAGATACTGGATTTTGATGAAAATTAGTATACGTGGGTTTCTGAGGTCACTGATTACGAATCCGACCTCAGATTTTAAAAATTCAAATTAAGGTAACTGTACCCAATGTGCCCCCCCCCCCTAAGGGTTTTCCGCGAATTTGACTATGATAAACTTCGAATTTTAAAATTCTGTGAACGGCATCTCAAAGCTTAGCTCAATACCTATTAGAAACCATCTTCATAATCATCATTCGACTACTTTAACCCATTGAAAATTGCAATTTAAAAAAAACGTAAATGAGCCAAATTGGCTACACCTGTACTCAATTTGGCACAATTTTTTAATCATTAGCTACAGCCTATATAGGCCTACAGGGACAATCCAATTGGCATTAAAATAAACTCTCAATCATGTTCCCAGTGATATTTATACAATATTTTTAACATACAACTCAAAAATACGCGTCTAAATCATCGTAATATGTCTATACAAATATTCAATGATTTCACTCAGTCTTCCCATTTAAAAACGCGTAGAGGGGCACATTGAGTTCACTTTTTTTTGATGCGAAAAACAGCAATTTGAGTAGGATAAAAAATAATTTTAGGAAAACTGATGAGACCAATCGAAAGCTGAGATGTTTTTCCCAAAAAAGAGTAATGACACTTTGAGAGATAAAAATTATTGACACCTGATTTTTGAGGTTGAGTGTGAAAAGTGAAATAAGAAAATGGTGAAAAAATCATTAAGTGAAACTTCAAAGTGTTGTAGGAGAGTGGTTTTAAGGGCTAAATGGGCGGGGAAGATACCGAAAATTTTCTTTTAATTCCCCCAACATAACCCAAGAGCGACTGATGCCCAGAGAGCACCGGAAATACGAAATCTGACGATTGTGCCAAATTGAGTACAGTGCCAAATTGGGTACAGTTACCTTAGATCGAGCCTATAAGATCACCTGACAAAAATTTGGAAAAAAATGGAACTTTGTTGAAAACTAGTATATATGGGATTTCGAGGCTGCTGATTACGAATCCGGCCTCAGATTCTAGAAATTCGGATTTAGCCTCTAATATTGCCTACCGAAAATTTGGTAAGATACTGGATTTTAATAAAAAATGGAATCCATGGGTTTTTGAGGTCGCTGATTACGAATCCGGCCTCAGATTTCCAAGATCCAATATAGACCATTCGAGAAAATACACTGGGTATTGATGAAAATTATTGTATGAGGGTTTTTTGGGAGTCAATCAATGGTTAAAACAGTATAATACAGTAGAATTCGTATGTTTTTCTGGCTTTGTCATATGGTATTCAGATGCTGATTCGCATCTTACGGAAACGATATTATCCAATTTTTGAAGATTTATAATATCATTTATATATAGTCATTTCAAACTGCAACAGGTGGTTGTTAAACTTAAAGTAGTAAAACGTTGTGAAAATTATTATTCACTAGTCATAATCACTCACTCACTATCGCTCGCTCGTGTCTTTCATTTGCTCTATTACAAATATGGATGAACATTGAAATTTTTAATTGTATTATCGATAAATAATTTAATTAAAAACCAAAATTTTCTATCTCCCCACCATTTTCGTTCACAGAGAATACGCCCACGCATGAATATTATCAAATTTGTCGATTCGAATGTAGGATGCGCCCCGGCTTCTCTATCGATCTGCTCGAACATATTTTCAGAAAATCAACCCTTCGTACGTTTTTAAAAGGGGGTCCCACCCGGACATCGGTAAACAATTTTTTAAATTCTCCATACGCCCACCATAACTTGAATTTTTCAAAATTTTTTTCTCATGGAAATGTAGTCCTCGATCCCACTTTCCGATCTGCAATTCCAAAGATACCTCGAAACTGTATAATTTTGGTTTAGCATGAATAAGAAAATTGACGAAAATGTTTGATTGTCACCACACCATTTTCTTCCACAAACAATACGCCCACGCATCGATGTTTTCAAAGTTTCCAACATTAACTATAAAAGCGTTCAAGCTACTCTAACGATCGGTTTGAATAAAGTTTCGAAAAATCAACCCTTTGTACGTTTTTAAAGGAGATAATACGGGAACATTGGTTAAACATTTTTTTAAATTCTCCATACGCCTACCTCAACTCAGATTTTTCAAAATTTTTTTTTCTCAGAAAATGTAGTCCTCGACTCCACCTTTCGATCCATCATACTAAATCTACCTCTAAATTGTCATATCATTGTTTCCGAGAGCAAGAAAGGTGGACTAGAAAAATGTACGGATCCATCTTATTATTATGTAGATCATGCGAATCAGCTTCTGAACTCTATATGACAATACGAATTTTTTAAATCTGAGGCCGGATTCGTCATCAGTGACCTCAAAAAAAAACATGGATACCGATTTTTATTCAAATCCAGTATCATTTCAAACTTTCGGTGAAAAAGATCTTTTCAAACTTTCGGTGAAACTAGAGGTGAAATTCGAATTTTTAAAATCTAAGGCCGGATTCATAATCAGTGACCTCAAAAACTTGCTTATACTAATTTTCATCAAAATCCAGTATCTTTTCGAAGTTTTGTCAGGTGATCTTAGAGGCTCTAACTTTGATTTTTAAAATTTGATGCCGGATTCGTAATCAGCGACCTCGAAATCCCATGTAAAAATTTGGAAAAAAATGGAATTTTGTTGAAAATCACTTTAGTAATTTTCAACATAACGTAATTTTAAAAATAACCCAAATAACCCAAATTACTTTAGTAATTTTCAACAAAAAATTATTTGGAACAAAATACCATTTTTTTCCAAATTTTTGTCTGGTGATCTTAGAGGCTCTAATTTTAATTTTTAAAATTTGATGCCAGATTCGTAATCAGCGACCTCGAAATCCCATGTATACTAATTTTCAACAAAATTCCATTTTTTTCGAAGTTTTTGTCAGGTGATCTTAGAGGCTCTAATTCGAATTCCCAAAATTTGAGTTCAGATTCGTGATCAGCAAACTCAAAAACCCACGCATACCAATTTTCATCAAAATCCAGTACCTTTTCAAATTTTTTTTAGGTGATCTTAGAGGCTCTAATTAGAATTTTTACAATCTGAGGTCGGATTCGTAATCAGCGACCTCAAAAACGTATAGATACCAATTTTCATCCAAATCCATCGATGAAGAAAATACGTAATGTAAATAGTTTACTTTCAGAGTATCACGTCTCGACGTGGGATCAAGTTGTCATTTTCAGACGTGTACACACACATACACACATGTACATACAGACACATGCATACGACATCATCCCCGAAGTCAGAAAAACTCCGAGGGAAAAAATTTCTCCTGAAACGGCACTTTTTATAGAAATTTGCCGAAATGGCACTTTTTATAGATTTTTTCTGAAATGGCACTTTTTATACTTGTCAATCTGAAACGGCACTGTTTATAGAAAGTTTCTGAAATGGAACTTTTTATGGCAAGTTTCTGAAATGGAACGTTCTTCCTCCCAAGCGACGAAATATTTTTGCTCAATTCCATCTGCATGTATATAACATCTGGATGTAGACGTACATTTACCTATAAAAAAAATATATTCTCACAAAGCATTGAAATTTAACCAATTGCAAAGTATACTTATCTAACGTTTTCACTACCAGAGGTTATCTCTCATGTTTGGTATTCCGCTGGACACCGTGAACTAACATTACGCTTATAACTCGAGCTGGTCGAGACTCTCGAAGAGAAGCAGACGATTGCCTCGCTTCATTCGAGTGACGACAGCGTGCATATGTGCATTGTGCAGTCGGCTGGCCGATGCCCCGCATGTTAATATAAGCTCTGTTGTCAACAGCTCGGGCGAAAATGCTGTGTCGCTCGCGTCCCCCCTTGATCCCGGAGCCGGACCGGGACATCCCCAACTGCAGCGGCTCCAAATCCGACGAGGCCGGTATCCAGCTGGTCGGCTCCGGGAAACCCTAACTCGATCGGTGCGCGCGAGCTGCCCTGCTTGTGAAAACTCAATGTATATATATGTACACTGTACACAAATACAATATAGAATCATTGCATTTATAGAATTTGCATATGCAAAAGAGCAGGAGTCTCGGAACAGTGTTCAACACATTTTCAACAAGATGAGCAGTTGATAATCGTTGAATATTTCAATAATATTTTCCAGTTCGCTCTAAGATTGTTATTGAGCGAAGCGTCGACAACGTCAAACCCGTAAGTCTTAAACGTCAAAATCCTTCATTAAAATGTTCAACGAGTTGTGTAAATGATGATTAAAACATCCCTCTAATCGCGGCTATTATTATCTATGATTTCAGGTCGACTGAGCAAAATGAGTACGTTACCGTAATATGTACTAATCTATTAGGATATTAGCATTTTTTAGCATCTTTACCTTTTCATATTCAAATTAAGTTCTTCTCCATCAGGTTTGTGCAGCCTTAGTTTAATAGGAGAACCTAATTTGGAAGAGATGTATGCAGCCTTGAACATTTCAAAACAAGCCTACACACTCTTTTGTAATCCCTAGAAAGTCAAGCTTCTTGTTCAAAAATGAATCGTGATATTACTGCTGATCAACGAAGAGTCCTGATGGACACTCGCTCTGTAATTGAACGCTCTAATCAATCAGTGGCTGAGTCACAGGCAATAGCTATTGAAACGGAGCAGATTGGAACTGAAGTACTTTCGGAGCTTGGGGAACAGAGGGAAACATTGCTACGAGCAAAATCAAGATTCACTGAGACTGAACAAGAATTGGATAGATCCAAAAATATTATGAATGTTATGAAGAGGAGGGTTTTGACGAATAAATTTGTTTTAATACTAATTATATTAGTTGAGATAGGTATACTGGGATGCATAATTTATATAAAGTTTTTTAAAAAATCTCATTGGAAGAAAATGATAAATCATGTTAACTTGAAAAATCTTTAATTATTTTTATAAAAAGCTAAAATCCTTTGAAATACTTCTGGATTGTAACCTTCCACAACTGGCCTTCCTTTTACATAATCACCTGTTTGGTACAGATCAACTTTGGGTAATGTCCAACTATAATTCATCACACCTTTTTCTCCTTCAAGATCCAAGGTATTCAGTTGATAAACAGAGAAGTAAAATTGTTTTCCATCTGTTTGAATACATTGAACTGTTACTGGCTCTGGCAGTTCTTTTACATCAAGGCCAAATCTCTGCCGTGCTGAACTAGCAGATTGATTGATTCATTGTCGTCCACTTCCATTATTTCATCGTTTCTGAAAAAGTGCAGAAGACAACCACTTAGTACAGTAAGAAGTTAATACAGTAAGAAGTTTTCAAAGATTAGTTGAGAAATTTTTATTACTGAGAAATAAATGTATCGTTTGATCCTTTTTTATGCTTGGCATCAGAATCTCCATCTGGACTAGTATCTGTTTCATTTACTGAGAAAATTTCGTTAAGAGAATCTTCAGAAATTGGATCAGTTTCTGTGTCTTCGACTACTGATTTATAAGATAGATTGTTTTCAACAGTACCATCATCACGAAAAGAAGTTTCTGCTTGTAATATTGCTTTATTCATATTTTCAGCTATTCTTTCTTGCAACTGTGGATTATGCAAGAGACCTCTTGTTACCAACTAGAATACATTTTAAGATATTATTAAAAAGTTTTCGATGTAGTATATTTATTAAAAGCTTCACTGTAAACCGAAATTCGGCTCAAGGCAGACAGAATAATTATCTGTATTCATTCCATGAACTTACAGTCACATTTTCAACAGGCCCATAAACTACATCAGGATTAGACTCTAATCCATCAGAAGGTCCAGTTTGTACTTCGGAGCTGCAATAACTCGTCAATTCTTCAGTACTTTTTCCCGCTGTACGTATTGTTTTTATATGTTCTAATAAACTAATTTTTTGAACTAGTTCAGTTGACTTATTCTTATGACTAATATTTATACTACTCGAGCTCGGAGCTATTATTGAGCTTGCATCTAATGGAAAATTTGTAATTATTAGCATGAAAATTATCATTTACATAATCACCTGTTTGGTACAGATCAACTTTGGGTAATGTCCAACTATAATTCATCACACCTTTTTCTCCTTCAAGATCCAAGGTATTCAGTTGATAAACAGAGAAGTAAAATTGTTTTCCATCTGTTTGAATACATTGAACTGTTACTGGCTCTGGCAGTTCTTTCACATCAAGGCCAAATCTCTGCCGTGCTGAACTAGCAGCAGCTGTAAATGCTTTCATTAATGCCCGACCAAACACTTGATTTTCTTGTACTTCTAGTTCTGTTGTATTCTTAACTGTAGTAGGATCAAAATACACAAATATTGTGTGAACATTTCTTTTATGATACCCAGAGACTAGAGCTAAAACAAAAAAATAAAAGACGTATATTATGATAAATCTCCTATTTGCATTGTTTCATCATAAGGCATTCGATCAATCTTTGATGAAATTCGATTTCAAAATATTTTTAGATATATTTACTTTGCACATACTTACGATAGAAATTTTCCAACTTAGAAATATTTTCTTTAGCCAAGCCAATTGCATGATGCATTGGTTGGAGACTTGGTAACATCATTGAATCATGATCTTCAATAACTTGACTAGCTGGTGCTAGTGGCTTATCAGCCAATATCATCATATCCATTGTTAATATTAATTTATATAAATCAAACTCCTTTTCTGAAAAAAATCATCTGATACAATTTTGAAAAATTTACAATTAGTTTGGAAGAAAAAACATTTTTATTTTATTTACTTACCAGAAGGAAAACTTAACAATGCATTGTCAATAATACTCCTAGTATTAGCAATTCCAGGTCCACTTAGACATTCACAAAGTTGAATAAGTTTCTTGCCCAAATTAGATCTACAAGTTAATTATAGATGAAAAATTTTCCATTACTGAAGAATTCATTGAAAAAGACAACTTACGCCTTTCGATCATCTGATATGCCATATGATCTCGGGAAATTGAAATAATATCTTTCAGGATCTTTCTTTTTTGGTAATTTATCTTGGTGTGCATCAAATACAACTGAGCTCTCTACAATTCTAAGAATAAAAAAATTTCATCAGAAAACATTTGGAATGGAAATTATTAAAATCTGAGGCCGGATTCAAAATTAGCGACCTAGGAATCCCAAAAACCTATAGATACCAATTTTCATCAGAATCCATTGATGAAAAAAATATGTGATGTAAATAGTTCACTCTCAGAGTATCACATCTCGACGTGGATCAAGTTGTCATTTTCAGACGTGCACACACACATACACAGATGTACATACAGACACATGCATACGACATCGTCCCCGAAGTCGGAAAAACCCCGAGGGAAAAAATTTCTCCTGAAATGGCACCTTTTATAGAAAGTTTCTGAAATGGTTTTTTTTATGGAAATTTTCTGAAATGGCACTTTTTATAGTTGTCAATCTGAAATGGCACTGTTTATAGAAATTTTCTGGAATGGAACTTTTTATAGATAGTTTCTGAAATGGAACGTTCTTCCTCCCAAGCGACGATTTGTAATCTTAATGCATTGGGAATACGTGAAATTGAGATATGGTACGGTTTCGAATATGTTCGATCGAAAGAACATCGAACTGGCTTCCATACCCATGGTGATAGATGTGAATCCAATGGATACTACTCAAGGATTGAAGAAAGTTCATCATTATAACTTTTTAACTGTGACTTTATAATTTTTTTAAAGTTTTATTCATGAAATATGAAAGCTGATTCGATAATCTTTCGATCAGTCATACCTAATATCAGAACATACCTTATTTAACGTATTTTTCTCAAGGCATTGAAATTACGACTTACAACACCAATATTCAAGAACGAATTTCATGCCCATGCACTATACAATTTTTCATGATGAAAAATAATAGCGCTCAGGCAGCTATATCGATCTGTCTACTCAGAATATTCATCGTGGCGCAGATTCATTTATTTATTTTTAAAGTTTTTCTGATGAAGTTTTATTCCACATTTCACGCCCATGCATCATTTTTCTCAAAGTTTGGACCAAGGAATATAAAAGCCTTTACAATAACCTATCGATTGGTTAGGCTCACATTTGCACCATTACGTCATTCAATGGGTTTTTTCAATGCATCGAATTGCTTCATACCATAGATGAGTTTGATAACTTTTACAAAAATCTTTCTGAAAATGGGGTTTTTACCCATTTCACGCCCACGCATCAAATTTTTTAAAATTTTAACCGTGAAACATGAAAGCCCTTCCAAGGATCCATCGATCAGTCTAACCTAATTCTGCACCATACAATTATTTCATGGTTTATTCCGATGGTTCATCGGCTAAGAAAAAAAAAATCAAGCTGAATTTTTACATATTTAACACCCGAGCATCAAATTTTTAAATTTTCAAATGAGGAAAATGAAAGCGCCGGTGATTTTCTTTCGAACGATGTTATCAGTTTTCATGTGTGTCGACTTCTTCATTGATATTGCTTTACGTAAAATTCCCGAGAGGATTAACTTTAAATTATTTTGTAGGTGTAGATTATATTCGGGCATACACAAACCTGTGCAGTCGTGTCGCACATCAACTCTAAGCGCGAAAAAACTAGAAGAAATGAAATAATGATTGCAACGATTTTTTCTATGAAGTTGAATATGAAATGCCTATATATTTGAGTAACCTTCAAAATAAATGCTTCCTTGTTATTGTCGACGATGTAGAGGGTTTAGGTTCATCTCAATCTGAGGCTTGATGTGTAATCAGCATCCTTAAGAACCCATGCATAACAATTTCCATTGAAATCCATCATTTTTTCCAATTTTTGGTCGGCAATCTTGCAGGCTCAATGAAATTTGAATTTTGAAAATCTGAGGCCGGGTTCGTAATCAGCAACCTCAAAAACCTATGCATACCAATTTTCATCGAAATCCAGTATCTTTTCAAATTTTCGATTGGTAATCTTAGAAGCTCTAATATGAATTTTGAAAATCCGAGATCGGATTTGGAGACAGAACAAAACTCATGTTCGCGATTATCCTAGTCGTATCGCAATTGTATGGCAATCGTATGGCAATTACGTCAAAATCGTATAGCATGGGTCTGGCGATCATATTGCAGTTATATGGCAGTTGTATGTATGAAGTTTTCATTATGTACCTATTTAATTTCTAGCGACAATTCATCCTAAATCTATTCTATCAAGAGAGTTGAGAAATTTTCAAATATGATGAATACTCCGCAGTTGGTAGACAACGATTGAGGATATCAATTCCGACTAATATCTAGTATACGTGCACACTGAGAGCAGATTTCTGAATTTCATATGGCACTTATGTAGAACTTGCCTGGCAGCGGTAAAAGAAATTGTGAGGCAACCATCTGACACATGACACGTAAGTGTATGGCAATTGTTTTTCATTTAAAATGCCATATAACTGTCACAACTGCTATATGACTGCCGTAGAACTACAATGTGACAGCCGTACAATTGCCATATAACTGCCATACAACTGCCATACGACTGCCATACGACTGTCATACGACTGCCATACGACTGCCATATAACTGCCATACAACTGTCATATGACTGCCATACGACTCCCATACGACTGCCGTAGAACCGCCATACGACTCCCAGACTTTCCGAGATATTTATAGCTTAGGTTCAAGATATAATGTTTACAATGGAGTTAGAAATGATCTTTTAAAAAAAAAATCGTATTCCATATTCTACGACCGCCATATGACTCCCATAACACTGCCGTAGAACCGCCAAACAACTTCCAGGCTTTCCAAGATATTTATAGCTCAGGTTCAAGATATAATGTTTACAATGAAGTAAGGAATGATCTTTTGAAAAAAAAATCGTATTCCGTATTCTATAATCGGAGGGGGGGGGTCAACGATTTTTTATTTGAATCCATCAAATAATACATACAATCGATTACATGCATCAACTTCTTCCAAAGACTTTACAGGAGAAAGTAATTCCATTTATTCACGAGCGAACAATTACCATAAGCGAAAGAAAAGTCACGAGTGTTTTTTTCTATTTCACTTATGAATCCAATATTTCGACGCTATCTACTCGTACAAAATCCAGTATCTTTTCATAATTCCGGTAGGAAATCTTAGAGGCTCCAATTGGAATTCTCAAAAGTCAAAATCAACGATTTGAAATCGTCAAAAATCGAAAACCGCATGCCAAGTGCCTTAACAGTATGCTTTGTCAAAGAGGCTTCAACATCACCCCCAAACGCGTGCCAAACCTGTATTTCCACCATTCCACTAGCGTAGATACTATCATTCATTTTCCAAAGATTACAAAAAAATTATATAATCAGTTCAATTAGTATCTTTGTGACTGTGTAAAGTGTCGTTCTTTTCCAGTTGACTTTGTCACGAGTGTTAATGTCTGCCCAGGCTCGCTTATTATTTGATCAAATGCAACAAAGCAAACGGTTCTAGGTTTTTCACGATGCAAGACATTTGGACCTGCATAATTTTTCGATCAATTCATCTTGTGACTGTCATACGGTTTAATGGCGGTCAAAATCGATCCGGTCCGTATTTAGCACACTTGAAGACTCATTTTGATCATTTCCGACGGCTGAGGTTAGAGATGATCAATTCAAAATCTATTTTGATCATTTTCGAGGGCAAAAGACACCAAATTTTCCCAATTTTCTCTATAGCACGTTGAAAATACTAGAAACGAAACTCACATGAAATTTTTTCCCCCTTAGCAACGGTTGCTAAGGAGCTAATTGGGAAGATTTTGTGTCCTTTGCCGTCAAAAATGATGGAAATAGGTCATAAATTAATAATTTCCAACCTTCGTAACGGTTGCTAGGGAGGTAAACAACGGTTGCTATGGCGAAAATAGAATAATTCAGGGTCCTCGGCCATCGAGTGTGACTTAAACTGATGTTCCGGCTTGCCCCATTCAGCACTCATAAGGATCTGTGAGAAAACACGTTAGGAACGGTTGCTAGGGAAATAACCAACGGATTTTGCTGAAAATTAAACTCGGCCGAGATTTTGCTGCGAATAACCTATGTGCGAAATTTCAAAAAGATCGGACCATTTCTCGAGAGTTATCGTGGACGAAGAAAAACGTTATACACACACACATACACACACACACACATACATACTTTTGGATTTCCATGTTCTTCGACCCGTAGTTTACGAAAATCGAGGTCCCGAGGTCTGATTCGGTGGGTCGATTTCTGCCCCATTACAAAGCTTTCTCTTTGAGAAAGCACAAATCCGCAATTCCATGATCAATAATTTCACAAGAAATCGCCCAATCTGGCAACTCTGTCATCAACCATTGGCTACCATCTGCGGATTATTAACCATCCTCGTAAATGACTCAACTCTGTTGAGAGAATCGACGCGGGATCTGCTGACGATAGATAACTAATTAGGTACATTTTGAAGAATTCATACATACAACTGCCATATAATCGCCAGACCCATGCCATAAAGCTGCCGCATAACTGTTACACAACTGCCATATGACTGCGATACGACTGCCATGCAACTGACATACAACTGCTATATAACCGCTATACAACTGCCATATAACTGCCACACAACTGTCATGTGACTGCCATACAACTACTATACAACTGCAATATAACTGTCATACAATTGCCATAGTGTCAGACAGATGCCAAACAATTTCTTTTACAGTACCTAGAGAAGTGCTATGAGACTGCCATATAAGATTCAGAAATCTACTATAGTGTTCACGTATACTAGACATTGAATGGAATTGATATCCTCAATTATTGTCTCTCAACTGCGGAATATTCATTATATTTGTACATTACTCGACTATCTTGATAGAATAGCTGTGAGATCTGCTGATACTAGAAAACTACATAGGTACATGATGAAAAATTCATTCATACAACTGCCATATAATCGCCAGACCCATATGGCATCTGCCATAAAACTGCCGCATAACTGTTATACAACTGCCATATGACTGCGGTACGACTGCCATGCAACTGCCATACAACTGCAATTGTACTGCCATACAACTGCCATATAATCACCATATGATTGCCCTATAACTTCGATACGACTGCCATGTAACTGCCATACTACTGCGATATGACTGTCATACAATTGCCATATAACCGGAGTACTTAGGATATGGTAGTTGTTTGGCAGTTGTATCGTAAATGTACTCCTGTTATATGGCAATCTTATGGCAGTTGTATGACAGTTATATGGCAATCGTATGGCAGTCGTATCGCAATTGTATGGCAATCGTATGGCAGCTACGTCGCAATTGTATAGCATGGGTCTGGGGATTATATTGCAACGGGCACCTTTTGCCCCTGCGCACAAGCAACCTCGCCTTGCCGCCTCGCCCCTGGAGCACGGCAGTACCTCGCCGCGAGCAAGCGCCCGCCGCACCGCGCGGAAGGGTCCCCAAGCGCGCCGCACTCCCACCACTCGCGCGCTCTGCCCACACCGCGCGCCCGGACCCCCAAGCGCGTCCCCACTCGCGCGCTCCCACTCCAGCCGCCGCGAGAGAAGGGGCTCGCGCCGCCGCGACTCTCGGCCGCAGCTGCTAATGCTGCGCGCCGCGGAGCGTGACTTCACTCCCGACTACTCTACCAGCAACTTCTCTTCTCTAACAAAGGAGCACATCGCGCCGCGGTGCTCCCCCCCGCGCATCACCGTACGAGAGGAAGCAGCCAGAGGACTTCGACGCAGCCGAGCAGTGGTCTACGGTACAGGTTAGTGACTCACACAGGTGATAGCCTCGAGCGATACCTGGGTGAGAATTCCCACACTGACTGGGCATAAGTCCTAGTCTCCTTGCAGGGACATCAAGCGATGCTGTACAGGCTAGCTTGACGTCTCAACCTGCATTGCTAGTAACGGCAGCCCAGGCTTATCCCGTACACACACACACGCACACACCCGCTGCGAACTCATTGCCTAGCTTCTTCCCTACCGTGATTTATCGTTAATTTTAGTTTTTTTTTATTTTAACATATAATCGAATTCGTCGGTGCCTCACGCCATCGCTTTTCCCATCCGTCACTCATTGACTCCCTGACGCGACGATACCGTGAAACCCCCATATCGTGCTCGATTGGTTTAACCGGGTCCCTCGCGAGGTAGAGTTTTCCGCTGACGCCGTTGAGAACGCCGTGAGCGACGAATTCAATTGATCCGTACACGTGCCCCTCCCTCCCGTCTACGAGACGTGCGGCCTTGCCATGTGCCTTTGCCTCTGGAATGAATGAGGTTATACGTCTGACATTGGAGAGGATGCACGTGACTAACGGGTGATGGTGCACACGCTTTCCCGTGTGGATGGAATCTCCTTTTGAGTTTCTCCCATTTATTTTTTCGTTTACTCTAACATTGCGCCCTACTAATGCAACTAATGGCAACTAACACCGGCTGCTGAGAATCTCATACTCATCAATTACGTTTTCCTCATCTAGCTATTCCTTGAGCTACCTGAGTGATCAAGGTGAAGATGATGAGCTTCCAGTAAACCCCTGCATCATCCTTAACAAGAACCCTTTTGATGTTTTCTCTCCTGAGAAAACGAGAGAGCGTTTGGGCTTATTGATTCGCCAAGAGCCCTACGCATGAGTCGAGTCTTCTTATTTTTCTTTGCTTTCATTACATGATTCAAGTTTGGTTTACCTTGAGAGCATCACGGTCAAAGTCTCGGTTTTATTTTCCGTTCTGAACAGCACACACTACATCGTATTTTTGTTTCATTTTCCCCCCATTTTTTCTTGCCTATTAAAATTAGAGATTTTTCAGTTGATTATTTTATGTTACTATTGTGCTGCGGTTCGCTTTTGGAGACCGGATGTTCCTAACTTCCTCCCTTTATTCGCTATGATGACAAACTCTTGCTGAGGCTTGCATGCCAGTGAGGCAGGTTACACGCTGAGCGAATCCCGAAAAACACATCTGTAACCGACATCTCACGGTTGAGCGATAGAGTCACGCGTCCCAAGTTTTTTTCTCTCTTTCTTATTACGACAATTATTTTAGTGTTGATCGACCCCGAATCCCACATCCATTTTTTCACATCACAATGTTTATAGAGCATTTATGCTCCTCCTCTCCAAACTAACATCTTACAAAAAACGGGTCGTCGCAATATGGCAGTTGTATGTATGAAGTTTTTATTATGTACCTATGTAATTTCTAGCGACAATTGATCCCAAATCTAATCTATCAAGAGAGTTGAGTAATTTACGAATATGATAAATATTCCGCAGTTGGTAGACAATGAATGATGATATCAATTCCGATCAATGCCTAGCATACGTGAACACTGTAGCAGATTTCTGAATTTCATATGGCATTCATGTGGAACTTGCTTGGCAGCGTTAAAAGAAATTGTGTGGCAACCGTCTGACACATGTCACGTAAGTGAATGGCAATTGTTTTGCATTCAAAATGCCATATAACTGTCATACAACTGCGATATGACTGCCGTAGAACTAAAATGTGACAGCCGTACAATTGCCATATAACTGCCATACAACTACCATACGACTGCCATACGACTCACATATAACTGCCATACAACTGTCATATGACTGCCATACGACTGCCATATAACCTCCATACAACTCCCAGACTTTCTAAGATGAATATAGCTCAGGTTCAGGATATAATGTTTACAATGGAGTTAGAAATGATCTTCCGAAAAAAAACGGATGTGGGTCTCGAGACCCCCGACAGAAGTGAAAATTCAATTAACATGTTACCGTCTGTGACGTTGCATTTGTTCGGCCTGCAAACGTAGCACAACATACGATTGAGTGATTAAGTTACCGGATGCCAGGCATGAAGTGCCTCACTCAATATACGAATGACAATGACGGCTTTATTAATTTAACATCCCAATCATTAATTAACTTGAAGGGAACACCTGGCTAGAGACTCGTCAGGGTCGGGGAGGGTCGGGGAGATGGCCGAATCTCCACTCATTAGGGCTCAGGGAATTCCGCCTGTCAGGAGTACTCCTCGGAGTTCCTCGACCGACTCGAGCTTTCCCCTGGGTGCCGTCTCCGAAGAGGGCACGCACAGGACACTAGGTTAGGAGCCTGACGTGACCGCCGGCTCGCTAACCGTCACTTACTCACTGTTCGTTGACTAGGAAATCCTTGAATACTCGTTCACATAAATAATTATCATTCAAATAGTCAATCATATTGGGGAAAAATCAGGAGGAACACAGTACACGGTAAATAACATGAATTGAATTTATTGACTCTATTCCGCATACATCAGCATCACTAAATTATTCAAAACAACGCTCGCTCGCAACTACCGAATCGCCGTGACTCTACAAATTATGGAGATGCTCGTGTAAAATGGTGGGGACCGCGAACCATCGCGGGAGCGCCGGCTCTCGGGACCACAAAATTGCGGAGCCGCATCGCTTGCGAGGTGCTGCGATCAATTCACGGGTCGCGCGGATCCGCGGGCGGACGGTTTCCCGGGGCCCACCGGGGCCATGGCATCAGCTTAAAAAGCACAAGTCTCACCGTATACGGAGAATCTCTGGATCAATGAACTACTCGGGAAATCTTCTGAGTTCGCTGTGGCTATCTGCCTGAGTACGGGAAAACGTGTAGCACAGGATACTGCCGGAACTAGAATAAACGAGGACGAGCCACGAGGCCGCGTCCTCTCCATCCCTACCTTGCCTTATTTGCATAAGGTCCAATCCCTTGCGCTCCCGGCGCCGCCAGAATCTCTCCCAACCAATCACATAATCTGCCGGGCCCGCGCACCTTGCTAAATTACCCGATTGGTCGCCAGTCGACGCGAGCGCCGTAGTCGCAATTGCCCGCGACGTTCAATTTCGTAATATATGCCTATATACACGTGGCCGACCTTACATACTACCAGGTACAATCAATTATGATTATGTCACATTAAGAGGTGCCGGGGGGTATTCCGGGGCCGGACGAGCCAGAATTACACAACTGCGCACGTATATCGCACGTGCGCATCGATATTTCCCTTCGCGCATCGCCATAACCCATCCCAGGCTCTACGCGCATCGGGCCCACACCTGAGGGGCTGCGCGCGCCTTGTCTAATGGTCTTAGCGTCCCCCCCGCGCGAGCTCTCGCCCCGCCGCTCCGCGCGCCTCCGGCTCTCCCACGTGTGACGCGGCCTTAGCTCCGTCTCTCTCGCGCTCGCACACATGGTGGCTCGAATCTCCGCGTCGCGCTCGCCTCGGTGACGGTTTCCTCGTGCGCCCGCGCATCCTCGAGCCGAGCTCCTCGCCTGGAGCTTCGGCGAGTACCCGCGAGTGCCCGCGTACGGGCAATTCGGGCCCGGGCCGGGGCGCGCGGATCGCTCTTCGGCCCTCGCATCATGGTCGCGCGCTGGCTGCCCCCACTCCGGATCTCCGGGGGTAAGTTGTCTCCGGGGCGGCTTTCCTGGGTTCTGGGGGTGACCGCCGGTGCGTCGCCCAGTGTCCTGCGTGCCCCATAGTGACTGTGCTGTGTTTGCAGGTGCAGCGGCAGCAGACAGGCAGTCCTCATCAGCTGCTTCCTGGACGTCAGCAGCACCTCCAGGACAAGGGGAAAACGGGAGTTAGTAGTCTGCTCTAGAGCGTGAAGAGCTCTGCCCCCAACGATAATTCTCTGGGGGGGAACAAACTAGCTCTAAGCGGGTAGGTAGGAAAAGGAGTGGACGTCAGGTCCACAACAAGCTGGACCTGGCATGCACTCCGTCACAGTCCCCCTCCCTGAGCCAGAACTCCCGGATGGAATCCGGATTTCATGGGTTCCAAACTCAATAAGGCTCGTCTGCTGGCGGGAGACCTGCTGGCCAGGCCCTCGGTGGTCACATCCAGGAATCTTTCACACATACTTCCATATACACATATATACACTTACTCTAACTACAACTACTACTTACTACCACTACCTCTAATTACCTTAACCACTACTTAGACAACTACATCTTACCATCAACCTTACTAACTACTCCTGGAACGAAACATGGTTAAATTTTTGGGGTTAGACTAGGGTACCGGACATCACAGGACACACGGACGGCACAGGACTCATCAGCCCACTTACTGGGTCCGTGCTACTCTCTTGCGTAGTCGTCCTGGAGTTTTGAGGTGCCTACTTGGCGATAGGAAGGTGTCCCCCTCCCTATCGGGGAGAGCGACTCTTCCGACCCTCTAGGAGTCCCGCTAAGTAGCCCTCCAGGTAGTCATCGCTCCTACCCCGGGACGCCGACCGAATCCTCTCTCGACTCGTCCCTAGGGGAGTGCGATCAACCCTAGACCGACTGCGGAACTCCCGGGCTCTTCGCGCACCTGGGGAACGTGCTCGGCGCCTTCTGCTGCGGTTGCGTTGACGCCTCTGTGGGAGTTCCTCGAGGTCTCGAGGCTGGTCTGGGGTCCAGTATCCGGGGGTTTGAGGGAGATATTCAGCTGCTAGCCGGCAATGGCTATTCAGCATTGTAT
Organism: Aphelinus atriplicis; assembly: GCA_020882685.1. NCBI lineage: Eukaryota > Metazoa > Arthropoda > Insecta > Hymenoptera > Aphelinidae > Aphelinus > Aphelinus atriplicis. The sequence goes on along the minus strand of CM037074.1, from coordinate 50,176,257 downwards.
CTCCCCTCGCCCAGGAGCTGGTGCGGAACCGTTCGTATGCCCTCGAGCACCTAGGACACTCAACCACTTCAGCTCCTCTACGGCCGCAGTTGTAACAGGACGCCCCCCCGCAGCCGAGCGGGACACCGCCTCATCGGGTACTCCGGCCGCCAGCAGTGAAAACACCACGACCTGGGAGGGTCTAATTCGGGGGTCCATCGGAATACGCTGCAGACCACCAAAGTCGACCCCGTCCAATATCGTGGGCAGCGCTCCACTGCGGCTCCTTAGCACGTCCCACTCGGCCCGGGCCTCTGCCAGGTTAACTCGACCTGCCAAGGGAGTCTGAGGAACAGAACTCCCGGCCTCCTCACGCCTGCGGTTACTCTCCCGTCGGTCCGGTCGGTTGCGGTGACGGGACCGGCCGTTGCTGGACTCTCCACCAGGGTGCTCAAAGGCTACTCTCCTGGGAGTCGCTCCGACGGGCGTCCGCGACCCAGTCTTCAAAATTGACCTCGAGAGCGACTGGTCCCAGCGTGAGGGCGAGCGTCGTGGCGACGACGCTCTGGTCGAGATGGATTGAGCTCTTCCCTCCGTTGCTCTATCCCCCGACAGGGCTTGGTCTCGCCTATTCGGACCAGTTTGGGAGGGACTGACGTCGATGCGCCACCGCTGAATGCGGTACGCCAGCCCTCCCGACGACGAGCCTGTCGCTGTTCTCGCTGTCTTCTTGGCTGCTGGGGAGGCTCGTCGTGGCGAGACCGTTGGGGTCCTGGCCGTCGATCGACGCCTCTTCCTTGAAGCCCTCTGGTGGGAGGAACTTGGGCCTGCTGCCCCGGACTCTTCCAAGGGTCTCCTGGGCTCGAGCTTGCCCCGCTTGATCCTCTGCCAGTTGGCTCGCCGCCGAACATTCCGGTTCCAGCGTTTCGCCTTGGGTGCTTCCTCCGTCTGCTGCTCCTGGCCTTCCGTCACAGGCTCCGGAATCCCGGTAGGCACCACCTCCATTGGCTCTTCACTCGGCGCCTCGGGTCCCTTCACCGGAGACCATGCCCTTTGGGCCACATTACTCGGTCCGGGGTGATCAGGAGACAGATCTCTCCGCGTCGACACCGGAAGACTACCTTCGTAGTCGTCATACGTCAGTTGCCGACGCGGATTATATCTGCGCCTACGAGCGCCCTCTGAGGGCCTCAACATAGGCCACTGATCGCTCGGAACCAGATCTATGGCCCTGGGCGGCTCCGGTACCGCAATCCGGCTTGACATCGGAACCGTGGTCGGGTCTACCTCCCAGTCTCCCGAATCCCATGTCTCTAGATCCAGGTCTACAACCTCCGGACGATTTCCCCCAGGCTGGCCCAACTCGACAAGTTCGGTCGACTCTCCCTCTGGCCCTTGGGTTCCGAGGGCAGCCGTGCTGGAGCGGGGCTGGTTCTCCGTGATAACCAGCCTGCTCAGCTCCTGCACAGCCTCCTCGCTACTCAAATCAAGCGTGGGGGTTGCCTCCCCCACCACCAGCCGCCGGGTTCGCTCCATTTCTTCCTCCAGACTGGGGGACAACGCCAAGCCTAACGTCAAGGCCGGGAGCGACTCCGACTTCGCGCCCCGCCTTTCGGAGAGTTTGGGGATCTTGGGGATCGCCCCCAGTCCGGAACCCCTGTACGGACCATCCGACCAGTCCCTCAATGGTGAAGGCTCAGCCGGGGTCCGTACGCGGCTGGCGTTCAGATCCTCGCTCGCCTCGAGCACCTCCCCCTCCCTAGCCACGGCAGTGGCGGCAGTCGAAGGGGGCGGAACGGAAGCCGACTCATTCGCGGGCTCACTACCACCGACCACAGATGTCGTCGGTGCTCCTTCTCCGCCCGGCTGAGCCTGCTCATCACCCGCTGACGCCGGAATGCGATCTGGATCGTACAAACGATCCATCTCCCACTTAAACGCCAGCCTGTCGGCCTTCTGGGGATCATTTGGATAGATCGCCCTGAAGTCCGGCACTGGGGTGGGACTGCGCCTACCAGCCGGGGATGTCGAAGTTGACTGGGATGAAGCCATACCCAATAGTCACCCAAATCGATTAACACAAGTTCCTTTTTAAAACCTAATCAACCAAACCCACCACCACTACTTATTCTTTACATGACTAACTTATTACTACTAAACTACTTCTTATCTTTTACATCTCTAGGCGGAATGAACCGTCTAATTTGGGACACGTGCACATTCGGAACGCGCCTACCCGACCCTACGTCTAATATGTACATTATCGGGGAGGTTACTTCCGCTACCCGGTAAGGCCCGTCGTACTCCTCCGCGAGTTTACTCGAAAAGTGCTTACTTTTGTCGGAGAGGTAGTGAGTTTTCCACTTCACTAGGTCCCCGACTTGGAACTCCGCGGTGACACGACCTTATCATACCGGGCTTTCTGCTTGTCCTGCGCGGTTTCGATGAATTTCGTCACCAGGTCTCTCAGCGCGCTTAACCTCTTCATTCGGTCCGACCACTCGGCAGGTGAAATACTATTAATCAACCCTTGGCTCTCCGCCTCTCTACGCAAACTTTTCACCGGCCGAGGGTGCCGACCGAAGTTGAGGAAAGCTGGAGAGACCTTGGTGGTCGAATGAGTTGCTGTATTAACAGCATGGCGCAGTTCATGCAGGTGCTTGTCCCAGGAGCGATGATTCTTCCCTACGTAGATCGCTATCATCTTTTTCAAGGTGCGATTACTACGCTCTACGGGGTTTGCCTGGGGGTGATACGGGGGAGTCGTGATATGCTTCGTTCCACAAGCATCCAAAACCGCCTTGAGGTCCTTGTTCACGAACTCCCGTCCGTTATCCGTCAACAGGTACTGCGGAGTTTCCCAGCGGTACAAGATCAACTCCTCAAGGGCCTTAGCCACAGCTTTTCCCTCCTTCTTACGAAGCGGCTCGAGTTCTATCCACCTCGTGAACAGATCCTGCAAGACCAAAAGGTACTTGTTCTGGCTTGAGCTAGATGGAAACTCCATCAAATCAGCCGCTACTACAGACCATGGTCTTTCTATATTCCTAGTTCCCATCTTGCCCTGTGGGGCCTCTTGGGATGTCTTATACTTTTGGCACTCCACGCACTCCTGGACGTACGCTCGGACGTCGTACCACATCCCGGGCCAGTAATATTCCCGAGCTACTCGGTCGTAGGTCTTCTCAATACCGAGATGCCCAGAAGAATAGTCTCTATGAGCATCAGTCATAACCTGCTCCCGTTTGGGGAGCGCTCCCTTCCGATGGATAATATCAAAGTCCCATTGTTGCATCTCTAATGCCCATCGCCCAAGGCGGTTCGTGGGGTCCTTGAGGTTTTTCAACCACAACAGGGCACTGTGATCCGTAATTGCGGTGAACTTGTATCCTTCCAAATAAGGACGCAACTGTTTAATGGCCCACAAGAGAGCCAGACACTCCCGCTCGGAGGTCGTATATTTTCGTTCAGCCGAATCCAGCTTGCGACTCAAGTAGCAAATCGGATGTTCCCTATCCTCCGACTCCTGCGTCAGAACTGCCCCTATCGCATAGCTACTTGCATCACAGTGAACTGTAAACGGCTTCTCGAAATCTGGCCGAGCCAACACGGGCGCCGAGGTCAGGGCCCTCTTGAGGCCCTCAAATGCGATATTCTGCTCCTCCGACCAATTCCATGTTTGGTCCTTTTTCAATAATTTTAACAACGGAATCTTCATCTCCGCATCATGCTCGATGAATCGGGAGTATCACCCTACCATCCCCAAAAATCGGCGCAGTTGCTTGGTATTCAACGGCGCGGGATAGTTGACCACAGGCGCAACTCGCTTTGGGTTGGGTCGTAGTCCCTCCTCATCAAGCAGGAATCCTAAATAAGACACTTGGGAGCAGCAGAATTCGCACTTGTCCAAATTCACCACCAATCCGGCTTTCACCAGTGTTCTCAACACGAACTCCAGCTTCTCCATGTGATCCTCGAACGTCTCTGATACGATGATGATATCGTCCAGATAACCAAAAATACTCGGTTCATGTTCTGGTCCGAACAAGGCATCAATGAGTAACTGGAATGTCTTCGGAGCGTCCGTAAGACCAGAGGGCATATTTCGGAAGTGCCACAAGCCAGAGCCCGGGATGGCAAAAGCTGTGTACTTCTTACTATCAGGATACATAGGTACTTGGTAGTACGCGGCCTTCAAGTCTACCTTCAAAATAAACTTGGCTCTCATTAGCCTGTCCAGTATGGTATTCATATTCGGCAATGGATAGGCATCACGGACCGTGACATTGTTTACGTCTCGGTAATCGATGCAGAACCGCCAGCTGCCGTCCGGTTTCTTCACGATAACCGGGGCACTGGCCCAATCACTGCTCGACTCCTCAATCACTTCCTTGTCTCTTAACTTTTGGACTTCTTCCTGAGCTACCTACATCATCGCGGGCGACATTCGTCGAAACTTATGTCTCACCGGTCGGGTTCCGAGGGGAATGTTGACGTAGTGCTCGACCAGATTGGTGATTCCCGGACGACCCTGGTAACCGGACAATAAATCCTTCACCAATTTGTCCACTTTGGTTCGCTGGTCGGGCTCTAGTGCTGACAGACCCGCAATCTCTCCCATGACACGGTGTTTCGAACCCACGGTGTTCGCGAAACTCCGATATTCGCCCTTCAAGACTCTCCATTTACCCTCTCCATTAAGAGAATCGGAGTTCCACTGAACCATCCAGTCTCTACCCAGGACTAAGTCGTGAGAGGTATTCGTGACTGCGCTGAACGTGTTTGTTCTATCCGCGCCATCGATCTCCATCCGGATGTCCATCGTACCGATACTGGCGACTATCTCTTTCCCTGTTCCGTTCTTGATTAATATCGGTTTGGGGTCGATCCGATCTCTAAATCGTTCGATCAACTTAGGTCCCGCTACGGAGAATTCCGCACCGTTATCGTACAAAGCCAGGTACTTTACACCTTCTATTTCTGCTTCAATGTAAAACTGCCTTGTGATCTGAAGAGCTGCTATATTACTAATTAGTTGGCCGACTAACTCGTCCGAGAGTAGGTCAGCTGTTTCAGCCTCCTCACTCTCCGGTTGTATATCAGTCGGTCCTGTGCTGGCCGCGCTCCCAGACGCTTCCAGGCCCGGGGAGGCCGAAGCGTCCGGTACTCGCTGCGCATCCGGTACTGGCGTTTCCTCAATGATTGGCAACGACTCTGTGTTCGTCGTGACGGTCGTGGCAGGAGCTGCCGCACCTTCAACGTCCAACCCGCAGTTCTGGGACTCCCCCTTCGCAGATAAGTTTGCAACCTTATCCACCACCGTTGGTTCTCCCCTGCAAGCGTCGGACGCGGGAACTCCCGGCCCCACCGTCACTTGACCCTGATTGCGTTGCCTCTCAGCGTACTGCGCTTTCCACGGATCAAGTATACTCTTCCTCTTCTTAATAGTACCGGTGTAGGGATTAAATTCGAAGGGACTAGACGATGAATTGAAAGTTTCCTCTTGGATAATTCGCGGGACTCTACTATGGGGACCTTCCGCTACCCTCCGGAGGCCCTCCATAACAACAGGGGTTGACTCTACTCTACTTTGGATATTCCCCGCTGCCCTCCGGGGACTCACCAATTTATTACAACGCGTGACTCGACTGGGGAGATCCTTCGCGATCAACTGTGGATCTCCCGGGACTAACTGGGGATTGACTCTACCGTGGGAATCCGCCGCTGCCTTCCGGGAATTCGCCACGTCTACAACGGACTTAAAACTATATCCAGCTTGATCTCTTCGATCAACTTCGGCTCCCTTACTTTTTCTGGCTTTGGTTTCTAACAGTTGCACCACCCTCCGTTCAAGTCCCTCTGTAATCGGCTGATTTCGTCTGACACCGCCAGGTCCGGTTCGGTTACCTCAGCCCTTACAGTGCCAGTGCAGCGGCCCTCCTCGAGGTCAAGGCTCTCGCCAGACTCTATCAAGGGGTCCGCCTCGATCAGTTCGAGACCCTCAAACGCGTCTGTCGACTTTGGACTACGCGGAGGGGTTGGGACGATTCGGCTCCTTCGCTGGGGCGTTTCCCAACGACTCCCGGGGAGGCGAGCAATTGGGGCATTCTCGGTATGTTACCCCCGGCTGGCCACAGCTCTGGCACGCTATGCCTGGGGGTTGTTGCCGATACGGACACTGGGACGTAATATGCCCGGTCTGCAGGCAGGTATAGCACTGCCGACGCGGACACTCCGACGCCCTATGCCCTGCCCCACTACACACGTAGCATCCTCCAATATACCGGTTCTCGTAACCGGGTCCAGCCTGGGTTCCTTGGGGAAAGGCTGGCTGGTTCATCAGGGGTTGGGGAGGAAACTGACCTTGAAGAGGTCCAGGGGCTCTGAACTGGGCCGGTATCGGTGGCCGATTTTCCCCGACGTAGCCGCCTGGACGTGGTCCAGCTCCCCTCCCTCTACCGGCAGTATTAAACTGCGGCCTCTGCTGGTACTGGTTCGGCTGCGGAACCTGGTTGTTGGGAGGGTAACGTGCGGCTCCCGCGTTGGCGGCTGCTGCAGGGTTCGGTGCGGAATTCGCCCATGGCGCCGACCTCAACAGCGACTGCAGCGCCGCCCACTCGGGAATCATGGGGTCGCTCGCTGCCGGTTGGGTGGTCGCAAGAGAGGGTTCAGCCTGAGGCGGAGCGGCCGCTGCCGGCTTGCTGGAGCCTTCGCCCCCATGGCTGCCTGGATTAGCGATTGCAGCGCCGCTATCTCCGCTGGTACCTCTTGCTGACCCTCGCCGGACGCACCACTGTTCCCTTTGCGGCGTCGACGACGACCCGAGCCTCCCTCAGGGGCCGCAGGGTCTGTCGGACTCGGGTCCGTATTAGGCGTTTCGACGGCGGCTACGGCCGCCAACTTCGCTTTCAGCAGGTTGGTCGGCAAGCCGGCGTACGCGGCCTCAGGAATTCTCGACTTCTCCTTGGGCGGGGGTGGGACGTAGTGGAGGTTTAGGTCCTTCTGACGTTCGTAACGCCGCCCGTAGTACTCCAAGTCCTCTATACACTCGATGACTCGTTCATCGAGGTACCGGCGATACTCGGGTAGGACGTTACGAAGCGCGATCTGAAGCACGCGCCTCTTAGTCGGGGGTTACCTGAAGTACCCCACGATCGTCTGAATCCCGTCCAAGAATCGAGACATTGTCTCTCCGCGGCCTTGCGTACGGGCTCGCAACTCTTCCTCTAGGTCTTCGGTGTGCATGTCACCTCCGAACCTATGCCGAAACGCACGCTTGAACTCTCTCCAAGTTCTAATTTCGCCTCGCTGGTTCCGCAGCCACCGGCCCGCATCCTTTTTCATGACGCTCGGAAGCGCCAGGAGTAGCTCCTCCGCGGTTGCTCCGACACTCCGACGACAAGTGCTCAGATTGTCCAGGAACTCCGCGGGGCTCTCCTTGGGGTCTCCCGAGAAGCCAAGTTTCCACGAGTTAAACATCTTCGCCAGACGTAACGTTCCCTCGCGGAAACGGCCCTCTACCTCTGATTCTCCAGCCTCCGACGATTCGGAACTCGAATAGACGGTGACAGCGGTCTTCCGAGGTCGCTTCGGGGGCTCACCTCTCCTCCTCGATTCGCGGCGAGGTCGACAGTCGTCTTCCGATTCGCTTTCGGACGGTTCGCGTCGCGACGGCCTAGCAGACCTTCGGGGTTCTGCTCCTGATCGACGCGACGATCTCGTCTCCGTTTCGGACGCCGTCGTCCCAACCGCGGTGACCGGAGTCGCTTCGCTCCGCCCCTTCCGCGTACCTCGTTCCCCGTCCCGCCACTCGACGGTCCGACTCGGTTTGCCCTGCTTGTGGGACGCTAGGGCACTCTTCAAGCCAGGCTGAAATTGTTCACTCAGACGAGTTTGCTTTAGGACCTTAGCCCGCTCCGGCCGACCCGCGCGCGTGGTAGCGTCCGCAGGGGCCAGGAGCGTGGTCGGAGGCGTCACTCGTCCTGAGGGCGGCAATCTGTCCGGTGATTGGCTCGTCTTCCGTCCGTCAGCTGGGAGGGCTTTGTCGAACGCATCAACTTCCTCATCATCATACCCGTCGAACTCTTCCTCTTCCCCCGATTCGGTCTCTGAAAACGAGCTCGCGTACTCGATGCTGTCGCATTCCGGGGGAGAGGCGCCCACACCAACCGATTCGGTCTTGGAAGGTTCCGATGGTTGGGAAGGTGCAAGCGGTCGGGAGGGTGCCATGGGGGGTCCCTGTTTCGCTCCCGTCCACGGTGGGGTTAGCAGCGCGTCCAAAATACCGCTCGTCCGCAAAACGGCCAAAACCTCGGGGTTAAACATGATGCGGGTTTGTGAAGCTGCTCCGCTGAGCAGTACCATCTGCGCGTTTTCCACCGTGGATGGAGCCCACGTTGGGGTACCTGGGAATCCCTCAGGCACGGTTTCCGCCTCCTCCGGACGCACAACAGGCTCCGACGGTAATACGTTCTGCGGCGGCGCGGTGCCGTCTGCCGCGGAGTGAACCTCAGTGAATTGAGATAGCTAACACTGGATGGCCTCATAATAAAGGACGGCCCCGGTGTTTGCCTCAGTCAGCTGGTTGTGGATAACACTTGCGTGAATGAAGTTGCGTCGAAATGGATTGACACCTGCACATTCGGGGGTTACGCGACAAACGTTCCAGAAGCTGGACACCGGTTGGCCCCCTGGACTAGGGACGGCCCTGGTGTCCGTCGACGGACGGCCTAACCCGGGAGCGGGGGGGGGGGAGCGCCGTGATTCCCGAATCAGCGATTATTAAGATTGAGATGTTACGCGTGGGTGAGCCGTGGTATGGCAAGCGACGAGAGGATTCGCGCGTTCGATGAACGAGAACAGACGCGTCTCCAGGACTCGGAACATCAGCGGCGTATCCGTCGCATACGTCGAGCTGACCGCAATTTAAATAGTTTATACGGGAGAATCCGACAATGGCAGCCGTTAACAATCATCCAGGAATTGGATCGGGTTGAATTAAATTCAAGCGGGTCGGCAGCGGTCATTCAAGATCACTTATTTCGTTATTTGCTTCGGACGTGGGATTTAGAAAACGACGGACCGCCGCGGTTGGATGTTCCGTGGTATGAGGAGGACGAGCGCGATCCTGACGTGTTGCCAGTAACAACCGCGAGTTTATCGATACTGGAATCTGAAGACGAGATGGAGGAGGAGCCGCAGCCGAGGAGACGTGGGCGTCCACGACGGACGCAAACGTCCCCGATTATGACGCGAGACCGATTTTGACCGATGTCGACCGATACCGCCGCGCTGTCGCCAGCGCATGGAGTGAGGGCAGGCGCACGGGGAGAGGGGGCTCACGCATATATCTACAGAGCAGAGAGAGAGAGATAGAGAACAAGACCTTTGCCACGGCCAGCGCGTGGAGAGGGGCGTTCGTTGACTACACGGGAGAGAGCAAACACATGATTTATGTATTCTCGCCTCCTTTCTCGTCTCGAGAGGGTAAATTTTACGGATCGCGGAACCTCTCTCACGCACGGTTTTACTCTCCATGCGCCCGTCGCCCGTGCCGCCCGTCGAACGTCTTAATAGAAGTTTCACTTCAAAATCGTATTCCATATTCTAACATTGGAGGGAAGTCAACGATTTTTTATTTAGATTCGTCAAAAAATACACATAATCGATTACGTGCATGAACTTTCTCCAAAAAATCTACAGGAAAAAGTTATTCCATTTGTTCACGAGCGAACAATTACCATTGGCAAAAGAAAAATCACGGTTTTTTTTCAATTTTGCCTATGAATCTAATGGTTCGACGCTATCTACTCGTACAAAATCCAGTATCTTTTGAAAATTCCGGTAGGCAATCTTAGAGGCTCCAATTTGAATTTTGAAAATCCGAATTTCCCAGGGGACGAGATTCTCTTGCGCTCGAAATGAGCACAAAACGAGTCTAAGCTATGTGGATTACAAGAAAATCACCTAACAGATGCGCTTCAGAAGGCCAGCCTGATCCTCAAATGCTCAAATTTCGTTTGTTCCATGAATATTCAAAAGAAACGACTTCTCGATCAATTTAATTTTATATGAAATTGAAAACTCGCCTGAGCTGGTCCCTTTTCACACGGACTGCAAGTTGACCCTTTTCACACGGACTGCGAGTTGGCCCATTTTTACATGGACTGCGAGTTGGCCACTTTTTCAACGGGCCGCTGAGTGGATCCCTTCTTGCTTGGAGGCGACGAATTTTGATGGAAAAAATTTTCGAATTTGAACAGATTATTTGCCGAGAAACTGACGTCGAATGCCATTGCAAGACAACAGCAACAACTTTCTCCAATTTTTTTTAACAATGTTCCAGTGGTAGGAGTCATCGACAGAATTGACCATTTCATATTGAGGAACCAATGTACACCCTAGTATTTTTAAAGTGCTGTCGATATTTTTTTTTCACGAAACAGGGTTTTTGGAGGTTAATCTATCGTACTAGTTTCGCGGGCTATACTGGGGTGATGCTCCTTCTGCTGTCACTGGCGAATCATATGGTTATGTTTCCCTTGCACACTTTTGTAAACACAACATAGCACGTAGTTTCCGAAAAATCCCTAGCGTACTCTAACCAAACTCGCATGATCGTCATCGACTGTACTGAAATTGCCTCGGTCGAGCGAAATGTCCGAACGACTTTACGGCTTAATCCACAACCGCAGGGTTAATTATGATAATTTATATTAATTATTGCATCAAAAATGAATACCCAATCACCGTTGGACTTGGTCAAATCTCACTCATTTTTCCTTGTCTACAAGAATATCAGCAGTTCAAGTTCCTCCCATTATTTCATGAAAAAATAATTTTCTGATTTTATTAACAGTCCGTCTTTTCGCAAAATAGACTTCACCATTCGAGAAACGAGGTTTAATTACATAAGAATCACCTTTTTTGGTCGATTTATATGTATAAAGTACATTGTAATATGATCAAATGTCTGTTTCAATTTATAATTGTCACGGTGTATATCAGAATATATATTCTATAGTTATCTGAAGAAGGGGAGTACCTATAATACTACTTCATTCTCTTCTACAGTCCAGAACAGTTGAATTTATGACGTCAAACAGTCATATCCATTCAAAACTGTATCTGGATATACCAACTTCCTAGCTAAAATATCCTTATGGATGTGGATATTTCTCCAAGCCTATGGACTTATGGACACATGCAATAGGAAAAATCTACCCACTTACCTCAAGTAACATGCGCTTCATTGATATGATGTTGCAAACTAACCCATCCCTCACATGCATGTTGTCCAACACTGCATGTTTGTTGGGGATTAGTTTTTGCGCAAATCTGTCACTTTTACTCTAATCTCTATGGTCCACAAGCTTTCACTGAATTTGTTGCCTTCGGCACAGGAATGATGTTGACTGGAATGATGTTTTAGATGAAGAAAAATCACACTCCAAGCCTCGTCCACTCATGATTGTACTCTTGAAGTACCTGGAATTGAAAACACAAAGAGTCATTTCTTTGAATTGAGAGATTAAAAGTAGAAAAAATCTAGTTCAACCAATACCCGGATCCGTAGCCAAAAACCAGCAATGTGTGCTGGTAACGGCAAACAAACGGAAGACCGGGAAGTACCGCAGAGTGTGACGAGTACGAGTAACGTGAGTGTGAACGACGCCCCCGGCGGCAGTAATGCTGCGCCCAGTGCTGGGCATTCCAGGGGAGCGAACGAGCACGAGAAAACACCTGATCCAGAGGGGTCAGGAACGAGCGAGTGTCAATTAGCACTTCAACGGATGCAGACTGCAGACTGTTCCGAACATACGCGACCCACGGAAGCGTATGCGAGGTTGCTGATTGAAAAGCGTCTGAGAGACGCAGCGAATTCCGACGAAAACGAGATCGAGCGTGAAGTCGTGAGGAAAAAGCAGTGGCGTGATTTGCGAGGAGCAAAAGGCTCCTTGCTAGAGCACTGGTTTAGGGGGAAGAACGTGGTTGATGATACCGGAGATGTAGGTGGGCAGCACAAACTTGCGTCCGGCAACGATGCTATGTGCGCTCACCTAGTCGACGGAGATTCGGCCGAACGAACGGGCATCGGTGACCCACATATGGGGTACGATGCGCCCACCAAGGGTTTGGGGAGGGGGAGGAGGGCGGATTACCGCCCTCAGAGAACATTGGAGATGGCACGCGGTGTGCCAGAAGCCTACCGGCATAGTCGCCGTAGGAGGCCCTGGTCGGCACAGAGGCGTGCGACCGGGCGCAAAAAGAAAAAGAAAAAAAGTAGAGAACGAGGTCTGAGGAACCTGGTTTCCCTGAAAACACCTCTCCTTCCTTTACGCGGGGCCACATGGGCCGGAGTTGCGGACCGTGTGGTCCGGTTTAGGGAGGGGGAATGTGACGGGGAAACCCGTCACTAAGGACGGAGAGGCTGCTCGCCGATCCGGCCGGTACGGCACCTTAGCAGGCAGCCACCGGCTCGGGAGGGCAGCACTCTCCAGCGCGCATGCAAGCCGCATCGCGCCGAGAGTTCCGGCGGCGCGAGGCCGGGAGTGAAGCACGAGGCGGACGACCATTCTCGTCCGGTGCCCGCAGCTCTCCACACGCGACGCGCGCGAGTCCCAGTGTGATCGAGCCGAGAGTGAGCGTGAGCGTGTGTACGTGCGTGAGTGAGGACACCGAGGTCGACGACGTCGCCATCGCCGCAGCCAGCAGCAGAGCCAGCAGCAGAGCAGAGCCGAGGACGAGCGAGACGGCGAACAGCGACAGGTTTGGCAGTGCGCGCGTCGCGGCCCCGGTGTTCCCCCCCAGTGAACGTGCGTGTCGGCGAGCGCGCCGACACCCCCCCAGCGAACGTGTGTGTTGGCGACCGCGCCAACACACCCCAGGAACGACGGGCTCCGGCCCTGGCCCGGGCCTCTCCCCTCGCGTCCCCCCCCGACGTCACGGCCCAGCGAGTGCGCGGACAGACTCCGTTCGAGTCTCCGCGCAGCGGCCGTTCCCCCCGAGCGAGTCCCCCCGTGCTCCCGCGAGTAGAGCTAGCCGCGGCACTCCTGGCGCCCCGTATAAATACGGAGTGCCCGCGGTCGAGCCAATCCCCAACGTGAACCTGGTGCGAACGGGCACCAGGTCACACATATCAATGAAGCGCATGTTACTTGAGGAAAGTGGGTAGATTTTTTCTATTCCATGTGCCAATAAGTCCATAGGCTTGAAGAAATATCCACATCCATGAGGATATTTTAGATAGGAAGTTGGTATATCCAGATACAGTTTAGAATGGATATGACTGTTCGACATCATAAATTCAACTATTCTAGACTGTAGAAAATAATGAGGTAGTATTATAGGTACTCCCCTTCTTTAGATAACTATAGAATATATATTCTGATATATATTCATGGATGGGCTGAAGATAAATGCGTGTTTTGTTGGGTGGGAAGCGGTTCAACATGTTTTCCCACGATAACCTGGTCGACATGTTGAGACCCTCATATATCCTATAAGACGAATAGAATAAGCCAATGATAATTTGACAGGGTAGTTTTTGAGTTCATTTCGGAAACTAATTAATGAAAAGTTGATTGATATATGTAATTGACGAGTGTTGATATGTATTGACATACCGTATACCATTTTATGTCCTATACCGCCAATAATGGGAAACTAATCATAACATGTTTTATTTTTTTTCTCTGAAATGGCTGAGCGTTAGACCCTCTGGCTTCCAGAGATCCCTTGTTATAGTATCAGGAGAGATTCCTGAAATTTTGGTGCCATTCGGTGACCCGAAGGGTATGCACTCTCCTAGTTAGACATATGGTGGAAATGAGATCTAATTATGTAAAGGAATTTGAGAGGAATGATTTTATTGAAGTAGCTTGGATAAAATCAAACGAACAGCTTGCCAATATATTTACAAAACCTCTGCCTCTGATTATTCATGAAGATCTGAGAGATTAAATTATGAATATTGATAAGATAGATAACTGATTCATGTTTCAAATATTTACATTGTTTTACTCTTAGGAATCCATGAGTGAAGCTGTCTGAAGTGAACGACTAAATCAACTCGGGCTGAATTGACGGCACTCTCCTTACCATCAGATATCAAGACTAAATTAATGAATAATTGAACCCGCGTACAGTCTGCTTGTTAGCTGAGTGAAATTAGGCTAAAAATGGCCGTAGTTTGGATGTTGCGAGCGGGGTGCAAAAAAACAATTGAACTCGCTTCAGAAGAGTATCAAGAAAGACATGTTCACTCCCGCACGCTGAAAAACTTGTGCGTCGTGAGTTATTAACAATTTTGTGCAAAAATATGCATTTTTTCATATTATCGCGAATAACTCAAAAACTATGAGTTTTAGGGAGATAGTTTATAGAAAAAATTATGTTTCTGACAAAATTTGGCAAAAGATAGCATTAGTTTTAAATCAAAAAATATATTTTTACAATGTGTCATAGCTTGAATAAAATTAAGAAAGCAACAAAAATTTTAACATATTTTTATAGGTAAATAAAATTGATTGAAATGCTCTTGAGATTTGGGTACTTTCATTATGATACAAATATCTATGCAAAATTTCATTTGAATCGGATAGTTAGTTTTAGTGCAATCCATTTGTTAACTAATATTTTTGCAAAAATTGTCAACGTTGTCACATCCAGAATCCGGCCTGAAATCGGTCGACAATTGTTGGATATATGTATCATTCGGCCCTCCTCCCCTCTCCGCCGGCCACGGCGAGAGCTGGCGCTGTCGCGCCGGTCGGCACAAGTCTCGCGACTGCCGAGAAGCACGGACGCTTTCACACGGTTGTTTGTTAAGCAAGGCGCGTATATATAATAAACTATTCAAAACTACTCGGAACGGACTTTTTATTCACCTGCCCCACGTAATAACCAACAGGTTATGGGAAAGGCCCGCTTCCACTGCGCGTAAAAGTGTTTCCGAGTGATTGCGGTGAGTGAAATTGTGAGGTGTGAAAGGCGAGACAAGGAGAGACGCGAGTTTCCCGACAGGCCCCCCTTCGCCGTGCAACCAAGGATCGAGAGGATGTTGGGCGGCGGAGACGCTGGAGTGTTGAGCATGCCGACATTGGAAAGCTCAAGTAAGTAGGAATGCTTGAAGCGGTGCGCGATCGGTGACGTGGGGTCTTCGCCGAGTCGCGGCCCGTTCATCGCGCGACGATTGTGTCCGTCGGAGCACGAGGCTCGGGTTCTCCTAGTTGCACGTTGCGGATCGAGGTGTCGGGGTGCGTGCTCGAATATTTAATAAAGGCGCGAATCGGAAAATTCGAGAAAGGCGAAGTCCCGAGTGCGGTAAGGGGAGCAACGCGTGGGGACACGCGATCGGTTATTGTTTCGACCGTTGAATTCGCGAGTACTCGGAAGCGCGCGACGATTGTGTTTTGTCGTGGCGCGAGTACTCGGAA
Source organism: Aphelinus atriplicis (assembly GCA_020882685.1). Taxonomy (NCBI): domain Eukaryota; kingdom Metazoa; phylum Arthropoda; class Insecta; order Hymenoptera; family Aphelinidae; genus Aphelinus; species Aphelinus atriplicis. The sequence goes on along the minus strand of CM037074.1, from coordinate 50,160,841 downwards.
GAGCGCGACGACTGTTTCTCGCGGCGCGAAAGCTCGGAAGCGCGCGACGACTGTTTCGCCGCGGTGCGAGAGCTCGGAGGCGCGCGGTGACTGTTTCGCCGCGGCGCGAGAACTCGGGAGCACGCGACGATATCGTTTAGCGCGGCGCGAGGCTTTCTGCCGCGCGACGTTTTCAATTGTCGCGGGGCGAAAGACGAGATCGCTCGAGGCGTGATTGCTGAGAGCGCGAGAAAGGCGAGGTCCCGGTGCGACGAGGTGAGCGGCGCGCGGGGACAGTCGATCACTGTTGATCGACCGTTGAGTTTCCGAGAACTCGGAAGCGCGCGACGACGTGTTGCCGGCCGGCACTCTTGCACGCGCGCGAAGGGGACGGGGCGGTCGAATCTCGCTCGCGCTACTGACCAGGGCGTAGGAGCGAACGTAAACAAACGGTTTACGGTGTCGGCGCGCCTGACTCTCCGCGCATAACCAAGCTTCGTTGTCGCCGCTCGATCTTGAAAACGAATAGAGGCGCGTTACGAGTGTTGAGAGATTCACACTATACATATGCGCGTGCATATATATATATATACAAATATATATACATATGTATACGTGTAATTAATTAAGCAATTGCATGTGATGAGAAGTTGTGTATAATACCATTGATTTTAAGTTAACTAGATTTTCTATCCACAGCTATCTTGAAAGAAAAGTCGGCGTGGGAGGTGCTGACGAGCTCCTTCTACCTTGACATAAATCACAAGGGGGAGGATATTTTAGTTGAAATTGAAGGAGATAATTTTACTTTAATACCTGAAATGGGTGAACCCTATACTTCAGGTAAATAATGTTCGACATTTACGATGAGACGAGACAGTTTTATAAAAGTGCATATGTATATATATAGGCTAGCATATATATGTATATAATAATTGGTAGCACTTTTGAAAAAGAAACACCTGATCAGTGTAAACAAATATATCCTTTGCTGGAAAAATCCAATTAATGTAAATTTACAATATTATATAAACATATCTCTGACCGGTTGGGTGGCGGATGTGTGCTTGTGTTCGGTACGCATAAGCTGTCTAACTGGAATGAACATTCGGAATGTCTTGTGTTCAGCCACTCTTGTTTGTTCATTCAATCTTTGAATTAAGTTATGCTTGTTGTTCGGTAAACTTATTTGAAGATGACCTATGGCAAACATGATCATGTAACAAGTAAAATCTCGAGTACAAAATTATTAAAATAATTGGCTAAGTGTGTTATTAATCTGCAAGAAAGTGATCAGTGAAATACCATAGTTCAATGGTATGAGGATCAAGTCTTGGCAGAAACACCAGCCATAATGCCAAGGCCGAGGTCAGAGGACGACTCGATTCATGAACCAAGTACCTCAATAATTGATAATGGGATTGACATAAGATGGATGTGATCCAAGTTGAAGATCCAGAAGGAGAAAGATGAGAAAGAAGATGAGAGAGAAGAGAAGATGAAGAGAGAAGAGAGAGAGAAAGATGAGTCAGAGGATACAATCTTGGCCAAGCTCAATAAAATTGAGTCCATGATCGAGAGCGTCAAACAAACAGATAAAGATAAATTGAGAATAGTGAGTAACCGAAAGGTTGTACCTAATCTCAGATTGTTGAAATTTAACCAAATCCAAATGCACCAACCATTTGAACATAATAATGATGAGTCTCTTGAATCCCGTACAGTAAATAATACTGAAAAGAGAGTAGCCACACTAGAGAACAAATTGGCAGGTACATCCAATTTCGTTGAGGGACTCTCTGAGAGTATCAATAGGTTGATGGATGTAAGAGAGAAAAAGGAGAGTGTTAACAACCAAAGATTTTCAAAACTTGAAGAAGAGTCAAAAATCAGTCAGAAGGAGAGATTAGACCAAAGTATCAAGTTTCGCAACCTTATGACTACTATCAGAGAGGACTATGCAAAACGACTTGATGAGGTCAACGAAATTGTCAAGAGCCTGACAAACTTGTACAACAGAGAGGAGAGTGAAGATGAGAGCTTAATTACCTCTGAAGATGACGAAAAGGTGAGAAATAAAAACATGGTTCAAAATAATGAAGTAAAATCAAAAGGTAATAGCAAAAATTCCAATTCAGTAAGATGAAGAAACTCCGGCTCAGACACAAAATAAAGATAACTTCCAAAGTAGAGACAAACATGACACTTTGAAACTAGAATTCATTAAAAGTGCTAATATGAAAAGAGATTATTAATTAACAAATGAGATGAGATTTGAACATTTTTTTGGATTATTTTGTGTCAGAGCTGAGAGCCTGTAACTTCTCACACACTGTTGATAAGAACAGCGTTTTGCGTGTGGATGAGACAGTTTTAGAGGATCACAAGTTCCAGAACTCGTGACATCCTAATAAATCAAAGCAGGCGAGGTAAATTTAGCATCTTACACTATACGCAAATCGCTGTATAATATGGAATATATAATTGAAAAAGAAACGGCTGTCGAATTTTGTGAGAGATTTGAAAGTGTTGTAAGAAACTATGAAAACTCTCCCGGCACCAAGCTATTATCAAAAGATGAGAAGAGAGATGCGTTTTATAATGCTGTTATGGTATCACTACCTACAGCTCAAACTATTGAATTTGTTTCAAAAGACATAATGGCGAAAGTACTTCATACGATGAACTAAAAGCAATTGTTGTACAGGAAAAGCAGGTGACAAAATGAAACTCTAACACCATCCCAAGGAGCGCAAATCAGGCCAACCTATCCTTGATCCAATGATATGAGTGCCAGAGCTCAGAGCACATTGCAACTGACTGTCCCAACAAAGGAAAAGGTGTCCGGGTCTACAACTGCAACGGATTTGGGCGTAAGGCTTCTGAGTGTCCAGAGTGCTCCGGAAAAGGGGAGAGGCAGGTATGTCAATAAGACTAAGAGATCTCATAACTCAAATGGTGGTAGGCCTGTGAGTGGTGTGAAAAGAAAGAGTAATAACGATGAGAATGCGACGGGTGCGAAACGTGGTCGAATGTCGAGAGGACGTGGAAGATCCAATTACCAAAACACCGGAAATCGGAAGCAACAAAACAGAGAGAAAGGTGAAAACTAAACGGCGAGCGTTTATAACATAAGTTGCGAACAAGATCAAATTTTCTCCAAGTTTCTAGCGGATTCCGGCGCTACGGAACATATAACTAATTCCAAATATGATCTTCACGTCTCTTGATGAAAGCGATTGTGGCGTAATAAAATGCGCTAACAAAAACAGCTCAGCTGACATAAACACAGAAGGCGCGGGTACAATATTTGTGAGAATGAATAACGGAGAAATTCTATAAATTGATAAAGTCATTTTCGCCAACGCGTTAAAAGATAATCTCTTGTCGTTACGAAAATTCGCTGATATGGGACTAGCTATATATTTAGATAGTACCAAAATAAATATCTTTAATTCCTGCTCAAACGAAACACTCCTATCAGGTATATACAGACGACCTTATTAGCTAATAGAACTAGAAATCAGTAAAGATTTGCCCAATGGCGAGACTGTCACACAGAAAATAAATAGGCAAATATTTGCCAATACAGTAGATGCGAATTCAGATGCGAAAAGATATAATACACGAAGTGTAACAGCTCAAGTTCAGTCTTTCCAGAATCGGTTCCGATGCCTGGTAGCAGTGAAGAGTTTGAAATTGTAACGAATGAGAGATGTGAGAATGAGAGAATGGAAGATGTGTGAGAGAATGAAAGATGTGAGAATGGAAGATGTGAATGATGTTGATAATAGAATATTAATTAAAATAATATAAAAATACTTGATTTATCGAACTTCGATCTCTATCACAGATAGAAAATTTCATAATATAGATGAGGCCCCCATGACAGAAGTTAACCCTGACGAATCTCCATTTTCGTTTGACACAAAAAGATTTCTTGAAAAGAACAAAGCCATGCTGTGGCACGTAAGATTTGGTCATGCTTTGATCGCCTATCTCAAGGCGTTGCAAGCTAAATTCCCCAAAAATAAAGAACTGCAAGATGCGATTTTTGATGAGGCGTTAAAAGACTGCGAAATCTGTCTAATAGCCAAAACGAACAAACTGCCTTTTTCATCAGTACGTACTCGGGCTACTGCTTCCCTACAAATTATTCATTCCGATACCATGGGTCCAATCTCACCACCTTCTCATCCCAAAAGACACAGATTTATATCTGTATTCATAGATGATTTCTCAAGACTAGCAATAGCTTACCCCATGACTCATTAGAGGGAAACTGGGTATTGTCTTGAAAGATATGTAAGGAGCGCAAGAAATCTTCTAGGGTACGACGCAAAGGTGTGTTATTTGCGCTAGGACCAAGGGACTGAGTATACAGGTGGATACACGGTAGAAGTATTGAATAGTTTGGGCGCAGAATTACAACTAGCAGCCCCAGACATGCCTGAACACAATGGTGTGTCAGAGCGATTTAACCAGACAATTCAGAAGAAGGTGAGAACATATATTTACGATGCGAAGTTACCCGAAAATCTGTGGGATATAGCATTGACAGCTGCTGTATACGCATATAATCGGACTCCGCACAAATCGAACCAAATGGTGGCACCTCTGGAAAAGTTTGCTCCCCAACATAATTTCAGTATTGATCAGATCAAAAGATTTGGATGCCTGGCTTATGTGAAAGTTCAGAAAAAAACAGGCCCAAAATTCAGATATGAAGGAAGGCGAGTTATCCTGGTGGGCTACACACCAACAGGTTATATTTTGTTGAAACCAGAAGAAGGAAAATTTTATGAAAGCCGAGATGTGAGGTTTAATGAAAAACTGGTTTACGGAGACAAATATAACAAAAATGGAATAAAAGATTTTCCTGTTGTAAGCAATGATCTGAATAAAGATGAGTGGTTTATCAAATCTGAAATGAATGAAAGATGCGAAGAATTTTCAAAACAGGAGGGAGAATCCATACAAACTTTAAAACCGGAGGGAGAGATCAAGAGAAAAAGAGGTAGACCCCGTAAAACTGTAACTGTTGTTACTAAAAAAGCAGATGAGAAAGGTAAGCTTATTAACGATGTCAGTTTCTCGAATCTACCCCTTGATGAGAATATCAAAGCAAATGTTATGCTGTCCTATAACATATCAGATGAGATAGATGAGAGTAAAATCAATTCTAATGATGATTTTTCATGCCTTGCTTGCTGATATCAACTCTGATCCCTCTAACTATAAAGATGCGATGAATTCGATGAGAAAAATTGTTGGAAGTCAGCAATTAAAGATGAGTTGAATTCTATGAAGAAAAATAATGTCTGGGAAATAGTCAAAAGACCTACAAAGATGCGTGATGGAAGAAAGGCAACAATAATTGACTCAAGATGGGTATTTAAACGAAAACTGGATTCAGAGGGTAATACCAAATACAAGGCGAGATTGGTTATCCGTGGGTTTAAGGATAAAAACTTCTATGAATTAAGTGAAACGTACGCACCTGTGTCAAGGTTGACAATTGTGCGAGCGTGATAGGTATTATCAATAAGTTCAAATTACTTGTATGTCAAGCTGATGTTAAAACAGCTTTCCTAAACGGCGTCCTCGATGAGGAAATATATATGGAAATACCTGAAGGAGCGGAATTTACAGAGGAGCAAAAACGAAACCAAGTGTGTCAAGTGATGCGTGCTCTATACGGATTACGCATCAGCCCAAAGAAATGGAACAATAGTTTCACTAAAGCAGCCAAAGATCTAGGTTTGCAAAACTCTAGAACCATGTTTGTTCATTTGGCGAGAAGGTGCAAAATTTCTGATTGTACTTCTCTATGTCGGCGACCTACTTATGGCGAGTAACGATGAGAGAAAAATTGAAAGAGGTAACGAAAAGGCTCAGTAAAGAGTTTGAAATGAATATTCTAGGTGAGCCCAAGGAATTTCTCGGCATCAGCATAAGGCGAGATATTGAAAACAAAATTATCGAGCTGAGCCAAACGAAATACATAGAAAATATCCTTACTAGGTTTGGATTCAGTGAATCACATTCGCAAAGAACACCTATGATCACTACTCAAGTGAATAATAGGAACAGAAAGATGAGAGAAACGGATGCTTATGATGAGTTACTTACAAAAACTAAAACCAAGGAAAATGTTCCTTACAGAGAAGCCGTGGGAAGTCTGTTATATCTGGCAGGCGCGACAAGACCAGATATTTCATATGCAGTGAACATTCTGAGCAGACATCAAGTAAGTCCAACCGAGGATGATTGGAAAATGGTTAAGAGAGTGTTCCGTTATTTGAAGGGAACTAAAAATCTGAGCTTGAGATACAAAGGTGAGACAGAAGATATCCAAGCCTTTTCAGATGCAAGCATCGCTGATTGCAAAAACTCACTCACTACGTGTGGCTTCGTTATAAAACTGTTCGGAGATGCGATAGTGTGGCGAACCCACAAACAGTCATACGTGGCACTGTCTACTTGTCAGGCAGAATACGTAGCGATGAGTGAGGCGAGCCAAGGGATGCTTTCTGTATACAACTCTCTTAGACTGATCTTAGTCGAACCTCCGTTGCCAATGATCTTGTGGTGCGACAATAAAGCTGCGAAAATAAATACTGAGACGAGTGGAGGAAATATACTGCGACACTTGATAGATGCGAAAGTGAATCGCATAATTACTTAGTGACTAAGTTGATGAATCATGATCTCAATTACTAACCATTTTTTCTTCCAGGGGTTATAATTATTAGCCATTATTTTACAGAGAATAAGAAGGTGTGAGTAATTAAAGACGGCGAGGAACCGGAGGATCTCATGGGAGGGAGTGTTGGATATATGTATCATTCGGCCCTCCTCCCCTCTCCACCGGCCACGGCGAGAGCTGGCGCTGTCGCGCCGGTCGGCACAAGTCTCGCGACTGCCGAGAAGCACGGACGCTTTCACACGGTTGTTTGTAAAGCAAGGCGCGTATATATAATAAACTATTCAAAACTACTCGGAACGGACTTTTTATTCACCTGCCCCACGTAATAACCAACAACAATTTTTTGCAACATTTTTTCTAAGTTGATCTTTCAATTGGCATAGTTATTTCTAAACCGACCAAATTTTACCTTATAAATAAATCGAATATCTTCCCCATTTTTGGATCTTTTCGAAAACTGAGAGAAGATATGAAATTTACATGAATAGCCGCTCATTTTAAGCTTTTATTTGTCAAGATCGGCCCGGTAGAACCGGAGCTATATTGTTATAAACATATCGGTTGCTTACGTCGAAATTAATGCGGCTACAGCGATAAAAAAAATTGGTGGCTTCTGTAATATGTACCGTATCATGGTACATTCAACGAAATGTGTTCTATGGTGGAAAATGTATGCAAAAAATATCCATGAAACAGTCCGAAAATGCCCGGAATCGGCTCTCTCAGCCGACTCGCCGGCCGGGCGGGGAGAGGGGGGAGCGCGCGGCAGCCTGGCGAGTCGTTGAATATCGACTCCAAATTGGACTCGCTCGGAAAAATCTTTGATATCTCTGAATCTATCCATCGTAGAAGGATGATTTTTTTTCAATTCGATATAGAAAATCACGAGAAATGCAATGGTTAAATCAGCACTTCAGAAAAATCACCATATCGATCTACATATTTCATGTTCCTTTTTTTTTACATGCAACATTATATAACTCCAAAGTATATTAAATAAATAAATGAATAACAGTTTATCGTCTATCATATCATATCTTATTATACAGAATACTTGTTCATTTATCTATACAGCATACATGTTCATTCATCTATTCGCATCTTTTTAGGAGGATTTAATACCTCATAATCTTCTATTTCACTTTCATCCTCGATATCGCTCATATCACTTGATTGTAAGTTATCTTCTTCACAAGTTTCCACTCTCTCATCTTCTTTATTATCATTCTTATCTTCATTTATACTATTGAAATCAAGATCGGCAGGGTCCAAATGAACTTCGCAATTTTTACAATTTTTCCCCAAACAATTAGAACAATATTGTGAGCATTTAAAACCATGCTTCGAGCAACTACAATTTTTTAAACAATCTTTGGTGCATTTACAGCTGACTTATTTGGATGTTCAACGCGACTTACTGTCAATTTATAAATAAATAGAAAAAATCATGAAAAATGTAGATCAATATGGTGATTTTTCTGAAGTGCTGATTTTACCATTGCATTTCTCGTGATTTTCTATATCGAATTGAAAAAAAATCATCCTTCTACGATGGATAGATTCAGAGTTATCAAAGATTTTTCCGAGCGAGTCCAATTTGGAGTCGATATTCAACGACTCGCGAGGCTGCCGCGCGCTCCCCCGTCTCCCCGCCCGGCCGGCGAGTCGGCTGAGAGAGCCGATTCCGGGCATTTTCGGACTGTTTCATGAATATTTTTTGCATTCATTCTCACCATAAAACACATTTCATCGAATGTACCATGATACAGTACATATTACAGAAGCCAACAATTTTTTTATCGCTGTAGCTGCATTAATTTCGACGTAAGCAACCAATATGTTTATAACAATATAGCTCCGGTTCTACCAGACCGATCCTGACGAATAAAAGCTTAAATTGAGCGGCTATTCATGTAGATTTCATATCTATTTTAAGTTTTCAAAAAGACCTGAAAATGGGGAAGATATTCGATTTATTTATAAGGTAAAATTTGGTCGGTTCAAAAAAAAAAATCATAAAGTTGTAAAAATTTGTAAAATGGTAGAAATAACTACGCCAATTGGAAGATCAACTTAGAAAAAATGTTGAAAAAAATTGGCGACCGATTTCAGGCCGGATTCTGGATGTGACAACGTTGACAATTTTTGCAAAAATATTAGTTAACAAATTGATTGCACTAAAACTAACTATCCGATTCAAATGAAATTCTGCACGGATATTTGTATCATAATGAAGTACTCAAATCTTAATCAACGAGCATTTCAGTCAATTTTATTTACCTATAAAAATATTTTAAAATTTTGTTGCTTTTTCAATGTTATTTAAGCTATGACATATTGTAAAAATATATTTTTTGATTTGAAACTAATGCTATCTTGTGCCAAATTTTGTCAGAAACATAATTTTTCTTATAAAATATCTTCCTAAAACTCATAGTTTTTGAGTTATTCGCGATAATATGAAAAAAATGCATATTTTTGCACAAAATTGTTAATAACTCACGACGCACAAGATTTTCAGCGTGCGGGAGTAAACATGTCTTTCTTGATACTCTTCTGAAGCGAGTACAATTGTTATTTTGCACCCCGCTCGCAACATCCACGCAACTTCCTAATACTACTCAGCTATTGTAGAATAGTCTTTTTTGTGATGTTTGACTGCGATACTAGTTATGAAAAATAGTTACTAGATTCGATACATGTGTGAACGGTAGAATGGTTGTAATGTTGTATGAGAGTTGGAAATAACACATTGTATGTATATTTCGTGATAGCAGTATGAATAATGTTAGGGAAGGAGTATTGAGATATGCTAACATTATTGGTTCTCATGAGCTTGTGGGCGTGCGCGAGTGCAGAGCGGCACTGGCGGCGGACCGCCGTGCTCACTTGATCGGTATACGCCGAGTTGATCGATCGACTTCGCAGCACCTTTGAGTATTGTTAACGTTAGCTCCTTTATACGGTGGTTTGATACGGTGGATTCATATATATTAACGGTAGCCATCTGACATGGCGGTTAACATTAACGGTGGTAGGTTAATTAAATAAACATTTTGAAACTCGTACACTTGTGTTTGCTCTGTCTTGTACCCCGCCTGGTTGAAAACCATTCAGATTGCGTTCTAAAAGAGTTGGCTATTCTTCCACTCAGTGGAAATGTAGATACTCTAGTATTTTTATTCAAAGTGCCGTTTCCTTGGAATTATCTCAACGACAAGTATAAGAGACAAAATACTTGGCTTCAACATCATCATCACAGACTACCCTGGACTGCTGGTGATCGAGAATACAACACGATAGGAGCGACCCTTCGTGGAAATTTGAGATCATCCAAATAGTTGAGTCTCTTGAGCAGAGGAGCGGTACACAACTCCTCGGTACAATTGTTGCTGGTTATGAGGCGTGCCCTTAATGGATTCGAATTGTCCACCAAGAGCTGAAAGTCTACTTCCGTGATTCCTTACCATGTTTTTGCTGGAGAATACAGTGTTCCGATATCTTCATAGAATATCTCCGAACTGATGGGCAGGTATTGTATTGGGTATTCATCGGCGTATGTCGGACGATTGGCGAGTAGATTTAGCAGAACCAGCATCACCGCCATTTTTAAAGGCTATGTATATGGGACGTTCCACGTCAAGTGAGCATGGTCAAAATTTTGTTCGCAATTCTGCATTGACAAATTGATTGGTATCCATCCCTAGAATACTCAAAAATTTTTTCAGATTTTTAGGTGCATGTATGTGGAAGTTAGTCTATGCACTTAAAACCTGAATTATCCAAAATTTAACTTTTTTCTCAATTTTGAGAGCCCAAATAATCTTGTATATGTGTGAAGATGAAAAAAAATTGAGAACAAAAATTATGCTGAATACTACAAAGATTATAAAAAAAATTGTTCAACACCAGAATCCTCCATCCGGATAGGCTACTCTATTAATTAAACATGTTTCAACCAGTTTGGCTATGTTCGCCCACTTATTTTTGACCTTTCAAGTTATACGTACAGAGATCTGTTCGATAGCTTGAAAATGGTATCATACATTTTTTGGAGAAATTCCAATATCTCCTGCAATTAATTGTTTAAGTCTGCAATATCAGCATCCACTTCTTGTTAGTTTCAACATATCAGGTCCACGATGGAGCTCACAGTGAGGATATCATGCCTTTAAGTCATCAATCTCAGCCAAACTCTACAGATATGTTCCCTGACACTGGATCAAGCTACCAGTAGAGTTTGGAGTTCCAGCGCTGCCTTGTTATAGAACTTTTTATGACCTTAGACTGAGGCAGCTATATATAGATATACATATCTGCCTTGATTTGTCTAAAATTCACATAATTTTCATAATTTCATTAAGAAAATGATGTATTTCACCTTGTTTGGTACTATGAATGAATATTAACTTATGTTTTCACTTATATTGTGTGAACAGCTGTTGACGGGTGGTCTCAAATCACATGCAAGTTATTTGCACATGATAATATAAACATTAACCAGGAATGTGATTTGAGACAACCGGTCAATAGCTTTTCCAACCTTAGCCTTGCAGTTCACACAATATCAGGTGGCGCGTCAGCGCCACCGACGACAAGTATGCGCAGCAAGCGAGGGGACGCGACAAGCCATTATATACAGCTCGTTTGCGGTTTAACCTCGCACCTAGAAATTTTTTTTTTTAAACCTCTGTCCTAAGTCAATTACATGAGTTAATAATTATTCATAGTACCAAACAAGGTGAAATACATCATTTTCTTGATGAAATTATGAGAATTATGTGAATTTTAGATGAATCGAGGCACATATGTATATCTATATATAGCTGCCTCAGTCTAAAGTCATAAAAAGTTCTATAACAAGGCAGCGCTGGAACTCCAAACTCTACCGGTAGCTTGATCTAGTGTCAGGGAACATATCTGTAGAGTTTGGCTGAGATTGATGACTCGAAGGCATGATATCCTCACTGTGAGCTTCGTCGTGGACCTGATATCGTCGCCTCCGAGCAAGAAGGGGCCAACTCAGCGTCCCGAAGAAGAAGGGGTCAACTCGCTGGCCGGGCAGAAAGAGGCCAACTCGCCGTCCGTGCAAAAAGGGGCCAACTCAGGCGAGTTTTGAATTTCACATAAAATTAAGTTCACGAATCTCTTGAGAAGTCTTATGCACGCCATGTGATAGTCGTAGTGCGTCTCTTTCAATGATTAGGTGATTTTTACGTAATTTACATGTCATCAGAATGGAATATGTCAAGTTAACTATTTACGTTAAACGGTTTTTGCTCGATGCTTTTAGAAATTGGTATTAATATGTTTTTGAGGTCGTTCATAGTGGATCCGGCCTGAAATTCTAAAAATTCAGATTAGAGCCTCTGAGATCACCTGATAAAAATTTGGAAAAAAATTGAATTTTGTCGAAAATTGGTATACATGGGTTTTCGAGGTCGCTGATTACAAATCCGGCCTCAGGTTTTGAAAATTCATATTAGATCAAGCCTCTAAGATCACCTGACAAGAATTTGGAAAAAAATTGAAATTTGGTGAAATTCAGTATACATGGGTTTTTGAGGTCGCTGATCACGAAGTCAGCCTCACATTTAAAAAATTCAAATTAGATGAAGCCTCTAAAATCACCTAACAAAATTTTGAAAAAAAATTGAATTTTGTTGAAAATTGGTATACATGGGTTTTTGAGGTCGCTGATTACGAATCCGACCTCAGATTTGAAAAATTCTAGTTAGAGCCTCAAAGATTGGCGACCAAAATATTGAAAAGATACTGCCCTACTGCAAAAAATCACCTGAGAAATCACCTGAGAAATCACCTGAGAAATCAGGTGATTTCTCAGGTGATTTCTCATGTGACCTTCATTACATAGAGTAAGTTATTCAATTTCCATATTAATTTTATTTTCTATTCAAATCAGTTTGAGGATCAATAAGCATTTGCGGAAAAGCGTTGAATCGCAAAAATGACGAATTAAGAATCAACCGCTTGAATCGTTGTTTCAGAACTTTATTCGCGTAATCTATGAGTTTCAAAAATGTGTGTTTGAGCAAATGCGGAACGATATTTTTCGTACAGTTTATGGTTTAGGAGCTTGGTTTAGGAGCGAACGTAAACAAACGGTTTACGGTGTCGGCGCGCCTGACTCTCCGCGCATAACCAAGCTCCGTTGTCGCCGCTCGATCTCGAAAACAAATAGAGGCGCGCTACGAGTGTTGACCAGTTCACATACACGAATATATATACATATGTATACGTGTAATTAATTAAGCAATTGCATGTGATGAGAAGTTGTGTATAATACAATTGATTTTAAATTAACTAGATTTCCTATCCACAGCTATCTTGAAAGAAAAGTCGGCGTGGGAGGTGCTGAGGAGCTCCTTCCACCTTGACATGAATCACAAGGGGAAGGATATTTTGATTGAAATTGAAGGAGATAATCTCACTTTAATACCTGAAAAGGGTGAACCCTATACTTCAGGTAAATAATGTTAGTCATTTACGATGAGTTAAAGTTAAGATGAGGCAGTTTTATAAAAGTGCATATGTATATAGGCTAGCATATATGTATATATATGATAATTGGTAGTAATTTTGAAAAATAACCACCTGATCAGTGTAATCAAATATATTCTTTGCTGGAAAAATCCAATTAATGTAAATTTACAATATTATGTAAACATATCTCTGACCGGTTGGGTGGCGGATGTGTGCTTGTGTTCGGTACACATAAGCTGTCTAACCGGAATGAACGTTCGGAATGTCTTGTGTTCGGACACTCTTGTGTGTTCATTCAATCTTTGAATTAAGTTATGCTTGTTGTTCGGTAAACTTATGTGAAGATGACCTATGGCAAACATGATCATGTAACAAAGTAAAATCTCGAGTACAAAATTATTAAAATAATTGGCTAAGTGTGTTATTAATCTGCAAGAAAGTGATCAGTGAAATACCATAGTTCAATGGTATGAGGATCAAGTTTTGGCAGAAACTCCAGCCATAATGCCAAGGCCGAGGTCAGAGGATGACTCGATTCATGAACCAAGTACCTCAATAATTGATAATGGGATTGACATAAGATGTGATGTTGAGTCCCAGAAGGAGAAAGATGAGAAAGAAGATGGGTGAGAAGAGGAGAAAGATAAGGAAGAAGATGAGAGAGAAGAGGAGAAAGATGAGTCAGAGGATACAATCTTGGCCAAGCTCAATAAAATTGAGTCCATGATCGAGAGCGTCAAACAAACAAGTAAAGATAAATTGAGAATGTGAGTAACCGAAAGGTTGTACCTAATCTCAGATTGTTGAAATCTAACCAAATTCAAATGCACCAACCATTTGAACATAATAATGATGAGTCTCTTGAATCTCGTACAGTAAATAATACTGAAAAAAGAGTAGCCACACTAGAGAACAAATTGGCAGGTACATCCAATTTTGTTGAGGGACTTTCTGAGAGTATCAATAGGTTGTTGGACGTAAGGGAGAAGAAGGAGAGTGTTAACAACCAAAGATTTTCAAAACTTGAAGAAGAGTAAAAAATCAGTCAGAAGGAGAGATTAGACCAAAGTATCAAGTTCCGAAACCTCATGACTACTGTCAGAGAGGACTACGCGAAACAACTTGATAAGGTCAATGAAATTGTGAATGAGAAATAAAAACATGGTTCAAAATAATGAAGTAAAATCAAAAGGTAATAGCAAAAATTCCAATTCAGTAAAGATGAGAGAACAAAGTAAAAATTCAGAGAGAAATTCAGATGAGGAAACTCCAGCTCAGACACGGAATAAAGATAACTTTGGAAGTAGAGATATTCATGACACTTTGAAACTAGAATTCATTAAAAGTGCTAATATGAAAAGAGATTAGAAATTAACGAATGAGATGAGATTTGAACATTTTTTGGATTATTTTGTGTCAGAGCTGAGAGCCTGTAACTTCTCACACACTATTGATCAGAACAGCGTTTTGCGTGTGGATGAGACAGGTTTAGAGAATCACAAGTTCCAGAACTCGTGACATCCTTAAAATCAAAGCAGGCGAGGTAAATTTAGCATCTTACACTATAGACCGGTACGCATCTGTTCGAAAATTTGCTATCTCGGACTTTTCATACACTGTCGCTAAAAACATATATAATCATATTTTGACTTGCTATACTAAATTAAAAAAAGAATCATCAAATTATCTCATATAGAAGCTGAGATATTGTCGATAAAAAATCAAACGTTCATTTTGATCCTGAGCGTTCGACTTTTCGTCGCGTCTTTTTCGCTACCCCCTCCACTGCCCGACACTGCCGCTGCGCCGAAAGTGCTGCGTTTCAATGACTTCCACCAACCTTCCGCCCGACTATTAAGTATGAAGAACATTACTGACGTACATAATAATTTATATTTAAGTGAAACAATGTTCAAGCTATCAGAAACCGTTCCAATTTTTATTCTACTGCGTATACTTTTGCCGGAAAGTTACCTCAACTTTGAACTTCTATATCCCGGGATTCACAAATCAGATTTGATTAAATGATAACTCAAAATGAGCGTCTGTTTCTCTTCTATCAGACGCAACTTTTAAATTTCGAATAGATATAAAAACCGCGTTGCAGTTGCATTTTTTTTGAAGAAATTTTTTTTGACAAATTTTCAAAAAATCATAAAAGTTGTTAAAATTGATAAAATCGACCCATTCCAAAGGGGATCGATAGCTAGTATCTATAAAAATACGTGAAAAAATTGGCGGGTTTCGGGGAGGCTCGTAAAGGACTGAATTACAATTTTTCATTTTTTTTTAAAAAATAGATTTTGCAAAAACATAGTGTAACCTAACCTTTGATCTTGGGTGTCTAATTTCTACTCTAGTTGAATTTATGTAGCTCTGAAACTCTTTTTCTCTGTTAGTTTAACTAGATTTTTCCTACTTTTAACCTTTAAATTCAAAGAAAATGATTCTTTGTGTTTTCATTTTCAGGTACTTCAAGAGTACAATCATGAGTGGATGAGGCTTGGAGTGTTATTTTTCTCCCTTCATAGGACATCATTTCTGTGAATGCTGGAGGCTACACATTCAGTGGGAGCTGGTGAACATAATGGTGATTCAAGAAAAAGGAACAAGTTTGCGCAAAAACTAATCCCCAACAAACTTGCAGTGTTGTCAACATGCATGTAAGGGATAGGTTATTTTGCAGAATCATATCTATGAAGCGCATATTACTTGAGGTGAGTAGGTACATTTTTTTTGTCTCGTGTGCCCATCAGTCCCATAGGCTTAAGAAATATCCACACGCATGAGGATATCGTAAGTCCAGTTACAGTTTTGAATAGATACGACTGTTTAACGTCAAAAATTCAAGTGTTCTGGACTGTAGGGAAGAAAGAAGTAGTGTTGACGGTATTTCCTTTCTTTTTCGAGTGTAGAATATATATTCCGATATATATTCATAGGTGGGCTCAAGATAAATGCGTGTTTTGTTGGGTGAGAAGTGGTATAACATGTTTCCCATGATAACCTGGTTAGCGCTTGAGACCCTTATACATCCTATAAGGGAAGTATGCCTAAAACCAGAGGAAATTTGTCAAGATAGTTTTAGAGTTTATCTTTGAGTCAAATTTATAAAAAATTGATTGGTACATATGGTTGGCGGGTATTGATATGCATTCAAATAGCATATGCAATGGTATGCCCTGTACCGCCAATAATTGAAAAATCTCATAATATGTTTTATTCTTTTTCTCAGGAATGACAGAGCGTTAGACCCTGTGGCTTTCAGGGATCTCTGGTGATAGTATCGGGGGAGATCCCTCAAATTTTGGTCAAGATTGGTGACCCGAAGGGTGTGCACTCTCCTAGTCAGTATCTTTTGGTATCAAAAGTACTCGAAATGAACTTCAATTTATTTTTCAATTTCTTGCTAGGGACGCAAATGATCGTTGCTCTTGAAAATTGAACGCGGTTCACTTTACCATTCATGAAATGTGAAAAATTTTGAGAAGATCGAACAATTCCTTCGTGAGTTATCGCGTACGAAAAATATCGTTCCGCATTTGCTCAAACACACATTTTTGAAACTCATAGATTACGCAAATAAGGTTCTGAAATAACGATTCAAGAGGTTGATTCTTAATCCGTCACAAAGTTTTCTCTCCGAGGAGGAAATTCACTATATATACGTATTTTCATATGAGCACGCGAACATTTTTGCAATTCAACGCTTTTCCGCAAATGCTTATTGATCCTCAAACTGATTTGAATAGAAAATAAAATTAATATGGAAATTGAATAACTTACTCTATGTAATAAAGGTCACATGAGAAATTGGCATGAGAAATCACCTGAGAAATCACCTGAGAAATCACCTGATTTCTCAGGTGATTTCTCAGGTGATTTCTCAGGTGATTTTTTGCAGTAGGGTATATTTTTATAAAAACTACTAATGATCTCACGCTCGCTGTCGCTCGCCCGAGTCTTTCGAGTGGATTTTAATTAAAAAATGTACAAAATATTCTATTACCTTCAATATTCAAATCAGTTTCAATAAGTTATACTTTCAATTTATTGTAAATAGATATCAATCGACATCATAATGCATATAAATTGTAGCCCTCGATCTTCTCTTCCGATCCATCACACCGCATGTTCTTCAAATCATCATTTTCTAAGTTGTTTATCAGATAGGAAATTGGAGAAAAATGGTTTTCGGCAACGCGGCAAGTTTTCTATGACGTATATTACGCACCCACGTCTATTTTTTTGGATCTTCCACCTCAGATTATGAAAGCGCTCATTTTCCTCTATAAATCTGCAAGATCAAATTTTGAATAGATAACCCATTTATACTATTTTTTCAACGTTTTCTGGAACCAAACGTCAAATAATTATTTTTGGTCAATACGCCCCCACAATATAAATTCTTCCAACACATAGCCAAATCAAATTGTAGCTCTTAACCTTGTCTTTTGACCTATCAGACCGAATATTCTTCAAATCATCAAGTTCCAAGTTGTATATTACTTCAAAATCTTTCGTATGACGAAAATTCGACAATGCATGATTTTCCATGACCTAGATTCCGCCCGCGCGTCTATTTTTCTGGACTTTTCACTTCAGATTATGAAAGCGCTCATTTTACTCTATAAATCTGCAAGATCAAATTTTGAATAGATAACCCATTTATACTATTTTTCTAACGTTTTCAACGTTTTTCAACGTTTGTCTGGAACCAAACGTCAAATAATTATTTTCACGGTCAATACGCCCCCACAATATCAATTTTTCCAACATATAGCCAAATCAAATTGTAGCTCTTGACCTTGTCTTTCGACCTATCATACCGAATATTCTTCAAATCATCAAGTTCCAAGCTGTATATCACTTCAAAATCTTTCGTATGACGAAAATTCGACAATGCATAATTTTCCATGACCTAGATTACGCCCGCGCGTCTATTTTTCTGGACTTCTCACCTCAGATTATGAAAGCGCTCATTTTACTTTATAAATCTGCAAGATCAAATTTTGAATAGATAACCCATTTATACTATTTTTTTAACGTTTTCAACGTTTTTCAACGTTTGTCTGGAACCAAACGTCAAATAATTATTTTCACGGTCAATACGCCCCCACAATATCAATTTTTCAAACACATAGCCAATTCAAATTGTAGTTCTTGACCTCCTCTTCTGACCCATCATACCGAACATTCTTCAAATCATCATTTTCCAAGTTGTTTATTACTTCAAAATCTTTCGTATGACGAAAATTCGGCTACACATGATTTTCCACATAATAGATCACGTCCACGCGTCTATTTTTTTGGACTTTTCACCTTAGATTATGAAAATGCTCGGGCTCCCCTATCGATCTGCCAGACCCGATTCCAAAATACTCTAACAAAACATTGTTTTCAAGAGCAGAATATGGGAATCATAATTTGTGTACGGATTAATTTTAATATAATGTAGATATTCAAGCCCATTAGATATTTTTTCGATCAAACATACCCTAAATGGCACCAGATCATAATCTCACGTATTTATCTGAAAGCATGAAAATCGCAAAGTAAACAACCAATTTTCAATTACATACTCCACGCCCACGCATCAATATTTTTGATTTTTTCACGATGAATAATTGAAGCGCTAAATGAGCTCTATCAATACCTCCAATCAGAATGCTCATCACGACGATATTTCATACAATTTTCCAACGGTTTATGCGGCACAACTTGATAAAAGTCATTTTTTTCCATATTTCACGCCCACGCATCATTTTTTCCAAAATTTCCACCATAGAATAGGAAAGATTTTCGATTGATCTATAAATCAGTGATACTCAAATTTGCACCATACAACTATTTCACAGTTTTTTCCAATGGTTTATTGGATACCAAAAAAACGCAACTTGAATTTTACCATTTTTGACATCCACGCATCGTTTTTTTCGTAAATTTCAATACGGAACATGATACCGCAGGCAATTTTCCTTTGATCCGTTTTATTTGTTTCTATGGAAGTCAACTCCTCCATTGAAAAATCTTTCCATGAGATTCCCGGGAGGATTAACTTTACAGTATAGTATAGAAGTATAGATTAGTATCCATGGGTTTTTGAGGTTGCTGATTACGAATCCGGCCTCAGATATCAAGATTTCAAATTAGAGCTTCGAAGATCAGCGAACGAATATTTGGAAAGTTAATGGATTATAATGAAAATTAGTTTCCATGGGTTTTTGAGCTGGAAATAAGCCTAAACCTTCAACATCATCGATCATCAACATCAAAGAAGCATCCATTTAGATGGTTTACTGAATAAAGAGGCATTTCTCCTACTCTGGTATTAGCGAAAGTCGGTTGATTCCATTCAAAATAAACTCATGTTGGAAATGTAATAAGCATCGATCAAAATATGCAAAAATGTTTGTGGCAAGTATAATCTTCAATACTTGTACCAGAGGTTATGCTGTTACGCAAATAAAGTTTCACGGTATTTCACTCTAAACACTATATATCAATTTTCTAGTTCTCATTTGTTCCGTTCTCTCAAAGGAACTTGTAGAACAAATCTACATTACATTAAAACGAATCAATACACAAATTATGATTCCCATATTTTGCTCTTGGAAACAATGTTTTGTTAGAGTATTTTGGAATCGGGTCTGGCAGATCGATAGAGGAGCCGGAGCATTTTCATAATCTTAGGTGAAAAGTCCAAAAAAATAGACGAGTGGACGTGATCTATTATGTGGAAAATCATGTGTAGCCAAATTTTCGTCATACGAAAGATTTTGAAGTAATAAACAACTTGGAAAATGATGATTTGAAGAATGTTCGGTATGATGGGTCGGAAGAGGAGGTCAAGAACTACAGTTTGAACTGGCTATGTGTTCGAAAAATTGATACTGTGGGTGTTCGGGATATATATATTGCGTGATTACAATATCTAATATGTAAATAAACATTTGCCTCAATCGATTTCCCAAATAAAGTAGAATTATTAAAATTATTAGTATTGATGCATTGGATCGGCTCGCCGCAACGGACACTAAACGCCGCCGTTGCGTAGGCTGCGTGCACGGCGATCACAAGGATCGTCCGGGGCCGCCTTTCTCTCCTAGATTCAAAGAATCAAAGATGGAGAGAGCACGTGGCGGGAAACCGCGGACGGGAGCCGGAGAGCCGATCCGCTTTTATCTCAGTTTCGAATGGTTGGCATGGCAACGACTGTTTTCTTTGCTATTTTTCGATCGATTGAGGTAGCCACTTCTGATCTTGACAGCGGCGAGATCGGTTCTAACTTGTAAACTATTATAAAAAATAAAGACAAGTAAAAAAAAGGTTCATTGTCAGTTTTAATTTCCTTATCTATTTGGCGTGTGTAATAACAGTGGGGGCGTAAAGACCATAATGACAATTGTTTGACGTTTGATTCCAGGATAACGTTAAAAAAATAATATAAATGGGTTATCTATTCAAAATCTGATCTTGCAGATTTATAGAGTGAAATGAGCATTTTCATAATCTGAGGTGAAAAATCCAGAAAAATAGACGTGGGGGCGTAATATATGTCATAAAAAATTATGCATAGTCGAATTTTCGTCATACGAACGAATTGGAAGTGATAAACAACTTGGAAAATGATGGTTTGAAAAAAATTCGGTATGATGGGTCGAAAGAGGAGGTCAAGAGCTACAATTTGAACTAGCTATGTGTTTGAAAAATTGATACTGTGGGGGCGTATTGACCATAAATAATTATTTGACGTTTGGTTCCAGAAAACGTTGAAAAAATAGTATAAATGGGTTATCCATTCAAAATCTGATCTTGCAGATTTATAGAGTCAAATGAGTATTTTCATAATCTGAGGTGAAAAATCCAGGATAATAGACGTGGGGGCGTAATCTATGTCATAAAAAACTTGCCGCGTTGCCGAAAACCATTTTTCTCCAATTTTCTATCTGATAAACAACTTAGAAAATGATGATTTGAAGAACATGTGGTGTGATGGATCAAAAGAGAAGATCGAGGGCTATAATTTATATGCGTTATGATGTCGATTGATATCTATTTACAATAAATTAAAAGTATAACTCATCAAAACTGAATTGAATATTGAAGATTATAGAATGTTTTGTAGATTTTTTAATTAAAATCCACTCGAAAGACTCGAGTGAGCGACAGCGAGCGAAAGATCATTGCTCGTATATGAATATAATTATAATTGGGAATATACACACAAATGCATGTATTAACTCTAAACGCGCGAAAACTAGAAGAATGTAATCACACTTGAAACGGTTTTTTCTATAAAGTCAAATATGAGATGGTTTTTTATTTGAGTAACCTTCTAAAAGGATGTTTCCTTGTTACGGTCGACAATGTTGAAGATTTACGCTCATTTCAATCTGAAGCTTCATGTGTAATTAGCGACCTAAAAAACCCATTTATACCAAGTTCCATTAGATTCCATTATCTTTCCAAATTTTCGGTCGGCAATCTTGCAGGTTCAATCTATTTTGAACTTTAAAAATCTGAGGCTGGATTCATAATCAGCGATCATAGAAACCCATGTCTACCAAGTTTTATTCAAATCCAGTATCTTTTCAAATTTTCGGTCACCAATCTTAGAGGCTATGATTCGAATGTTTCAAATCTGAGGCCGGATTCGTAATCAGTGACCTCAAAAACCCATGTATACCAAATTTCAACAAAATTCAATTTTTTTCCAAATTCTTGTCAGGTGATCTTAGAGGCTCTAATTTGAATTTTCAAAATCTGAGGCCTGATTCGTGATCATCGACCTCAAAAACCCATGTATACCAATTTTCGACAAAATTCAATTTTTTTCCAAATTTTTGTCAGGTGATCTTAGAGGCTTGATCTAATCCAAATTTTCAAAATCTGAGGCCGGATTTGTAATCAGCGACCTCGAAAACCTATGTATACCAATTTTCGACAGAATTCAATTTTTTTCCAAATTTTTATCAGGTGATCTTAGAGGCTCTAATTTGAATTTTCAGAATTTCAGGCCGGATCCACTATGAGCGACCTCAAAAACATATGGATACCAATTTCTAAAAGAAACCATCGAGCAAAAGCCGTTTAACGTAAATAGTTAACTTGACATATTACATTCTGATGACATGTAAATTACGTGAAAATCACCTAATCATTGAAAGAGACGCTCTACGGCTATCACATAGCGTGCATAAGACTTCTCAAGAGATTCGTGAACTGAATTCTATGTGAAATTCAAAACTCGCCTTGTTGGCCCCTTTTTGCACGGACGGCGAGTTGGCCCCTTTTTACACGGACTGCGAGTTGGCCCCTTTTTGCACGGACGGCGAGTTGGCCTCTTTTGCCCGGCCAGCGAGTTGGCCCCTTCTTCTTTGGGACGCTGAGTTTGCCTCTTTTTGCTCGGAGGCGACGATATGTTGAAACTAACAAGAAGGGGACTGTGATGTTGCAGATTTAAACAATTAATTGCAGGAGATATTGGAATTTCTCCAAAAAATGTATGAGACCATTTTCAAGCTATCGAACAAAGGTTTGTACGTATAACTTGAAAGGTCAAAAATAAGTGGGCGAACATAGCCAAACTGGTTGAAACATGTTTAATTAATAGAGTAGCCTATCCGGATGGAGGATTCTGGTGACAAACAATTTTTTTTTATAATCTTTATAGTGTTCAGCTTAATTTTTGTTCTCAACTTTTTTTCATTTTCACCCATATACAAGATTATTTGGGCTCTCAGAATTGAGAAAAAAGTTAAATTTTGAATTATTTAGGTTTTGAGTGCATAGAGTAACTTCCACATACATGCACCTAAAAATCTGAAAAAATTTTTGAGTATTCTGGGGATGGATACCAATCAATTTGTCAATGCAGAATTTCGAACAAAATGTTGTCCATGCTCACTTGACGTGGAACGTCCCATATACTTTATGTCTGTTTATATATTTTTTCTGCTTCTTTTTCTTTCTCTTCTTTTTCAGTAGGTGACCTTAATTTGGCTACCTGGGAGGAGAATGTTGATATAAGAACTAATCCTATAAGTTGGAAGCAAAAGTGGTATAGAAGTCGTGGCTTGCATTCCTAGCCAACTAGTTCATTTTCAGAAGCTGGGGGTTCGATTTCCTCCTGATTTTGAAGCACGTTCATCAGCTGGTAATTGTTAAAATTGAGTTTATGAGGAATGCATCCCATTCTGTATACTTTTCTGCGACACTTGGTTCGTGAACATAAAACGAGGAGAAAAATGATTAATAGTTTTTCATTTCTATCCTTGAATGAATTTGTTATAGTTTTCCTGTATAGAATTGAGTGAGAATTCCTGAATATATCGTTGTTTTGAATTCTACAAGTCTTGGCTCTTTCCAACGGGACAAAAATATCCGTGTCAGTCTCAGTGAGATTCAAATTGATGTGCGTTAGGTAAGAAGGCCGGCTCCAGATATCTGTAGAAGTTGCCTTTGCTCTCCAGGACAATTTATCTGGATTTGGGAAGCTTTAGAAAGGGAGAATAGCCAGTAATACATTGAAGAAAGGTACTTCCAGTATGGCGTTTGTTGCGTTAAGATTTTAATATTACAGCTGGTGAGTGCCCTTTTATTACACGGAGAGAAAAGATGTAGTAAAAATTACCATGTTCTTTACTATGCAGGGACAGACGGCCATAATGAGGCTTTTTACATAACCTTCCAGGAAAGATTACTAAGAAAAGCAAGAAAAAATACTAGACCAGATAGAAAAAAATACTATGGACTATTGTAAAATTTATCACGTTGGAAATATTCCCTGTGGGCTCTGGCATGTTTTACTAGAAAAAGTGGTAATTTTGCTTATAACGAGTGTTGTGCGCATGCGTGACGACTCGTCGAGTGCCCGCGTCGACAATCGTCTGCACTCTACAGATCAGCTGGCATCCACCGACAATAACCTATGAAACGCAATTGACATACTCTCTCCGCAAATACTGATATAATCGGCTATATATGAATATTGCCAGGTGGGTGCTAGAATGTGACCATTCGACTTCGCCCTATATGAAAGATGGCAGCTCGTATGATTAAGGTATACGCGTGCCTTTAATAGCGCAAAGCCGAGTTGTCGCCTTGCTCCAACCCGACATAAAAACTTCGGTAAAGAATGCGCATGCGTACCTGCAGGTACTTATACACGAACACTAGGTGGCGCTTCTCGCGACTCTCGCGAGGGGTGGAGTTAGTGCCTCGTTTGTATATAAGGACAGAAATGTCAGTGTATATACAACATGCATTAATATGTATATATATATATATATATATATATATATATATATATGATGCGATCCTAGTGAAATCGTGCGATATAATATACGAAGTTCACTAGGATCACCAAGAAGAAAAGTTCTGTATCTCTATAAAATAAAATAAACTAAAATGACTTGAGCATCCAAATAACCAAAAGTTTCAAAGTACGAAATTTCATAAGTGAGAAACAATCATGTATAAAATTTTTCATTTACGATACTTGAAAATGATTTTCACAATTATTTCTGTGAAATATACAATGGAAAATAGTAAAAATTAACATGTGATCGAAGCCTTGGGCTCTATAGGAAAAATTGCGATAGTCTCAAGTAAAGTTTACTGAAGTTGCCGTCTGTCCCTGCATTACTAAGAAAAATGGTAATTTTTACAAATTTTTTTTGTAAAATTTACTGTATGTTTTCTCTCCGTGTAGGTTGCATGAGCAGTAAGTATTTGCACGCGGTGTCTTCAGATATTTCGTAGATGAGTTGGCTATGGGTGCATTCGAGATAATAGTATATCTTGATGCATTTGGAAAAATCTTCATGAATTAGGAAGCTAGAATATCCTCGATCTTGTTAATGGTTATGTACGGAGCCTGAGGAATTACTGCAGTGAATACTGGTGTTGTATTCGTTCCTTGAATAACTGGCAGGGAGTTTATTTGGTAAAGTTCGGACGATGTTTTGCTGAGCATGGAGATATTAACTTCAAGAAAGAATTCTCCCATTCTGAAACCCAGTCTCGCATGATCTCTAACAGTTGGCTATATGTATGGTCGTAGAGATTCAATGTGGTTTCGACTTCGTTTGTTGCGTCTGATGTGGCTGCATAGTTCTAGGTATTACTGAGATTCTCGATATTTTCTATGGTTCCTCTTAATGCTTGGATTAAATCGTCTCCCCTCGCTAGTGTTCGTTTCATTTTATCATCCGTATTAGAAAACTCGTGCTTTACGAGGTGACTTCCTAATATTTTGATCGATGTTTGGAATCCATGAGGGTTTGCGTAGCTATTTCTCATGTATCACCAAGTCTGTCTACAGACTTAGTTATGTATAACGTATGAATATCAGTTGTGTTATCGGGGAAGGAGCTGGGATTTCGAGCTGGTTTTCCAGAGATAAATTCAAAGAGAGTGAATTTTTTCGACTCTTGAACACTGGTGTTGCATGAGAACATGACAAATGAGATGATTTTAGCCCAAACTTCGTATTTTTCCACATATTAGCATTCCCCGTCGTGGCTTCGCCTGCTTTTTGAGTTGATAAAATTCGAATGATAATTATTAACTGTCCATAGGAATAAAAACGTAACATTCAATTCATTAGATTCCGTAGTGGTATAATGAGAATTCCGACTTTGAGCTGGAGATTGTGTGTGGAAAACCAGCTGGATTGAGTGAGTTCAGAAATCGTTGTAGACAGTGAACTGCATCCTCAATGGCCAAAGAGAGAAGCCGGAGTTTCAAATTAAGGCATATTTCAGCCGATAAAAATAATTCCTCAGGGAATTGTATACAAGTTCGATTATTTAAGCAATTGACTACACCGCTAATTATAATATCGGGAGTCAGAACAGGACGAAAAATTAAATTAACTTAATCAACACTGATCGCTCTATACTCATAGGCCAGACCGCGTCACTTCAACCGCGTGAACGGCTAAAACAATGTCTTGC
Organism: Aphelinus atriplicis; assembly: GCA_020882685.1. Taxonomy (NCBI): domain Eukaryota; kingdom Metazoa; phylum Arthropoda; class Insecta; order Hymenoptera; family Aphelinidae; genus Aphelinus; species Aphelinus atriplicis. Next base: position 50,134,687 of record CM037074.1, on the reverse strand, counting down.
CACCTAGGGGCCAAAGAGGGAAGCCGGAGCTGATTTGCATGTTATTTCCACATTTTGCATAGGAACGTTCCTAATTAATTGATGATGAATCTTGATAGCCTATGAAACTTCAGGGTATATAGGAAAGTTACTGTCAAAATAAGGAGGCGATGGGTTCAGTAGTTTTTGAGATTCTTCCGCAAACAAACGTTTTCTCATTGTATGATAGTCAGATATCATGCAATCGCATTCTCGTGAAGTATTCTTAATTACGTAGATGAAGGTTGGAAATATCAGTTTTTCCGTGATACCATTCATTTTTGCGATCTTAAGTGTTTTATTTCCGTAATTTTTTATTGTTTCACTGAAATTTTTGAGAACTTTATGGAATCTATATTTTTACTAAGGTAACTGTACCCAATTTGGCACTGTACTCAATTTGGCACAATCGTCAGATTTCGTATTTCCGGTGCTCTCTGAGCATCAGTCGCTCTTGGGTTATGTTGGGGGAATTAAAAGAAAATTTTCGGTATCTTCCCCGCCCATTTAGCCCTTAAAACCACTCTCCTACAACACGTTGAACTTTCACTTACTGATTTTTTCACCATTTTCTTATTTCACTTTTCACACTCAACCTCAAAAATCAGGTGTCAATAATTTTTATCTCTCAAAGTGTCATTACTCTTTTTTGTGTAAAAACATCTCAGCTTTCGATTGGTCTCATCAGTTTTCATAAAATTATTTTTTATCCTACTCAAATTGCTGTTTTTCGCATCAAAAAAAAAGTGAATCCAATGTGCCCCTCTACGCGTTTTTAAATGGGAAGACTGAGTGAAATCATTGAATATTTGTATAGACATATTACGATGATTTAGACGCGTATTTTTGAGTTGTATGTTAAAAATTTTGTATAAATATCACTGGGAACATGATTGAGAGTTTATCTCAATGCCAATTGGATCGTCCCTGTAGGCCTATATAGGCTGTAGCTAATGATTAAAAAATTGTGTCAAATTGAGTACAGGTGTAGCCAATTTGGCTCATTTACGTTTTTTTTTTAAATTGCAATTTTCAATGGGTTAATGTAGTCGAATGATGATTATGAAGATGGTTTCTAATAGGTATTGAGCTAAGCTTTGAGATGCCGTTCACAGAATTTTAAAATTCGATGTCTATCAAATTCGCGAAAAACCCTTATGGGGGGGGGGGGCACATTGGGTACAGTTACCTTATAATATAAACTTAATCCTCCTTAAAATTTTATGTGAAGAAAAATGTATGAAGGAGTCGACGCATATGGAAACTGATCAGATCAACCAAAAGGAAATCACCGGCGCTTCCATTTTCCTCATGGAAAAATTCGGAAAAATTGATGCGTGGGCGTTAAAGATGAGAAAATTCAGATTGCGTTTTTCCCCCAAGCCGATAAACCATCGAAAAAAAACATCAAATAATTGTATGGTGCAAATTTGGGTTAGAATGATCGATGGATCCTCGCAAGGACTTCAATGTTTCATGGTTGAAACTACAAAAAAATTGATGCGTGGGCGAAAAATATAGAAAAAGATGACCTTCAGCAAGATGTCTCTCACGAATCGTTAAAAAACTTCACTAATCAGCGTCGTGATGAAAATTCAGACGATACGGATTCATAGATCTGCTTGAGGAGTGACATCACTCTAGGATTTTCAAGAATTCGATTTTTTTTCACTTAAAAAGTTAGTAGATTTCCCGTAGAATACGCTCCTGAAACCCCTTCTTCGAAATTCGAACTCCAAGTGTTTTTTTCCAAGGGATTGCTGATTGAAGTGTAAGTACGATTTAACGATAATTTAAAACTTTAAACGCGTTTTTCTGGAAACTGCTTTTTTCAAATCGGGCGAACTCGTAGCTCCGAGGCTATCAGATGGATCGACTTCAAATTTCGACAGTAGCTTTAGATATATATTCTCCTCCGAAGTACATAGCCGTTTTTCGAAATTTTGAAAATTACCTGTTTTACCGACAATTGACTGCTCTTTTTTTAGTCGAAAATTTTTACTTTTTCTTTAAACATGCACAGTTTCTACAAAAACCGACCAAAAAAAAAGTTGTTTGTACTTCAATAGATAATTTTCTGTAGTTTCAAGAAAATTTTGAATTTTTGTTCTAGCTCTTATGTTTGTCGAGATATGGGTTCGCCCGTGGAGCGTCTCAAAAAAAAACTTGTACCGGAGATCCGTTGTGGTGCCTCCATTTTGTATGGATCCATAATAAAAAAAATTTTTTTCATACTTTGATAGATGTTCAATAAACCCTGTGAATTTTATCACAATCCCTTTTCCAATAATTCCATAAAAAATTCGCAGAATTACACCTTTTATTGGGGCTGTAGAGTGGTGTTACCCCTTAAGTATTTTTTATTTTCTATCGTGAATCACTGAAATATGTCGGTGCGTGGGTGTAAAATATTCACTCAAAAATGGGTAGTTTACTCTGTGATTCGTATGAGTTCAGAAGAATACGTGAAATAATAATAATATAGTGCGATTGTGAGTAGGTCCGATCGAAAGAACATCGAATGGGCTTTCATATCCATAATCAATACTTCGAAAAAAATTGATGCGCGAGCGTGAAATGCGGGGGAAACCCATTGTCGGAAATATGTACACACGGATCGATAGAGCTGCTTCGGCATTTTTATTCTCCATCGTTAAAAACTGGAATATGACGATGCGTAGGCGTGGAGTATTCACTTGAAAATTGGCAGTTTACTTTGTGATTTTTAAGCGTCCAGAGAAATACGTGAAATCCTCTCGGAAATTTCATGTGAAGATATTCCAATGAAGGAGTTGACTTCCATGGAAACGAATAAATCGGATCGAAGGAAATTTTCTGTGGTTTCATGTTCCGTATTGAAATTCCCGAGAAAATCGATGCGTGGGCATTGAAAATGGTAGAATTGAAGTTGCGTTTTTTTGGTATCCGATAAACCATTAAAAAAAACTGTGAAATAGTTTCATGGTGCAAATTTGGTTCATGATTCAACACAGTTTACTAACAGATCACTGACAGTCACTGATGGTTAGTGAGCTATACTCTATAGTATAGCTACGGAGACAGAGTACAGTCTTCGTATGGGAATATGGGATTGACGTTTGAGCCTCAAGAGCTTGAGGTCGATAATGGAGATCCCCCCAGTGTACATCCGAGATGCTGTGTTGCAGTGTTGTTATTACTCACAGTTTAAGAAATAGTGCATGAAGTTTTTCTCATTGCTTGTACAAATGTTCTCCATTGTTCAAGCAGACTTTCTTCAACGTAGGTAGCTGAACAGTTTTCCATGGGATGGAGTTGCGCCAAGATTCTGATAAGTTCATATTTTCAACCTGTACTTCCTTACCCTATCTATTTTCTCTAAGAATATGATTCTTTGTTGTTCATGTTTTTTGTTACAGGTGCGCATGACATTGGAATGTCAGTTGGGTGCTAATTAAATGTAAGCAGAATATTATTTTAGGTTACCAATGTGTGACAACAAGTAATCTGAAGTGCATACAACTAAAATTCGATTCTGACACTGAATTGTCATAGAATTTGAATGTATTCGTGTCACTTGTACTTGGATAAAAATTGTTAGTACTTTATTATCTGAGTCTAGAGTGGGAAGTCGTGAACCGTGTCTTCTTTCATCAATTTATTCTATATCTCATTCTGTTCGAGTGCAATGTTTTTGTGAATTTAAGTAATGTAACTGATTTAAGTGATTCTATGTGTCTTGCAGGATATTAAATGCAGTAGGATCCGACAAGTGCTAGTGAATATAAAGTTCGTTTAACAAAATACACCTCATGAGGGAAATTCTGATTAAAGGTAAGAACTATAGCTCCAACCAAGATATAATAATTAATATCTTGGGAGTATTGGATCATTACCCCCTGGTGCTCTGGATATCACCTATTCTTGACTCAAACAAACATAAAAAAAAAGTTTAGTCAAGATCGGTAACTCGAATCTGTAATGGATATGTTGGTGAGTGAAAAAGACTTGATAAAATAACCATTTCGGAGTTGGCGACAAGTGTAAGACTCGAGTATGGGATTAAATTGGGTGGGAATTTCAGCCAACAAATACAGTAAATCAAAACTATAAAGAGAAAACCAAAGTAACATGCATACATGGGGCGTTTTTCGTCTACTCTCCAGAGCCGGCGCGCGGACGCTAAAACCTCACGTAGCACAACATACGATTGAGTGATATAATTACTGGGCGCCAGGCATGAAGTGCCTCACTCAACATATGAATGACAATGACGGCTTTACGTTAATTTAACCCTCCCATAATTATTTAACCTCAAAAGGGACACCTGGCTAGAGACTCGTTCAGGGTCGGGAAGGGTCGGGGAGATGGCCGAATCTCCACTCATTAGGGCTCAGGAAACCTCCGACTATCAGGAGTACTCCTTGGAGTTCCTCGACTGACTCGAGTTCCCCCTGGGTACCGACTCCGAAGAGGGCGCGCGCAGAATACTAGGTTAGGAGCCTGGCGTGACCGCCGGCTCGCTAACTGTTCACTTACTCGCTGTTCGTTGACTGGGAATTCCTTGGATACTCGTTCACATGAATAAATGCAGTTCAAATAATCAATAATATCGGGGGAAAATCAGGAGGAACGCAGTACACGGTAAGTCATATGAATTGACTTTATTGACATTTACATGAAAGAGGTTCCGCAGGGTATTCCTGGGGCTGACGAGCCAGAATCACCCAACTGCGCACGTATATCGCACGTGCACATCGATATCCTCCTTCGCGCATCGCCATAACTCATCCCAGGCTCTCCACGCATCGAGGCCCACGCCTGAGGGCTTCGCGCGCCTTGCCTCGTGGTCCTAGCGTCCCCCCCGCGCCAGCTCTCGCCCCACCGCTCCGAGCACTACCAGCTCTCCCACGTATGACGCAGCCTTAGCTCCGTCTCTCTCGCGCTCGCACACATGGTGGCTCGATTCTCCGCGTCGCGTTCGCTTCGGTGACGGTATTCTCGTGCGCCCGCGCATCCTCGAGCGAAGCTCCTCGCCTGGAGCTTCGGCGAGTACCCGGGCAATTCGGGCCCGGGACGGGGCGCGTGGATCGCTCTCCGACCCTCGTGTCATGGCCGCGCGCTGGCTGCCCCCACTCCGGATCTCCAGGGAAAAGTCGTCTCCGGGGCGGCTTTCCTGGGTCCTGGGGGTGACCGCTGGTGCGTCGCCCAGTGTCCTATGTACCCTTAGTGATTGTGCTGTGCTTGCAGGTGCAGCGTCAGCAGACAGGCAGCCAGCAGTAGGATCACCGGTGGCTGGTTCCAGAACATCTCCTCCGCACCTCCAGGACAGGGAAACAGGGAATTAGTGGTCTGCTCTATGGCTGGAGCGACCACCCAGGACCAGGGACCAGCAGCGAGCCTCTACCAGGACTTGGCGGTGAGCATAGCCTCACCGCCCGGGTAAGTAAACAATATGTTCACGTATGTACTCTGGGGCTTCTAATAATCTCTTATATATTCACAGGGCTGGGCGGAGGAGAGTATACTGATCACATGCCTCTCCTCCAGAGCGTGAAGAGCTCTGCCCCCAACGACAACACTCTGGGGGGAAAATGCTAGTTGTAGGCGGGTAGGTAGGGAAAGGAGTGGACGCCAGGTCCACGACAAGCTGGACCTGGCATGCACTCCGTCACAATCCCCCTCCCTGAACCAGAACTCCCGGATGGAATCCGGAGTTCATGGGCTACAAAAACTCAAGAAGGCTCGTCTGCTGGTGGGAGACCTGCTGGCCAGGCCCTCGGTGGTCACATCCAGGAATCTTTCACACATACTTCCATATACACATATATACACTTACTCTAACTACAACTACTAATTACTACTACTACCTCTATTTACACCTTAACCACTACTTAGACAACTACATCTTACCATTAACCTTACTAACTACTCCTGGAACAAAACAATGGTTAAATTTTGGGGTTAGACTAGAGTACCGGACATCACTGGACACACGAACGGCACAGGACTCATCGACCTACTTACTGGGTCCGTGCCACTCTCTTGCGTAGTCGTCCTGGACTGTTGAGGTGCCTACTTGGCGATAGGGAGGTGTCCCCGAGCGACTCTTCCAACCCTCCAGGTGTCCCGCTAAATAACCCTCCAGGTAGTCATCGCTCCTGCCCCGGGACGCCGACCGAATCCTCTCTCGACTCGTCCCTAGGGGAGTGCAATCAACCTTAGACCGACTGTGGAACTCCCGGGATCTTCGCGCACCTAGGGAACGTGCTCGGAGCCTCCTGCTGCGGTTGTGTTGACGCCTCTGTCAGAGTTCCTCGAGGTCTCGAGGCTGGTCCGGGGTCTAGTATCCGGGGGTTTGAGGGAGATATACAGCTGGTAGCCGGCAATGGCTATTCAGCATTGTATCCCCCCTCACCCAGGAGCTGGTCCGGAACCGTTCGTAGGCCCTCGAGCACCTAGGACACTCAACCACTTCAGCTTCTCTACGGCCGCAGATGTAACAGGACGCCCCCCGCAGACGAGCGGGACACCGCCTCATCGGGTGCTCCGTGCACCAGCAGTGGAAACACCACGACCTGGGAGGGTCTAATTCGGGGTCCGTCAGAATACGCTGCAGACCACCAAAGTCGACCCCGTCCAATATCGTGGGCTGCGGCCTTCACTGCGGCTCCTTAGCACGTCCCACTCGGCCCGGGCCTCTGCCAGGTTAAATCGACCTGCCAAGGGGGTCTGAGGAACAGAACTCCTGGCCTCCTCACGCCAGCGGTTACTCTTCCGTCGGTCCGGTCGGTTGTGGTGACGGAACCGGCCGGTGCTGGACTCTACCAGGGTGCTTAAAGGCTACTCTCCTGGGAGTCGCTCCGGCGTGCGTCCGCGACCCAGTCTTCAAGATTGACCTTGAGAGTGACTGGTCCCGGCGTGAGGGCAAGCGTCGTGGTGACGACGCTTTGGTCGAGATGGATCGAGCTCTCCCCTCCGTTGCTCGATCCCCCGACAGGGCTTGGTCTCGTCTGTTCGGACCAGTTTGGGAGGGACTGACGTCGATGCGCCACCGCTGAATGTGGTACGCCAGCCCTCCCGACGACGAGCCTGTCGCTGTTCTCGCTGTCTTCTTGGCTGCTGGGGAGGCTCGTCATGGCGAGACCATTGGGTTCCTGGCCGTCGATCGACGCCTCTTCCTTGAAGCCCTCTGGTGGGAGGAATTTGGGCCTGCTGCCCCGGACTCTTTCAAGGGTCTCCTGGGCTCGAGCTCGCCCCGCTTGATCCTCTGCCAATTGGCTCGCCGCCGAACATTTCGGTTTCGGCGTTTCGCCTTGGGTGCTTCCTCCGTCTGCTGCTCCTGGCCTTCCGTCTAAGGCTCCGGAATCCTGGCAGGCACCACCTCCATCACCGTCACCGGAGACCATGCCCTTTGGGCCACATTACTCGGTCCGGGGTGATCAGGAGACAGATCTCTCCGCGTCGACACCGGTAGACTACCTTCGTAGTCGTCATACGTCAGTTGCCGACGCGGATTATACCTGCGCCTACGAGCGCCCTCTGAGGGCCTCAAGATAGGCCACTGATCCCTCGGAACCAGATCTATGGCCCTGGGCGGCTCCGGTACTGGAATCCGGTTTGCCATCGGAACCGTGGTCGGGTCTACCTCCCAGTCTCCCGAATGTCATGTCTCGAGCTCCAGGTCTACAACCTCCGGACGATTTTCCCCAGGCTGGGAGTCAAAGCTGGGAGCGAGTCCGACCTCGCGCCCCGCCTCGCGAAGAGCTTGGGGATCTTGGGGATCGCCCCCAGTCCGGAACCCCTGTACGGACCATCCGACCAGTCCCTCAATGGTGAAGGCTCAGCCGGGGTCCGTACGCGGCTGGCGTTCAGATCCTCGCTCGCCTCGAGCACCTCCCCCTCCCTAGCCACGGCAGTGGCGGCAGTCGAAGGGGGCGGAACGGAAGCCGACTCATTCGCGGGCTCACTACCACCGACCACAGATGTCGTCGGTGCTCCTTCTCCGCCCGGCTGAGCCTGCTCATCACCCGCTGACGCCGGAATGCGATCTGGATCGTACAAACGATCCATCTCCCACTTAAACGCCAGCCTGTCGGCCTTCTAGGGATCATTTGGATAGATCGCCCTGAAGTCCGGCACTGGGGTGGGACTGCGCCTACCAGCCGGGGATGTCGAAGTTGACTGGGATGAAGCCATACCTAATAGTCACCCAAATCGATTAACACAAGTTCCTTTTAAACCTGATCAACCAAACCCACCACCACTACACTGAGAAAAAGAGTCAGTCAAAACAACTACCACTGCCAATGAATACGAACAACTGCCGCGGTGCCATTGATTCAACAGAAAATGATATTGAAACAAGAAAGTTTCAGTTGGACTAATGAGTATTTAGTTAATCCAAAGTATTTATGTATGTTGAATTGACTGAAGCGAGTAACATTGATTGAATAGGTGAGGATCAATTGCAACAATTGATTTTTTTGGTTAAAATGACAACGTATTCATTGGAATGATCAACGTATTCGTTGGAACAATAAGTATTTGTGTTAACTTATCAAATATATCAAAGTTAATGTAATATCTGACGTAATCATAATTGATTCGACAAAATATATGTCTGAATTAACATTTGACTTGATAATTAAAAAAAGAAGAAATGGACGTAATTTTTTTTCGATCGGTCAACCGAAGTTGAACAACGTCTCCGCGAGTCAGTTCTCCTATTAGCCGCCAGGGTTCGCGTCTTTCTCGCAAGTGACGGGAAACGAGGACGGTTTGTATATAAGGCCGATTAAGTATATAGCCCTTAACACGCGCATGCGAACATTATATAGATGTATATGTATGTACATATATCTGCGATGTGTCTCATGTTAGTAATGCGACTGCGTTATAAGTGCGAGCGAAATAATATCAAGATAAGTAATAATAATAATAATAATAAGGTGTTATGTATAGGGATCTCCAATGTATTGAAATAGGTGCTTCTTCGAATTTCTGGTGATTCAGCTGACTCACCAAGTCTAAGGGCGGCATGTGTATATATGGGCAATTCTCTGTGGGATCGAAGATGAAAAAATTTGATTTGGCTCAAAATTTTTTTTCAAGTTCTAGGGCATCATGCCGAATTTCCAGAATTTTTTCAGATTTTTTCGAGCACTTTAACCCTGCTTAATAAATAGGCAAAGTTGCTGTTTTTGCTGTTTTTGCATTTTCAGAGGCATTTTCAACCTCAATTTACACCCTGAAAATGACCTCTGAGGCAAAAAATGAATGAGACACTTTTGTCTGCAAATTGCTTGAATTTTATAGAAAAATTATCTCCAAGGTCATTGGAGCACATTAAGTACTCCACATTACCAATTGGAGCCTCTATTTTTGAACCCTGGGAGTTCGCTCGTCAAGCCTCACACCACATGGGTACTAAAAGTTGTCCCAACTCATACCACATACAGCCTATATAGTGAAAAAATGGGCCTGAACTCTGGAAGCTCCCAAAAAATTTATATATTAACTAAAATAGGGGTAAAAACAGGCTGAAATGACTATTCAAGGGGAGCATTGTACCGCCAACACTTCCAATTTTTGCAAACACTTGTCTGTAGTATTATTACAATTATCCACTGTAAAAACTCACATTCTATCATACTAATACATATCCTGAGTTGTCAATATCATATTTATATAGATCAAGCATTACTATACTACTTGACGCCACCCAACTTTCAGTAGTTACATGTATTGATGGTCAATATATTGTCTTTATTGTGTTGAAATGTACAAGAAACTACTGATAAAGTACATTGTCATGAATTGCATTCACTCGATAAGAAAGATTAATCCAAAGAGTAATTTATAAGCTGTGCATTACACGTACACCTTATAACACACTAGGCAGTGCATAGATATCATATGATTTTTTAATATCAACAAGAAAATGTGGAAGTTCACTAAAAATGGGTAATATTCATGAATATTGGACTCATGAAATCCACTCATATTGTATAAAGTGCATAGCTAAGGTCCAAGCAGCTATCGCCGGGTGGGCTCAAACTACAACTTCAAGTTATTTACTCATGGAAATAGATAACATGAATCAATCCACTTGAAAGTGTAATCACTAGATGCGCAATTTAATAACTAACTCCCAGGGTTTAAAAATAGAGGCTCCAATTGGTAATGCGGAGTACTTAGTGTGCTCCAATGACCTTGGAGATAATTTTTCTATAAAATTCAAGCAATTTGCAGACAAAAGTGTCCTATTCATTTTTTGCCTCAGAGGTCATTTTCAGGGTGTAAATTAAGATTGAAAATGCCTCTAAAAATGCAAAAACAGCAAAATCAGCAACTTTGCCTATTTATTAAGCAGGGTAAGGTGCTCCAAAAAATCCGGAGAAATTCTGGGAATTCGGCATGATGCCCTAGAACTTGAAAAAAAATTTTGAGCCAAATCAAATTTTTTCATGTTCGATCCCACAGAGAATTGCCCATATATATTCAAAATTTTTCCTCTCAGTATTGAATACGTTCAATGGTTGTATCAACAATCTATGGTCGTCAAGTTAACTGCCACGTCCATTGAATTGAAGGAATAAAATCATTGTGCATATTTATTGGCGAATGGCTGTTGTTTCAACTGAATTTTTCTTTCAGTGTACCTATCCTTTAAATGACTAACTTATTACTACTAAACTACTTCTCATCTTTTACATCTCAAGGCGGAATGAACCGTCTAATTTGGGACACGTGCACATTCGGAACGCGCCTACCCGACCCTACGTCTAATATGTACATTATCGGGGAGGTTACTTTCGCTACCCGGTATGGTCCGTCATACTCCTCCTCGAGTTTACTCGAAAAGTACTTACTTTTGTCGGAGAGGTAGTGAGTTTTCCACTTCACTAGGTCCCCGACTTGGAACTCCGCGGCGACACGACCGTTATCATACCGGTGTGACGGGGAAACCCGTCACTGTAGACGGAGAGGCTGCTCCTCTCCGATCCGGCCGGTACGGCAGCCGCCGGCTCGGGAAGGCAGCACTCTCCAGCGCGTACGCGAGCCGCGGCGCCCGAGAGTTCCGGCGGCGCGAGGCCGCAAGCGAGCACGAAGCGGACGGCCATTCTCGTCCGGTGCTCGCAGCTCTCAACACGCGACGCGTGAGAGACCCGAGTGTTCTGAGTTCCCACGTGAGCGTGTGTGCGTGTGTATGTCCAGGACGCCGAGGCCGACGACGACGCAGCCATCAACGACCCGAGCAGCAGCCAGCAGCAGAGCCGAGCGAGCAGAGAGAGGACGAGCGGTCACGAGAGGTTTGCTGGCGCGTCGCGGCCCCGGTGTCCCCCCCCCCCCCACGAGAACGTGTGTGTTGGCGAGCGCGCCAACACACCCAGGAACGACGGGCTCCGGCCCTGGACCGGGCCTCTCCCCTCGCGCCCCCCCTCCCCCCGACGTCACGGCCATTGCGGAGCGCGCGGGTAGATTCCGTTCGAGTCTCCGCGCGCGGTCGTCCCCCACGAGAGATCCTCCGTGCTCCCGAGCGTGAGCTAGCCGAGGCATTCCTGGCACCCGTTATAAATACAGAGTGCCCCAGTAGAGCCATTCCCTAGTGCAACCTGGTGCGAACGGGCACCAGGTCACAGATTGGCGCCCCTGACGTGTGTTTCGCGGTCGTGATCGGGGGGAAAATCGAGCGGAGAGTGCGTGCGCGAGTGAAAATAATTAAGTCGAACGAGCGAAATTCGAACGAGCGAGGAGAAAAGTTATAATTGATTCGGGCGAAGGAATTCGGTGTCGCGAGTTACCGCGAAGCGACCTTGGCGGTGAGCGCGCAGAGGTGAACGCGAGAACGCGGCGCGGGGCGAGTGTTGTTGCCCCGCGTGTTTACGTGCGCCGGCAGGTGCTGTGCCGCGCATGTTCACATGCAGCGAAGCTCGGAACAAATTCCTGAGCGGCGAACTAGCAGTGATCAAAGTTATAGCAGTGATCACTCTGCTCAATTAAATTGATCAGCCCCCTGACGGAGTGAATAACTCCTTATTCCTCCTGAAATTTTTCTTTATTAATGATTTATAATTTATTATTGATTTAATTCTGTTGCCCTGACGGAGCTCAGCTCCTTATACCTCCCATTTACACTGACATATATATATCCAGGGGCGCGCTAGCGCCCCCTCCTGGCGAGTAACGGCAGCTGGGGGCAGCGCTACCCTTATACATTAAGTTTGGATCACGGATTTTTCAATTTTATAAAATAACACAGATACGCATCAGTTATGGATGTTATCTGGTAGAATATGATTTTTTATTTATTTTTCCCTAGTATCCAGCCCTATTCACCTCCTATAGCAGATACTTTTAATGTAATGAGTCTTGTCTGCTAGGTTAGAATGGCTAGAATGGAGCAAAATATTATTTTTCAGTTCATAAGCCACCTCGACGGCGACGAACGATTTCGAGATATCTCGATTCTCGCATATATATAGGTATATATAGGATACTGAGCTGCCGTAGAGACTCATCATGTCGTCTGCTATATATGTAGTATAAGCTGGTATAAGCATGGAGTGAAACGCGAACACATGCAACTCGGACGCGGTTAATATATATTAATATTTTATACAAAAACGCGAGATCGCAAGTAGCGGACATAACCCGGGTCGTCTAGTGCTGCAAATGTGCCAGACGTCGACCGAGCTGTATCTTTGATTTTCTATTAATTGGAATAGGCTGGATTGGAATATAACCTCCAATCTGTATTAGGTAAGAATATTATTCAATAATTCGAAGTGAAAAATTAAGAATTACGCCGCAATCACGCGCACATAAGTATAAAGTTTTCTCAATATATGTGCACATGACTTAGCATCGTTTCCTTCATTAATTATATATTAATTAACAATTTCGTAGTAATAAGAAAAATTTGTTCTTTGCCGCACACAGCTACCATCTGTATACTTAGTCTGTACGCGAGTGACAAGTACCTAATATTCTGCTGAGTTTTGATGCTAAAAGATGATTACGCCGGTCCATTTTGCAGGCAGAAACTAACGTATATAAAACTTCAAGCTCTCATAATCACCAACAAAGCACCTTTGTAAATTGATCTTTTTAATGGAGAACAAAGCCTTAGTAAACTTTCGATCAGCAAACAACTAGCTGCCTGCAGGAAAAATATAGAGTTGGTAAAAGAAGAGCGTGATCCCCGATCAGCTTTTGCTAATTATTGTGTCTCAGTCGATCAATTTTGGTTGTAAGAAGAAAAATACGTGAGTGACCTAAGAATGTTCGAGGATATATTGCTAATGGCTAATATTCTTCCTGCCGTCATGGATATCAAAGAAGATCTGATCTGCATTGCTCATATCTCGACGATGGTCTCTACTACCGAGCAAGGCACAAAAGTCCACTATATGGAATATGGAAACACAGCCATGATAAGAGATGTAAGAAAAATTCCAGACAATCTCGCATCCATACCTCCTCTATCTCGTAAGTGTTGTTTAGCCAAACCTGATGGGGTTGAACACTGGCCACATGGTGTTAACACTGAGTTTGAAATGATTGCTGACAGCGGTGCTACCGTTTTCCTCCTGGATGTACTTGAGAAAGATGAGACATGTGTCGTAAAATTAACCCATAGTATGAAGGGTTTGGCTCTGGAACTTCTAGAGAGATGCACCAAGATCACTCCACCAATCGATGAAGGCATTGATATTGATAATGCAAAGGATAATAAGCAAAGATTGATGATGCAAAGGTCGATCATACAAAGATTGATGATGCAAAGAATAATATTGGAGAGGAGCGACCACCTCCCATAGGTGAAGAAAATTTACCGAATGTTAATATGGGATGTATCAGTTATGTATGTTCACCATTGGAATTCTGGATACGCAAGCAGACCCAGTTCCCAATTTTGGATGATATTACTTTGAGAATGATTGACGCAGAGCTGTTTAAAGAAGTTGGCGATATTAAAGAAGGTGAACTCTTGGCAGCCAAATTCAATGAAGATCAACTGTGGTATAGCTAGTTTATTGCCATTGATATTTCCAACTGGATGCTCAGTGGCATCAGTGCCTTTGTATCTGATCCAGAGCAGCCTATCATCGGAACAGATACTCAATCTGAAAGGTATGATAATGATTCCACAGAGATTTTCTCAGATATCTCTAATGCGCTTTGTGAAACTCAAATTAATGTAGAACAAGAAACAACTGACTGAACGAAGTAGGGGCAACGAGACTGATATTGTTAACGAAGCTCAAGTAGATACTAATGGATCAATCAATGATTTGACAAACGTTCATGGAATGAAATATTTTTTAGGTAATAAGGAGGAAATAGTTCCAGGATCAATATGCTGAGGGTTCTCTGTTGGTGAAATTGAAAGATATCATTCAGTCTCATGCAGGTCTTTTGATGACCAACTTGTTCCAGGAAGTTTCAATAAAGGTGAAATGAGACAGATCGAAACCTACATGGAGGAACAACCTATAACGTTTGCACAACAGATTGTGTCCATGAGCTGGAAAATGTTCCCTACAAGCAGTTTAACATACATGTGTATGTTTCATGACCAACTGCAAAATTGTCGACATTGCAGTCAAATCTTCTGTCAGTCGTTCCTGAATAATATTGTGACAAGTGTACCATCAAAGCAAAGGCCATCAAGAGATTGTAATGTTTGTCACACGCTGCTGGTGCAAGAGACAGCTCCATATTTCAGCTGAGACCCTTCTTCAGTTACAAAAAAACAAAGAACTCTCAATGTGATTCTTTTTCTTAGATTATAGAATCAGTGCAATACCAATTCAGAAAGAATAGACAGTATACCGGTATGAAAGGGTTCTTACAAAAATAACTTTTCAAGTATTTTTCACTTGAATTAATTAGTGATTTTATTCATTAACTAAATCTTATTATCCAATGTGATGTGCTAAGGGGTTACAGGCTGCTATGAGGAACATAGTTCAAAAGTTTTTCCAACTTGTACAGTGAATGATGTATCAAGTTTGTGAAAATTTGGATGAAAAAAGAGTATATCTGTAACTCAATAGAAGTATAAAAGTGATAGAACTCGATAGTGTATAAAAGTGGACGTTAACCCTGGTTACATTTAACAGACTCAAGTGATGAAAGAGAGTAATTGTCAAGTATTTGTAAATATGAGACTGTACTAAATAAAGTTCAATGTCGTTTGAAAAATTAAAGCTTTCGAATGTACATACTCTGATTTAATTGTACATAGAAAATTTTCAAATTTTACATTACAGTGTTGAATGTCATTTGAAAAATTAAAGCTTTTGAATATACATACTCTGATTTAATTGTACATAGAAAATTTTCAAATTTTACCATAAGTTTGTGAAAATTCGGATGAAAAAAGAGTATATCTGTAACTCGATAGAAGTATAAAAGTGAACGTTAACCCTGGTTACATTTAACAGAGTCAAGTGATAAAAGGGAGTAATTGTCAAGTATTTGTGAATTTATTAGTTTTTTAAACATTTTATTTTGTGTTTATATATAATTAAATGATCCTAGAAACATTCTTCTCTCAATAGTGCAATTACTGTAAGATTTGATTCTATTACTAATTAGCTTTATATATGAGAGTATGAACTCATTTTCGAGTAACCGGCCAAGTACCGTGGCTCGCCTGTAGATGGCGAGGCGTTGAGTCGCGCGTGTATAAGGTATAGCGCGGCGCTCTCTCGCAAGAGAGTCGGCGTTCTACCGTCTGTATAAGGGAGCTTGGACATTGGATCAACTCGGGCCTTCGTGGTCAATCCTAGTCTCCAATTTGGTCATTCCATATTGGAGTACACTTTTTTGAATAATATTTCGTGACACAGATGTATTATGGCCGGTAAACTATTTAATTAAGACGGACCCAAGTCGTACGTCAGAATCAGTTTGCCAATAAGCCTATCACGGGCAGAAAGTAAAGTTGGATCTATGAAACATACTGTTACAATTGTCAAGCCATGCGTTCGCTTCATAACCTTGATATCTTCACAGGTTCGAAGTTTCACTAAAATGAAGTGCTTTCTGCATTTCTGTATTTAAACATGCCCCAATGTAGGTAGCTCTGGTATCCATCTAATATATACCTCCCCTAAAACCATTTTTTACACGTGAATTCGTTGTACGTTTCTTTAAAGGTTCGCTACTCTTCCATCAGAAATATATTATCAAAGCAATATTGTTTTGTTTGAGTTGTATTTAGTATTCTAGAAGAAAAACCAAGAAGAAAAGTAAGAATACATTTTTTCGATTCGAGGCTCATGTCTCTTACAATCACGTTATGAACAAATGGAATCCAGTGATATCAGGGAAGTCGATTCACTTTGGGTGCAATTTGTTTAAATAATTATTGTATAAACATTGGATCTTGAAAAAAGAGAAAATAGGGGTATTTTTTTCAAAAAAGCACGCAATCCCGCAATCAGTTTTCATCCCATGGTGATAGCGTAAGCATTGGCCGAAGCCACTTTTTCTCGGTTTTACTGAATTCCAATTGTTTATAACGCGATAGCCAGAAAAATAAGCTTCAAATCAAAAAAATGTATTCCACGTTTTTTTTTTTGGTTTTTCGTGTAGAATCGATTGACACCATTGCTTTCTCGAATTTACGAATTTGGGTGCAATTTGTTTAAATAATTATTGTTTAAACAATTGGAAATGGAAAAAGAAAAAACACGGGTATTTTTTTTCAGAAAAGCACGTGATCCAATGCTTAGTTTTATGATATCTCCGCTGGTTTGGACATGGGCCTTAATGGGTTAATATGGTCAAAAAATTATGCCAGTGCATCAGATAGCATAAGCAATTTTATTTTTCATAGTAAAAATTCACCTTCGAAAAAGATATACTTAACGACAAGTATATTCCTTATCTTGTGGTTCGTTGTTGGATAAATTTTCAATCAACTAAATGTTTTTAGGTAGAATTAATTATATTTTTTTTGTAAATATAAAAATGCTTAAGCGACTAAATTTTTTTGAGAGGGTAAAAATTGCAAGATGTCTTTTAGTTATTTTTCTATTTAAATACATTTAAGATAATAATTATAGAATATGAAGCCTTCTTTCTGCTTCATGTTTCTTTGCTACGGATTTCAAACTGATTCATTTAATATACAGTAATATCAAACATTATCCAACTAGTATGGTTATCCAACAATAGAATGAATATTTTTCAAATTACACTTAATTATTGTAGTTATACTAATGTTAAGATGGAAAATAACTCAAATCACAAATTTATGTCAAGTACTAATATAATTTTGAAGAGTTTAAGCTCAAAAATTATATAAATGGTGGAAATAAAATAAAACACACCATTTGCATTTTTATTTCTCATAGAAAAATATTTACCTTTGGAAAAGGTATACGTTGACGACAAGTAGGTTTCGTATCCCATAGTTCGTTGTTGAATAAATTCTTATGCGAATAAATTTTTTTATAGAAAAAGAAATATGAAAATGTCTGATGTTTGATCTTAGTCTATTCAAGTGTATGTAAGAAAATAATATGATTCGAATCGAATATATCATTTGAAAATATCACTTCAATAGACATTTTTACCAATACACGATCGTTATATATTCCAGTTCATTTTGTCAATTATGACCAAAGAAAGTAATGAAATCTAGAATATGATGCCAAGTATTCAACTGGTGTGACTATCCTACCACCAAACAAATATTTTTGCAAATTACACTTACAATCAATTATATGTCAAGTAAAATCTACCAAATCTTGCTACATTTCGATCCTTGAATAAATTATATTGCGGTAAAATACTTCAGTAAGTCGAATTCTCTGTTACGGATTTCGGACTAATAACCTTGAATATCAATTTGTTAATGTTAAGATAAGAAAGTACTGAAATCTCGAGCAATTTTTCCTCGTCATAGTAAAAAATGGACCTTCTAAAAGGTATACGTGGACGACAAGTATGTTCCGTATCCCTATAGTTCGTTGTTGAATAAATTCTTATGCTACGTGAATAGAAAATGACTTTGAAAATGACTGTTTAAAATCAGTCCATCCAAATGCATGTAAAATAATAATATGATTCAAATCTAATATGTGAAGACATACATAAATTCATTATTTACGAAGCACAAGAGTAATCTTAGATTATCGGGGGACTCTTAAACTTGAATGATAATCAAAAATTATCAAATTAAGTATTATAAAACCTTTCTGGAAAAAAGTATAAGTTTCTGACGAGTAACGATAGGTTAACGGTACATACATTTGTTAATCATTGTTTAAATATTATCGGGGGACTCTTAAACTTGAATAATTATCAAAAATTATCAAATTAAGTATTATAAAACCTTTCTGGAGAAAAGTATAAGTTTCTGACGAGTAACGATAGGGTAACGGTACATACATTTGTCAATTATCGTTGATATATTTACGTTTCGGTACTGGTTTTTTAATCAAATTTCCAGTCGAATTCACGAAGCACATTTTTTCATACATACTATTCTATATTTAAAGACATACATTAATTCATCGTAAACCAGAACTACCCAAATCTAAAAATATGAAAGTGAAGAAATCAATTCATATATTTGTCCTGGCAAGTTCAAATAAATTTCACCCTTCTTGCTTATCACAATTACTTCTATAAATTCACGTATCATAAGAAGATGTGTTTTTTGCATTTTATTTTTAATATTTAGGCATTCATTTATTCTTCATTGTTCTTATGTCTAAATGTATTTTTTAATATACATAAATTCATTATATATCAGAACTACCGAAAGCTGAGCATATGAAAGTAGAAAAATCAATTCATATTTGTCCTGGCAAGTTCACATTGATTCTCTTTAAATATACAGTTACTTTAAACATATTATTCTATATGTATAAAGAAATACATGAATTCATTATATACCAGAACTACCCAAATCTGAACATATGAAAGTAAAGGAATTTTCTGTTTCAAGGTTCCATAAATCCTTTATCATTTGATGAGTTTTCAGCAGTTAATCTGCGACTCTTTTCTTCCGCTAAATCTGCCATAAGTCCAGCCAAATTGTCAAGTACTTCATCATAAGGTTTTGAGCTTTGCATCTACAGCACTTTTAGCCACATGATTTGCAGCATATCTATCAACAGGCTGACGTTGGTGAGCATCAAACGATTGAATGCATCAATAAATGGGATTAATTGACTTTTTCGGATGAATAATGAAACTCACTAATTCTCATATATTTCTATTTTCTATCCTGAACATTGGTTTATTGAGATTGAAGAATGAAATTACTGTTTCGTGTCGTTCAAAAATTAGTGTGAATGTCCGATATGTTTAAAAATACATTTTATTTACTGGGATTAAAATTATAACAAGCAATACCGATTGTATTGATGATGCATTGAGAAAACATTCTTTTTGTTCCAATTTCTTGCATTCTATTGCTCACTCGCCGGCAATGTCTTATAATGTACTGATCAAGTATCCGTCTCACATCGGTATTATCAATTCTACTGCAACATGACGAATGAGTCTAATTGTGTTATAACGCACTGAACACATTGATATATAGTGTTCACAAGAAAACTAAATTCATTTGAAAATAAATGTCCAGGCTATGGAGATATTAAATTGATACAATTCATCAATATCTACAGGAAAACATAATCTCAATCTGTGATAGAAATACATGATCACAGATCATAACTATTATCACAATTTGTAGGATAAAAATACATAAAAAAACTGCGAAAGACATTGCCGGCGAGTGAGCAATAGAATGCAAGAAATTGGAACAAAAAGAACGTTTTCTCAATGCATCATCAATACAATCGGTATTGCTTGTTATAATTTTAATCCCAGTAAATAAAATGTATTTTTAAACATATCGGACATTCACACTAATGTTTGAACGACACGAAACAGTAATTTCATTCTTCAATCTCAATAAACCAATGTTCAGGATAGAAAATAGAAATATATGAGAATTAGTGAGTTTCATTATTCATCCGAAAAAGTCAATTAATGCGCTTTGTAAAACTCAAATTAGTGTAGAACTAGAAGAAACTCTGACTTATCAAAGTAGGGGCAACGAGACTGATATTGTTAACGAAGCCCAAGTAGATACTAATAATGAATTAATTAATGAGTTGATGAACGTTCATGGAATGAAATATTTTTTAGGTAATGAAGAGGAAATAGTTCCAGGATCAATATGCTGAGGGTTCTCAGTTGGTGAAATTGAAAGATATCATTCAGTCTTATGCAGGTCTTTTGATGACCAACTTGTTCCTGGAAGTTTCAATAAAGGTGAAATGAGACAGATCGAAACCTCCATGGAGGAACAACCCATAACGTTTGCACAACAGATTGTGTCCATGAGCTGGAAAATGTTCCCCACGGTCAGGCTCTCCCCCATCTACTACGAGTCACCTGGAATATTGGGCCAACCTACATTCAAAAATCGAAGTCCAGTCATCAATCCTGGTAGGAAATCATAATTTAATGGTAATTTAAGGTTACAAATTATGCGAAATTCAACCTCTGACATGTTTCAAATTTTTTCATGTACAATGAAGATGCTGAATCGACCAACAGCAAAATTGTAGACATTGCAGTCAAATCTTCTGTCAGTCGTGCCTGAATAATATTGTGCAAAATTGGACCAAGGCAAAGGCCATCAAGACTTTTTAATGTTTGTCACACGCTGCTGGTGCAAGAGACAGCTCCATATTTTAGCTGATTACAGAAAACGAAGAACTCTCAATGTGATTATCTTTCTTAGATTACACAATCAGTGCAATACCAATTTAGAAAGAATAGACAGTATACCGGTATGAAAAGGTTCTTACAAAAATGACTTTTCAAGTATTTTTCATTAGTGATTTTATTCGTTAACTAAATCTTATTATCCAATGTGATGTGCTAAGGGGTTACAGGCTGCTATGAGGAACATAGTTCAAAAGTTTTTCCAACCTGTACAGTGAATGATGAATCAAGTTAGTGAAAATTTGGATGAAAAAAGAGTATATTTGTAACTCGATAGAAGTATAAAAGTGATAGAACTTGATAGTGTATAAAAGTGAAGGTTAACCCTGGTTACATTTAACAGAGTCAAGTGATAAAAGAGAGTAATTGTCAAGTATTTGTAAATATGAGACTGTACTAATTAAAGTTGAATGTCGTTTGAAAAATTGAAACTTTTGAATGTACATACTCTGATTTAATTGTACATAGAAAATTTTCAAATTTTATCATAAGTTTGTGAAAATTTGGATGAAAAAAGAGTATATCTGTAACTCGATAGAAGTATAAAAGTGATAGAACTCGATAGTGTATAGAAGTGAAAGTTAACCCTGGTTACATTTAACAGAGTCAAGTGATAAAAGGGAGTAATTGTCAAGTATTTGTAAATTTTTCAGTTTTTTAGACATTTTATTTTGTGTTTATATATAATTAAATGATCTTAGAAACATTCTTCTCTCAATAGTGCAATTCCTGTAGGATTTGATTCAATTACCAATTAGCTTTGTATATGAGAGTATGAACTCATTTTCGAGTAACCGGCCAAGTACCATGGCTCGCCTGTAGATGGCGAGGCGTTGAATCGCGCGTGTATAAGGTATAGCGCGGCGCTCTCTCGCAAGAGAGTCGGCGTTCTACCGTCTATATAAGGGAGCTTGGACAAGAGACCAACTTGCGCCTTCTGGCGCCTTCGCGGTTAATCCCAGTCTCCAATTTGGTCATTCCATATTGGAGCACACTTTTTTGAATAATATTCCGTGACTCAGAAGTAATATGGCCGGTAAACTATCAAATTAAGACGGACCCAAGTCGTACGCAGAATCAGTTTGCCAATAAGCCTAACACTGGCAGAAAGTAAAGTTGGACTTAAAACTGCCGTAGAATCAACATGTTAACATACCCCAATGAAGATAGCTCTGGTATCCAAAATATATACCTCCCATAAAACCATTCTTTGCTTCTAAACTGTTCGGGTGTCCGAGCAAAGTAGTCCCTCTCTGGTGGATGTTTTCGGTACCTCTGTAAAGTATAATAAAACAAAGTATTCTAACCTCACATAAACACAAGTCCAAAATAGTGGACCCACAAAGTAAAGATATATAATAGTCAAGTATTCCAATTCACTTTTAACCAAGTCCTAAATGTCTGAAGTGCAAACTATTCATTGTTATAAAACTGTACAAATTGTTTTTTTCTTATTCATCCTTGAATTTGAAATTCCTACCTCAGACCACGTGACTTTATTATACTTTACAACTGCAACAGCACTGCCTCCTGGTAGAACTCGGACACCCGAATAGTTATACCTTTCTTTAAAAAGGTTCACTACTCTTCCATCTGGAATATATTGTCGAAGCAATATCGTTTTGTTTTAGATGTATTTAGTATAATAAATTGCATATAAAGCAATATCGAATCCAGTTATACATTTCAGATGATTTTGTCAACGGTGATCCGAGAAGGCATTACATGCCGAATATCTAACTAGATCACAAATTCACGCCAAGTAATAACTCATATATATTTTCAGAGGTATAGAACAAAAATTATATTAATGGTTTAAATAAGATGAAATACACCATAAGCAGATTTCTTTTTCATGATTAAAAATTTACCTTTGAAAAAGGTCTACGTTGCCGACTAGTATGTTCCGTATTCTGTGGTTCGTTGTTGAATAAATGCCTAAGCGACTAAATTTTTTTGAGTGGGTAAAAATTGCAAGATGTCTTCTCAATCTTATTCTATTTCAATGCATCTAAGATAATAATTACAGAATATGAAGCCTTCTTTCTGCTTCATGTTTCTCTGTTACAGATTTCAAACTGATTAATTTCATACAAAGTAATATCAATTATCAAGTATAGTAATATAATTCATAAAAACGTATTTATGAATATGATATACGCATATTCACAAATACGAAATCAAATATATGTAAGATCATATTATTCAAATCTAATATGTTATTTTGAAAAGGGTTGACGAATTTCTCACAACATCTAGTTTTTTCGTTACTAATGACACGAATTTCATCTCCTCATATTATTTCGAATTTTGATTGGATCGAAAAACAAAAAATATGACCTAATTAATTTTGCACGTTCTTTCGATTTCCTACGATAAAAAAACTAGCGTATTCGTCCCAATTACAGATGTATGACTACAATAGACATTTTTACTCGCACACTATCGTTATATATTTCAGTTCATTTTGTCAATTATGACTCAAGAAAGTAATGAAATCTAAAATCGAATGCCAAGTATCCTACTACTAAACATATATTTTTGCAAATTACATTCACAATCGATTCTATGTTGAGTAAAAATCTAAATGGTAGAAATCAAATAAAATACTCCTCGAGCAATTTTTCTTTTTTATAGTAAAAAATAGACCTTTAAAAAAGGTATACGTGGACGACAAGTATGTTCCGTATCCGTTGGTTCGCTGTTGGATAAACTTTAATTCTACTCAATTTCTTTAAGTAAAAAGAAATTTGAAAATGTCTCGTCAATTTCAGTCCATTCAAATGCATATAAGATATTATTGAATAAATTCTTAGGAGAATAAATTTTTTGATGCAAAAAGAAATTTGGAAATGTCTGTTTAATCTCAGTCCATCCAAATGCATGTAAGATTAATATGATTCAAATCTAATATATTTTTTGGAAATACAGATCTACCACTTCAATAGACATATTTACCAAAACGCTATCGTTATATATATTCCAGTCCATTTTTTCAATGATGACATGAGAAAGTAGCGAAATCTAGCATCAACTGACAAGTATTCAACTAATGTGATTAGCCTTATACAGAACTAATATTTTTTCAAAGTATACCTTAAAGCAATTGTTGCACGAACTGTTATCAAATGTCAATGCACTCCAGATCAATTCATCTATGTTCCGATAGAATGTACTGAAATCAAAAATCCATGTCAAGTAGTTACATACATTTCAAATACATCTACCAATGTTGAGATAGAAAGTACTAAAATCACAATTCTATGTCAAGTAGTACCACTTTGTAAGGGTTCAGTATTAAATTCATAATAATTTGGAATCAAATAAAATACTCCATAATCGAAATTATCTTTCTCACAGTACAGCTGACGTTATTCTACTAGAATCTCAAATGAAATCTCATGAATGGAACTTTTACATTACAATTCTTAACGTTTGAATGTTACAATTGTACATCATGATATTATTTTCACTCTTCAATTGAAATGTATTTATTTTTTTTCACTTCTTATTTCCATTTTTTTCAGTCAATGGAATTAACAAATACATACTTGCCACGGGCCCGTTTTTCACAGATTCCGATGAAATTCACCTACGATACGATTCTTAGATACATCATTCCATGCAAGAAAACTAACCACTGCTTGTAATATACAAAATGCTGATCAAACACGGAAAGTAAAGCATGAAAATTTTGGATAACGTTTGATGCTCAATGCTGTTTGAATCTACCTTTCCGCAAGTAACAAAAGTAATAAAGAATTTCCATCCTTCAAACATGTCTCAAACGTCACTTGGTAAAATCTTTAGTTCTATGTTCATCGTTTACATAGTGTAATCTCACTTCTAAGGAAAAACATCTAGAACATCATTTGAGTAACTGAATATTATCTTTTTCAAAAATTTGCAAAACAGTATATTCTAGCTATGAACTTTTTTATCTCTGATTTACAAGAACATCCATTGAGAGATCGATATTCCTTAGAAATTATTTTGATATAGTTTCATGAAAAAACAATGAGATCTATCGAAACTTGCGCAAATAGTAATATAATACTAAATAGTAATAATAGCGAAATAATTTGAGCGAGAAAACATATACAGATTTTTTATATATTTTGTAAGTTTACATATACAAAATAACATCTTCAGGGTAGAGGGTTAACTTTTGTTTGTATGTAAAGTGAAAATAAAAAACAAATACAATGCCCATCGAGAATCTGTGAAAAACGGGCCCGTGGCAAGTATGTATTTGTTAATTCCATTGACTGAAAAAAATGGAAATAAGAAGTGAAATAAATAAATACATTTCAATTGAAGAGTGAAAATAATATCATGATGTACAATTGTAACATTCAAACGTTAAGAATTGTAATGTAAAAGTTCCATTCATGAGATTTCATTTGAGATTCTAGTAGAATAATGTCAGCTGTACTGTGAGAAAGATAATTTCGATTATGGAGTATTTTATTTGATTCCAAATTATTATGAATTTAATACTGAACCCTTACAAAGTGGTAGTACTTGACATAGAATTGTGATTTTAGTACTTTCTATCTCAACATTGGTAGATGTATTTGAAATGTATGTAACTACTTGACATGGATTTTTGATTTCAGTACATTCTATCGGAACATAGATGAATTGATCTGGAGTGCATTGACATTTGATAACAGTTCGTGCAACAATTGCTTTAAGGTATACTTTGAAAAAATATTAGTTCTGTATAAGGCTAATCACATTAGTTGAATACTTGTCAGTTGATGCTAGATTTCGCTACTTTCTCATGTCATCATTGAAAAAATGGACTGGAATATATATAACGATAGCGTTTTGGTAAATATGTCTATTGAAGTGGTAGATCTGTATTTCCAAAAAATATATTAGATTTGAATCATATTAATCTTACATGCATTTGGATGGACTGAGATTAAACAGACATTTCCAAATTTCTTTTTGCATCAAAAAATTTATTCTCCTAAGAATTTATTCAATAATATCTTATATGCATTTGAATGGACTGAAATTGACGAGACATTTTCAAATTTCTTTCTACTTAAAGAAATTGAGTAGAATTAAAGTTTATCCAACAGCGAACCAACGGATACGGAACATACTTGTCGTCCACGTATACCTTTTTTAAAGGTCTATTTTTTACTATAAAAAAGAAAAATTGCTCGAGGAGTATTTTATTTGATTTCTACCATTTAGATTTTTACTCAACATACAATCGATTGTGAATGTAATTTGCAAAAATATATGTTTAGTAGTAGGATATTGATTTCTTTCATTTTCTAGATTAAGGAAATAGGGAATCAACTTGTCATCATGTTATGCGAAACCAAACATAGAGGAGCATTTGAACAAGCTCACGTAGGTTTTGGTCAGCTCTGTAATAGATTATGGCATTTGGAAAAAGAAGAAAAATTCTTGAGGCAACTGCCAAAATTTTGCAACAAATACTCTTAGCTGTCATCGGACTGATATCAGAAAACTCAAAATTGTGTGCTACTAGACGAAGTGCTGGAGTACCTTTTATGGTGCAGGTGAGTCACACCTTGGTTCATACAAATCATGTTTTCTCAATTTATATATGAGCATGATTTCCTTGATTCTTTAGGCACTTGTCACTTCGGAAATTAAAAAGCGCGGTGATCCAAAAGTTTTAGCATTCCATTCAGTTATGAGGATTCTATTGAAATCGACTCGAATAGAAAGCAACTTCAATAACGATGATGCTGTAAATATACTCTTTGAAGAAACCCTTTTTGAAGTATCTAATGAGACAGAATTCCTTTACGATATCAAACAAATGATTAAAGATATTTTCAAACTAAATGAAGTAACAGAAATAAAAATTCATACGCTGAATATTTTAAGAGCATTGTACAGACACTGTTTACTAGGTGAATTGGTGAAGGATTGTGTAGCTGATGGTTTTATAGCAGCATTTAGAAGTTATGATGGTCAATCATGGGCTGTGAGTTATATTTTTCATCCACTCATAATATAATTTTCTGATTTCTAACTTATCGACCATCATTGAATGTTCATTACTTATTTTTACAGGAAAGAAATGCTGCAACATTGTTATTCAGTTCTCTTGTAATTAGAGTCTTTGGGGTTCAACGAACAAAAGATCATGTGAATTTAACAATGCATAATAAAATGACTGGGAAAAAATTTTTCGAAAAGTTTCCAAGTCTTTTACCGTTTCTATTAAATGAATTGACAATTTTCGTCGATGAACCTGAAGATCAGATAAAACCTAAAATTCAGTGTATACTTTTAATATTGTCTCGACTTTGTCCTAGTGCCACTTCTGAAGCTGGAGATGAAGACTGGAAAGTCTTTATTTTACATTAAACCAAATTATCATCAATTTATGTTTGACATGAGTATAAATTTTGCTCAATTCAATATTTACACCTTTCAGATCGATGAATTCATAAATCTAGTATCGAAATGTGGGAAAAGTAGAGTCTATAAAACTCGTGAATTGGCAGCCCGCGCATTAGTTCCTTTGTTAACAGAAAAAAATGTTGAATCAATCCTGTGTAATCTTTTATGCGTAATAGTAGACGGCAACTTATCTTTAAACTCTCTGTATGGTTACACTTTACAGGTGAGTTATAGTATTTAAATTTATCATAATTACATCAAAAGGTGATTAGTAATATTTTTGCAGCTACTTGAACTTGTCAGGAGTCAACATTTTTCAAAAGTAAATTCACCGGAAGAAGAGTTTGAGAAACTTGAATTTACTCTCAAGAAAATTATAAACAATTTGAATGTATCTAATGATTCGCCGGCGTGCTACCCTGTAGCAATGGAAATGCTTGAAATTTTTATAGAATTAGTAAAACTCGATTCTTATAGGTAATGATAAAATTGTTAAATATACTAAAAAATATGAATGAAGACGGAGTAATATTAATCCGATTGATTCTCGCAGATGGATTTCCAAGAATTTACTATTTGAAAAAATACTTCAAATTGTGCAATCATATGTAGCTGATGAAGCATCGTTAAAAAAGAGACCTGGGAAGGAACTGTATGAATCAATAGCTATAAATCTGATGATTGCAGTTTCCGAATCCAACAATTTTTCGAAACCTGATATCGAGAATTCATGCACTTCTTTTTGGGAAAGTGCATTAAATACAAAGAATACTGAAGTTCTGACGATTATCTGGTCAAAACTAATAACCATCATCAGAAAAATGAATGATCCAATGCTATTTGACATGGCTTTTTTATCAGCTGTCAAACTCTTAGAAAATCTTCCTCAAGAACCTGATCTGCAAGATGCTATATTTGAATTTCTTTATTGCGCCATAAAAGACATAGACAGTAACGAAGACAATGAACATGTCCCTTGTCCCATGTTTAAAAAAGAAGATATGATTCCGTTGTGTTTGGATATTTTTGAGAAACTCGTTCATCAACTAGAAGTGAAGACATTTTATTTCAGAGGAGAATTCTTCAAACTTTTTGGCAGAGTTTTTGGAATCACATTGAGAAATAAAAAAGTAAGACAATAATTTGCACTTTTTCATAAATGTTAAGCAATGAATTTTTTGCTGTAGTGAGCGTAAAAAGTTCGTGTTTTGAGACTCAAAATTCAACTCGCCTACTGGGAATAAAGTATTAATTTATTGAAAACACGAAATTTTGCCCACACTTCACTTCTTCTACTACAGCAATAACATAATTAAATGATAGACTACTATATCAATTTGACATTTTTTCTAGGATACGATATTATCACAGAAGTCTAGGAAAAGTATTTATCAAGTTTTTTCCACTCGCTCTGGAATGGAATCAAATCTTGATTGTCGGATCGGTATATCTGAAGTTCTTATCGAAATTCACAGAGAATTTAAAAGACGATGATATTTGTAAGTATACTTTTCCTGTACAAATATTTCGAAATAATCACTAATTGAAATGAATAATTTGTATTTAGATTTGGTCTTGGATTGGTGGACTATTTTATTATATTTATTGTACGATGACAATGCGATGACAGTGCGATCAAACGCAGCGAAAATTGTGTGTGAATTATTACCAGAAAATAAATTAGTATGCGAAGCGGTAGTCATCAATACATTTTTCGAAAAATTCGTGGCTACAGTCGGACGAAATCAGGAAGCCGTTGCAGTTGGATTTTTTTGTTGGAGTATGACATCGGCAGCTGAGGTTCTTGAAGAAATGGGCGATACTGATGTAAATAAACTATATAATCACAAATATTATTATTGAAATAATTATTGCATCATTATTGAGTTAATGTTAAAAATAATTTATCTAATCCCGGTTGCAATTTTTTTTCAGGTGTTCAACAAAAGCTACAATTACAAATATTTTGAGCCTTTACAAATCACAAATAAATGTGTTTTCACAATTAGAAAATATTGTCTCCAAGGGAAATCTTCACTCATCTAAAATTTCGCAACCAATCAGAGAATGGGTTGTGCAGCAGTTAGATATCGATCGTGATTTGCAGTTTGATTCTCTAGGAGACCTCATTCTTAAATACAAACGTATGATTCCTGATTCTGAATACGCATTGAAGAGAATATTAGATCCTACGTTCCCTGCGAAAATCATAAAAATAATTGCTTACTACGAAATAAAGAATTCTGTGATAAGTGAGAATGGGTTTGCCTCTGAATAAGGAGATGATATTGATTGAATTCTGGGTGTGACTAGTTTTTTATAGCTTTCAAAGAATGATTGTAACTGATGGTACAATTTTTAAACACCAAATCTAGTAATTATGTGAATAATTTTGGAATTCCTCCATTCCAATATTTATAAATCTCAAGACGTTCATTGCAAGTGTTTTGTAACATCCAATTGTATATACTCTTAGAATTGTCATAATAACTAGGCATGTTGAACTTAATTTTAATTTACTCAGCGAAATATACACAAACAAAATATTTTTTACATTAATTTATTTTGATGATTTCTTGTTACTGTGTTAAAGCAAGCGAGTCCAAAAGCATTTATTTCGTACAGGTTCACTTATACTGTAAGGTGTAAATGTTACTTCTAATGACGATTGTTCAAGAGAAAAATTGGACTGTTTATAAACATTAATGTTATCAAGTATCTTCCTGTACAAATTTTATTATTATTAAAATGGAACTTTGAATTCAATTCAATATGAAGTTCATTTTTTTGAAGAAATTAATGAGGATAATAAATCATATTCTGTTTCCATCCATGCATTATCAGTATTCCTTGGATCATCCACGAACCCTTTATAAATTTTTAAGCTTTCAATTTTCATGTATAAGAAATACAGTTATTTTCTACATTTTATTCGATATGTCAAGACATAATTAAATCCATTATATACCAGAACTACTCAAATCTGAGCATATGAACGTAAAGAAATGAATTCATATATTGGTCCTGTCAAGTTCAAACTCCGAAATAACACAATTTTTTTTTCTAACTTTTGGCTTAATGAAAAAGCATGTAAAAAATTTATCTTTTGATCAAATTTTCTGTCGAATTTACGAAGCACATGAATCATCTTAGATTATCGGGGGACTCTTAAACTTGAATAATTATCGAATTCAGTATTATAAAACCTATCTGAAGAAAAGTATAAATTTCTGATGAGTAACGTAACAGTGCATGCATTTGTTAATTATTTGTTTATTTTTTTACGTTTCGGTACTGGTTTTTTGATCAAATTTTCAGTAGAATTTACGAAGCACATGAATCATTTTAGATTATCGGGGGACTCTTAAACTTGAATAATTATCAAATTCAGTATTATAAAACCTTTCTGAAGAAAAGTATAAATTTCTGACGAGTAACGATAGGTTAACAGTACATACATTTGTTAATTATTTTTTATATATTTACGTTTCGGTGTTTGTTTTTAATCAAATTTCTAGTCGAATTCATGAAGCACATGAATAATCTTAGATTATCGGGAGACTCTTAAAATTGAATAATTATCTAACATTTGTTAATTATATTATAATTTTCATTATATACATACTGTTCCATATTTAAAGACATACATGAATTCATTATATACCAGATCTACCTAAATCTTAGCATATGAAAGTAGAAAAAGCCATTCATATTTGTCCTGGCAAGTTCACATTGATTCTCTTTATTCTATCAGGTGGCGCGTCAGCGCCACCGACGACAAGTATGCGCAGCAAGCGCTCGTGGGGACGCGACTAGCCATTATATACAGCCCAATGTCGTGTTCAACCTCACTTTTTTAATTATTTTTGTTTTACCGCTGTCCTGCAGTCTTGTAACAGTTATAAGCAAGAACTACGGTCACTTACAATTACTTTTGTCAGAAAAGTTCCATCGAAATCGCTTTGGTTATATTCGAGAATAAAAGATTGAATCGGCTAGCAGACGGAGTGCGCGAGAGCGCTTGAAAATTCGTCAACATTTCAAGATTTCAAGAGTACGCTATAGATATACAAGCAAGCGAGCGAGCGAGCGCCAGCGGTGCCCAGTGCTGAGAGGGTGACGGCCGGTGAAGTTGGTTACCACTGCGACCGGTCGACTGCGCATGTACTTATATTTTGCACGCTCTCTCTCGCTCTTCGAGTGGAGCAGTCGAACTCAGTTGTGATAATTACAGGTTAGTTCGCGCGGTCTGACGCAGTCCAACGGAACAACATTTGTCAGATAAGTTATATATTACTTTTTGGATTTTGATTTTATTTTATTACGTCTACAGGGTCTCGTAAGAGTGTTGCTTTGAGAAAACTTATTTTTTTCTAGGTAAGTAATCAAAACGCTGGTTTACAAGGCGAGTCAGTTGAACTTTAGAAAGAAAGCAGCAAAGAAATTGATGATCGTTCAAAATTAAATTCAAGCTACAGCGTAACAAAAATCACCACAAATTCTCTCAAGGATAAACTGTCAGCCAAAAAAGTTCTAGATGCTCTTGCTGAAGGATTTGGAATGACAGTGAGGAGAAGAAACATGCAGACACTGGCAAGATTGAATTGGTTAAATGATGAAGTAATAAACTACAATATCACAAACTTTGTCAAACAACATCCCAGAGGCCAGAGCAAGAGAATGATGGCTGCTGGTGAATCTATCAATCCCTTCTGGACGGTATTTGCCAACCACCAGTCGTATAAACTATACATGTGTATCAGGTGGCACGTCAGCGCCACCGACGACAAGTATGCGCAGCAAGCGAGGGGACGCGACAAGCCATTATATACAGCTCGTTTGCGGTTTAACCTCGCACCTAGAAATTTTTTTTTTAAACCTCTGTCCTGCAGTTTTGCAATGTTTACCAGCAAAACCTGCATTCAGTTGCGTTTAATTACGTCAGAAAAGATTTGCGAAAATTGACGTTGTTATTTGGGTATAGGAGGTATAAGTCGACGAGCAGACGACAGACACTCTGAACCTCTCGCAAAATCTCGCACAGAAAATTTTTCCCACCACTGACGTATATTACGTGAGAGCGGTTCGAGGCCTATTGCGAGCGTGGTTCTCAACGAAACGTAAACGTATATTACGTCCAGCAGCGTATCCTCGTATATATATATATATATATATATATATATATATATATATATATATACGTCCAACATACATATATGTATATTGATCTCAGCTGTGAACTGTGAGATCTGCATCTGCTCGAGTTAGAGTTGCAGGTTATAGTTTGCGCGGTCTGGAGCAGTCCAACGGAACAACATTAAAATCGTCAGTATATATAAAAATGTTCCGCACGGGGTCAGGCTCTCCCCCGTCTACCACCTACGTCACCTGAATATTCTTGGGCAAACTTGAAGATTAGCAAAAAAAGTTGCATCTCAGTTAGGTGCTGACTCGTATCTCTTAATTCAGATTCAAAGAGTAAACGGTATGTATGTTAAAAATTCATTAACTCAGATAAATTTTTTCTTGTTAAATGTTGGTTGGATATACTTCAAATCTTGTTTACAGACGGATGAAGATGCTGAATCATTACGTTCTTTGGTTGTGCCATTAGAAGAATAAATAAAAGCATTGAAAGAAAATCTAAGAACCACAGACGATGAATTACAGAAATACAAAGAAAAAGATGAATAGTTGCACAATAAGCAATTGAAGGCAAAAGAAGTGGTTCTTGGGAAAATACGTGTGATTTAATTATGAAGCTCAACTCCAAAGAATGCGAATGGAAACCAGAGAACTTAGTAAGAATGTACATTTGTCGTAAAATCAACCCATGATATTAAGAATTTGGCTGTGGAACTTTTTAAGAGATGCGCCAAGATCACTCCGCCAATCAATGAAGGCATTGATAATGATGATTCAAAGGTCGATTATATGAAGATTGATGATACAAAGGTCGATCATACAAAGATTGATGATGCAAAGAATACTATTGGAGGGGAGCGACCATCTCCCATAGGTGAAGAAAATTTTGAAGAAGGTAGTGATATTAAAGAAGGTGAACTCTTGGCAGCCAAATTTGATAAAGATCAACTGTGATGTAGCTGGTTTATTGCCATTAGTGTTTCCAACTAAAGAGTTATGTGGAAGAACTATTGTTCGGTAGGAACATCATGAGGATGCTCAGTGGGATCCGCGCCTTTGTATCTGAGCATGAGCAGCCTATCATCGGCACGTATACTCAATCTGAAAGGTATGATAATGATTCCACAGAGATTTGTTCAGGTATCTTCTGTAATGCGCTTTGTAAAACTCAAATTAGTGTAGAACTAGAAGAAACTCTGACTTATCAAAGTAGGGGCAACGAGACTGATATTGTTAACGAAGCCCAAGTGGATACTAATAATGAATTAATTAATGAGTTGATGAACGTTCATGGAATAAAATATTTTTTAGGTAATGAAGAGGAAATAGTTCCAGGATCAATATGCTGAGGGTTCTCTGTTGGTGAAATTGAAAGATATCATTCAGTCTTATGCAGGTCTTTTGATGACCAACTTATTCCTGGAAGTTCCAATAAAGGTGAAATGAGACGGCTCGAAACCTCCATGGAGGAACAACCCATAACGTTTGCACAACAGATTGTGTCCATGAGCTGGAAAATGTTCCCCAGGGTCAGGCTCTCCCCCATCTACTACGAGTCACCTGGAATATTGGGCCAACCTACATTCAAAAATTGAAGTCCAGTCATCAATCATGGTAAGAAATCATAATTTAATGGTAATTTAAGGTTACAAATTATGCAAAATTCAACCTCTGACAATCGAACCTCTGACAATTGAACCTCTGAAAATTGGACCAAGGCAAAGACCATCAAGACTTTGTAATGTTTGTCACACGCTGCTAGTGCAAGAGACAGCTCCATATTTTAGCTGATTACAAAAAAACGAAGAACTCTCAATGTGATTATCTTTCTTAGATTACACAATCAGTGCAATACCAATTTAGAAAGAATAGACAGTATACCGGTATGAAAAGGTTCTTACAAAAATGACTTTTCAAGTATTTTTCATCAGTGATTTTATCCGTTAACTAAATCTTATTATCCAATGTGATGTGCTAAGGGGTTACAGGCTGCTATGAGGAACATAGTTCAAAATTTTTTCCAACCTGTACAGATTTGTAAAAATTTTGATGAAAAAAGAGTATATCTGTAACTCGATAGAAGTATAAAAAGAGAAGAACATGATAGTGTATAAAAGTAAACGTTAACCCTGGTTACATTTAACAGAGTCAAGTGCTAAAAGAGGGTAATTGTCAAGCATTTGTAAATATGAGACTGTGCTAAATTAAGTTAAATGGCGTTTGAAAAATTGAAGCTTTTGAATGTACATACTCTGATTTAATTGAATTACAAACACTCATGTAAATAAGAAAATTGGATTTTATTTTTGTTATTGTTACACTTCCTAATTTTTATTGTTCTCTGTTAGTCAGTCGTGCCTGAATAATATTGTGAAAAGTGGACCAAAGCGAATGCCATCAAGACTTTGTAATGTTTGTCACACGCTGCTGGTGCAAGAGACAGCTCCATATTTCAGCTGAGACCCTCCTTCAATTACAAAAAAACAAAGAACTCTCAATGTGATTATCTTTTTTAGATTACAGAATCAGTGCAATACCAATTCAGAAAGAATAACAGTATACCGGTATAAAACGGTTCTTACGAAAATAACTTTTCAAGTATTTTCACTTGAATTAATTAGTGATTTTATTCATTAACTAAATCTTATTATCCAATGTGATGTGCTAAGGGGTTACAGGCTGCTATGAGGAACATAGTTCAAAAGTTTTTCCAACCTGTACAGTGAATGATGAACCAAGTTTGTGAAAATTTGGATGAAAAAAGAGTATATTTGTAACTCGATAGAAGTATAAAAGTGATAGAACTTGATAGTGTATAAAAGTGGAGGTTAACCCTGGTTACATTTAACAGAGTCAAGTGATAAAAGAGAGTAATTGTCAAGTATTTGTAAATATGAGACTGTACTATGTTACGGCGGGATTTTTAAAGTTGTAAGAATTAAATGGCTAAAGTAAACTCTCTCAATGACCCGCCAGCATTGGGAGAGTCGGGTTGTTAGCCAAATTGGCCGATTACTTTCCAGGAATGAGGGGGAGGGTTTGAGAATATGTTCTGTAATATTAAATGTAGGAATACTTATGTACCTTGGTTTTGGAGGGGCGTCCGGAATAAATCCTACAGAGTTCCTTGGTTGAAATATTTATTGAAGCAAACGTACAAATATTTTACATATAATACGCGATTGAACTGTATCGGAATACGAACGGTATTACTTTACTTTATTTCTGTTTGTTCTACTCTGTCCTTCTGTACCTCGGTAAGCCTCCTTTTATACGGGATTTGTTTTCGGTATAGGAAGGGAGTTTTGGAAAATGTGGGGCATGTTTGCCATTTGGATCGGGTATGCGTCACGAAATATTGAGTGGAAGTATACGGATCCGTTCTGAAATGCCCTGAATCAAATCAGCTCCAACAAACACCTAGTTGGCTAAGGTGTTTGTTGCGGTGCTGTTTGGGGATCTTGCCCGACTCCAAAGTGAGTCATTAGGCCATTGTCAAAAGGTTTGCTCAGGTGTGGCGCGGCCTACTACCGTAGACCGAGCGGGTCTCAATCTCTTTGTCTAGCGCGATCAAACAGAAGCGCTCGATCGAGACGCGAGGACATAATTGGATGAAGGTTTATCTTTCCCGAGAAGGTGACCGACTCGAATCTTGCCGCGTTGGGCGGGGAACGCGTGGCTCGAGCTGTGTAACAGCTGTTCAACAACCCATGTTGATAAGGTAGGGTCCCGCGTTACGAACGTAACACCCGCCCGCGTAGGAAAATCGACGTCCTCGTTGGCGTATCTGTTGATGGTCTGTGTGACCTGTGCTCCAGAATACGGAGTCCGTGATGCATTTACTGCGAGGAGTGCGTGTCGCATTATGGCATTTTATAGGAATGCGCGTAGCATGTTTTCACAATCGGGTTAGGAAGAGGATGGGGGGTTCTGACTTCAGGTGGTTGGTTGTTTCAAGGATGCCCACCGAGTTCGTTCCTAATTTGTCCATATACTTTTAAATTAGTTTTAATTATTCCGTTCCAGTTCACTTACTCCGCGATATTGCGTGGAGTGGCGCAAACTTATATATAATATATAAATTTATATTCATGTAAGAAGGAAATCTCTCAAAAAAATGTGTGTTATGCAACAATATATAAAACAGGGGTATACTTTCCAAAAAAAGGAGAGAGTTCCTTCTTGCTCCGCCTTAGAAGTATGGAAGACGTATAATTATTTAAGTCTTTCTTAGAGTAACTAGGTGCTTTCGGGCGTGCTGCGTTTGCTCTACCCATGTAATACATTCCATGGTGTCGCGCGTTAAACAATTAATTCCAATATGTACCCCTTTTGCTATCTTTGTATACCCAACTTTTGGAAAAGAACAGACGCATGGGTCCTCAATTTATATCCCGAAAGTTAGAACTGACTGCAATTTAAAATATATGTGTGATCTGTAATAACATTCCCATTGATGTTAAAATATAACGTCCTGACACCCGAATGATAACAATGATATAAGGTAATAATATAATAATATAATAATATAATAATATAAGGTAATAATATAAGGTACGTGGCTCTAAAAATTTTTTTTTCCTATTCCATCTACGCTGGATAAACACATATGCCTATATATATATTCATACTCGCATGCTTATTTGTAAATATACAGGCATCCGTAAGTTCATATTCGGTTTTATAGTACCCTAAACTGCTTGCCGATAATTTAAAACAGTGTCCCATAACCTGGTTAATAATGATAAAAATAATAATAATGATAATAATAATAATAATAATAATAATAATTTATTACTGTACCCGATGTGTACTTTAAAAGTTGTTTGTTTTTTTTTGGCTAGACAGTATGTATATATTAATCACGCGAAAAAATAGATGAAATTACGTATGCCTTTGTATACATATTCCGTAGTCGTATACGTAGACTCAGTCCGGTACATACATACATTCTTATGCGTTCATACACACATGCACACATACACTTAACTGCATACTCAGGAAAATAGTTTTTGGGGCAAGTAAAATGCCCTGCTGCGTCGGCTCACCCTTGCTCCTATAAATCTTCGAAGATCTCCTCCAGCATGCGCTCCCTGCCGATGTATATATCGATCCCGTACTCGTCAAAGAAGATCGCTAGTGGTCCATGTCTTATAGCTGTTGGTGGGCAGCCAAATAAGAATCCAATGTAGTATACTTCGTCCGAGATGACTCGGTGCTGTCGGGTCACTTGCTTCAATTTCCAGTTGGTGTAGATGTCAGTGCGGAAGTAAATTTTCTCGCACCATGCTTGCTGCTCGTGCGGCCCGTGCGCGGCGTATAGCAATTTTCTTTTTTCGGGGTGTTTTGCCGCCCATTTTCGGTAGTCCGTACTTCTCT
Organism: Aphelinus atriplicis; assembly: GCA_020882685.1. Taxonomy (NCBI): domain Eukaryota; kingdom Metazoa; phylum Arthropoda; class Insecta; order Hymenoptera; family Aphelinidae; genus Aphelinus; species Aphelinus atriplicis. Next base: position 50,096,992 of record CM037074.1, on the reverse strand, counting down.
CTCTCCAGAAATGGTATAGCCCAGTCCGGGCGTATACATGCGGGTCCCTGGTAACGCTTCTGTAGGCGAAAAATTGCTGTGGGATTGGGTTCATTTTTTCTTCCCTGGTTGTCACGCACGGATCACTCACTCACGTAGCTCGGCGCTAGTCTATCGAAAACTGACTTGCCCTGGAGAGGTGTAATTCCGGCAGCTTGAGGTGTGGTGTCTTCTAATTGTCCATTATCCAGCTTATCTTTTCTACAGGTGCATACTCAATTCATTGATTTTCCGGATAGCTGCCGTCGATGGTTCGTTGCTTCTTGCTTTTATCTGTTTCGTTTGTGTGGTCTCCGTTGTCGTCTGTTGTATAATGATTTCCTGTCCTTCCGTATTATCGCATGGAGTGATGCTTGGTATGTCTAATCTTTTTGATCTGAGGTCTCGCGGTTAGCGTGTGTATCTTCATTTCTTGGTATTACAATGGGGGTATCATTGGCCTGACTTGGTGTATTTGGGCTGCATTCAGGAATCGTGCATCTATACCCTGGGTTGTTGAGCTGGCGCTGTTTGCAGCTCATCGGTGGAACGTCGTATTGTGGTTTCGGTCCTGTAAACGAGATTCCGACATCTACTAATTCCACTGATTCATAATAGTGACTATCCGTAATGACATGTGTCGTACGTCTCGTACAGCTAATAAACATGTATATAGCTGCAAAAATGTTAAATAGGCATATTACTATTATGCTGGTTTTAGTGAGGATTCCTATGTTATCCAAAAAATGGGGTTCGGCTTGTTCTGACGTGATGTCCAGTGTTGGCATAACAAAATATGGTCCTTTTGGCTGTCTCCCGCCTTCGAGGGTTATATTGTGAATACTCGCGATGCAGCGGCCGGGGACTGTTAGATATTGTGTTACATTTACTTGGGAGCTCTTCGTATTGGTTCGTACAGTAAGTTGCAATTTTTGTTGTTTCTGGGGCGGAAATAATCCATAAATCTGGTCTTGCTGTTTCGATAATGTCAATTTTTTGTGGTTTGCTAATAGTTTTGTTGCAAATATGCAGATAACTGTATGATGGGGCTTGTAGTAGGCCGCTTTCACAATCTAGTTCGGTGATTATTCTTGCGGGTGCTTGGCATATGCTTAACTTTGAAATTTTCGTGCATTCCTCCATTTCTGTTTGGGATATGAAGAAGTGTTCTTTTGTTCCTGGTTTGATGGCCATAAATGGTCTCCTTGGTTGAATTTTTATTGTATTTAAATGTTCCTTTGTTGTGAAAGCTGGGACCGGCAGAAGCTCATAAGTTGACCAAACTTCCCCTTTTGTGAATGGCAGGGAAAAAATGATGACGTAGTGTCCGTTTAATATGACCTCAGAAATTGTTGCCCATTCTCTTAGCATGATTGTGTTTGGTTTACTTGCGCCTTTTGGGGCGTGTGTGTTTGTTTACAATGTAATAATCTCTATCGCTTGCGTTATGGGCCATATCCATCCGTTTAGGTTTGTTTCCTCTATGTTAGCTATTATTCTGGCAGCTAAGACTGCGTTACCATGTAGTGCTTGGGAAGCGAATTTTATAGCTGTACGCGGCAGGGTTTCGTTTATTTTTAAAAATGCTTGGGTCATAGAATTTATTTTTTCTAATAGGTTGATAGCTTCCTGGTTCCAATCGTTGTCTATGTAAACCTCCCGTAATTCTGAGTTGAGGAATACTTCCAGATTTTTGCTCCTGATTTCGTTTAAAGTTTTTATAGCCCTCTCCGCCCTTTTTAGAACTTCGACTCCCGGCGAAGGCATTTCAAGTGAGAAAAATTTTGCCCTGTATTCCTCGAGTGCGTTTAGTCTAGATCGTATTGCAGAAATAGTTTCTTGGGTTCGCTTGTCGAATGGTTTCAACGAGGATATGTTTTTCATGATAGAGTCATACCTCCTGGTGTTGAAAACTTCATCGAGTGCAATTGTTGTGGCGTATATAGTTTATATATATGTACATATATACATATATATAGAGTATGAAGGAAGGAGGAGTTGTATAGCGTCGGTTTTTCGTTTTAAAGTCCAAGTACTTCTTCGATATCTTCGATGAGTAATTCGGGGACAGTATCCATTGTGTCTATTTCGCCGTCTAAAAATTTTATGATTTCGTCTAGAGTCTTTTCGTCCGGTGCCGTGGGTTTATTCTCGGGGGTGTACCAAGTAACTTTTGGCGGTGGGATCTTTGTTTTCTTTACACGGCGTTTAGGCGTTTTTATTTTAAAAATCTGGATCCGTTCTGAGCACAATCTGCACCTCAAGGTTAGTTTATAATTTTCTCCCTTATCTACCCAAGTTTCGATGATTTTGTTCGCCCACCGTTGTCTACATTTGGTTTCTTTTTTGTAGCAGTTTTCGCAAATACAGCCCCTTCCTAGTTTGTAATATTTTCTCCTGGATTTCCCTTGTTCCATTATTGTTTGCTGAAATCAGAGGTTGTCATAATGATGTAACTTGTATGCTTCGTCTTCCCATCTGTCTTAAATCTTCTAATTGAGATTTGATGCAACGGGCGTGTTGTCTAGCTTGGGTTAGTGTTGCGTAGTAACTAGGCCTGCACATGTATCTGAGGATTTCTTTATTTAAGCCTCTAAAGAACGCAACTACGGCTAATTGTTCCCTGATTATGTTTACATCGGATATTTATCTAACTTCGGTTCTAATAATTTGACCTAGTCGTTTGTAGTACGAGAGCCATTTCTCAAGTCTGTCCCCGTAGTCGTCTATGGATTCGTCGTTTGCTTTACGAGTTGCTTTTATGTTTTTCCCGAGTAATAATAATTTGGAGAATATTTCTACCTTCTCGTTAAAGGGGCGGTCGTTCATTGTAGTTTCGCGGAGAAAACAAAATTTTAAATTGGGGGGGGGTTATATCTATTGCTCTCTTGGTATGAATGGATAAAGCTGAGCGATCTGGAATTTAGTTTCTTGCGGTTTGAGCGGTTTCAATTCGGTGTCTGCCTCGGTTGGTGGGGCGGTCGGTGAGTCGTCCGTCGCCTCTGCTTCTCGTTCCCCCTTTTATGTGTCTTTCGACACATAAAAGGGGGGGACACAAATAAATTCAATGCTTGAATTGGTGGTTGCAAAAAGGTTTTGAATCTGTAACTGTCCGGTCCCTCAATAAAAAATAGTTTAGGGTGCTCTGTTCTTAGTAATTCGAACGTGCAAACAGTGACCTTGCCTATTGTCGAGAAGGCGAAACTTATATCATCCTTTTCTACGATGTATACGGGTTGTTTTCCTTCTTCCGTAATTTTCTTGACGTCTCCTTCATATAATTCGGCGTAACTGTGCTCTCCGCAATTTGCAGCGGGTATTGGTTCCCAAAATACATATCCTGCTTCGACATCAATGCATTGGTCCTTGTTGAATTCGCATCTTGTACCGGAAGGTAGGATGATCTCGTTTGCGTTCAACACGACCGTAGCGCTAGTTTCCTTTAGTGATATCTCGACGTATCCTTGTACTATCACGTCTTCGAATATTCCGTAGGGATCAGAGTAACTGGCTCCATTTTTGCATTCTCCGTTGGCTTTGATCATCCCTGCGAAAGTCATGGGATGCACGATGGTATTGTTTATTTTTAAATTCGTGATTAATTCGTCACGAATTTTATACTGTATGAAATCGTGCATTCTCCTGCATTCTTCCCTTGTAATTTCCTGAAGGAATTTTATTTCTCCCCTAGAAATTTCTGATGTTTTGTCCCACATGCCACAGTATTTCACACTTCTTTTTACTTGAACCTTGCAGTAGCGCACCTGCGTGCCTACGAACTCCTTGCTTTGTAGTAGTCTCGCATAAACTTTAGTCTCTTTTACCATCGGCTCCTTGATATTACATTCTCCTACGTTGAGTAATGAGAAGGTTGACATATTCGTGACCTTTTGCGAGCAATCAAATGCTATAATTCCCTGGCAGTTTCGGACGATAGATAACCCCACTGATATGAGTATCAGCATTTTTAATGAATTCATCTGTAACAGTTAATTATATTATAGTTCGCGATATTTATTCATACCCGGATTCCCTTTGTTAGTAAATAATTGCGTGTAGATTGCGTGACTTACGTTAGCGTGATTAGTTAAGCGAATGTTCAGATTTATTTATTCATGGATATCGTGAAACTCGCAATTTTCACCTTCCACATACGAGAGGTGCAGTCGATTTATATGAACCATTTTAGAGTGTTTTTTATTTAACTGTATCAATACGTTTCCGTTTTCCATTACATCAAGTACCAAAAAGGGTCCTGAGTATCGATTATCAAATTTATGCGGCTTAGGCCCTTTTTGTAACCATACGTAGTTTCCAATTTTTAGGTTCGTTTCATTCACTTTTTTGTCATAATATTTCTTTGATTTTTCCTTAGTTTTTAATAAATTGACCTGCGCGATCTCATGTAGTCGATTCAATCTTGTTGCGAGTTCCTTGATGTAGTTATCATATGTAGGATTTGTATCCCCCGCTTTGGATAATATATTAGCTGGCGTGCGTGCCAGTCTGCCAAGAACCAGCTCGAACTGGGTGACGCCCGTTGATTCACTTACTCCAGTGTTGAAGTTGAAAGTTGCAAGGTCAGTGTATTCATCCCAGTCGTTTTTACTATTATTTATAAAACATTTTATGTATTCGGCTAAACTTGCGTGTGATCGCTCCAAAGAGCCATTGGATTGCGGGTGAAAGGCGGTGGTCTTTATTTGCTTAATCTTAAACCTACGGCACACTTTTTTCATTAGACTCGATAGGAAATTTGTAGCTTGGTCAGTAAGGATTACTTGCGGAGCTCCGAAGACACAGATAACCTTTTTTATCAAACCTTCCGCTACGGCTGTTGGTGGTTGAAGCCAGTGGTTCCGCTACTGTGAATTTTGTAAAAATATCTTGAAAAGTTAATATGTGATTATTTCCGCGTGGTGTCACTGGGATGGGCCCGACTATATCCATTGCAACTGTATCCCAGGCAACTTGTGGATATTGTGTTATTATCATGGGAGCCTTAGTTTTGATTCTCGTTAATTTTTTTAGTTGGCAAGTTAAGCACCTGCGGATAAAATTTAAAACGTCTTCTTTCATATTGTTCCAATAAAAGTATTGTTTAATCCTTTTTACGGTTTCACTCACGCCACGATGTCCGCCTACTCCTGAACAATTTGCCTCATTAATAATTTTTTCTCTGTCTTCAATTTGTGGTAAACGTACCCTGGCATATGATTAGTTTGGTTGGGCTGTTTGAGAAGGGTTTCTCAATTTTTTCGAGTACGTTGCTCCATTGCAAACCCTCAATGTCATTTGATTTTGCGACACTAATAGTGGGTAGAGGGTTTTCTTCGATCCATTGTGATAATTTGTTTGTTAACATATCCAAGTTCGAATTTATTTTTGAAAGCGAGGTTTGTTCCCCTTGTCTAACAGGCATGATTATGTGAATTTTGTTAATTACTTTCATAATTCTTGGTTCAGCTTCATGCAGATCTTCGAGCTTTGGCAATTTATTTTGAACCTTCAATTGCCTAGCCCCTTCATCGCATGGGTCCCCGTTTGTTGACATGAAATACATATAATTATCCTTCCTCATGAATATTGCTTCTCGGCAGTACACCGTGCCTAATGCATGAGTTTCGTGTGCTTTATCAAATTGTTCTTGATTTGGCTCGTCTTGGCTGGACGATATATCGTTTTCTTGCCCCTCGTAAATCTGGGGGCTTGAGCCCACTTCGTCTTCCACACTTGCTTGCTTTCTTTCTGGTGATTCATACTCATCGTTGAGTGTCTCGCTCTCTATCGTCGGCTCGGCGCATGCCCCCTCCCCCGTAGGCGAGACATCGGTTGCTCCGCCCGATGTTTGTAGCGCGGTGGTACTTTCCGAGACTGGCTGCCCCATTGCCTGGCTCTCCTCGTTTTCTTTTACCTGTCGCTTTCGAGGCGCCAAGGCTTGTATGGCCTCTTTATATTTCTGGCTGGCTTCGTGCCCCGTTTTACCCCGTGTAATCATTCTGATCTGGCTTATTTCATTTGGTAGTTCTTTTATTTCGCAAATCGGATTTCTGCTCAACGCATCAGCGACGTTTGTTTTACCTGGACTTTAAATCACTTCGAAGTCAAATTCTGCCAATGCCAATCTCCACCTTGTTACGCGTGCATTAGGATCTTTGCTCGTTTGCATCCAAACGAGAGGCTTATTATCCGTAATAAGTTTGAATTTTTTTCCAAATAGATATGGTCTGAAGTGGTTCATGCAGTATAATATTGCTAAGGCTTCTTTTTCGTATGTGTCATATTTCCTCTCATAGTCATTCAATATTCTTGATACGTATGCTACGGCTTTATCTGCTCCTATTCTTCCTTGTCCTAATACTCCCCCGACTGCATAACCAGATGCGTCTGTATATAGATTGAAGCATTCCTTACGGGTACATCGTCTTTTGTTGGAATCGTTAGTTTTAGTACATTAGTGTATGAAAGCCTTTCTCCTTCCAAATGGAAAATATCGCTATAATTTTCTATTAGTTCTGTTATAGTTCTTTTGTTCTCAAAATGATCGAGTTCTAGAATTTTCTTAATTTTTTCTAGTCTGTTTTGATTCTTCTTAGTCTCAATAGTGTGTTTCACTTTCAGTAGAACTTCGTATGCGCGCAGTATTGATGATAATGTTGTGAGTTCGCCACTTTTCTTTGCTTGTAGTTCCTTGCGCAATTCTTTCAGGGCATAGTCGGTTTCGTTGCGTATTTCGATGAATAAATCATCTTCATTCATTTCATTCAGAATTTCATTTATATGCTCTTCTATTTCGTCCGATAGATTTACGCATAGCCCGCTGCCTCCGTGTAGTATCCACATTAGCTTATCTATTCTCTTTATTAAGATAACTCGCATCACCTTGCTTCTTTCGCTCCGCGGTGCTGTTCCTCCGTGGGCCCTGTTGTCCATGTCTGGAAGTGAATTTTTCTCGTCCGTTCTGTTCTCTTTTTTGATATTTATTATTGTGTATAGTTGCTTTTCTTTTCTATGGTCTCCACATGTTTCATCAATCGGCCAATAGTCGTATGGTTTTTCCGATGATATTTTCTCTTTGGATTCATTGATCGTGAAGATATTTCTCGTCAGCGCATCAGCTATTTCATTACATTTTGGCTTATTTGCCAAAAAATTTTCCACAGGCACATCGGCCATTTCGACACATATCGGCTCCTTTGCCGAAAAAAAACTATCAACCGGCGCATCGGTCGTTTTATTACATTTTGGCTTTTTAGCCAACAAATTTTCCACAGGCACATCGGCCACTCCGACACATATCGGTTTCTTTGTCACAGAAAAAGTTTTCCTACCCGTATGATCGTCATTAATTTTTCTAATATCTCTCAGGAAATTAGTTTTTTTACAATATTCGTCCGTTTTGACTTTACTCAAGAAGATTTCATTGCTAATTTTTATTGGTTTACTCGGTATAAAGGGTATTCTGAATGATTCAATTATTAAGGCGTTCCTCTCGTAGTCGATTTTTACCTTCTCTTTCTCGAAGAAATCACATCCTAGCAGTCCTTCTTCTTTAATTGGGAAGTCGTTATCAACGATATGAAAATCTATCTCAAAGTTATCGAAATATAATCTAATTTTTCCTATAGTCAATATACTATGGTTAGTGATCCCGCTCAATTCCAATATTTTTCCTCTGTTTATTGTTTCTTTGTGAATGACGTTTCTTAATTTTAATAAATTCGGGCCTGCTCCTGAGTCGAGAATGAATTGAATCTTTTCATTTAGGCAATTTCTTAACTCAACAACTGGGGAATTTCCTGTTATTTCTAATCTGATTTCGCGTCGCGTAGCTGAAAATGTTGACGCTCCCCTTGTCCAGTTCCCATCTGAGCGCCCTGCGTTTGGGAACCATTGGCGTTTCCCTGATTATAGGCAATTCGTTTTTGGCAGTTTGTTATTACGTGACCTGGCTGTTCGCAATAGAAACATTTTATAATCTTTGGGAAAGTTGTGTTTTGCCTATCCACGTATTTATTTCGTGTATCCTGCGTATTTCCTAAGTCATTTGAATTTGTGTTTCCCTGTGAGCGTGGCCATTGATTCGTATTGCGCGGAGGCTCCGCCCACTCTTGTCGCGGCCGGGCGTCTCTGCTCTCTCTCTGCGGCTTGCCTATTATCTCCCAGCAGCGCTGAGCTGCGTGACCCACTTTATTACACCACTGGCATGTTTCTATTTCCTTTCTTTCGATAGTGAGAATTTTTGATCTAGGTTCGTTCTTTTGGCCTGACATAATTTTAAAACTTTCATTTAACTCATCCGAACCGTAGCATGCGAAATCCCTCTCAATTTCGATTGCTTCGGTTATTGCATCGTTTAAAGAGTCCGATTTTCCTAGTCTCGCCTTTATCACCCATTTTAGACCTCTCACAAAATATTTCATCACATCGTATTCTAAATTGTTGTAGAATTCCGTTGAATCGCGGCCTTCTCGTTTTGCCGCAGCTATGAGCTCGTCGCCGATGGCCCTTACTTTGTTTGAGTAAGAGATTACATTTTCGTCTCTCTCCTGTTTCGTTTTTGAGAGTTCCCCGTAATGTTCGTTTAAAGTTTTGGATGATCCGAATAACCGTTCAAAATATCGCTCTATACTGGAGATAGTTGAAAAATTGATTTTACTCGCGCATTTTAAAGCTTCGCCGCTTAACCGTAATTTCACGAGTTTGGCTAAATCTTGTTCATAGGTCGGTGGGATAAGGCTACACGCTTCACGGCATCCGTCTAAAAATTGCGTCAAAGGAATATTGTCACCATTAAATCTGGGTATGAGCTCAAGCGCGTCCTTTATTGATAAAGGTCTAACTTGTCCCGCTGATGAATTTAGGAACGAGCTTCACATTGCTGAGGTTTGCGGGGCGGCCGTACTGAATATATATGGGTTCGTTTGAATTTTTTCCGTGGTTTTATTTTTATGGTTGTATGGATTAAAATACGGATTGTGTCTTTTATTACCTAGTATAGTAGAGGTTCCTTGGAAGTGCTGTGGAAAATTGTCTCTGGCGGTTGAGCCGAACAAATTTTTGTCCGTCCACGGAAAAGTATTTGATGCGGTCTCGAACGCGGTAGAACTTGCTTTAATACCGTTTCCCGGTGTAAAACTATTTTCGAGCTTCATTTGGTATTGTGATATTATTTCTTCAAAACTTTTTAATTGTTCTTCTAATGCAAGAATTTTTTCCGATTCACTCGTGCTTAATTTGGGTATCTCTTTATATGGTGGGAATTCGAATGTACTTGGAGCTTCATCAATTTTTGGTAATACTGGCATACCCCCCCAATTAATACGTTTTGCCGCGAGTTCGTGGGCTGCTTTGAGATAAGGCGCTAGCGAGTCATACTTTTTGATTGTATTTTTCATATCGTGAATGTCATCTATGTTTAAAAAATTTTTTCTAGGTTGTTGGATAATAGATTCCATTTTATCACTGGTAGTGCCTGATGTTTCAAAATTCAATTTCCCCACAGCTGCTGAAATGTTTTGTATGTGTGGCGTTTCGTTATCGTTCTCTATATCTCTATTTTTGTTTTTCGGGGTAGTTCCGTTTCGTGCGATATCTACACCTGGGACTAAGTTTTTTATTACAATGTCTTCTCCTATATTTCCACCGCTAGAAATTCCTTTTATTATCAATGATGGGTTTATGTTACCTTCGATTAATTCTTCCAAGCAGCTTGCGAAGAAACGGTCTTCGCATATTTCTTCTATTGTATCGGGATCAACTATTCCGTATAGAGTGTTCTGTAAACTTTTTATCACTTCTTTTGGCGTGGGTGGGATATTCCCTTCACCCTTTTTGTGTCTTATATTGAAAAAATTTATTATTTCCGAAAAACTAGTACTTTCCTGGTTTTGCAAAAACGAAGGATCTGCTTTGAGCGCGTGTTTGAGTAAAATACCGGTCGCGTCCCTTATTCTGTCTGTCATTTTTACGAAAAAAGATACCCTATTTTTGGAAAGTAATCGTTTGGCTTGACCGGAAAGGGGCCCCCAATTGTTACGGCGGGATTTTTGAAGTTGTAAGAATTAAATGGCTAAAGTAAACTCTCTCAATGACCCGCCAGCCAGCATTGGGAGAGTCGGGTCGTTAGCCAAATTGGCCGATTACTTTCCAGGAATGAGGGTGAGGGTTTGAGAATATGTTCTGTAATATTAAATGTAGGAATACTTATGTACCTTGGTTTTGGAGGGGCGTCCGGAATAAATCCTGCAGAGTTCCTTGGTTGAAATATTTATTGAAGCAAACGTACAAATATTTTACATATAATACGCGATTGAACTGAATCGGAATACGAACGGTATTACTTTACTTTATTTCTGTCTGTTCTACTCTGTCCTTCTGTACCTCGGTAAGCCTCCTTTTATACGGGATTTGTTTTCGGTATAGGAAGGGAGTTTTGGAAAATGTGGGGCATGTTTGCCATTTGGATCGGGTATGCGTAACGAAATATTGAGTGGAAGTATACGGATCCGTTCTGAAATGCCCTGAATCAAATCAGCTCCAACAAACATCTAGTTGGCTGAAGTGTTTGTTGCGGTGCTGTTTGGGGATCTTGCCCGACTCCAAAGTGAGTCATTAGGCCATTGTCAAAAGGTTTGCTCAGGTGTGGCGCGACCTACTACCGTAGACCGAGCGGGTCTCAATCTCTTTGTCTAGCGCGATCAAACAGAAGCGCTCGATCGAGACTCGAGGACATAATTGGATGCGGGTTTATCTTTCCCGAGAAGGTGGCAGACTCGAATAGGGTCGGGTAGGGTCCCGCGTTACGAACGTAACAACTAATTAAAGTTGAATGTCGTTTGAAAAATTAAAGCTTTTGAATGTACATACTCTGATTTAATTGTACATAGAAAATTTCCAAATTTTACCATGAGTTTGTAAAAATTTGGATGAAAAAAGAGTATATCTGTAACTCGATAGAAGTATAAAAGTGATAGAACTCGATAGTGTATAAAAGTGAACGTTAACCCTGGTAACATTTAACAGAGTCAAGTGATAGGAGAGAGTAATTGTCAAGTATTTGTAAATTTATAATTTTTTAAACATTTTATTTTGGGTTTATATATAATTAAATGATCTTAGAAACATTCTTCTCTCAATAGTGCAATTACTGTAAGATTTGATTCAATTACCAATTAGCTTCATATATGAGAGTATGAACTCATTTTCGAGTAACCGGCCTAGTACCATAGCTCGCCTGTAGATGGCGAGGCGTTGAGTCGCGCGTGTATAAGGTATAGCGCGGCGCTCTCTCGCAAGAGAGTCGGCGTTCTACCGTCTATATAAGGGAGCTTGGACATTAGACTACCCCGCGCCTTCGCGGTCAATCCCAATCTTCAATCGGTCATTCCATATTGGAGTACACTTTTTTGAATAATATTTCGTGAACCAGAAGTGATATGGCCGGTAAACTATTAGATTAAGACGGACCCAAGTCGTACGTCAGAATCAGTTTGCCAATAAGCCTAACACGGGCAGAAAGTAAAGTTGGATCTATGAAACATATTGTTACAATTGTCAAGCCATGCGTTCGCTTCCTAACCCTGATATCTTCACAGGTTCAAAGTTCCAATAAAATGAACAGATAACTGCATTTCTGTATTTAAACATGCCCCAATGTAGGTAGCTCTGGTATCCACCTAATCTAATATACACCTCCCCTAAAACCATTCTTCACTCGTGAACTCGTTGTACGTTTCTTTAAAGGTTCGCTACTCTTCCATCAGAAATATATCAAAGCAATGTTTCGTTTCAGTTGTATTTAGTATTCTAGAAGAAAAACCAAGAAGAAAAGTAAGAATACATTTTTTCGATTCGAGGCTCATGTCTCTTACAATCACGTTATAAACAAATGGAATCCAGTGATATCAGGGAAGTCGATTCACTTTGGTTGCAATTTGTTTAAATAATTATTGTATATACATTGGATTTTGAATAAAGAGAAAATAGGGGTATTTTTTTCAAAAAAGCACGCAACCCCGCAATTGGTTTTCATCCCATGGTGATAGCGTAAGCATTGGCCGAAGCCACTTTTTCTCGGTTTTACTGAATTCCAATTGTTTATAACGCGATAGCCAGAAAAATAAGCTTCAAATCAAAAAAATGTATTCCACGTTTTTTTTTTGGTTTTTCGTGTAGAATCGATTGACACCATTACTTTCTCGAATTTACGAATTTGGGTGCAATTTGTTTAAATAATTATTGTTTAAACAATTGGAAATGGAAAAAGAAAAGACACGGGAATTTTTTTTCAAGAAAACACGTGATCCAATAATTAGTTTTATGATATCTCCGCTGGTCTGGCCATGGGCCTTCATGGGTTAATATGGTCAAAAAATTATGCCAGTGCATCAGATAGCACAAGCAATTTTATTTTTCATAGTAAAAATTCACCTTTGGAAAAGATATACTTAACGACAAGTATATTCCTTATCCTGTGGTTCGTTGTTGGATAAATTTTCAATCGACTAAATGTTTTTAGGTAGAATTAATTATATTTTTTTTGTTAATATATAAATGCTTAAGCGACTGAATTTTTTTGAGTGGGTAAAAATTGCAAGATGTCTTTTAGTTCTTTTTCTATTTAAATACATTTAAAATAATAATTACAGAATATGAAGCCTTCTTTCTGCTTCATGTTTCTTTGCTACGGATTTCAAACTGATTTATTTAATATACAGTTATATCAAGCATTATCCAACTAGTATGGTTATCCAACAATAGAATGAATATTTTTCAAATTACACTTTATTATTGTAGTTACTAATGTTAAGATGGAAAATAACTCGAATCACAAAATTTATGTCAAGTACTAATATAATTTTGAAGAGTTTAAGCTCAAAAATTTTATAAATGGTGGAAATGAAATAAAATACACCATTTGCATTTTTATTTCTCAAAGAAAAATATTTACCTTTGAAAAAGGTATACGTTGACGACGAGTAGGTTTCGTATCCCATAGTTCATTGTTGAATAAATTCTTATGCGAATGAATTTTTTTATAGAAAAAGAAATATGAAAATGTCTGTTTGATCTTAGTCTATTCAAGTGTATGTAAGAGAATAATATGATTCAAATCGAATATATCATTTGAAATTATCACTTCAATAGACATTTTTACCAATATACTATCGTTATATATTCCAGTTCATTTTGTCAATTATGACCCAAGAAAGTAATGAAATCTAGAATCTGATGCCAAGTATTCAACTGGTGTGATTATCCTACCACCAAACAAATATTTTTGCAAATTACACTCACAATCAATTATATGACAAGTAAAATCTACCAAATCTTGCTACATGTTGATCCTTGAATAAATTATATTGCGGTAAAATATTTCAGTAAGTGGAATTCTCTGTTACGGATTTCGAACTAATAACCTTGAATATCAATTTGCTAATGTTAAGATAAGAAAGTACTAAAATCTCGAGCAATTTTTCTTCGTCATAGTAAAAAATGGACCTTTGAAAAAGGTATACGTGGACGACAAGTATGTTCCGTATCCCTATAGTTCGTTGTTGAATAAATTCTTATGCGACGTAAATAGAAAATGACTTAAAAAATGTCTGTTTAATCTCAGTCCATCCAAATGCATGTAAAATAATAATGTGATTCAAATCTAATATATCTTTGAAAATACAGATGTATCATTTCAATAGACATCTTTACCAACACACTATTGTTATATGTTCCAGTATATTATTTCAATGATGACATGAGAAAGTAGCGAAATCTAGCATCAACTGATAAGTATCCAACAGTGTGGATAGCCTATACAGAAATAGTATTTTTTCAAAGTACACCCTAAAGCAATTGTTGCACGATCTGTTATCAAATATCAATGAACTCCATATCAATTCACTCATGTTCGGATAGAATGTACTGAAATTCAGAATCTATGTCAAGTAGTCACATACATTTCAAATACATCTACCAATGTTGAGATAGAAAGCATGAAATCACAATTCTATGTCAAGCAGTTAAAAAACTAGTATGTACCACTTTGGAAGGGTTCAGTATTAAATTCATAATAATTTGAAATCCAATAAAATACTCCGTTATCGAAATTATCTTTCTCATAGTACAAGGAACGATTTTCACTAGAATCTCAAATCCCAATGATAACTACATGAATGAAACATTTTACATTACAATTCTTAACGTTTGAATGTTACAATTCTACATCATGATATTATTTTCATTCTTCAATTGAAATGTATTTATTTTGTTTCACTTCTTTTTTCCATTTTTTTCAGTCAATGGAATTAACAAATGCATACTTGCCACGGGCCCGTTTTCTCACAGTTTCCGATGAAATTCATCTACGGTACGATTCTTTCATGCGAATTCATTTCATTCAAAAAAACTAGCTCCTGTTTGTAATATAGAAAATGCTGATCAAACACGGAAAGAAAAGGATGAAAATTTTGATGCTCAATGCTTCTTGAATCTATATTTCTGCAAGTAACAAAGGCGATAAATCAATTTCCATCCTTCAAACATGTCTTAAACATCCTTTGGTAAAATCTTTTGTATGTTCATCGTACTCATCGAGTATTTTCACCCCTATTGAAGAACATCTAAAACTCATTCGAGGAACAGAATATTATTCTTTTAAAAAATTTTCAAGACAGTATATTCTAGCTATGAACACCTTTATCTCTAATTTGCAAGAACATTCACCAAGAGATCGATATTCCTCAGATATTATTTTGACATACAGCCTCGTGAAAACACAATGAGTTTTATCGAAACTTGAGTCAATAGTAATTTGAGTGAGAAAACTTATCCGGATAATTTATATATTGTAAGTTTACATATACAAAAAAGCATTTTCAGGATAGAGGGTTAACTTTTATTGGTATTGAAAGTAAAAATGAAATACAAATACACTGCCCATCGAGAAACTGTGAGACAACGGGCCCGTGGCAAGTATGCATTTGTTAATTCCATTGACTGAAAAAAATGGAAAAAAGAAGTGAAACAAAATAAATACATTTCAATTGAAGAATGAAAATAATATCATGATGTAGAATTGTAACATTCAAACGTTAAGATTGAAATATACAGTTATTTTCTACATTTTATTCGATATGTCAAGACATAAATAAATTCATTATATACCAGAACTACTCAAATCTGAGCATATGAAAGTAAAGAAATGAATTCATATATTGGTCCTGTCAAGTTCAAACTCCGAAATAACACAATTTTTTCTCAAACTTTTGGCTTCATATCCCTTAATGAAAAAGCATGTAAAAAATTTATCTTTTGATCAAATTTTCAGTCGAATTTACGAAGCACATGGATCATCTTAGATTATCGGGGGACTCTTAAACTTGAATAATTATCGAATTCAGTATTATAAAACCTTTCTGAAGAAAAGTATAAATTTCTGACGAGTAACGTAACAGTAGATGCATTTGTTAATTATTTGTTTATTTTTTTACGTTTCGGTACTGGTTTTTTGATCAAATTTTCAGTAGAATTTACGAAGCACATGAATCATCTCAGATTATCAGGGGACTCTTAAACTTGAATAATTATCTAACATTTGTTAATTATATTCTAATTTTTATTATATACTTACTATTCCATATTTAAAGACATACATGAATTCATTATATACCAGAACTACCGAAATCTGATCATATGAAAGTAGAAAAATCCATTCATATTTGTCCTGGCAAGTTCACATTGATTCTCTTTATTCTATTGAAATATACAGTTATTTTCTACATTTTATTCTATATGTCAAGACATAAATAAATTCATTATATACCAGAACTACCCAAATCTGAGCATATGAAAGTAAACCCTACTAGAAAAAGTCACCTGATTAATCACATGATAAATCATGTGATTTATCATGTGATTTATCATGTGATTTATTAGGCCAAAACGTCATGTAGTTAAAAGTTAGAGTATTGAAAATTGGAATTAGAGAATGGTTTGATTGGGAAGAAACATATGCGATATATAATAGTATTTGAATAAATTTTATTTATATTTCACAGCAATTCCCTGCATACTTCATAACATCAACTTCTATAACTAATTAGTATGGCATGAAAGTGTTATGGCCCAGCCTTGCTCCGCCCATTTTTGAAATTTTAAATTGACTCGAGTCGCATCGCACATTCGCGATGCGCATTTTCCCACATGCTATCCGAGTTGCGCCGAGAAGCGACATTAGGATTAAGCATACATGTGTGAGTGTAAGAATGCGCTGATTGAGACGCATCCATGCGACGGATGGCGAGTTGCACGTAGTGCATGGGAATCATGAGGACAGCTTGCATTTTTGTGCAGCGGCCCAACATTGAAACGGATGGATGTCGGCTATAAGATATTCTCTTATCAGCCTGTGCGAAGCCACGAGCAGCCAGGGGCGCTCGTGCGGGAATGTTATTTTGTAAGTGCGAATTGCACACGGCAACTGCGCAGCCTCAAATTAGTTAGAAACGGCCATAGGAGATCTTCTTATCGGCACGTATAAGTTGACGAGTAGCCAGCGGGCACTCGAGCGAGAACGACGAATGAATGTATAGACGAATGTATGTAACCCTGCATGTAATGCAACTAGAATTGTTCGCTATAGGAAATAAGCAATTGATCTGGCCAGATCAGAATTTATCTATGTTTAAACAATTTTATCGGAGACAGGCCGAGGTGCCATGAGCGAATGGAGTATCTTATCAATAGCGTTTTGCCAGGATTAATAAGTGCTATGTAAAATAGTTGAATGACATGTATAAGTAAACCGATGCGCCTTGCAGCGCATACATAGATTTGTAACGAAGCGAGCGCGCTTCGTAGTCATAAGTGTTCGCGCGTGCGAACGGAGGAAAGACGCTGAGCCACGCGTGCTTGTTATCACTCCATGAGGGAGAGGTAATTCTCGCGAAGTGCAACTGCGCTTCCCAACCGTTTCGCGCCCGCGCTTCGCGCCCTGCGAGCGCATCTTGACGTGACGTCACGACGCTTATAAAAGAAGCGGCCGCGGCGGACACGACGGAGTTGATCCGCGATAATCACGGATGCCACACGGGTGGCCGGACATGGAGCACGCGAGCGGCGCAGCTCCCCCGCGAACGCGTAGCATAATCACATCTACACCGAAAGACCAAGTTTTGTATTGAGATCCAACCACGCGGGATCAAGCATTTAGTTGTAGAGTTAAGATCAAAGAATAAATAAGTTTAGTGCTAGTGCACATGAAGTGGGTTTGATTAACAACACCATTCCCACCCCACACTCCATCAGAGCCAGCACGAATATACGGCCCAGCGCGCCGCGGACTTCTCGGCTGCCACGCTGCCAAGCTCCAGCCAAGGACAACCAAGCGCCGGACGGATTAGGGAATATGTAAGTAACCGAGCGGTCTTACACACGGATAACGGATCGCGACACCTTCCAATAACAAACATTCCAACCAATATAGGGGTATTTCGCCCAACCGCCCCTCTAAATAAAGGTCGGGCCATTACAATGGTGACAGCTTTGTGGGATGTTTGTTTACGGGAAGTGACGCGAAAACTCAAAATTCTATTCTAGAGTCAGTGTTTTAAAGTAATCTTTCAATTAACAAAAATGGAAACAAAAATTGCAGAGATACGCGCGTGCATTAATATGTTACAAATATACGTAGAGGTAAACGCGGAACGGATTAATAGGGTGATGAGCAAGATGCTCTTACGCGAACCGCGCATAAAAACGAGGAGCGACGACTCCACTCAAACGAACGGATTAGAACACACGGGACACATCGTGCAAAAGCGTGCGAAACAGAACAACGAGAAAACAGAATCGGTGTGCTTATTTTCTGGTTTGGAAAATTACGCGATGCGGGTGACATACGAGGAAATCTTGAGAGGGATCAAAATTCAAAGTAGAATTCCAGAGAAAGAGCAGCGGCAAACTTGCCTAGCAAGAATCCCGCTCTAGGAAGATACAAAATAAATTCGCCGCGCGACTAGTCGATCGGGATATTCCACTTAACGCGCGTGATAATTCCACCGAAAATAAAGTCATCCGATAAACAATGAACGGTTAAGTAAATATTCAGAATGAACAAACGAGGACAGCCAACATACTTCCTCAAAACTCAAGGGCATACTCGAGTATGCATCAATCTTAAAATAATATTGAACAGCAAATACGCTGCAGAAAGTGGAAGATTTTCAAGAGACCGGCGATTAACAAAATCGTCGCGAACATAAGAGGGCCCTTCGATGGGTAATTGCAACCGCAATTTGCGTTAGGATACTGCGCGCCACAGTATCAGGTTGTACGTTAACCAAACGGAACAAAAACGTTCGAACACGAAGCACGCATATTTCGATGACTGGCGAACTCGTACGGTTGAAACTTGCGAAGGTCCGGGGATAGGAGCGACAGGGTTCGACTCCTTGGTATGCGGCATTATGCATTTTTCAATTTTTCTATTTCGGCTTTCTATTTAAAATTAATCGTCGCAGTTAGTGTAGCGGTAGCACGCCTATCCCGAAACGATTGGAATTGTAAAAAACCGCGAGAACGTGAGGGATTTCACTACCAGAATCGAAAAATACGTGTATCGTGACATGCAGAAACTGGCAGATCGGATAATCTCCCGTTATACAAACAAAGTATTTTAAGGAATGGCTAAACAGGCCGTAGGGTATATCCCAAGAGACCGGCTGATCACCGGATACATATGGAGAGCGTGCGGAAACCCGTCACTGCTCAATCAGATCAAGGTATACTGATATCAAAATTTGATATAAAGAAACGAGGAGATTGGATAATCACTCGTCACGTAAAAGAACAACGATCGAGATACGGACAAAAATGTACCACGGGTTGACTCGATTCGTTGAGAACACACGGAACTCCGTCAATGTTCAAACTAAGTAAAATCACGCGGAACACGGAATTTTAATCCGAGAAATGCGAAAATAAAAAATGGCGGCTCCTCGCCGACTGATAAAGAAAGGGAACCGGCGAAACGAAAGGACAACGGAACGCACGGTAAAAGAAATTCAAAAAAAGGGGGTTTCAAATTTGAAAGAAATGAAATACAAAATGTAATAGATCAATCTACGAATTTACAGAAACCAGCGAATGGAATAGTCTAAAAAATAAGGATTCGCGCGGTAAAATAATAAAGTTTGAAAATCGATTCAAACAAAATTATGAGAAAATTGGAAATATAAGGAAGAAACATGAGGGTGGGGGTAAGCGAGTCATGAGACCCGCCTTTGACGTACGACATTAGAATCACGAACGAACAGATAATAATCTGCTAAGAATTTTGCGCGAATTATACGACAGAAACGGAAAATGAGCCTAATTGCACGACACAACCGCAAATAGGTATCGGCAAAGGCCAAGAGCCACATGAAATAAATTTTGAAATTCAATCGCGACTTTCAAGGGCCTTTATGAATCCGCGAATGAACTTCAAATAAGACATGCGACATAATCGACGGACATACGGCACAGTGACCGATAGAGCGTTGAGCACAGCTATTTTGGATAGTGATAGAAACAGCAAAATACCGGAAAGCTTATATCAATAGAAAATGCATACGCTTTCAATTAACGCTCAAGAAATGCGAGAAAATCGCGCCTAAATCGAGTTCCGGGATTTTGTGAAAATCATAGAAATAATGATGAGTTTATCGACAGCAATAGCGAGTAACAAGACGATAAGTACGCGGAGCCGATCCGAACCTTAAACCTAAGCTTGATGATAAGACGATAATTAATACTTGATTACAATGGTGACACGAGGAAATCGAACCCGAATATATGTAGTTGCGCGAACCTTCGGAATTTTAATGTAAATGAACCCTAGTTCTTAAAATTAGCCAAGTAAGATATCTAAGGAAGAAGCAAAATCTGCCGAGAATTTTTGATCCAACAGGAAATGACATCAGAGTGTACGGCCAAAGGATACTTCAACGAGCCGCACGCATACGAGTATGCAACTTCAACGGAACAAAGCGCTATCCACGCGCTACCCGACGAGCATCAAGCTGCGTCCCATCCAATGGCCAGCAACCCGACGCGCGAGTGGTGCTGCTGCAGCCCCGATGGAGGAAGCAGGCACCGACTGCATCATGCCAGCTGACTTAGCAGCTACGGCTAGCTTTTGACTCTCAAGCCACGCTTCCAGCGAGAGAGAGAGAGAGAGAGAGCGAGAGAAAGAGTGAACTATCCTGCCTATCCACAACGACAACTACTGATAAGACTATGCAGTACAGATCGAGTGTCATCGGAACACTCAGTGAAGTGACCGTGAGTGAGGAACTTCGAAGGAAGCTGATGCGAAAGGTTTATTGCGGAAGCGAGCATATTAACCGATAAGCCGATAAGTAGCGAATTGCGCTAAGTTGAGTGTCTGAGATTAGAATGAGGCGTGCGAATATGAGTACATGAACCTTGATTCAATTAAAACTTATTTTTTTGAACGAATGAAATGTAAGTTTTGGCATCGCTAAATTAACGATAGTTTGATAATCTAAGTACTGTTTTGAACTGTTTTGCTTTTCGGAAATTTGAATCTGATGAACACTGAATCCCAAGATCAGACCCGAGTACTGACTTTCAGTTTTGACATCCAGGTGTCGCGTCATTTGATTATAATCAAGAGTCCACTAGTTATTTTTGGGACATGACCAGAGGTCCATGTGACCGACGAGAATGTAAGAAAATGAAAACGCCACATGAGTTGCTATGCATTTCAATTTGCATAAAGGAGAGGAGCCGATTGGCGATGCAGAGCAATCTGATAGCTCCGATACATCTGTATCACAGTTGTGACAGAAGGCGCAGAGAGTGCAAAGCACTGCGCAAGACATAACGAGAGAGACAACGGCTAATACACCAACATTCTCACGCAATGGTCTTGCAATATCGACTGTCTGCGTTGAGAATCAAACTGATATGATCCATTCAAGTGTCAAGATCATGAACCACATTATGAACATCAATTTCATTTTTCCAAATATTGATAAAATTTTATGTGTTTAGCTATATGTAGCAAAAATGGAGATGCCAACCCTTGCAGATCAATCGGTCGGAAAATTGATTGATTCATGAATTGTAATGAAAATTGTAGTATGATTGCATGAATGAGACGTAACGGGCCAGCGGGCCATCTAGGCTAGTTTTTCGATACGAAGGAAATTATATTAAGCAAATAGATAATGGAATTTTGCAGACTAATCGCCATTAAGCTTTAGCAAAATTTTCGAGTCAATTCAGATAGCATCCTTTTCTTTTGCGGATAAATCTCGGTCCAGTAGTCCTCGATTTGACTTGAGGGTAGGGGTGTTATGGCCCAGCCTTGCTCCGCCCATTTTCGAAATTTTAAATTGACTCGAGTCGCATCGCACATTCGCGATGCGCATTTTCCCACATGCTATCCGAGTTGCGCCGAGAAGCGACATTAGGATTAAGCATACATGTGTGAGTGTAAGAATGCGCTGATTGAGACGCATCCATGCGACGGATGGCGAGTTGCACGTAGTGCATGGGAATCATGAGGACAGCTTGCATTTTTGTGCAGCGGCCCAACATTGAAACGGATGGATGTCGGCTATAAGATATTCTCTTATCAGCCTGTGCGAAGCCACGAGCAGCCAGCGGGCGCTCGTGCGGGAATGTTATTTTGTAAGTGCGAATTGCACACGGCAACTGCGCAGCCTCAAATTAGTTAGAAACGGCCATAGGAGATCTTCTTATCGGCACGTATAAGTTGACGAGTAGCCAGCGGGCACTCGAGCGAGAACGACGAATGAATGTATAGACGAATGTATGTAACCCTGCATGTAATGCAACTAGAATTGTTCGCTATAGGAAATAAGCAATTGATCTGGCCAGATCAGAATTTATCTATGTTTAAACAATTTTATCGGAGACAGGCCGAGGTGCCATGAGCGAATGGAGTATCTTATCAATAGCGTTTTGCCAGGATTAATAAGTGCTATGTAAAATAGTTGAATGACATGTATAAGTAAACCGATGCGCCTTGCAGCGCATACATAGATTTGTAACGAAGCGAGCGCGCTTCGTAGTCATAAGTGTTCGCGCGTGCGAACGGAGGAAAGACGCTGAGCCACGCGTGCTTGTTATCACTCCATGAGGGAGAGGTAATTCTCGCGAAGTGCAACTGCGCTTCCCAACCGTTTCGCGCCCGCGCTTCGCGCCCTGCGAGCGCATCTTGACGTGACGTCACGACGCTTATGAAAGAAGCGGCCGCGGCGGACACGACGGAGTTGATCCGCGATAATCACGGATGCCACACGGGTGGCCGGACATGGAGCACGCGAGCGGCGCAGCTCCCCCGCGAACGCGTAGCATAATCACATCTACACCGAAAGACCAAGTTTTGTATTGAGATCCAACCACGCGGGATCAAGCATTTAGTTGTAGAGTTAAGATCAAAGAATAAATAAGTTTTGTGCTAGTGCACATGAAGTGGGTTTGATTAACAACACCATTCCCACCCCACACTCCATCCAGAGCCAGCACGAATATACGGCCCAGCGCGCCGCGGACTTCTCGGCTGCCACGCTGCCAAGCTCCAGCCAAGGACAACCAAGCGCCGGACGGATTAGGGAATATGTAAGTAACCGAGCGGTCTTACACACGGATAACGGATCGCGACACCTTCCAATAACAAACATTCCAACCAATATAGGGGTATTTCGCCCAACCGCCCCTCTAAATAAAGATCGGGCCATTACAAAAGGTATCGACTTAAAACTAATTGTGTACAAATTGAAGAACAAACGTGGTTTCAGATCTAATAAATTAACAGATTTGGTAATGCGCAGATGAACATTTGATTGTCCACTTCTACTAAAATACAAATTGTCTTTATACTACTCGTTTTAATAGGGTTGACGAATTTTTCACAACACCTAGTTCTTTCATGTAAAATGCATAAAGAATCAAAAAATAATTAGGTCGTATTTTTTTATTTTTGTTTAATGTTATTTTTCTAAAAGATATGACCGCTGAAAGATTCGGCGTTTTCGGTAGATATAGATATACTTCAAATGAAAATGACGTCATATCGTTACTAACAACACGAATTTCATCTCCTCATATAAGCTCGAATTTTGATTTGATCGAAAAACAAAAAAAATACGACCTAATTAATTTTGCACGTTCTTTCGATATCTACAATAAAAAAAATAGCGTATTCTTCCCAATTATTTGGTCTTTTCTTTCGATATTCTGAACTAATTGAAATTGTTTACAGAAACTTCCAATTGAATACTGTAGTAGAACAATATTAATGTTAATAAACTGTACCCCAAGCCACAGTTGAAACACAAAAATATAATTGTATTGACACCTTCTCAGCATCAATTGTACAGATCTAAATCATATTCTAGAATACAATACTCTATAACATTTTGACCCGAGTTGACTAATTATTCTGGTTTGTACGTACGCATTGACATATAGGCTTTGATGTTGTAATTTTTTCAATCTTACTAGGAGAGTGCCCTTTGGGTCACCAAATGGCACCAAAATTTAAGGGGTCTCGCCTGATACTATCACCAGAGATCCCTGAAAGCCACAGGGTCTAACGCTCAGCCATTCTAGGGAAAAAAATAAAACATAACATGATTAGTTTTCCATTATTGGCGGTACAGGGCATAACATGGTATACGGTACCCCAATACATATCAATACTTGTCAACCACATATACCAATGAACTTTTCATTAATTAGATTCAAAACTGAACTCAATAGCTACTCTGTCAAATTATCATCGGCTTATCCTACTCTTTTTATAGGATATATGAGGGTCTCAACATGTTAACCAAGATATCGTAGGAAAACATGTTGAACCGCTTCCCACCCAACAAAACACGCATCCCACCCATGAATATATATCAGAATATATATTCTATAGTTATTTGAAGAAGGGAAGTACCTATAATATTACCTCATTCTTTTCTACAGTCCAGAACAGTTGAATTTTTGACGTCAAACAGTCATATCCATTCAAAACTGTATCTGGACATATACTAACTTCCTAGCTAAAATATCCTTATGGATGCGGATATTTCTCCAAGTCTATGGAATTATGGGCACATGAAACAGAAAAAATGTACCCACTTACCTAAAGTAACATGCGCTTCATTGATATGATGTTGCCATGTTATCCAACACTGCAAGTTTGTTGGGGATTAGTTTTTGCGCAAATCTGTCACTTCTACTTGAATCTCTATGGTCCACCAGCTTCCATTGAATTTGTTGCCTTCAGCACAGGAATGATGTTCTAGAGGATGAAAAATAACACTCCAAGCCACGTCCATTCATGATTGTACTCTTGAAGTACCTGAAAAAAAAAACAAAGAATCATTTTCTTTGAATTGAGAGATTAAAAGTAGAAAAAATCTAGTTCAACTCATAGAGAAAGAGAGTTTAAGAGCTACGTCAATTTAATTTGAACAGAAAATAGAAACACAAAATTAAAGGTTAGGTTACATTATTTACTTATCTGATGATTGATGAAGTGATTGATCCTTCCTGCAGCAATCAGCATTCCTGATCCAGTGGGAGAATTTTTCTCAACCCAAATTTTAGAAAGAATTTTACTTTCCCAGCTCTATTCATAGTAGTATACAGTACACTACATAGCACTCACGTATACTCCATGGTATATCACTAGAGCCTCCCTGGTATATATAATATATATTCATCTAACTCATCCTGACTCATCCCGAAACAACAGGATAACTAGGCCATCTGTTGGCGCAACAAGTTATCACTGATTGTTGTGAGATGCCAGTGACCGCGGCTGTGATCAGTTGGAAATTCAAATACGGTGCACTACTGTATACTCCTATCAATAGAGCTGGGGAAGTAAAATTCTTTCTAAAATTTGGGTTGAGAAAAATTCTCCCACTGGATCAGGAATGCTGATTGCTGCAGGAAGGATCAATCACTTCATCAATCATCAGATAAGTAAATAATGTAACCTAACCTTTAATTTTGTGTTTCTATTTTCTGTTCAAATTAAATTGACGTAGCTCTTAAACTCTCTTTCTCTATGAGTTGAACTAGATTTTTTCTACTTTTAATCTCTCAATTCAAAGAAAATGATTCTTTGTTTTTTTTTCAGGTACTTCAAGAGTACAATCATGAATGGACGTGGCTTGGAGTGTTATTTTTCATCCTCTAGAACATCATTCCTGTGCTGAAGGCAACAAATTCAATGGAAGCTGGTGGACCATAGAGATTCAAGTAGAAGTGACAGATTTACGCAAAAACTAATCCCCAACAAACTTGCAGTGTTGGATAACATGGCAACATCATATCAATGAAGTGCATGTTACTTTAGGTAAGTGGGTACATTTTTTCTGTTTCATGTGCCCATAATTCCATAGACTTGGAGAAATATCCGCATCCATAAGGATATTTTAGCTAGGAAGTTAGTATATGTCCAGATACAGTTTTGAATGGATATGACTGTTTGACGTCAAAAATTCAACTGTTCTGGACTGTAGAAAAGAATGAGGTAATATTATAGGTACTTCCCTTCTTCAAATAACTATAGAATATATATTCTGATATATATTCATGGGTGGGATGCGTGTTTTGTTGGGTGGGAAGCGGTTCAACATGTTTTCCTACGATATCTTGGTTAACATGTTGAGACCCTCATATATCCTATAAAAAGAGTAGGATAAGCCGATGATAATTTGACAGAGTAGCTATTGAGTTCAGTTTTGAATCTAATTAATGAAAAGTTCATTGGTATATGTGGTTGACAAGTATTGATATGTATTGGGGTACCGTATACCATATTATGCCCTGTACCGCCAATAATGGAAAACTAATCATATTATGTTTTATTTTTTTTCCCTAGAATGGCTGAGCGTTAGACCCTGTGGCTTTCAGGGATCTCTGGTGATAGTATCAGGCGAGACCCCTTAAATTTTGGTGCCATTCGGTGACCCAAAGGGCACTCTCCTAGTAAGATTGAAAAAATTACAACATCAAAGCCTATATGTCAATGCGTACGTACAAACCAGAATAATTAGTCAACTCGGGTCAAAATGTTATAGAGTATTGTATTCTAGAATATGATTTGGATCTGTACAATTGATGCTGAGAAGGTGTCAATACAATTATATTTTTGTGTTTCAACTGTGGCTTGGGGTACAGTTTATTAACATTAATATTGTTCTACTACAGTATTCAATTGGAAGTTTCTGTAAACAATTTCAATTAGTTCAGAATATCGAAAGAAAAGACCAAATAATTAAAACGAGTAGTATAAAGACAATTTGTATTTTAGTAGAAGTGGACAATCAAATGTTCATCTGCGCATTACCAAATCTGTTAATTTATTAGATCTGAAACCACGTTTGTTCTTTAATTTGTACACAATTAGTTTTAAGTCGATACCTTTCATGCCATACTAATTAGTTATAGAAGTTGATGTTATGAAGTATGCAGGGAATTGCTGTGAAATATAAATAAAATTTATTCAAATACTATTATATATCGCATATGTTTCTTCCCAATCAAACCATTCTCTAATTCCAATTTTCAATACTCTAACTTTTAACTACATGACGTTTTGGCCTGATAAATCACATGATAAATCACATGATAAATCACATGATTTATCATGTGATTAATCAGGTGACTTTTTCTAGTAGGGAAGAAATGAATTCATATATTGGTCCTGGCAAGTTCAAATATTTTCACCCTTTTTGTTTCTCACAATTACTTCTATAAGTTCACGAATCATGAGATGTGCTTTGTTTTTTATTCTTAATATTTAGGCGTTCATTCATTCTTCATTGTTCTTATGTCATACTGTATTTTTTAATATACATAAATTCATTCATTATATACCAGAACTAACTAAATCTGAGCATATGAAAGTAGAAAAATCAATTCATATTTGTCCTGGCAAGTTCACATTGATTCTCTTTAAATATACAGGTTTTGTTTCGGTTTTTAAATTTTCCTCTTCGTTCAGCTGATAAACTCCTCTCAGATGCTAATTCAACAGTCAGCCTGCGATCCTTTGGAACCCCATCTGGTAATCTATCTTTCTTCTTTTTTGCAGCTAAATCCATGATTTAATCAGCCACATTCTGTCGCCCAAGTCCTGTAAAGCTGTTTGAAGCCCACCGTCCGCGAGATTCTTCTCATCTCACCATGTGTCTCTCGATGTTCAACTTTTTCGAACATCGAGAGGAATCGCGACCCCGGGTGTTTCCGTGTTTTAATTACATATTCAAACTCAAGATCCCGAAATGGTATATGTACTAGTTATATTTATTGTAGCTGATTTTCATCTTAAAACATTGGTAAATTAAGATTGAAAAAGGAAATTGCTGTTACGATTGTAAACATATTAAAATATCTAAATCCTAAAATATCTACATTCGTATCTTATCATCACAAATAATTTGAATCAATATCCAGTATGAAACACAAGTATTGGAAAACACGTTATTCACAGTGATGGGTACTAACTCAACATCTCTAAATGGAATAAACTTTGTCTCACTCATTCTAATCAAATTTTCCATGATAATTGGGTCAATTGAGATTGATGAACTGGATCACTGTTTCGTCTCCTCCTCGAAAATTACTATGAATATATTTGAGAACACATTGTTCGTAATGATTGAAATTGTATAACAATCATTTCTGATTACAGTCTTGAAGCATTGGAAAATGGTTCATTTTGTTTCCATTTCTTGTATTCTATTCCTCACTCGCCGGCATGGTCTTCTCAGTTTTTCTATGTCCTGCATCATACAATTATAAATGAGGATATTGATTTTCACAAATTGTAGCCATTTCAAAATTCTTTATCATGCAGCATATTTTACTAATTTTTATGTAATTGAACTTCGTCTTTCCAGAATGTACATGTGGACATAGAAAATATGACAATTTAATCTTGTATTCTTGTATATTACTACCTCCTACGTGAAATTATTACACAACAATATTGTCTTGATGTTATATAGTATTATTATTCTATTCTAGAAAAAAATGACTGGAATTACTCATCTTAATATTCCGAATTCCCGGGGATATTATCATCGTTGAAATAATTGATCTCAAACATAATTTATCTATCGATCAAAGATTTAGGGGAGTATATTTTTAACCCAACCTGGGAGTATTGAATGGTTTTCTCCAGATCGCTCTACAAAATATACATTGCATAAAGACCAAAAGGAATTATCATCAATAGTCACCCTAAACATCTGCCTATAGCGGATTGCGGAAAGACTCATAGTAGATGGTATTTGATATGAAATTTCAGTATTTACTCGTTTTACCAATGTGAAAATAAACTTGAATGTATTTACTCGGTCATAAAATAATTATCAAAAATAGACAAATTTATCAACATGAGTGATACTACATATCTCCAGCCCATCGTGAACTGTTAGAAGACCTTGCCGGCGAGTGAGGAATAGAATACAAGAAATGGAAACAAAATGAACCATTTTCCAATGCTTCAAGACTGTAATCAGAGATGATTGTTATACAATTTCAATCATTACGAACAATGTGTTCTCAAATATATTCATAGTAATTTTCGAAGAGGAGACGAAACAGTGATCCAGTTCATCAATCTCAATTGACCCAATTATCATGGAAAATTCGATTAGAATGAGTGAGACAAAGTTTATTCCATTTAGAGATGTTGAGTTAGTACCCATCACTGTGAATAACGTGTTTTCCAATACTTGTGTTTCATACTGGATATTGATTCAAATTATTTGTGATGATAAGATACGAATGTAGATATTTTAGAATCTAGATATTTTAATATGTTTACAATCGTAACAGCAATTTCCTTTTTCAATCTTAATTTACCAATGTTTTAAGATGAAAATCAGCTACAATAAATATAACTAGTACATATACCATTTCGGGATCTTGAGTTTGAATATTCCTCTCCTGCTCCTGCCGGCGCTCCTCCTCCTGCTCCCTTTCGTACTCGTGTACTCGGTGGGGTACTAGGTGGTGGAGCTGGCGTTCGTGGCAGCGGTCGGGGTTGCCGGTGCCCTGCGACCCGCAGATGGGGCAGTGACGCCCGACGCGTTGGGCGCGCAGGCGCGCTATGCGCTGCTCCTATGTCTCTGTTTTACCGCAGAGAACCCTCTGCGCCTCCTCCAGCTGCGCCCGCAGTCGACGCTGCTCCTCGGCCGCCCTGTCCCTCGACTGGCGCAGTTGTTGGGCCAGGACCTCTGCGCTGCGCCTCGCCTCCTCTTCGCGCTCCCTGTTTTCGCGCCGTTTGCGCGCGGCGAGTCGTGCGTCGTCGAGGATCTCCTTTGCCTCGACGACAACTCTCGTTGGCGCCGCTAGGTGCTCTTTGGCCGCGTCGCCGAAGAACCGGCGCACAGTGCGCAGGGCGTAGCCGGCGTCCTCGATGGCCCTTTAGTAGGCCTCCCCAAGCTCTTGCACCTTGCGAGCAGCCTCCTCTGCTTTGCCGACCGCTTCTTCCAACCGCTCTGATGGTGATTTGATGGTTCGGCTGGGCGGTGGAGGCTGAGCTTAGGCGGCCGGCGCCTGCCCCTCTGCGCTCCTTGCGCCTGGGTGGCCGCCTCGTCGGCATTGTCCTGCGGCTTGCGCGCGCTTCACTGCCCGGCACGTTCGCGTGCTCTCCCGCCGCACTCGCGTGCGTTCTGTCCGCACCTGCGTGCGTCCCGTCTTCCGCACTTACGTGCATGCGGTCCATTGCCGCCGCCGCGTCGTCCTCCATCTGTTGCATGGCGTTGTTGGTCAACGTCTCTACCACCGTCTCGATGCTCGTGTCCGCGAATTCACCATCTGTTGAGATGGTGGTATTGGCGTCGTACCACGTCTCGAGTGGGGTGACGGCGGGTGCGCTCGCGCTCCTTGGGCGCCTGAGCGGTTCCGGGTGCGGTGGCAGCAGTTCCTCTGCTGGCGTCTCGTTGGCTCTGTTGTTGTTTTCTTGGTCCACCTGTAAAATCTTATTGTCAGTACTGTCCCTTGACATTTCCATCGTCAATCCACTGGGAGAGTAACAAAAATAAAAAAAAATTTCATGTAAAAAAAAATTTTGTTCTACTTGCGCATGCAGTTATTTGCGCTGCAGCCGCGTGTGGCTTTCTAGGATCACTGGCTCGTTATCCAGTTCCTTGTTCTTGGCACCTTTCGGGCGTCCGCGCTTCTTTTTTTCGTTGGCGGCTGTTCCTACCGGCGCTTGTACGCTATCTGTCGGCGGCTCTTCCGGACTTGATTCCGGTTCGATGACTGGCGTCGGCTGTTCTTCGATCGCGCTCTCTGTCGCTGGCGTTTGCGTCGGCTCGTTTTCGCTCGCAGTTTCTACCGCTGGCGTTCGGGTTGCCACGTATCGGTTCTTTCGCGGTCTGCCACGTTCCGCGCGAGGTACGTTACCTTTTGACGGGTTAGTAGTCGGAGGGTCGTGCGCACTCACCTCTGTGCTACCAGTCGCGGCTGGTATTTCCGTCGCCTGGTCGTTCTCTTGCTCGTTGCTGACCTGCGGTTTGAGAAACTTCACGTGGACCACCGATTCGTCCTTTCCCGATTCGTCGGCGATTTTGTACACGTTGGCACCCATCTTTTCGACGACCGTGGAATTTCGATTGTATTTCGGCGCCAGCTTCGCGGTAACACCCTTTTCGGTGGAGGAGAGTACTTTATTTAGCTTCAGCACAGAGTCGCCTACGTCGAACTGTACGTCCCTGTGCTTCGCGTTATAGTACTGCGCATTCTTCTCATGCGCGAGCGCTGATTTGTGGGCGGCGATCTCCCTCACCTCTCCCAAATTATGTAGGCGCTCGATCCACTGCTGGAGTTCTTCGTCCCCCTCCTGTTCAGCGGCTTGCCTATCTTCCTCCCGTCGAAGCGTTAGTGGCGGCATTGGGTTCCGGCCATACAGTAGGAATGCCGGCGAATAACCAGTCGCCTCGTTCTCCGACGTGTTATACGAGCACATCGTTTCATCGATGGTCTCGTCCCACGTGCGGTGATCGCTCTCGATCTGACATTTTAGCGACGTCATGAACGTACGGTTGACGCGCTCGACCGGGTTCGCCTGTGGGTGGTAAGGCGGTGCGAGCTTGTGCTCGATACCCCGACTGGTCAGGAAATCGTCCATCAAGCGGTTCTTGAATGGAGTTCCCCAGTCGCTCAAGAAGTATACCGGCGTGCCATGGCGCAAAATAACCTTATTGAGCTCACGCTTGACCAGATCTGCATTGGCTTTGCGCAACGGAATGGCTTCGATCTAGCGAGAAAACACGTCCATGAAGATCAGGATGTGTTCATGGCCGCGCTTGCTGCGCGGGAACGGTCCCATGAAATCTGCGGCGACTGTGTGCCACGGTTTCACGACTTTGCGGACGCTTATTAGTCCTGCTGGCCTTCTCTGTTCTACCTTCATTTGCTGGCAGAGCTCGCAGTGCGCCACGAATTTGGCGACATCCTTGTTCATTTTTGGCCAAAAGTAATACCGCTTCACGCGCATGAACGTTTTGTATCGGCCGGGGTGACCTGCGCATGCCGACTCGTGGCATTCTTTCAGCGCTGTGAGGCGTTTTTCCTCCGGGAGTACCAATTTCCACGCATCGTCGTCCTCGATCAGGTCGTCGAGGTCGGCGTTTGCGTCGAAATGGTACATCTTCCCGCCCACCACTTTGTAGAACGGGAATTCGCCCGGCCGCTCCAGCACCTCTTTACGCCGGCTTTTATACCATTCGTCGGCGGTATCCTCCAGCTCAACTGCGACAATCTTTATTTGGCAGTCGTCCTCGTTCGGTTGATATATTCTAGAGAGTGCATCGGGGACGACGTTCTCCGATCCTCTCCGGTACTCGATCTCGAAGTCGTTGTCCTGCAGCTCTAGCGTACAGCGCGCGAGTCGGCCCGCAAGCTTCTTGCAGGTACGCAACCACTTCAAGCTGTTGTGATCTGTAATCACTTTGAACTTATATCCTTCGATGTAAGCTCGAAATGTCTGGATCGCCCACACGACGGCAAGACACTCCCGCTCGGTAGTCGTGTAGTTGCGTTCTGCCGAACTTAAGATGCGGCTCGCAAATTCGAGGGGTCGTTCCACACCATCAATGGTCTGCGTGAGCACGGCGCCAAGGCCTGTGTCGCTGGCGTCTGTTTGCAGTACAAATTGATGTTCGTATGAGGGCCGGTGCAGTACTGGTGCTGTCGCCAGCATGCCCTTGAGGATGCCGAAGGCTTTCTCTTGTTCCTCCCCCCATACGTACGGTACATTCTTCGACGTTAGACGCGTCAGAGGTTCGGCGAGGGTCGCGAAGTTATCAACAAACTTGCGGTACCACGTAGCCATTCCGAGAAACCTCTGTAGCGCCTTCCGTCTCTGGGGCGCCGGATATTCCATGATCGGCCGAATCTTCTCCGGATCCGGTCTAAATCCGTCACGATTTACCAGCACGCCAAGGTACCTCACTTCTG
Source organism: Aphelinus atriplicis (assembly GCA_020882685.1). NCBI lineage: Eukaryota > Metazoa > Arthropoda > Insecta > Hymenoptera > Aphelinidae > Aphelinus > Aphelinus atriplicis. Next base: position 50,064,454 of record CM037074.1, on the reverse strand, counting down.
ACTCACAGAAGTGGCTCTTCTCCCAGTTGATTACCAGGCCTGCTCCCAATATCTTCTTTAAGATATGCTCGAGCCATTCCAGATGCTCCTCGAAGGTCTCCGTGCATATGATCACGTCGTCGAGGTATGCGAATGCATAGGGCTCTAACTCAGGCCCAATGAGGCCATCGATAAGTTTCTGAAATGTGGCCGGGCCACCAGACACCCCATATGGTAATCTGGTGAACTGGAAGAGTCCCATACCTGGCACAGTAAACGCCGTCATCGGCTTGGCCCCAGCGGCCATCTTGATCTGATGGTAAGCCATCTTCAGATCGATGGTGCTAATGTAGCGGGCCCTACGCAGCTTCCGCAGGATCGCATCCATGCGTGGCAAAGGGTAAGCGCTCGTCCGTGTGACAGAGTTCAGCTTGCGGTAGTCTACGCACATGCGGAACTCGCCGTTGGCTCTACGCACCATTACAATAGGGCTCGCCCAGCTGCTGTTCGAAGGCTCGACGATACCTTCGTGAAAGAGATCACGCACCTGTTTGTACATCTCCTCCTCGATCTTCTTTGAGACCGGGTAGAACTTTTGTTTGATCGGCTTGCACGACGTAAGCTCGATATTATGCTCGATTAAGTCTGTGCAGCCGATTCGTGGGCCATTCACCACACGATACTTCCCGATCAGGTTCGCCAGCGCTCGGTCCTGGATCTCTAAGAGATCAGCAAGGCCAATTGACGCCAGCTGATTGCCGGTGTTCAGGGCGGCGAGTTCCAGTGGGATTGAATTCGGGTCACCTACGACGGTCAACGTGCGATTCCGTGGATCGATTTGCGCGTTGAACAACCGCCTATAATCCGAGCCCAACAGGATGTCGTAGTCGCAGTGCTCCAGGATGATGATTGGCATGTCGTGCACTACAATGCCAATCCTCACCGGGAGCGCGACTTGGGCAAGGATTCGGGCGGGAGCGCCCGAGGCTAGTCTCGCGCCTGGTCCATCGTATGGAAAGATTTTCGCGCCGATTTCCGTCGCAATCTGCAACCCGAGCGGTCCCATTGCGGTACGTGTCGCCCCCGAGTCATCGAGGCCTCGGATGCGGTACCCTCCCACGTCGACATTCGGGATCCAATATTGCCCGCAGGGGCTGATTGGCCGGGTCAGATCGTCCACGGGAAGTGCTCCTTCCGGCGTGTCCGTAAAGAGCAGCGGGCCCACGATGGTGCGCATTCGCCGGTCCGGGCCTAAGAGAGGCTTCATGAGCACGAAACGCTCACTGTCGTTTTTCCGGCTCGACTTCTTTTGTTGGCCGTTTCGTGAGCCGGCATTTTGCGCGTTCCCGTTCACTTTTGGCGGGTGCGCATTCGTCGGCGGCGGCGGCGGCGGCGGCGGCGGCGTGCTGCTGCTCCTGGTCTCACCCTTGTGTGCGACCTTGAGGCTCTTCAGCTGCTGTTGCACAGCCTGCGTCACGAGACGCGTGATGTCTTCAGCCGACAAGCCACGCGGCGTTTCGACGGCCGCGATTTTCTGTTTTTGCTCTGTCCTCATCACGGCGCTTGAACTTTGTTCTTTGGCTGCGGGCTTGTACGCAGCCTCGGGTAGCAAGCATTGATCTGGTGGGGGCGGCGGTCTGTACGTCCGTTCCGCGTCCAGTAGATATTCTGCGCGGCGTGCTTCTAGTAACAGGGAGTCCACATCCACGACCTTTTCTCGTGGTATGAGTCTCTGTAGCGCCGGCAACAGGTTTTGGTACAGCAGGTCTAACTGCTGTTCCAGTGGCCACTGCGGATTCAACTTGTCCAAAATTGTCAGCAGCCGAAAGATGTAATCGCGCGCTGGCTGTTCGGGGCCTTGCGTGCGACGTTCCGCCTCGCGCACAAGTCTGTGCTGAAAGTGCCGATCAATGCCATAGCACAATCTTGCCGAGTCGCAAAAATCTGGCCACGTACGCCACTTGTGCCTCGTACGTCGTGCCCACTGTAGCGCAACACCTGACAGCAGCTCCGTCAACCCGTTGAGCAACTCGGTGTCATTAAGATTCGCCGAGCCATTACACTCCTCGACGCGTTGGATGAACTCCTCGATGCTCATCTCATTTAGCTCGCCCGAAAATCGGAGCTTCCACGCGCGAACCGTTCGACCGACGTCCACGACCGTGCCGTTCGCGAACGTCCGCCGGGAGCCTGAAGGCCAACCGTATGCGTGTGCATTGGGATCTCCCCCCTCCCAGGCTGGGCGTAACGTCGAGTCGCTGACGTTTTGTTGGCGCGCCACTGTCGGAATATTCGCAGGCGCGCTCGCGGCGTTGGTCGGTGCCGCTTGTGTTGTCGCGTTCGTTTGCGATTCTTCGGACGCGTTAAAGTAATTTATCGCAAATGTGTCCTGTATATTCACGTAACGCTTTGGCGCTCTGTCTTCATTCGTGGTTTGTCCATTTGGCCGCTGTACGTTTGACATATCGAGCGTCTGTTGCGCGTACGTCTGCGCTCCGGGCATTGTCGTACTGTGCGCCAATCTTTGTTGCTGCCTGCGTTCTTCTTGCAGGCGTTTGCGCTCCAATTCTACTTCTCTTCTCGCTTCCTGTAATCGCGCGATTTCTATCGCAATCGCGCGTGGTACTTCCTGCACCTGTCCGTTTAGCGTGCATAGTAACGTATGCACAGTCACGTCCGCCGCTCGCGTTGTTATAATTGGAGCCGTCGTATAGGAGCTACCCTTGTGAGACGTGGTTGTCACAGTCGTTGCCGACGCCGTACTAATCGCTGGCGAACTGTTTATCGTCAGCGCATCAGCTCTCAATCAGGCGTCGTCCTCAATCGTGTTTTCGTTTGTCCGCTCAACCGTTGACGCGTTTTCGGTATCATCCGGTACCCGTGAGTTCTCACGCTCTTCAATGATTTTCGACACCGTCCTACTCAACATGTTCGGCGCGTGTGTCTTTCCGAGCTCTTTGGTGAACTCAATTAGCGCATCATCTCCATGCGCAGTGCTTCTGATTCGCACACCGTATTCTCTACGAAGTCGCTTACGGTGTACTCGCCCATCAGTCTGCGCATTAGCCGCTGCATCATTTCGCGCTCTGTTCCCGTTCTGTGTAGTTCGAGCCGTTGGAGCGCTTCCTCAAAGCCCTCGTGACTTAACGTGGTGATCCATGTCGTCAGATCAACGTATTCGCTGTTGAAATCGATGCTGCTCGCCATTTTCTTTCGGTTTTGCTTTTGTCAAACTTAAGAAAGAGAGTCGCACGCTGGTACGCCAAATTCACTTTACAAGGCACAGAAAGTCGCGGAGGGATCAAGGGCCGAATTACTGCTCTCGCGTTCGCGCTTGGGCACACACTGCCCGCTTCCGCCCGGCACCTGTAGCTGCCGCGGCGCGGCGGTGATGTCGCGCTGCTGTTGTCTCTCTCTCGCGCTCTCTCTGTCTCTCTCTTACCTTGTATGGCGGCCGCTATACAATTAGGGATGTTTGCTGGGACAGGGAGACCTCACGGTACAAAGTACCCGTGACAAAGTATATATATGCCTTCATAGAACCACTCTTGTACCTTTCTTTAGAAAAGTTTAATATTCTTAAATCTGGAATGCATCCACCGGAATATCTTTTTATTTTAATTGCAGTAGTAATTCAATATCGAATTTCAAAACGGCTTTTAGAATCTGTGAAATAATCAGGATCATTGTAGAAAGAATATATTAAAAGTGAATTTGCTGGAGTCAATGTAAACTTGCCAGAAAATAAATTGATCTCGATACTTTCATAGGTTGGATTCTGAGGTTTTCAATTCTGGAATACATTTGCAATATTATATGATGATTTATTTTATTGACCGATTTTTTGAAAATAAAATTAGCTGTGAACAATAACTATCATCGAAATTCTCATATCTGGTATTATATTTCTAAATGAAATATAATATCTTGAATCGAGTATTGAAGTTTCAAAAATTTACCGAATTAAATTTTGAAAAGATATATTGTAAAAAAATGAATGTAAATAAAATTTTATTTATACACTAAAATGTTAGATGTTAATCAACAAAACCTATTTCCCGGTGCACTTTCACTTAAAATGATCATTATTCAACTATATTACAGATTATACTATATTATATAATAATTATAGAAATATATCATTTTCCATAATACCCACTTTGTGCATGCATAAAATCAATCTTGATCCAGCGTCACTTATCTTTCAATATTGAGTTGACTGTGTAATATGTTCATGAATATTGTGTTGTTTTCCCTAACAGAAAACCCAATAGAAATTCGTTTATATTTACGTATGAATATGAACAACTTACTTGAACTCAAGAATTATTCATAGTTTTTCTGATAGTAAAAGCAGAACACTCATGAACTTATATAACTGTACAGAATTACTGCGTCTTCAGGATCTGTTATAAGATACTTCGTCGAAAATTTCAACGATATGTCAAACAAAACATATCCGAAAAAAGGAAAATGAGTCGACCGTAACGACAGTACAGAACGACGAATTGTGTAGTCGAATTAAATGCTTAGCAAACATTGGCTATCCTAGAACGAGAAAAATTCTGAGGTTATGCGTTTATAAGTACTGTCTATAGGAAAAAAACATCAGACTGAATTTTTCTACCATCAAGACAATAGCTAGTCCCAAATGGGCTCGGACATTTTCAAAATTTTACTCTTCTATTTCAGCGAGAACATCTCAATTATATTTAAAATTATACTGAAAAGAATGTTTATTAATTTGAGAGATTAATATTGGAATTAAATGTTGCATGAGTTCATTTTGTTGATTTAAAAACAACGTTTTTTCATGAATTTTAAACTGAAATCTTGATTTGATTTAGGTTGTTAGAAGTTCATATAGTCTATGTAATATGGTTTAATCAAAGACAAAATGTATTCTTCAATAAAATAATAGAAAAAATATACTTTTTTGTTTGTATTTGATTCACTTCAGATATGCTTCATGCTTCAAACTGGATGAAAAGAAGTATTTCGAGGGTGGCGCCATATTGGGTACACTCAACATTTCAAAACGCTGTGGCTCAGCCTGAAAATATCTAAATAAAATGAAATTTAGCTCATTTTGAAGGTATCGAGTAGACCTTTCATTTGACACTAATTATGTTAGAAAATATTCATTTGACGCGGTGTAGTGACCTTTCTCGCTTAGGTGGCGCATATTGGGTACAGGTACTTCATGAACATTTATTTTTGTAGGAAAGGGAGTCTCCAAGTTTGTCAACTGCCTTAATAAAAAAATATACGTATACGCCAAAAAATATACGTATTCTCAAGAACCCGATCATATCACTTTTTCTATATTGACCGTATTTTTTCAATCGATTATTTGGATATATTCTAATCCTTCTCATGAATAGCTACTTGGAAAATACAAAGATACTGTATCGTATAATTTCAAAAATACTGCAAATGAATTTTAACTCGATATTTCATTTCTTTCCCAAGAGTTAATAGGGAAATAAATAACGGATGTTGCTGAACAAAAAATTAGGGCTTCATCTTTCCACGACTGACCTGTGTAAATTTCAGAAAGATCGGACGACTTCTCCGAGTTTTCGCGTGCCAAAAATCAGTATTAAATACACCGTACTATGTACATACTTTTTTGAAAATTCGCAAGAATGTGTCCTCTCGAAATTGTGTAGATATGAACAACAAAACGATATTTCTGCGTTTAGCAGAGTGAAATAAGAATAGGAGGAACGATGAAGGAAGTGAAATTTTATGAAATTGTCAAGAAATTTGACAAGAAATTTTCCCTTCATACTCCCAAAAAACAACCCAACCATCACTAATTTCCAAAGAGCATCGCAAATATGAAATCTGAGAAACGTGTCACATTTGGTTATAGAGCTATGATTTTCAGGTTGAATTACCTAGCCCGGCTGTTCGAGAGTCAGTTTCTGTCTTTTTATATTCTGTTCTAGATGTCCTGATAACAACAAGATATTTCTTACACCTAAAGGGTGGGTTATGGGAATTAACGTGAGTTTCCCATTAGAGCGTAGCTCGCTAGTGTCCCATCGCTACAGGACAAAAACTGGACAGAAGTTTCTTACTTGGTTCAAGTAGTAAGTATTATAAGTTTCAACCATAATATAGTTGGACATAAAAGAAGTAACAACTATCGGGCTATAATAACTCAAAAGTATATAATTCTAGAAAAAATACATTTTTTCGAAAAGCTAAAAGTTACAAGTTTTTATGTGACTATTATCATATAAAGAATAGAGATATATTATCGAACCAATTTTACACATACACATGAGATCCATAATTTTTTTTTATGAAATTGATAACAGCAAAATTTATTCCATCGATGGTGAAATCGTATCAATACATACTGCAGATGCATGTAATACATTTATTTACAACACTTAGTGTAGGTCCACAGAAACCTCACGAATTAACGGAAATCGTATAACTGATTGGCGAAAATAATCTGTACAAAATCAGAAACTAGACAAATAATGAAACAAATTTTGGTCGCAGCTTCCACCGCAAAGTCTATCCTCTATTGATAATTCTTTATCATGATGTAAATGTTCATACGTATACGTATGCGTATATATGCCATTTCAGATATGTCCAATGAATAATCTACATTATTTTGTACCTATCCAATTTAGTGCTTTTTCAAAACATCAATCATTGCACCTAATACGTCAATCACTCATGATCGATAATTCACTAACAAAATTATATTATCAAATCGAACTGTACCATAATTAATTAAATTACGGAGTTTCTTTCACCTGTAAACCACTTCACATTTAGGTCTCCGGTCTCTCTGAATATTTTAGAAAGGGTTAATCGTTACTCGAATAGATCATTTTTGTATATAATTTTTCTATATTATGAATGTATGCATACGGATGACGCATGTACATTCATACATAAATACGTGACATCAACAATGATCGGATAAAACTTTTGAAACGAATTAAAACGTTAAGATGAATGAATGCAAAGTTTGGGTATCGAAGAAATACCGACAAAAACATTAGTAGAATTTGAGACCTAAATGTGATGAATCTCTTGGTAAGTATTGAATGAATAACGATCCTTGAATACTAAGACATTATAGAGAGTCATTGAGAGTCATCCAGAACTTTAAAATATGTAGATATGTGGGGAACTGCGATCAGAGGTGTAGCGACTGCGGACTGCGCATGCGTGGCGCAGCAGCGAGAGAGCTCGGGCGAACGAGCGGGCAGTCGGCGGCACAACGGCCAGTTCCGCTGTAGCTGGCCTAGCGGCATAGCCTCCGACAGAGGTGAGAGCATTTATACGACCAATAATAAATTCCCCACATAGCATGCAACATTGCGTTGAAATATTTCACTGAAATATTTCAGTGCAAGATTTCAGCAAGATTGCTGCAATATTTCAATGCAGCTTTCGGAAGCGGATTTGGTATCTTTCAATGAAATATTTCAAAAATATTGCAGCAACATTTCATGAAAGATTCAACGAAATATTTCACAATATTACAATAAAATATTGCAGTGCAAGATTACAGCAAGATTTCTGAAATATTTTCCTGAAATATTCTATGCAACATTGCTGCAAGATTCCTGCAAGATTTGACTGTAAGATTGAGGACAGTCAAAAGTTGCATTGAAATATTGCAGGAATATTGCATTGCAAGATTTCATGCAATATCACTGCAAGATTTCTGCAAGATTCTTCTGCACGCTCATGTAAAGTCAAAAGCTACATTGGAATATTGCACAAATATTTCGATGAGAGATTTCATGCAATATTACTGCAAGATTTCTGCAAGATTCAACTGAAAGACCCTGAGAAGTCAACGACTGCAGTAAAATATTGCAGATATATTGCATTGCAAGATTTCATGCAATATTTCTGCAAGATTTCTGCAAGATTCTGCTGCATGATTGAGGACAGTCAGAAGCTGTATTGAAATATTGCAGAAATATTGCATTGAAACAGGCGCGAACCCGTGATTCTTTGGACGCGGCGCAAAATTCTTGCCGCCAGACCAGCACACACTTTTATAATACATAATTCCGTCAATGCTGTATTCAAATCCCGACCTTCCGAAAGGAACTATAATATTGCACCAACCTTGCTGAAATATTGATTAAGAGATTTAAAGGGTTTCAAAAAATCGGCTCTCAAATATTGCAGCAATCTTGCAGCAATCTTTCCATGCAATACTTCAAAGTTGTATTTCTAGAATCTTGCAGAAACATTGCATTGCTCCTTGCACTACCGATAGGTGGCGACTCGTTTCTCGCAAGTAAAACTCTGCCTATATACCAGCATCCACAATGATGGGTACCAAACTCGATTCCAACTCTTATTTCTGAGTCAAACTGGAAAAACTATTTTTGTGGGAATCTCTACCGCAATCTCAAACTAGAGAGTCATTGAAGAGTTCACGATAATCTAAAATTATTCACAGGTTTGTCAGCACTGGAATATTCTAGCAATCTTGCAGCAATCTTTCAATGCAATATGCTCAATCATGTTAGTGAAATCTTGCAGAAATATTGCAGTGCAAGATTTCTGCAATATTTCAAATTTTCCTAGCCAATACTGCAATATCTAGTATCAATTTCTAAATGCAATATTTCAAGCAGATATTGCTGAAATGTTGCTTGAAAGATTCGGAGGCTGTCGATGAATCGGCAGTGAAATATCGCAGTAATATTTCAATGTAATAATCATTATAATATTGTTAAAATCTTGCAGAAATATTGCATGAAAGATTCAACGAATGTCGATGAATCGGCAATGAAATATTGCAACAATCTTGCAGCAATCTTTCAATGCAATATTTCAAATTTATATTGCTGGAATATTACAGAAATATTGCATGAATGATTCAAAGGGCGTCGACGAATCGACAGTGAAATATTGCAGCAATCTTGCAATAATCTTTCAAAGCAATATTTGAAAGTTATATTTCTGATCTTGCAGAAATATTGCATGAAAGATTTCAAGGGTCTCAACGAATTGGCCGAGAAATATTGCAGCAATCTTGCAGCAATCTTTCAATGCAATATTCGAAAGTTATATTTTTGTAATCTTGCAGAAATATTGTATGAAAGATTTCAAGGCTGTCGACGAATCTGCAGTGAAATATTGCAACAATCTTGCAGTAATCTTTCAATGTAATATTCATAATCATATTGTTGAAATCTTGCAGAAATATTTCATTGCTTTCTTGCAAGCCGGACATATCAATATTGCAGAAATATTACAGTGCAAGATTGCTGCAATATTTCAAATCTTTCTTGCCAATATTGCAACAATATTGCAGCAATATTGCATGCTGTGTGGGTCTTGGATTTGTGATTGCAGTCTTGTTTCTTCCTGGACCTGCACTTAATCCTACAAATTGGTGACCCCGACGACGAGAGGAGCTGACATCTTCGCCCTCACGCTCACGCATCGTGCGCTTCGTCAGGTGGCGTTTTCAGCCTTTGTTGAAAACGTGGTCGGCCGCCATTTTTGCCACCGGCGTCGCTCCAACTTCGACGGCGCCGTCTTTGTCTCTCGCTTCCCGCTTCGCCGCAGCTACACATCCACGACTCAGGTGAGAGTTTTATTAATTTTGTTCAACTCTCACCACCTGTTCTCATTTGAGATCATTTTTGAGTCGGCGCCACGTTTTTTTTCGGCGCGCTCTGAGGTAGCTGCGGAAGCTACACTCGAGCAGAAAGAAAAATTTTTCTTTCTTACACAAACTGCCTGTATATTTTTCTATACGGCACTTTCCTTTCTCGCTCTCTCGACGTTCCTACCGTGAGCAGATAACTTCCTTTTGCCGACGATTCACGGATTGAGTCCATCTCTATCTCCTGATCGTAGCTGCAAATATACAACATCACTTGGTGATCGGAAAAGTCCCCGTCACCTTTCCAAGGTTGAGTTCGCTCGCCTTGGGCATCGTGAGCCACGGCTAATTTTGCCTGTATTTTTGTTCGCTGGATCTGCAGTTATTGAGTTGCGGCTTGCCACGCTCAATTTCTCGATGACCTTCAAACGCTCGGGCCGCACGACTTCGTGCTCCAGAGCCTTCCAGAACGTTCCATCTTTGTTTGGGCTGCACGTGGCGTGCTCCCAGGCAGTGCTGACTTTTCGCGCTCGAGAACGAGCGACCTGCTATCGACTTCAGTTGGTGGTGTTTCCGCGACGACGTCTCGCATCACTCGACACCTTCATCAGGGCAGCGGCTACAGGAAGTTCTTCGTTCATCCTTGCGTTTATTATTTACTTTGAGGTAACAAAGTTCAGGCGAGACAATTAGTATATGAGTTCAAAACAGAAATTTTATTTTGATTCGAGCACTTAGCTGTAACTTATTTTCATTCGACTTTGTGCTCTCACAATATTTTGATTTTGTTTCAATATTGAGTTTCCTGTAACGCGTCTATTTGTGAGGAAACCAATATATTCCAGTATTTCTCATTTTCAAGTATTTCATTCGAGTTGATGTTCAACATTTAGTCGAGTAATTGCTTATAATTTTGCTAAAAATAATTCATTTCAGTTGTATTTTGGATAATCTTAATGAATCTTTCTATTTTTTGCCATTTGAATTGATTTCCACTTATAATTTTCTTTGGAATAATTTTCTTTTCTTGTATATTTTGAAATAATAGTGAATATTTTCTTTTTTTTCTTTTCAACTTGAGTTGATGTTAACCTGTAATCTTGTTTAGAATAACTTTTTCTAAATGAATACTTTGATGATGATAGTGATTCTTTTATTTTGACTGAATCTCGACCCAAAGAGATCTTTTGCGTATACTTAGCAATAAGTTTGAGCTCACTCGAGTGAGACTTTGGCGTTAGATATACTTTTCATCCTTGAATATAAGATCATGCGAGCGTTCAATTAAAATCAAATTGCACCATATGCCTGTGTGTGCTTCTGGCGTTCTGGGGGTAGTTGGTGGGAGCTTGGCGCTCAATGCTTTTGGTCTTATCTCTACCTCTTGGCGTAGCATATTTTTATTCGTTTATGCTTCGAGGACTTTATGCATTGTGAGGGGGCTCATTGTATGCTAATAAATGCATGTAGTGGTCGTGCTCTTTATGCTGCATTTGAGCTTACCAAGCTGGCTTAGGTTCTCGCAGTACCTTTTTTCCTTGTTGCCAAGGTCTTGGTGAGCCATAGCTGGCAAGTTGCCTTCATGCGTGTGTGTGCATGGGTGTTGAGCAATACAGTTCAATATTATTAAGTAACCTTTTTGCTGTTTGTGCAGTGTTTCTTGTTCAATTAAGAATTCTGTCCTTTCTGTCATTATGGATGAGCAGGCAGTGAGAGTTATTGTGAATAAAGCCATTGATGGCTTACGCGCTGAGATTCATGATACCATTAAGAGTGATTGTGAATCCTTGAAAAAGGATTTGCAGGGAACAATTGAAGCTACTCGTGTGAACTTAAAGGAATCCAATGATGCCCTTGTGCAGCAGTTGAATGATATTAAGACTATTTTGAAAAATTTTAATCTAGATTCATTGAAGCCAAAAGATAATGATGCTGAGAATTTGATTAATGTTGAAGTTTCTTCGCATGCTTCTCTGTCTGTTCCTATTACAACTTCCACTCAGACTTTGGCTGGTAATTCTCTGGTGCAAAATACGGTCCAGTCTCATGGTATTGTTTTTCCTTTAGTTAACAATATAGTTTCTCCTGCTTTGCATACACCCTCTTTTGGACGTGCTGAATTTCGCTGCACTCTATTTTGGCCACGTAACTCTGCTGGTTGGTTTTAATTTTTTGAAACGCAATTAACCAGTCGTAACATTGTCGCTGATGAAATCAAATACTGTAACTTGATAAATAACTTGGGTACGGAAACTTTGGAAAACATTCAAGATCTTTTTGCTAATATTTGTGCTACAGATAAATACAATTCACTTAAGTTCAACATTCTGAAACGTTTTTCTGAGTCCTCTTGGGACAAGCTGAATCAACTTTTCAACGATAATTCAATGGGCTCGCGCAAACAACTTTGGAAAAGACGATTGCCCAGTTATGTTCACTTGTTTATTTCGGATTACAATGAGGAAGCGAAGATTCTAGAGAGAGCTGATCTAGCTTTTCAGATTGGTTTTTTCAAATAATTCAACTTTAAAGGTTGATTCCTTATCGACATCTTCTGCTGAACCCTCTCTCACTAAACTTGTGGCCAAGGTTGATGCAATTTCCTCTAAGTTTGAAAAATTGGAATCACGCTCACGCGAACATGGTAGCTCTTCTGATGATGACTCCTGTTAAGGTTGCGTGTATATGCTTTGACCCTTAGTTTTTATGCAAACATCATTTACTCCACATCATTTTTATTCCAGGATTAGTGCCAGACTGTGTCTAATTTTTGATGCCTCTGACACTACCATTGGACTTTCATTCAGTTAATTGACTGGTAATTATTGGCCTTCGTTAGGATTTTTTTTTGCTCTCTAAATTTTTCTACAAACCTTTTACTGCAATTCGTGGCCACGCGGTACTTCTATATGTTGGACGCGTGTAAATAAATAAGCCCTTACAGCAGGTCATTTTGCAGGACCTATTTTGAGATTGTTGCCTAGGCGCATTGCAGTCACTTCATAACTATTATTTTTGTTCAACGTCTTTACACATTTTGTAACGTTTTGTATGATCTTTCGCACAGTGTCGTTAACATTCCCCTTCATGCCTTGCAGGTAAATCTGATTCGAGCGCGAATGCGTTATTAACACGCCAACGCTCGAATAGATGCCTTTCGTTCCTTCGCATTCGATAATCTTTCTTTAATGAAGTGCAGGCTTATGAATGGGAGTTGGCGGAGTTATTGCCAAATTTGATCACTTACTTAGTAGCCTCGCCTAATCTGGCTGAGGGTAATATTCATGATTATATGTTGTATGCACCTCTGTGCATAAGGCCCTATTTTTTTTCCTTTCCGTAACTTGTGTAGCGAGATTATATTCTTCTCTTTCACTCGCAGCTTATCTTAGTGCAGAAGCGCGAATAATTTTTCTTTTACGCAAGTTTTATATTAGCCAAATATTTTCAAAGTAAACACTTCAAAAAATAGTTTTTTCAGACATGAAGTCGTGTTTCCGTGCTCTTCTAGTTCAATGTAAAGTAAATTGTAAAGCAATCACTAGATGATTGCGTACGTTTTATGTAAATAAACCTAATTCTTACTTCTTCGCGACTGCTATACCTGTGGATTGCGCTCCCACAGCAAGTCAGTACGCTCTTGTAAATAAATCTTTATAAATAGTATTCCATGTGACGTGACAGTTAGTAGAATTGATCAATCTACAAACTTGACAAGTAACAGTATTCAGACTAATGTAAATATAGAAGCAATTTTCACTCATCTGTATTTCGTAGTATTCCTTTTGAAGAAGATGATATATGAATGAGGATGACTAATATAATTAGATTGCGTTTAGTCATATCCGCTACAATATTGTAATGCGTATTGCGATTAGCTGTAAGAACACTCGATATAACTGGCATTAATCTGCCATCTGGTACCAAATTCTCTAGCAGCTTGAAGATGTTTAACTATGTCATAGAATGATTGTACTGAGGATATGGTGCTTACCATAGTGAATTTTAGATAACGTCTTTCACGTTACACTGTGATGTAAGTTTAGCCTTATGCGTGCAGACTGATTTTTTGATGTTAAGCTGCAGAATTTTAAAATCTATGACTGAGATAACACGCTTATACAGTTCTTGATAGTGAGACTATAATGTGATTCAATACAATTTACAATTAAAAAGCTCCTTAAGGGGAGAGTGATGACTCGGTATGCTCAAAATACTGTGATGGAAATGATCACAATTCATAAAGGTTCAAGTTACCTCGCCAATCAGTTTCAAAGCTGAGTAATCTACAATTATTTCATGAATTGTGCATGTGACCCTTTCCGGTATTCTTTGCGGTATCTTTTGAATGTGATAAATAACGGTAGCGCGAATTCTATTGTGAAACAGATGTAAAATCAGAGTAAATTTTAGATGATATTCACATATAGTATGTTTTTATAGTATCCTTTACCATAATGTGCCTTCAGCACTAAGACTGACATGCAGTTCCTATGTAAAGCAATAAAATTGAATAATTTTTTTTATGTATGTTCAATGCGACTGCGAGAAATATTGTTTAAACAATAAAGGCTTTCCCGACAGCCACATTTGGAGGGGAGTCATGTGGAGAACTGCGATCAGCGGTGTAGCGACTGCGGACTGCGCATGCGTGGCGCAGCAGCGAGAGAGCTCGGGCGAACGAGCGGGCAGTCGGCGCGACAACGGCCAGTTCCGCTTTAGCTGGCCTAGCGGCATAGCCTCCGACAGAGGCGAGAGCATTTATCCCACACAGCATGCAATATTGCTGCAATATTGGCAAGAAACATTTGAAATATTGCAGCAATCTTGCACTGCAATATTTCTGCAATATTGATATGTCCGGCTTGCAAGAAAGCAATGAAATATTTCTGCAAGATTTCAACAATATGATTATCTGCATTATAACCTCAAGAGGTTCAAAATGCTTAAATAAAAAAAAAAAAAAAACAATATGATTATGAATATTGCATTGAAAGATTACTGCAGTATTGTTGCAATATTTCACTGCAGATTCGTCGACACCCTTGAAATCTTTCCAGAATCTTGCAGAAATCTTGCAGCAATATTGCATGAAATGTTTCAATGCAATATTTCTGCAATATTTCAATACAGCTTCTGACTGTCCTCAATCTTGCAGCAGAATCTTGCAAAAATCTTGCAGCAATATTGCATGAAATCTTGCAATGCAATATATCTGCAATATTTTACTGCAGTCGTTGACTTCTCAGGGTCTTTCAGTTGAATCTTGCAGAAATCTTGCAGTAATATTGCTTGAAATCTTGCAATGCAATATTTCTGCAATATTCCAATGTAGCCTTTGACTTTACATGAGCTTGCAGAAGAATCTTGCAGAAATCTTGCAGTGATATTGCATGAAATCTTGCAATGCAATATTCCTGCAATATTTCAATGCAACTTTTGACTGTCCTCAATCTTGCAGTCAAATCTTGCAGGTCGAATCTTGCAGCAATGTTGCATAGAATATTTCAGGAAAATATTTCAGAAATCTTGCAGTAATCTTGCACTGCAATATTTTATTGTAATATTGTGAAATATTTCGTTGAATCTTTCATGAAATGTTGCTGCAATATTCTTGAAATATTTCATTGAAAGATACCAAATCCGCTTCCGAAAGCTGCATTGAAATATTGCAGCAATCTTGCTGAAATCTTGCACTGAAATATTTCAGTGAAATATTTCAATGCAATGTTGCATGCTATGTGGGATACGACCAATAATAAATTCTTGGATTTGTAATTGCAGTCTTGCTTCTTCCTGGACCTGCACCTAATCCTACAGATATACCGTCGATGTATAGTTTCATAAATACTGACATCATTGATTATGGCAATGTAGATATGGTAACTTCTATTTCCTTGAATAGATGTTTCGATTCTGTTGAACCTTCATACAACTCCTCAATATGAAAGTTTTTTTTCAAAAGAGTACAGAGTGTTTGGAACCATATTGTGATTTTAAGTTTTGCATAGAAAATATTTGTTCATTGCTTTGATTCAATAAGCGAAGTTCACACTGACATTTTTTACACACTAAGAGAGCAGGGCTCAACCGTTTATTCACCAATCACGATGAAATATTGTGAAATGGATTATGGCTACGCAAATACGCAAATCGACAGCTTCACAATCCACATTTTACACATACACACACACACACACGCACACACAAACACACGTACAATATTATGTAACTAACAGTTTTCCATTTTTTTTTGTAATCAATATTATGGTTGGCAAAAAATTCATGGTAGATAACGTTTTATGGCTTATTATCTATGAGTGAACACTTTTTCCATGTGACCATTTCAAGATTTGACCTTATTTCCATGTAAGTAAAAAATTCTTCAAAAATCTTCTCCCGGGATAAGCAGGAAACACGTCTACTTTCGGAAAAATGGATGCTAAAAATGGCATCATTGAGCTAATATAGGAATTAATATTCTCAGAACTATTGAAAATCAAAGAAAAATGGTCAGTATTGTATCCTAAACAATTTTAAATATTCCTATTGAATTGACAACGGGCACATATAATGTATTTCTTGAGTATTTTACAATTATAGAAAGCCAAGAAGTTAATGATGATATCATGACATGTAAATTCAGCATTATTAAAGAATGAAATGAACAGAGCAAGTTATGAATTAATTTTACTACTATTGAATTGAAGAAAAATTCATTATAAAATTAAGGCTGTTTCTGAAATACTGGAAAGATTCTGTATTGACCTATTCCTACTTACGTAAGAGAATAGCTGTAAATCACTCACCAACAGGATCACAAATTGCATATGACCCTGGCTTTCAATGAATCACATGTATGTGATCCTGGCATTCAAAAAAAAATGTTCGGTGCAATACCTCCCCAATTTATTTAAGACCCTGGGTGCAGGTCCGCTAAGCAATGCTTAGCTTCCTGACAGTCAGAATAGCTCTGTTTGATTGATCATCCCAACATTTACAACATCTCACAAGATTATTCAAGTTTTCAAACTTAGCAGCCAGCTAAAGAATAACCTAACAAAAAGAGCACTCTGAAGCAGGTAGAAACATACTTGACGGTACCAGAGAAACGCTTGTCCTTCTGGGGATCGTAGTTCTTCAGACCAATTTGGAGTTCCACAGTTTCCAGAAACTTCCTCTTTTTCTTTTCATCTTGTATAATATATGCTTAGTATTCAGTGTCTGTATAAATGGATTGGTTCCGCCTCTTGAATTTTTTTGGTTTTGGAGGAAAAGAAAATGATGTTTCTAATTTATTGAATATTATACTTGAATACAGAATAAAGATATTTCTTCAGTACTCACCATTCAATGGCTTAGAAGCACGCTCTTCTTGTTCTTCTTCCAGTTTCCTAGGGCTTTTTGAGGAATTTGCTGAAATGTCTTTTTGAGATTCCTCATTATTTATATTTATAGTGTCATTTTTAACTGCAGGTAATTTTAATGATGACATTACTACTCTTGGTACAATACCTGGATCTGTATCTACAACAAAATTACAGGTTTCTTCTTCCTCAGTAGAGCAAGATACGTCAGCAACAGAGTCAGAATTTTTTGATGGTGTGCTTGAAGAAAATGATGTGAAGCTGGTCGATTCTGATTCTTCAACAATACCAAATGTGAGTTTCAAGAGAGCCAAAGGATTATCTATCCCAATTCTATTGCAAAATTCAGTAGTCTGCTCGTTGATAGCTAAGTTCGGTTGATTGACTCGCTTGTTTTTGAATTCAGGATTGTGAGGCTCTACAGAAATTTTGAAATTCAAAGGAACCTTCAGATTATAATTCATCTTATGATCAACTTCTTCTTTCTCTTCTTCTGTTGGAGTAAAAATCCATCTTCCTTGGTGAACTGGCCCAGGCATGTAGTACGTACCATTTTTAACGCTCAGCAAATGATTGGATAAAAACAAAATAAAATTTTCTCCTCGGTAGACATTTGTCTAAAGCCAAGAATTTTGTCTTTTTGGAGTGATCTTCATTTGTAACAAGAGCTGCAAATTTACAATGTAAGTGAGCAGCAAACCAGTGTGTGGGATGATGATGCCTCAGCAACTCCATTGCTGGTGGGCTTCCAAGGCTATCATTCTCAATATCGCTTCTACAATCATAATTAAGAAAATATTAGTATTATCACTGGGTTGAGAAGTGCAAGTTCAGACTTAAGAGCTAAGAAAAACAATTCACCTGAAGAATGGCTTTTTTCTCAAGAGCGCATTAACATTTCCATATTCTGTTATGCTCAAGGGCCAGTCATGACTCATAAAAATGTCTATTTTATTAGAGAGCTGCTTTAATCTAAATATTTCTAAATTTCTTATATGGTAGACGGAGCGCATAGTACTTTCACTGTAGAGAGGAAACTCGTGATGGCCCTTCATGAAATCATGATTCTTGTATATGCCAGATAGACCCGCTATCCTGACTCCGGCAACGTTGACCACACTGGCGTAGCCCATGTAATAAATGTTGGGTGCAATCCAGCCACCATAACTCAACTCCTGCATGTAGTTTGACGCTTCATGGTTCCCACCAATAAAAATTGTCAACACAGGAGCCACTTTCTCTCTAGAGCAATATCTGCAAAGGGGGAATTTCCAATGCAACTGCATCCTCTCTCTTAAGAGCATCATACCCAGAGCAAATGCAAAACAAAACTCACTCGTAAAATGTGCCCATGTCCTTGTACTTGTCGGGTACAGCCATGTGTCGTATCCCAACGACATTATTTTTTTTTATTTCATCTTTACTCCATCTCCGCTTATGCTAAGATTTTATTATGATAATTTTATTATGATAACATTGTGTCAATCTTAGCTTCAGTAACTATAAGTTAGTCTAAAGTTGTTCTAAAATTTGTAATCTAGTAATCTATTAGTACTTTCCATCATTATTTCTTTCATATGTAGACAATCTTAATAATAATTCATACAATATTTGAGGTTTTCACTAGAATGTAACTTAGCTCTAAGTCGAGGAATGCTGGCCATATACCAGCTCACGCGAAAATTCAGCAATTCCGACACCGACGCGTGCGATCGCGTTTGACTCGGCGGCTGCGGGGTGCTTTGCCAGCGGATTCCTTCGGTCGACGCTCCTGGACGCGGCGGCTCGCTATTGGGTGGCCAGCTCCGTGACGTCTTTACGCCCCTCTCTATCCAATGGTCAACACCAACAATTAAATAGGAGTGCATCCGGCACTCCGCGCCTTTTGCTTGACAAAACTAATAGTCAAACGTTGATCCAAGTACCGACCCGTGCTCCGTGAAGCTGAGCACTTGAGAGGCGCGCGAAGAAGGACACGTCCCTGGCGGCCCGCAGTGAGTCCCTGCGTTACGTTGATGTCTTTCCGAAGGATCTCCGCAACACCAGCTGCAACCTCCGTCGCCGAGTCAACTAGACCGTCTGCGGTATTCTGCAAATCTGGTTAGCGAATACTAGTTTTAAGTCATTTTTGTCACGCCTCCCCGCCGGGGAGTAGTTTTAAGTCTGAGAAATTCGAGTTTTATTCAAATACATTTCCAAATTTGCGATTCCTTCAAGGCGTATCTGGCGTAGCCTTTTTTTTGTGTTTTTACGTATAATAAAGAGCCAAAAAGCGTTATCATTGTAAAGGAGTAAGGAGAATTTCCAATACATTTACAGTAACTTCATGTTTATCGTTATCAACAGTTAATTACCCGTATCTACTCCTCTCCCTCTAAATATATTCATATTAGATGGGATTCCCCCGTTCTGCCATGACATCATTATTTCCAATCATTTGAAATCAACGTATTGTTCGTATTATGAAAAAGAGCGATAAAAGGGCACTATAGTCCGACTTTTCCACTCGAATAACATAAATTTTGCATCCAAAGATTTGAAATATAAAATATCTCTAAATTCGACATAAATTTCTATTCTTGCTTACAAGAACAAAACGGACAGTTGCCGTCCATTTCCCTCCCCAATAAGTACGTAAGGAACATCCACCAATCATACCCATTAAAGGGACACGACTCGGTACAAAAGGAACACGTTTGAACTAGAAAAACATCAATTATTACGATCCAGAGTCATCTTCACTACAGTCTGCACAAGGTGAGTTCTCAGGCGGTAAGCGACCAGGGTCGCCCGAACGTTCTCCTACCCAAAACAAATCTCTCGTTGTAGGTCCCCTAGTCGGGATACGACGGATGCATTTCATGATGCATTTCATCACATGCATTTCAGATCCCTCTAGTTTCTCGAGGCCTGAAGATGAAGTATATAATACGTATATCATATCATACATTCAAAAATAACCTCAAAGTTACACATTATAATATTCAAATGAATCAATTTACCTTGAATGATATGAATTGTAGATGTAGATTGAAGAAAAAAATATAGGCGGCATCAGCCCTGCATTTCAGCAGGTTAGCGTATATTTTAACAATTTCAATCAATCTTCTTCAGAACACTCCGGCAGTTCAAGCGACGTCCAGCTCCTGCGTTATTTTATATATATATATATATATAGGGAAGTTTTCCCGCATGAACTCTTGTTTTGGCGCGTAACTCATTTCCTTGTTTTCTGCTGGTCGTAGACGTCGTGATACAGGATGCGCGCGTCGATCCTTGGCGCGTTCCTTCGATTATACTTATATCCATACACTGTACATATTGGTTCTCGATCGATAATTTGTACCACCCCGTCGATAACCGAATCTATTTTATATGCGGAAATTCGGCTACTCTGACCTGACCCTCACAGGTTCATGGTAGGGTAGGTAATGCCACCGCTCTCGAGTTCTAACCCTGATTCTTAAACCTGATTATTAGGAACTAGCATCCCCCGTCGCGGCTTCGCCCGCTCTCCTAGTTAATAGAATTCGAATGATTATTATTAACTGTGCGTAGGAATAGAAACGTAACATTCAAGTATTTAAAGTTTCAAATCCCTAAAGTACTCCAGAATAAATAACATTTTTGGTTTTGGAATTGGAATCGGAATTGATTTTCTGATTTGCCCGTCCTAGAAAGTCCAACATATAACTACTATACCCGTGTGAAAAACAATCTGAGCGTGAATCAATTCCGACATATTTACATGTCTGACCTTGAACCTTGTTTATTGTAAGAGCAAAAGAAACCGCGTGAATGGCTCGTACAACGGTTTGGCACCTTGTGGTCAAAGAGAAAAGCCGGATCTTCAAAGATTTAAGGCATATTTTACCCGTAAAAAAATAACTAAACAGATGCAAGTTCGATTATTTGGGCAATCGATTACACCGCTATAATATTGGGAGTCACAATACGACGACTAATTTCAAATTTTCCATGACAAAATCGAGGACTCCAATATTGATTGCCTTATACTTATAGGCCAGACCGCTCCATTTCAGCTGTGTGAACGGCTAAAATAGCGTCTCGCCACCTAGTGGCCAAAGAGAGAAGCTGGAGCTGATTTGCATGTTATTTCCACATTTTGCATAGAAACGTTCCTAATTAATCAATGATCAATCTTAATAGCCTATGAAACTTCAGGGTATATTGTAGAGCTACTGTCAAAATTTGAAGGCGATAGGTTCAGTAGTTTTTGAGATTTTTGGGAACATACAAACAAACGTTTCCTCTTTATATAATAGTAAGATAATTCAAAAGTTAATCTCTCTTTTTGTTCTCCTAGAATACTAGAATACTAGAATATTAGAATACTAGAATATTCCTATATTCTAATATTTCTATATTCTATATTAGAATATAGAATACTAGAAACTAGAATATTCTTCATGAATATTCTAGTTTTCTCTCTCGCTTGTAATATCAAGTCTGATATATCTCTACGTAGTTCCCAAAAATATCACTGTGGTATGCCTCTATAATCAATTTGGCTCTGCTTCTGTTCTATATCCAGAAAAAACTGGAATACGTCGTTGCAACACTCGGTGCACAATGAGTTTAGAAATTAATTTTTTCTAGCACTTTTTTATTGGAAACTGCTCCAAATCTCAATACTCTTTTAATAAAAAATTCAATTTTTTTTTAATTTAATAAAAAATACCTGATCTGAAAGTGATGATGGAAAAACACTTAGTTTTTCGGATGCATCCTCATCGTCACCCAAACCTTGCAATAATAATAATAATAATGGAGCAAAAACTCCACCCACTACACAGGTTGCCACAACACATCTCAATACGATGTGTGGTTCGATTTCACAGTTCCCAATGAGATAGGCGTTACTAGGAACTGCCAGGCTTTATGTGTCAAGTTGCTATGGTACAAAAATTCTTGTCCGAGCACTTTTAGATGATTGCTTACAATCATCGTTTATTTCAAAGCGTTTAGCCCAACTTCTTCGGCTACCTACACGCTCTATCCATCTCCCAGTTTTTGGCATTAGGGCAAATAAATCAACTGTAAGTAAGCAGTATACTCAGTTAAATATTTCCACGCTTCAAATCAACATTTTCGCTTGATGTTCAAGCTCTTATAGTTGATAAAGTATCACTTTATGTGCCTCCTTCGGGGATAACTTCCAAACGCTTTAATCATATCGTAGGATTAGATTTAGCTGATCCTGACTACCACAATGCAGATGTGATTGATGTCCTTTTGGGTGCTGACGTCCACTCAATAGTGGTAGAGGGGAATAAAATTCGTGGTGCCGCGGATAAGCCGGTAGCTGTTCAAATGCTACTAGGCTACCTTTTACAAGGCTGTGTACCATCGGCAAATTTGGCAAGTTTCACTTCCACTCTTCACCCAGCTGTTCATCATAGCTGCGAAGAAAGCGAGATTCTCGATCTTATGCAGAATTTTTGGAGGCAGGAAAAAATACCTCGATCTATCCAATTCACGCCTGAGGAGCAAGAGTACGAATATCATTTTGTTGATACTGACACTAGAGACGCTTCAGGGCGATACATAGTTCGGCTTCCAATAAAAAATCCTGCATTCATCGAAAAATTAGGAACATCATACGGCTCGGCTACTAAAATGTTAGGAATGTTAGAATGACGTTTCAAGGCCGACCCCAAGCTAAAGGAAATGTACACTGCGTTCATGAAAGAGTACAAAGATCTTGAGCACATATCAAGACCTCTCACGCCTCTCTCTTCGGAGATAAAGAAATATTCCTTGCCTCATCATGGAGTTCTTAAAGAAGAAAGTACTACCACTAAACTGAGAGTAGTTTTCAACGGCTCGGCTAAAACTTCTAGTATATCATTGAATGATATCCTAGCTACACATAGGCTCCAATCTCCTTCCAGAAATCAGCAATATCATACGTAAGTGGCGACGCGACTCTGTGGTATTTGTCACTAATATTGAGAAAATATACAGGCTGTACAGGCTGCAAATACTTGTACATCCCCAAGATCATCCACTTCAATTGATTCTTTGGCGTTCTGATCCAGAGGATCCAATATCAATATTTTTTCTGATCACACTTTTTTATGGATTAGCATGCTCGGTGTTTCTCGCCATTCAAGTCATACTACAGCTGGCCAAAGGTTGTGGAGGCAAATACCCTTTAGGAGCCCTTATAATCAAAAAAGAGATGTACATGGATGACGCAGTCTCTGGCGCCAACACCATCTCTGAAGCTTTGCAAAAACAATCTCAATTGTTGGAGATTGCCACGGTGGTGGATGTTCATTCCGCAAGTGGATCTCCAACGATCCTCGGTTGGTTGAACATCTTTCCGATTCTCTCAAAGCCAAGAACAACGAGAATCGAAATCTCTTCAAATCCAGTTCTAGTCTGAAAGTATTGGGTATTGAGTGGAATCATCACTCTGATTGTTTTGTGTTCAATATCCATGAATGTGAAGAGATGAAGTTCACAAAACGTAAAATGCTGTCTATCATTGCTCGGCTATTCGACCCGTTGGGATGGCTTGACCCAGTAATTGTGGTTGCCAAAATTATTATGCAATCCTTTTGGTTACAGAAATGTGATTGGGACTCTGTACCTACTTTAGAATTGTTAGAGAAACGGAAAGCTTGGTATTTTGCTCTCCCTTCAATTAAATCCATAGAGATTCCTAGATATATTCAATGGTCTCCTTCGTCAAAACTCTGTGAAATCCATGGGTTTGTAGATGCTTCTAGTCGTGCTTTCGGTGGAGCAATTGATATTAGAATTGTAAGTGAAACTAAGGTATATGTATCTCTTCAGTTGGCTAAGACTAGAGTAGCCCCTCTTAAAGTTCAAAGTATTCCAAAATTCGAACTGAGTGCGGCTGCACTTTTGGCTGACTTAACTAATCATTTCATTGAGGCTATGCCTATTGAAATGAACTCCATTGATTGTTGATCTGATCCCAAAGATGTTCTCTACTGGTTAAGAGATCATCCAGTGCGCTGGAAAACTTATGTCACTAATCGATGTGCGGATATTTCTCGGTTGTTGCCAAACGCTCATTGGCATCATGTTAATACCAAATCAAATCCCGCAGATGTAGCCTCTCGAGGTATAGAGCCAAACCTGTTGAAGGAATTTGATCTTTGGTGGCATGGCCCATCCTTTCTACGCAATAATTCGTTACCCAGGAGTACGGAATTAGACGACTTGAGCCCTCATACGGCTTGTGAAGTAAAAGTCTCTAGTCATGCGGCAGCAGCTGCCGAAAATCACTATGTTTGGGATCTCATCAATCGGTATTCGACTCGATCAAGTTCAAATTATTAGAACTGGCTTTCATCGATGTCAAGGCTATTTTTAATCCCCCACGCATACCTTCGGTAGCTGAAAGAGAGAATGCTCGTTTGTCATAGGTATTCCTCCATCAACAAATTCATTTTGCGAATAAAATGAAACTAGTCAAGGCCGATAAGCTGAAATATATAAAAGGTCCTTTAAGCGAATTAAATCTCACTCTACTGAGTGACTTACTTCACGTAGGAGGTACATTGAAGAACTCAAGTATTCCTCTCGAAGAAAAGTACCCATTAGTGTTGCCTTCTGAAACTACATTTTCCTCTATGATGATTCGCCATACTCATATCAAAACTCTTCACGGGGGTACGCAGTTGACTCTTGGTACAACTTGCCACTAATATCGGATACTTAATGGTCACCGTGAGGTGAAATCCATTATCCACTCATGTCGTACATGCATTCGTCATACTGCTTCGAACAGAACTCAGCTCATGGGGAACTTGCCCGCAGAGCGCGCCTCACCATCTGATCCCTTTGAACATTCTGGGGTTGATTACGCGGGTCCCATTCCTGTGCGAGCTTCGCTCTTACTAGGAAAAATCACGACGAAAGGGTGGAACTTGGCGTTTCAACCCTCCTGGTGTACCACACTTTGGTGGCATATGGGAATCAGGGACCAAGGCTGTCAAGCATCACCTTCGTCGTGTGATGGGCGATCGTATACTAACTTTCATAGAATTACAAACTTTGTTCAAAAAGATTCAGGCTTGTCTCAATTCGAGACCAATAATAGCTTTATCCAACGATCCTACTGATCTTCAATTTCTATCACTCTCTAACATTAGTATTCTGCGTAATTCTTATATTATTCCAAGCCCCGACATATCTGATAAAAATGTCTCTGTAGCGAAGTGATAGGAGCATGTGAGAAAAATGACGCAGTGTTTCTGGCATCGTTGGGCTCCCGAATAGATCACTTCACTTCATCAGACGAACAAGTGGAAGTTTCCAACACGCAATTTTCTTGTTGGGGATTTGGTCCTCATTCGAAATGAATTAACACCACCTTTAAAGTGGCCTTTTGGTAGAATTATTCACATCACCGTGGGTAGCAACGGATTGGTCCACGTGTGTAAAATCAGAACCGCTTCGACCATTCTCGATCGTCTAGTTGTTAAACTTGTACTTTTGGAGCCAAAGGCAGCGGCCACTTCAGACTAAGCCTAAAATTATTCTTCCCTTATTTTCCTGTTTCCTCTCCCACCTGTCCCAATTCCTAGTGTTTTTTTGTTTCAGATCGTTCGCTCTAAATGTCACGACGAACGATGGCGGGCGGAACGGACAAATATGCCACTAGTCACGTGGCTAGTATCCACTTCGTAGGCGTCCGTCTAGGCTTGTGGAGCGCTCGGACCCGCTGATGAGTGGCTCAGCGCTCGAGCCAACCAGTCTCGTTACAGAGGGCCCACTGACAACGGGCCTCGGATGGTTTAGCTGTCCACGGTCTCTCAATAAACTCACTAACGCTCGATAAATAAACTAGTTTACTTATACTTTTGGATTCGAGTTATTTGTCCGAAAAATTCCCAGCGTTCCTTAAAGCACTTTATGCGCCCTACGCTTCACAAATTCTTCAAAATTTATTCACAAGGATTATCGATGATCTAACGATAGATATACAAATAATAGTATATTGAAATGACTCAATCATCAGGGAAAATACGATTAGAATGAGTGAGTCAAAGTTTATTTCATTTAGAGATGTTGAGTTAGTATCCGTCACTGTGAATAACGTCTTTTCCAATACTTGTGTTTCATACTCGATATTGATTCAAATTATTTGTGATGATAAGATACGAATGTCGATATTTGAGAAACAAACGGAACAGCAATTCTCTTTATCAATCTCAATTCACCAATGCTTTGAGGTTGAAAATCAACTACAATGAAAAATATAACTAGTTCATATATCATTTCACGATATTGAGTTTGGATATGTAATTAAAATCATTTCTCGAAACGAATTTTGGAGTATGAAAAAAATCGACAATTGTTATGGCCCAGCCTTGCCCCGCCCAAAATTTTGATTTTTTTTTCCATCCAATTCCCCGACCACAATGAAGATCCAGTCTTCGTCATGCCCTCCATCTCACACGAGTTCAACAACGACGCGAGCAGCTTAGCTGTTCGACAGTGTAGAGACGATAATTGAACGAATGAGTATAACGAATGAGAGAGATACGGCGCACGGTAATCAAGACGCACTGCGTTATCATCTGCTGGCGATGATTGCATTACCCTCCGTAGTGCATCTCGTGAATGAAGCATAGCCAGGGCGCTATTCGACCACTCGGATAATGTCGCGGCACCTTCGAGGAGCGTTCCACGACCCTATCACTTAACGTCACGGAGAGGATCAGGAGCGTCGTTTCGTCTTTTTCCAAGGTATCGAGGAGTGCGCGACTTAGGCTGATGACTTTTTTTTTCTAGGGGGTATGCAAGACAGTGCACAAGAAAGTAGTAAGTGGTTGGAACTGTGATCATTGCAGTAATAGCGAACGTAAGGACACAAGTAATTTGTCTTTTGATGAAAATGTTCATGAGATCATCCACGTTCAGATTCTGCACCAATTTGCTGTACGTATAGATAAAAGTTAAGTCATTTAACCTCGATTGGCTCACCGTACTTCGTAGGTACCATTTTAAGCGTCTCAAGCTAGAAAATGTACGCTCATTCGTGCAAGATGAGCCGGGAATGGTCAGAATCAACCTCATCAATTTTGTTCTTTCTTCTGATGCAAATAATCAACGATTGCAACAGACGTTTGCAGGGCACGTCCTAACGTACAAGTATCCACCGCGGAATTCTCGGGCGTGACGCGAGTTAATAATTGATCAGTGTATCAAATAGTGGAGCTGAGAATAAATTCAAAGCTATAAGTTAGAAGTAAAGGGAGTGTATAGATTAAAATACTAGTCGATTCGGGGTATTCTAGTTGATTATGAATTTATGACAAATCATTATGAATTTAATATTGAATCCTTACAAAATGGTTCAACTACTTGACATAGAATTGTGATTTTAGTACTTTCTATGTCAACATTGACAAATGTACTTGAAATGTATATAACTACTTGACATAGATTCTCGATTTCAATACATTCTATCTGAACATAGGTGAATTGATATGGAGTGTATTAAAATTTGATAATAGATCGTGCAACAATTGCTTTAAGGTGTAATTTGAAAAAAATACTATTTCTGTATAGGCTATCCACACTGTTGGATACTTGGCAGTTGATGCTAGATTTCGCTACTTTCTCATGTTATCATTTTGAAATAATATACTGGAACATATAACGATCGTGTGTTGGTAAAGGTGTCTATTAAAGTGATATATCTGTATTTTCAGAAAATAAATTAGATTCAATCATATTATTATCTCACATGCATTTGAATGGACTGAGATTGAACAGACATCATCAAATTTCTATTCACATAAACAAATTCAGTCGCATGAGAATTCTTTGACCAACGAACTGTAGGATACGGAACATACTTGTCGTCAACATACACCTTTTTCAAAGGTCCATTTTTTAGTATAAAAAAGAAAATTGCTCGGGGAGTATTTTATTTTATTTCAACCATTTATAATTTTTCTACTAAACTTCTACAAAAATATATGAGTTAAGAACTTGACATAAATTTGCGATTTGAGAACTTCCCCATCTTAACATCAGCAACTACAAGAATTAAGTGTAATTTGAAGAATATTCATTCTGTAGTAGGACAGTCATACAGGTTAGATACTTGGTATTTAATGCTCAATTTCAATGGTTTCCCGTCTCAGCATTGATAAAATAATATGAAATGTGTAACTGGATGCATGTTACTATATATGAAGTTAATCAGTTTGAAATCCGTAGCAGATGAACATGAAGCAAAAAAAGGCTTCATATTCTGTAATTATTATCTTCAATGCATTGAAATAGACAAAGATTGAACATACATTTTCAAATCTTTATCCAACTCAGAAAATTTAGTCGTTCAAGAAGTTATTACTATCTTACATGAATTTGAATGGACTGATATTGAAGAGACATTTTCAAATTTCTTTCTACTAAGAGAAATTGAGTAGAATAGAAGTTTATCCAAGATTGAACCACAGGATACGGAACATACTTGTCTTCCACGTATACCTTTTTCAAAGGTCCATTTTTTAGTATGAAAAAAAAAATTGCTCGAGAAGTATTTCCAACATTCCGAACATATTTGTCGTGAACGCTGTACCTTTTTCAAAAATAAATTTTTACCAATAAAAGAAGAATTAGTAATATGATTTCACATCTATTCAATTACATGCTCATGAATATGGAATTTATTAGTAACAGAGAAAATTTATGAAGCAAAAAATGATAAGCGAATTCTGTAGTAGGATGATCGAACTATTTGAATATTTGGAATCCATGCTCGATTTCAATACTTTTTCGGGTCAACATTGAAAAATTGAACTCAAAATCATTTCATGTTACTTCAAATGAAATTTGATTATTCGAAATTCGTGGTAGAAAATTATAAGGCAGAGCGATGATACCATATTCTGTAATTATGACACTGAACTTCCACGAAGCGATATTAGTTAATTAGTTGATATGGATTTGTGATTCTAGTATTTTCATGTCAACAATAGAATATTGACCCAGACACGTTCACATTAATAACGCTTGATAATAACGACATGATGACTGCGGATGGACGGGAACAAAGAAAAATTCAGCGAAGCGGAAAAGCAAAAGGGGTGCAACGCGAATGTACGTTTCCAGTGTGAAAACTGTAATTGGATTGGCGATTTTCTCTGCTGTCCTACATTTCAACGAAATTTTTAATGGGATTCTACGAGTTATGAATAAATTAGGCATCACTATTGAAGTGAATTGCTACAACTTCTGCACCGAAGCCGACGAGACCCGTATCGCGCCTTCCGCTCCCTCAACGAAGAGGCTAAACAT
The DNA here is from genome assembly GCA_020882685.1 of Aphelinus atriplicis. Lineage (NCBI taxonomy): Eukaryota > Metazoa > Arthropoda > Insecta > Hymenoptera > Aphelinidae > Aphelinus > Aphelinus atriplicis. The sequence continues at coordinate 50,035,174 of CM037074.1, read as the reverse complement.
GCTCGCAAAGGCGAGCATAGAGCATGGTCGACTGGCATACATTACTCAATGCCAAAAGCTTGGACCTCTTAATTGTATGGTACTACTACATTTATCTGTTAGACGTCCAGTGGCTTGGGAGACATTGAGAATCTCTCAGGAGTTCAATTTCAGCATAAAAGCAGTCGATGCATGTATATATGATACTTCTAGGATGCTCTATTGCCAGATTATTGCTCTCTCAATCACTACTAATGTTGAATGGGAAGCTCTCTCATTTCACGTAGAGGTGTAGTTTCTACGTGAATTATTATAGGTTTGGAAATACAGAAAAAACTGTAAGTAGAGAGGAAAGTTTATTTCAGTTGTATCTCAATAGATCATTTGATCTAAATACAAGTGGAAGGATCCTGTCTTGCGATCAGACCCGGATGAATGAACTGTGATAGTCACGTTTTGAAATGGCTCATACATTATTGCGATTCTCTCACAGAATTCCTATTGTTAATTCCAGTTGTGCAAGGTTGAAGATGGAAATTTTGGATATTTTTGTATTGGTTGAGGTATAGAGAATGTGTAGTTATGGTTATATGATCTTATTGTACTTATGAATTTCATAACCAAATTTATGTATTCTAGGGGAGAATTATACAAATAAGCCCGCTATTCTTTCTTCTCCACTCTCTCCCAACTTGAATTGATTCATCAAATAGTTTTCCATCTGGCGTATATCACTGCCACCCGGCCAAGCACGTCCGGGACTTCGGTCAAGTCTGGGGGATTTCTGTTCACGATCTACAGATGAGCTAACAGTAATTGCATCTCTTATTCCACTTATCTGAGGAAAACGTCTTGAATTTGGAGTTCGCACTATTCTCCGTCTCTGCAATAATATAATGATCATTTCCATATACAGACATTACAATCACAAGGTCACAAACAGACGATAAGCTTTGATCAAAAGAGAGTGGAATCATTGCTGGTTAATGAAGTGGTCCTATTTGCTAGAGGGTTATGAATGGTCTGGTTAAGGGGGGGGGGGTTTTGATCAGCTCGCCTAATTTGAGCATGGATTCCTGTCAATGCAATTCAATGGAAGTTTTTTGAGAGAGGTTATGAAGATGGATATATCCTGGAATCACAGCAGAATTGGTAGTGTATGTACTTGATCTTGCATTCATATTCAGGGACTACATATGAAAATAACTGATCTCAAGACACGAACATAGCCACTCACAACAGTTAAGATATATCATTAGAGAATTAGATTTTTACAGGCAAGATTTCTCCCTACATCGATATTTCGTTTCCAACCTTGAACCGTTCATAGAATCAACAAGAAACTATACGAAGATTCAACGGTACATTTTATTCAAAGTTTCTATTAACGAGACGATAATAGTTGATTGATATGTGAGATAAAGGATTTTTCGGTCAAAAATGTTAATGATGAGTAAGTTCCTAGACAGAAATCCTTATTGTTCTGTAACTTATCATAGATTCATGGTCATGTGAGAATAAGTAATACGTGCAATTCTCACCTGCTTGATCTAGATCTCTCAAAATTTTCCCTTTATTCCGTAGAGAACAGTCACATCTACTGATAAATGTCAGCTTTTAATCTAAATTATTGAAACAAGGAAATAAATACAGCTTTTTGAGATATGAGGTATATCGTTGAGCAAATATTTCAAAATTGGGAACGTCAGCTCATAGAAATAACAAGTTGGTTATTCCAATTAATGCTATATCTATTCAACACACAAAATATTCCAAATGGTTCCGCCGCGTCCCAGAGAATCCACGCACGCCAATTTTCCTACCACCACGCTCAGAAAACCCGTCAACAATCGACTACCGTGATCAGTGTTTCGACCATTTGTCCCGTCGCCCAGAGTCTCTACCCGATCCGCCGAGAGCCGTTCCGGAACGATGCTCAACCGTTGCCCGCCCAAGCCACTCGCTCTGATTAGATTCCGCTGCACTCCGGGATCACCTTTGGAAGTATCACTGTCAAGCGTAAGTCCCAAATCCCCCACGAAGTTCCAACGTCACTTGAGACTTTGGTGCGCCTAATCCTACTCCCGAATCACACACGAAAAACTCTTCGCCGATCGGCAACTACTGCCGACAAATCAGTGCACATCACGTTGACCCATTGCCCTTCCTTACAATCGTCATTTCGACCTTCCTGGGCTCGTTTCCTGCCCGTCCAGAGCCCCGTTAAGCCCCACACACTCTGCCCTACTGAAAATTCTCAAGTAAGATCTCAGGTGAGATCTCAGGTGAAATCTCATGCCAATTTCTCAGGTGAGATCTCAGGTGAGAATTCAGGTGAGTATTCAGAGATCATTTTTTTTCTTGAAAATGCATCAGATTGTACATTAGAAAATACAGGACTAACATTGAAATTTGGTAAACTGTACAAATTTGGGTCGATATAGAATTTGGATGGATTGACGAGTTATATCATCACTTGGTATCAACACTACTGAAAAATTTTAGGCTCATCTCAGATTAGATCTCAGGTGACACTCTTACAGCCCTACGTTGCGGTCGTTAGTAGCTGGTCCATAAAGTTATGCTCGTTCATAATTGACTTTCAATATAAACATCAAAGTCACGCACATGCGACGGCGGTTCATGCATCGATGCGCAGGACTAAGTGATGCATCGCGGTGGAAGCATGTAGCGCTATCCACAATATTGTTTAGCCTCCTCCCGAAGATTTACACTCTAAATGTCACGGTGACTGGTTTTCAACACTAGCACTAGGTGGGCTTCGATCCAAAGCCGTATTCACTTGAAGCTAAAAATCACTTGGCTGAAAGCATTTGTGTCACTATTTTTCATTCTTATATCAATCTCATCTAAATTGATTATATAAATTTTTTATAGTTGAAAACGAACCGCACGAGTGGTATAAGGTCGTAGACAATAAAATAATTGATAATCTTTGAATGAAACGGAGCCCTGGTGTGATAAATATCAATGATTATATCATTTTCTATTGGGATATACCTGGGATGTTCGGTGTTCGTCGAAAAAAGAACATGGGAACTGACGAAAAGAAGAAATCACGGATTATTTTGCGAGACTTTGCAAAAATTATGTGGACCAGGAGGGTTTTAGCGAGAAGTTGCCTGGACACGAAAAAAGTAAAAACCAGCCTGGATAATGACGAGCCTCTCCAGTTAATTGATCCTCAAAAACTAGATATGTTTCTGGGTCAGCTCACGCTGCATCCGATAAAAAGAACTGAGAAATGTATATTGATATGAAAATGAATTACAGTTCTATACAAAGATTACCTGGAAACGCACGTAGCGTATAAGATCTTGATGTCACGAGGAGAAATAAGCTAATATCACTAGCAACGGAGAATCTTAGTATCCATATAAGGGATTTGCGGAGAGAGCTGTTAGATTAGATGATCATAATTTCATATACCTTTTTGTTCATTGTTTGGAATTTTTTAATTTTCATGAAAATAAAGTTATAATTCATTCACTAGTGTTCAAAACACAAATCTTTTTGAAACTATGCACAATTTTTCCTCGAGTCGTTTCCGTTGGCAACCCTAGCTTCAGCTCAGTGAACCTCTTGAGTATCATTTTCAAAATCCGAATTACGTGAATCAATTTTTTTTTCAGATTTGCAGGTGAGTTGTAATAATCTGTTATGAAAACCCATTCGATATTAAAGAATTACAAAACTGAAACCATGTCTAGTGATCTCCAAAACCTATAGATGCGTATCTCCTGGAAGAAAGTATTTATTCACAAAGTGTCTGCCGCAAAATTATGAGATCTCAAATATCATAATAATGTCTACTTTTCATCTAAGGTGTCTGATGAAACTGAAAGAGTCTCTGTCAAATAACGGTATACTGGAAAGCATTGCTCTGTTGGAAAAAATTGACTAGATTTTCAGCTAGATTTGTAATCGATTTAGCTGGATTTGCACTGAATTTCAGCTGGATTTCAGCTGAACTTTGACTGGACACTGAATGGATGCAGAAAATCCAGAGAGATTAATGCAGGGGAAATCCAGAAGCTTTGCGAGGCAATCCAGCAAAATTTTTTAATTCCGGTGAATTTTTGACAGCGAGAGCTCGACCAATGCAGAGAATTTTGTAAGTTCTATGATGATCTACGAACTATCAACAAATCAGGCTGGATTTTTCTGAATAGAAGCTGCGTGCCGAACCCAACTCTAATCACGAGAAAATTCTGCTGGATTGTCAAAAGAATCAGCTATATTCGTAGACAATCTAGCTGGATTCACCGTAGTAACCCAGCGCTCATTCTAACGAAACCCAGCTGGATTTATTGAAAATTCTGCTGGATTTGCCCTAGTATCCCGTAGTTCTTATTGAAAAAGCGAGCTAAATTTGTTCACAGTCCAGCTGAATTCGCCGCCGTAGCCCAGCGCTCATTCCAGTAGCATCCAACTGCATCTGACGCAGTAGCCTGCAGCTCTTCCAGTGCAAATCAAGCCGAAATCCAGAGAGACTTCAGCTAAAAGTTGAGTCGATATTTTTCTAGAAGGTCAAAATTTTGAATAACATGAAAATATCTACTATGCATTTGTATGGATTAGGAAATGGAACAATCCCGAAGCCACAACATGAAAAATGTTCTTTAACAATAATGGTCCTCAATTCGTACGTATCTTGAATCATGGATTGAGTGAGTTGAGAAATGAATGAAATTTTATAACAGCCATTTGAAAGATTTGCGTGAGATCTCACCTGAAATCTCACTTTGAAATGTTCAGTAGAGTTGGTACCAAGTATTAATATGATTCGCCAATTCATCAATTTTCTATGTATTTCTGTTTACCACATTTGCTCAGCCATTATGAAGTCAGAAATTTCAACTCCGGATCAATGCCTAAAGACCATGAATTTTATTTCTTACCAAATTTACATAAAATATATTCCTCTTCTTCAATATATCTTCACTACTTTGAAAGTCTTAAATGAAAATGAATGTGGAGTAACCTGGAAATCGAGGTGAATTGGCTCAAAAAACGAGAGTTGATGGTCTTAGTAATCCGGGTAAATATACCTGAGAATGTATGTGGATTGACGGATTGAGGTATCAGCTTGATCGATTTGAAAGTCTGAATTAATTTAGGAATTCATCCCAATCAATCTTGAAGTGCAGATGTAAATCTTTCTGAATTGTCTCAAATATCCAGTTCCAAATTTGCATGAATTTACCTGGACATCGAGATAAATATACCCGAGAATCGGCGTAGGTATAACAGACATCCCAGGTAGAGATATATCGATACCTAGATTACCAAGGAATTCAATTGGAAGTACTCGTGGAAATTGTAACGTACCTATCGGTTTTAGGTGCGTTTTGGCATTTTTTTCACGGTCGCCAGATATACTCACGGTATATCAATATTTTATTATACTTCTCATGAAACATCATATTTTAAAGAAATTGCCATGTATCGGATTCACCGAATTAAAGTTGCAGGATTTCGTACAGGACACCCACTTACGTAGATTATGCGTGTGTGTGTGTTGAGATTTGTAAGTGTAAAAATAGCGTATTTGGCATGAAAACACCGGCATTGGGCAATGAACCACAACGCTTGGTTTAACAGCCGTGTCACCTAACTTGGCCCCTTCCAACGTGTGGTTAGGCCAGCCAGCTAATATGTGTGTGTAATGCACTCAAATGCAGCATCACTTCCTACGTGAGGTTAGATGCATTGCAAGTGAGAGATGTTAAAACGCTACTGCCAACATGTGGTTAAGCGCTTGTGACTTTAATATGGTTCGGACTCGGTAACAAAATTCCAAAGAGATTGATTAAAAATAAAGTTACTCGTTTATTGAAAGTTACTAAAATTATTTACAAAGATGTTACAATTATCGCGCACGGGCAAGATTCGCGGTCGCTCGCAATACATGGTGTATATGCGCGGAGACGATCGTATTCCGATATGTGCTCTACCGATGCTCGCGAAAGAATGCCCCGTTAGCGGACGGGCGGCCCTTTATATAGTCTAACGCACCATCGCAGGGTATCGCGTTGACTCGTTTTTTAGCTTACTCATTTGATGAATGCCGATAAACGTCACAGTGTGAAGTCGCACACTGGTTCCTTAAGGGTCTATAATCGAGATATTTACAGCTACTCTCATAGTCCGCTTTTTACGAAGTCCACTAATTTTGATAATTTGTTGACTCTAATTATGCAATAACTATTGTCGCTACATACGCGTATTCAACGTCTATCAAAGCCCGAGAATAATGCCAATTGCCTAATGTCGAGATATTTTTGTTAAGTTCACTATTTTATAACATTCAACTAATTGTTTATAACTTTTGGGTGTTTTCATCTATATTCGCCAAAAACTCAACATTAGACGATCGAGGCATTAGTTCTCGAAACTTATCCGTGAACAGTTTTAACTTTCATAAAAATTCGACGTCACAATCCGTATCAACATAATTAATCAATAAGCTGTTGACATTGTTTATTCGCGATGTAATAATTGGATTTTCATATTTCAACTTGTATTCTATTTTGGAGATCACGTACGAATGACTATTGTAACGTTTTAGCGAAAAATATAGTGTAAAAATAATTAACAATAAACAAATAGCATTATTACGTGATGAGTTACGATTTGTTCGCATATGTCCACATAAGGATCTTAGTACTACTTAGGCAGACTCGAATTAAGCTTGAATCATATTTTTTCATAATAAACTACGCCACAAATGCAGTCAACAGATCGCGTAATTTGTTGACTCGTATCACAGTGTATCAAGTATGTCTGGATAGTTCGCTCTTTTTCTACTGGTCCCGTAACAATGGCGTCTCGAGCCGTATGTCCGCATAATTTGATTTTACATAGTCCTACGCATCATTTCAGTATTATTCCGATTTTCATATTTTCTGCATATGGTTAGATATATCTATATACATACATTTTGAATCTACCCGACGATTCATGTATACCGCGTCGCGCGCGTGCAGGCGCATATATGTACGCAATCTTATAACTAATACTTTCATGCTCTCCTCAACCAATAATTATTTAGCATCATCAAACAGTTACATGCTAAGGGCTTGAGTTGCCCTTACAAAATCGAAGTGGAAACGAGATGAAAATACAGTCGATGATGCATGAAAAGCTCAACATTCGTGTGGGAGTTCATGAGAAATTACCCCATCATTCGGAGTAAAATACGGGCAGTGATCCAGGTAAAATGACCTGGCAGTTGAGGAAAAATAACCTGGAAATCTAGGTTGATTGACTCATGAATCAATATGACTGGTCTTTGAAGTCAGAGTGAATTACTCTAAATAATCAGGTGATGATTTGAGAGAATTGGGACGTAGTTTCACGTGGATTGGCTTCAATATCCAGACCGAAATTCATTAATATGAATCCTTATGATTCAACATTGACCCGAAAATCTGTTCGATCGACCGGAAAATCTGGTCAAATTTACCTGAAAATCTGTTCGATCAACCAGTCAATCGGTCAAATTTCTAAAAATTTGTTGAATCAACTAGAAATTCCTCGAAATTCACCAGAAAATCCGTTCGACCGGCCAGGAAATCCGTTTGAATCGTTCCGGGAATCCGTTCGATCGACCGTCAAATCCAGTCAAATTTACCAGAAAATGCGGTAAAATTCTATGGAATATTGGTTCGAAATGACTCGAAAATCTGTTCAATCGACCAGAAAATCCGGTCAAATTAAACTGAAAATCCGTTGAATCGACTAGAAATTCCATTCAAATTCACCTGGAAATCCGACCCGAGAATCCATTTAAATCGACCCGAGAATCCGTTCGAATTGGCCCGAAAATCTATTCGATCGTTCGGGTCCATCTAAATGAACCTAGACATCTAGGCATATTAACCTGAAAAACTATATGGATTGACCTGAGTAATTCAAGGTAGTTCCATGTTAAGTGTATTTCAGGATCCACATGAGAATCCATATTATTTTTATCGACAAAAATAAGAAAAGTAGCTTCAGTGATATTCCTCCTGTATCCTCAGAAGTACGATCAGATGGATTCGAAACTGACCTCTGGGAACACACCTGAGATCTCACCTGAGATGTCACGGGAGATGAACCTAAAAATTTTCAGTTGTGTTGATACCAAGTGATGATACAATTCGTCAATTCATCCAAATTCTATATCGACTCCAATTTGTACATGTTGCCAAATTTCAATGTTAGTCCTGTACATTCTAATGTACAATCTGATGCGTAAAAGAGAAAAAATGATCTCTGAAAACTCAACTGAATTCTCACTTGAGTTCTCACCTGAGTTGAACCTAAAAATTTTTAGTAGTGATGATATAATCTGTCAGTTCACCCAAATTCTATATCGACCCCAATTCGTACATGTTGCCGACATTCAATGTTAGTCCTGTACTTTCTGAGGTACAATCTGATGCATTTGAGAAAAAAAATGATACTTGAAAACTCACCTTAGATCTCACCTGAGAACTTTCAGTAGGGCGGGCATATCCGTTCGCGACTGCGAGGTGAAGCATCACCTAATTTCTCGCTAAAGTCCTCTTCCGCCCGAAGTCGGTCGGTGCCAAAGCCGTCTAACCTCAGATATGTTACGATGAGAACCACGCTCGCAATAGGCCTGAAATAGCTCTCACGTAATGTACGTCACTGGTCGGAGAAATTGTGTCGGAGAGTTTTAGAGTGACTGTCGTCTGCTCGTCGACTGATACCTCCTATACTCTAATAACCAATTATTACATGCACGAAGGAAGGAGTAAATCAGAGATTAATCAGAACAAAATTTATTTCATTTCTCTCATAATAAATCTAAGACACGTCCGCCAGATTGCTGGAATAATGAGCGTCTTTATCGTCAAAAAAACAGCTCACTCCACACGTTTTGTGGCAAAGTGGTGATTGATTGTCATTGCAACAATGAACTAAAGAACAAGAAGAATTAGAATTAGAATTCTCAATTTGAATTCAAATAATTATAGCTTCTCGGATACTCCACCCATGACATTCTTTGGCCCTAATGTCTGAAAAAGTTTTTACGCATTTAACACTCCGTGTTCTCCTCCTTTTACTGATAATTCCAATTATCAATGGAGGAGAAATCTGTGCCCCCGATTATTCAACAAATATCCGTGATACGGCTGACGTAGTAGCCTTTATCTACTACGCCGAACGCCGACAGTTTCAATAAATGAATAAAAAGGCATTTTCCTTGCCCCAATCGTGATCATTCCGTAACAACAATAATGAATTTAAATTTTCTGCTCTTGTGGCGTACAGATTTCGTCTTATAAAAGACTCGTTTGCTCTTATCAATCTCAGTAGTGTCTCATAAGGTACAAAAGATAAATCATGGAGACTACCAACGACACTCACGATTTATATATGAAATCCATGTGTGGTCCTTTGTGGTTAGTTACTAGTTAGTATGTTTAAAGATTTAAACATCTTACCGCTGCGTGTGTTAGAGAAGAAATTACATATTTTGTGGTATACGTGATCAAAAACGCTCATTTTACGCGTCGACTTTCGTGCCTCGAATGCGATTCCACACAATCGTACTTTTGCTCAATGATTATAATACATAAAATTATCTCTCTATATTAAATGCCAGACCGCCGCCGCCGCCGCCGTCAAATTTCTCCACCCCTTTTTTGCACCCCTTTTTTGCACCCCTTTTTTGCACCCCTTTTTTGCACCCCTTTCTTGCAACCCTTTCTTGCACCCTTTTTTGCACCCCTTTTCTGCACCCCTTTCTTGCACCCCTTTTTTGCACCCCTTTCTTGCACCCCTTTCTTGCACCCCTTTTCTGCCCCCTTTTTTTCTACTCACTTTTTCCACCCCTTTTTCCACTCCCTTTTGCCACCCCCAACTCTCGAAGGATTGTTCCGATTTTCGTGAAATTTTGCGGCGAAATCTAGGCCGAGTTTAATTTTTAGCGAAATTTCTTGGTTATTTCCCAATTGAACAAAATCGAAGTTTCAAGTTTTATTGATTCAAATGTAAATTTATTTAATTATCACTAGAACACACGAGGGGGGGGTTGCGAGCGAAGCGTGCAGGGGGTACCCCCCCTGGTATACATAAAATCGGATTCTACGCACTCTAATCGATGCGTCGAATTCGCATTTATCGCTATACCATGAAATATTGTATGCAACTCATGAAATACGATTCTATGAAACAATATTAGTTGATGAAGAATTCTGTTTTTGTGAAGCATATTGTATCATGTAATATTAAGGTAACTGCAGCTAACTTATCACGACTGTTAGATTCCGCATTTCCGGTACCCTCTGAGCTTCGGTAGCCTTCGGGTTATGTGAGGATCATGAGAAGAAAACTTTCGGTTTCTTTTCCACTCTTTTACAGCAGTTTGGAGTTATTATTTCACTATTCTCACTCAATTTAAAAAATGAAATGTGGATAATTTTTTAATATCTCTCAACGTGTGATTACTCTTTTTTTCATGGAAACATCTTATCTTTCGCTTGATTACATGAGTTTCCACGGAACTATTTTTTGTACTACGCAAAATGTCCTCCTTTTGCATAAAAAGTAAGTGCAGCCAACTAGGCGTGATTTTTTATGATTTTTATTCCGAGCGTTTCATACACTCTAGCAGTGCATACAAACGCTCGGGGCATGTTTCATTAGTGAGACAAGATAATTGGTCCCAGGCATAGAGTACCGGTCATTTTTCACTCCAACCAACTGTTTTTCGAACACTTTGAAGTTGATAAACATTGAATTATCTGTTTTCATTCTGCAATTGTTTTTGCTAGACTGTAAGTTTTCTCCACAGAATTAATATGATAAATTTTTTTATCCAAATGTGGCTACTCAGTCCCATGCAGGAAAAGCTTATCTTCCTGTTGGTCACATTACTTTTCCTCCAGATATTTTCACACTGTCAATACGCTTGGTTTTTACAAAACTCCAGAGAGCCCAAAATAGTTTCTCTGAGCAGAAATTCCAAATTATCATTTACTAGTATTTCCCGTCGCGGCTTCACCCGCTCTCTGAGCTAATAGAATTCGAATGATAATTATCAACTGTGCATATGAATAAAAACGTAACATTCAAGTGTTTAAACTTTAAAGTTTCAAATCCCTAAAGTACTTCAAAATAAGCAACATTTTCGGTTTTTTCTTTACCGTTAGGCATTAGGATAAATTGGTTCCCCGATTTACCCGTCCTAGAAAGTCCAACATACAATTGCCCGTGTGAAAAAAAATCTGAGCGCAGAAGAAATCACCTGAACGGCTCGTACGTTGGTTCGCCACCTAGTGGCCAAAGAGAGGAGCCGGAGTTTCAAATTAAGGCATCTTCAAACCGATAAAAATAATTTCTTAGGAAAATGTATGCGAGTTCGATTATTTAGGTAATAGATTATACCGCTACAATATTGGGAGTCACAATAGGACGATCAATTCAAAGTTTTTCATAAGAAAATCGAGGACTTCACCACTGATTGCCTCATACTTATAAGCCAGACTGCGCCATTTCAGCCGCGTGAACGGCTAAAACAGCGTCTCGCCACCTAGTGGCCAAAGAGAGAAGCCGGAGCTGATACGCATGTTATTTTCACATTTTGCATAGAAATGTTCTTAATTGATTAATGATTAATCTCAATAGCCTATGACACTTCAGGGTACGTAGTAAAGCTACTGTCAAAATTTGGAGGCGATTGGTTCAGTAGTTTTTGAGATTTTTGCGAACATACAAACAAACGTTTCCTCTTTATATAATAGTAAGATTGTGTATATTATTAATTTTACTAGTATCAGAAACTGGCCTTTGCTATATGTTAATCCTATAATATCAGGGTACTCTTCGAGTAATTTAATCGTTCTCAATATGTGAATACTAACAGAAAGACTAAGTTAAATGAATCAATATCTAAGCAATAAACGTTAAGTTTCTATAGACACGTTGTAAAAATTCAGATGCGTATTTTTCGGTTGGATGTCAAAAGTTTATGGAAACATTATTCCGAGTTCATCTTGATGCTAATTTGACCATCCTCACGAGTTTATAAAGATTGTAACAGTCATTATCAAATCGTGCCAATAAACTTCTACGAATTGACGATTTAGTGTGTTAAATTAAGAACCGCAACATAATCAAAGTGATATTGAGTGATGCGGCATTCCTAATTGATCAACATCAATATAACTTTATTGCTCAAGTAATTCAAGTACTCATAAACATTGAGTACTTGAATAGCTGGTAACAAAGATGTTATCATTTTTTTATTCTTACAATACATTCAATATTTTCATTACTTCAATTGATTTCTGTCATGTATACATGCACCATAGCGTCTCCCTTTGCGGTTTTGCCCAATATTCCAAGTGCAATTATGTGCACATCGAACTCTTTGCAAGTTGACAGTGATTAGGATGATTTATTTTCAATAACTAGAATAATTTTCTCTATGGCAAGAGGACAGCGAGTGAGCATTCATGCGAGCGAGAAGGTCGTGATAGGTGTAGAGTCTAGTAAGGGCCATAAAGATGTTGATGATTGAAACTGAGCCGTTTTCCAGCACTTTTGATGAATCCCATACGTGCACGAGGCCTAGATACATTTTTGATCATCAATAATACTTCAACGGGGCTTCTGATGAAAATTTTAGCGAATACACGCTACCTTTAGAATTTTGTTCTCTCTCTCTCTCTCTCTCTCTCTCTCTCTCTCTCTCTCTCTCTCTCTCTCTCTCTCGCTCTGTGTACGAGTGCAGACGTGCCGCCTCTCGCTCCTCGCTTTTTGCTTGTTCCTCGGCCGTGTACCATCCAGGGTGTGCTCTCCTCGTGCAGGTGACTTTGGACACTCGTCGGCTCCTGCTAATTCTTAAAGATTGGACCTGCTAGTTCATCCTGAGCCGGAGTTTGTCGTTTCTACCGGCTTTGAGGTTACGTCGCCCTGTTCGTCGCCGCTTTTCCTGCTGCCTCGACGACGCTGCTTGTCGTGCCTATTTGCTGCCTTCACAGTGACATTGTTGTTGTGTGGTGTGAGTGCATTGCTGGTTGTTGTTGCGATTGTTGTTGCACTCTCGACTGTACTCTTGACTCTTCTGACTGCTGTAAGTGAAGTGTTGGTGACCAGTTCTAGTGCTCTTTGTGTCAACAAATTTGCTTTTTTGCATAATTTGTTGCTAGCAGCCGTGTGTCACCTTTAGCGGGAGCACTCGTCAAGTCGTCACTCGCCTTCGCTCCGCCCCGCTCTGCTCCCACCACGGTCTCGCTGCGCTCGGCCCACAGAGAGTCATTAAGCCAACTCTGCATCGCAGTGCGCCCGCAGCTGATTTTTCGCCTCTCGCCTGCAGCCGGTTCTACATCGGAAGGTCGTTCATTCATCATTTTTCCTTTTCTATTTCGCTAGTCAACTTAGACTGTTCGCTGTACCCTATATGGCTCCACCTCTGAAATCGACTGCTAAATCAGACGACAAGGCGAACCAATCTGCCAATGGTGCTAAGCGTAAGGTGAGACAGGAGGACCTGCTGCTCTGCGCTAAGTGTAACAAGCCATCGCGCAGCAACATGCTGGTCAACCCTTGTGCTTTTTGTACCAAGTGCTGGCATAAATGCTGCATGGCATTTGTCCGGTGGCAAGCCTGTCCACTGTTGCACTTACTGTGCTCCTGCTCTTGCAGCTGGCTCATCCTTGGCTGGTCGGCTCCCCGGTGGTGCTCAGTCCTGCCCTCCGGATTCTGGACACCCGACACCATCCACCACTCCCTCCCCGCTCGACAACGTGTCTCTTGCTGGCTCCACAGGCGGTCGCTCAAGATCTAGCTCATTCTCATCTTGTAGATATGACCAGCAAGATGACATCCTTCGTCGCATTCTCGCCAAGATGGACAAAATGGACAAGCTTGACTCCATGGAGGCTTCAATCGCTAAAATCCAGTGCGACCTCCAATCCCTCTCTGACCTTGTCAGCCGCGTCGAGGTGACGGAGACCAGGGTGGAGTCCCAGGAGTCGCGCTTGCGTGCCATTGAGTCCAAAATTGACTCCGCGAGGGACAGGAGCGTGTTTGCTCTCTCATTATTTCTGGCGGTGCTACCTTTGAGTCTGGAGAACTTGCTGCGACTCTTGCTTCGGAGACTGACACCAGAATCCGCAATCTTGAGCGTATTCATAACTCGCTTTGCAATAAGCTGAATGAGATTACCAGCCAGCACAGGGAGCTCTCTGCGGACGTCGTTGTCACTGGACTCGACGTTGAGGCTGGGGCTGATCTTCGGAAACTCGCCTTTGCCGCTCTTGCCACCATTCACAGTGGTCTTCTGCCCTCAGACGTGGTAACTGCTCGCTACATCCGTCCTCGTCAGGCTGCTTCTAGTGACCCTCCTACCTCAACGTCTTCGGCAATGCAGCAGTCCACCTCGGCGCCACCACCGTACCGCAGGCCTTTGCTGGTGGTCACCCTTACCTCCCCAGCCCAGGTTACCAACATCATTCGAGCCAAAATCAGGAGAGGTAAGGTGATGACCTCTAGTATCAGCAATGATCTGCTTGAGGCGGCGGGAGTGCCTCTTCCTATAGAAAATCTCCCACTCAATGTCCTTCCTAAAGAAACTCATTCACTTCATCGTACCGTCCGTGCTAAGCTGAGGGAGCACAATGGTCAGGGCGGTGATTGCACCTCGTACATCCATCAAGGAGCCATCTTTGCCAGGAGCAGGAAAGGGGACACTGCCACTCGCATTTCATCAATCGCTGATCTGGAACGTTTTTTATCTTCTCCGGAATAATTCACTCATGTCCCATCAACTCATTATCTCGCACTCACCTCACCGATCTTTCGCACACATCACAGCCCATCGCTTCGCCGAAATCACCCTCTAACAGCTCATTTACTAACTCGCATCATCAATCCCTGCTCAACTCCACGATGGCCGTGAGGGAGGGACTACGCGTCTGGCACTTCAATGCAAACTCTATTAGTGCTCACATTGGAGAGATCAGGTGCTTCGTTGCCTCTCGCCCTCATTTCCACGTGATAGCTGGGACTGAAACCAAACTGGCCCCCCACATTGAGGATCACATCATTGCTCTTGATGATTTTACCCTGTTCAGGCGGGATCGCAGAACCACTGGAGGAGGTGTCGCATTGTTCATCCATAATTCACTCTCCGCCACTATACTCTGCACCTCGACAGAAATCTGGACCCCACTTGAAACATTTCCTGAATACATCCTTTGTGAGATCACTCCCAGGGGAGGCAATCCGATATTCACTGGTGTGGTATACCGTCCACCCCATGCTCCACTTGTGCAGGGAACTAACCTCTCCCAGGACCTCGCGATGTATATGCACGACTACAGCTCCAAGGTCATACTTGGCGATTTTAACGCAGATCAACTATCGTCTAGCACTGATGCAAATATCATACGTGGGTTCTTGGACGAGAACTCCCTTTCACTAATTCCCTACGGTGCCACTCATCATACCCCGGACTCCGACACCTGGCTTGATCTCTGCATCATCGACGAACTTGACACAGTACTTGACTTCCACAAATCTGACACCCCCTTCATTGCAGGGCATGACTGGATCAGCGCCACTGATATTTCTATTCCCAAAGTTATTCAGTCTGACTACTCGTATCGTGATTTCAAATCAATCGATCCGATAGCCCTTAACGATTATCTTGTTGGCTGCGATTGGTCAGCCCTCGATGACTCCGACTGCTCACTCTCGAACGGTTTTGACTGTCTCTATACTCACATAAATTCTGCACTTGACACTTTTGCGCCCTTAAAAATAGTCAAATATAGAAAAAAACGCAGGCATCCTTGGTTTACCAACGAGCACTCCCAGCTTATTGAGGAACGCAATCGACTCTACAGACGCTACAAACGTACCAAACGCTACTCAGACTTGCTCCACTACAGACGGGTACGTGACGAGACCCATGGACTTGTAGAATCTGCGCGACTCGATCAATACTATGACCGGATCAGAGGCCTATCTGACCCCAAGGAAGTCTAGAAGGAACTCAGGCATTTGGGAATCTGCCTGGATCACGAGAGCAACATGTCGCACTTCTCTGTGGATGATCTCAATGCTCACTTTGCCTCGACCTCTTATGACGCTCAAACACCCTCGCTTGCTCACTACCTGTCTGCGCTTCCAGAGCACTCGACCGGCTTCAACTTTACTGAAATCACGCTTTAGTCGCTTGAGAGGGCCATCGTCAGACAGGGGTCACAGGCGGTGGGCGTTAATGAAATTCCTCAAAGGTTCGTCCATGCGGCTCTCCCTACCCTCGGGCCGCATCTTGTCAAAATTTTGAATCTTTCGCTATCCCAGTCCATTTTTCACTATAGCTGGAAACAATCTCTTGTGCTTGCTCTTAACAAAGTGCCCTCTCCCACATGCCTGGGCGACTTCCGCCCTATCTCTTTGCTTAGCTTCCTGTCAAAAACACTAGAAAGAATTGCCTCAGATCAAATCATTGCTTACGTTGGAGCAAATAATCTCCTTGATGAGTTCCAGTCTGGCTTCCGAGTCGGGCATAGTACACAGACAACCCTACTCAAATTCACTGATGACATTCGCTGCGGCAGGGACAGAAGAATGGTGACTGCGATGCTCCTGTTTGATTTCAGCAAGGCCTTCGATACGATCTGTCACGTCACTCTCTTACGCAAACTCTCTGATATGGGTTTTTCGTCGGGCGTGCTAAGGTGGCTTGGGTCCTACTCCGGCGCTAGGAGGCAGGCAGTGAGGGGCCGGAACGGTGACCGCTCTAATTTTCGTGACGTCAACTGTGGCGTCCCTCAAGGCTCAGTTCTTGGCCCCCTGCTGTTTGGTCTTTATATGAGTGATGTGGCTAGACACTTTCCTGCTAATATCAAGTATATTGTCTATGCTGATGATCTTCAGGTGTATCTCCAGTGCAACCTGTCTGACCTTGACGCGGCGCTTGCTGCTCTAAGCAGAGTTGGTTCTCGTATCGCTGAGTGGGCTGCTCTTGATCATCTCAACCCCAATGTTGAAAAAACCGAAGCAATTGTCTTTGGCACTGGCTATTACATCAATCAATTCTCCAAATCGGCACAAAACCACTCCATAGTGATAAATGGCACCCCGGTCCCAATTGAATCTTCTGTACGCAGCCTCGGTGTGGTGCTCGACGCCAAACTGGATTTGAGGCTGCATGTTCTTTCCATCTGCAAAAAAGCCAACTCGCTTATGCACCGCCTCCATCATTTCAGGCGCAGCACCACCCTTGCGCTCAGAAAGCACCTCATTCAGGCGCTTTTGTTTCCCGTGGTAGACTACTGCTCTCTAGTGCTCTCTGACCTTCCCGATGAACAGGATCTCCTTATTCAGCATATCCTCAACACGAGAATCAGATACATCTATGGTGTAGAGAGGCGCGAGCACATCACTCCTTACAGGCGTCAGCTTGGCTGGCTCATTGGCTCTGGTCGTAGGGAGTACTTCTCGGCTTGTACTCCCTACAAAATCCTGGCTAGTGGTAGGCCAACCTACCTTGCGAATCGCTATCAGCTAAACACTAGCCAGAGGCCTGTAAGGGGTGAGTGTCAAAGGCCCCTTGTCGTTCCCCCGTTCAGACTGGAATCGACCAGGAACTCATTCTTCATCAGTTCGACCTACATTTGGAACAATCTCCCCACTCATATTCGCACCATCGACTCATTCGCCATGTTTAAGCACCACATCTTTAAATTTATTTTTGACCGCGAAGGTATTTTTCTTAGTGCTTAAGTCATTCCATCTACCTCATTTATTTACTGTTCTTCATGCACCCTCACTGCACTCGTTCACTCTAACACACTTAACTCTCCATTTCACCTATTTTTAGTCAAACTCTGTATTATATATTTGCTTTTATTTGTTTTTTACCATATGTATACTATATTTTACTATTATTTTATTGTACAACATAATGTACATTAATAAACTTATCTAATCTAATCTAATCTAATCTCTCCCTCTCCTCTCTCGGTCGGTCGGTGAGTGCGCACGTGTGTCGCATCGCTCCGGATTTATACGAGTTTTTCAACGTGATAGCGAAATTTCCTCGAACTGGCTCGATACCTATCCACGTCACACCTGGTGATCTCTTACGACGCTGATAGGATTTTTCAACTAGAATAGTCTATTTAACCGTCTCAAGAAAAATCGGAACAGACCGTGAAGTCGGCCACTGTGCAGTGACATGCCAGAAGTGACGTGCCAAACAGTCATAATTACCGTTCTACACCAAGCCAAAATTCAACTTCTACCACTACACAACTACCCAGTCACACCTAGCACCAGCGACGTAAGGTAACATGTCACATTTTGATCACTGCCGTCAGCTTTTGCCAATGGTTTAAAGACTTAGCGACCCACATCGGCATATATCAATTTCACAAAATTGACTATGTCTATTGAATAATTGCGCAGCACACCAACCATCAGGAGAAAGACAATCTGCCATCGTACTGTAAAGGCGAATCTATTGATCTATTCATATTCTAACAAGGAAAACGTCGGGGCCCGTGATCAAGCGCGCATTGGCCTTGAACATTTGTTTTGATTTGTATGAGAGTATTCACAAGCTTATCACGCGCCGTTACCGTATTGTAAGACTATTGCCTGGATATACTGTATTCATCAATACTCAATAATCTCATATATAACTCGAAACAAACTGTCGACGGAATACATGCCCAATGAATTGTCTTCTAATAACTATTGTATAGCTGAACAGCGACCGCTTATCAATCACATACATAGTGGTAAGTCTCTCCATCACCTGCACACATCAGAACTGAAATACATTTACACCTAAGTCATCATATAAATAAAGTAATATTAACTAACACTTATGGTTAGCTGTGCACATTGTCGTCAAAAGATACTTGATAATAAAAGGCAATGCTATGCATGTACAAAGTTATTTCATACAAAATGTTTGCCTAAATACCTGTTAAAGTTACCAATAGATCATTGCTGCTTCCACTCATTTTCCAACACTCGACGCCGATCCCAACTCAGAGAATCATCCATAATTCCTAATTTCATCGACGGTTTCATCGACGATATACGGGGAATCGACCTAAATAATCTGAGCGACTCCTTATCGAGCCCAGAACAACATACACCCCCATCTAAACGTATTATGCACCGCTCAGCAACCCCGCTGAATACCACCAATAATATCGTCAATAACACGATGACAGAAAAACCTGAAAACTGGAACAGTCTCAACACGAGTGAACAATTGAGTGCGTTATTCGAGAGTTTAAAATCGAACAACAACAATGTTATTACCCGATTTGACAACCTTTCAGCACAATTAGCCACTTTCAATACACGAATCGACACCCAGGATAAAACTATTCAATTGCTTCAAACCGAAAATATACACCTACGAAAACAAATTGAACAAATGAAGGATTTACGAGCTGATACCCCAGTAAATCCCGATTTGAAGGTATCGGGCATACCAGTTTCTTCGCAAGTACCAATGATGGATATCTCTATACAGATACTCAAGAAACTGGGAGTCGAGCGATTCGCATCTGACATTATCGATTGTCGACGATTACCAAACTCAACTACACAACAGAATCCTTCGATCAACACAATAGGTACCAATAATCCAGCCCCAAGTCAAGTTGATAAGATTGACACATACTCTTATATTATTAGTTTAAAAAGCGAACATACCAGAGACTATATACTCAGGAGGAAAAAATCCTCTCAACTAATATTCTCAGAGCTCTTCCCTAACAACGAGCCCGCACGTATCAATTTATATAAAATGGCACCCCTTTCAACGCATGCACTATTCCTAAAAACGAAAGAGAGAGCAAGAACCCTAAACTATAAATTCACATGAATCAGAAATGGTATAGTTTACACTCGCAAGGATGAAAAGTCGGACAAAATCCCAATAATCATCGAAGCCGACTCAGCAAATATTGCGTAACGCCAACAATCTACCGACAAGGACCAGCACAGTAAACATAGAAAATCACTAATTGTAACCCAGAGAAATGCAAATTCTTGGATCTTACGCAATATCTTGCTACAAAACTTCAGCGACTCATGAATATAGCTGTACGTTTTATATTCAATCTAAAACGGGACGAAGAACTACGACCTTATTACGTAAAACTCGGATTGCTACAACTGAATTACAGGCGTGAATATTTTCTCGGTGTTACCACATACACAAGAAATACGTCGATCCAAAAGACTGAAATCATCCGCATTCATCATCCCACGCTATACCACCACCACCACCTATAATAAATCCTTTTCTATCCAAGCACTGCACTTTTAGGACTCGTTAGATTGCAAAATAGAATTAAAAGATAAACTTGCGACCTTCAAGATATCTCTGTAAATTATTTACTCGAGCAGCTTTATACTAACTAAATCATAGAACTATTTATAACACTAGCTATAAATTAATAATAATATTGTTACCAATGAAATTACTATACACAAAAACTATCGATTGTATTACCGCTGTATTCAAATTATATTATTACATTTTTCTAATAATCATTACACAAGAGAAAAATCAACAAAGATTGTCATCGAAAATTATTAATAATATTAATGTATATCCATGTATGTACTAATTTGACATTCGGTTCATTGAGCCTTGGCATAAATAAAATAGATATCAATCAATCTCTCTCTCGCTCTCTCTCTCTCTCTCTCTCTCTCTCTCTCTCTCTCTCTCTCTCTCTCTCTCTCTCTCTCTCTCTCTCTCTCTCTCTCTCTCTCTCTCTCTCTCTCTCTCTCTCTCTCTCTCTCTCTCTCTCTCTCTCTCTCTCTCTCTCTCTCTCTCTCTCTCTCTCTCTCTCTCTCTCTCTCTCTCTCTCTCTCTCTCTCTCTCTCTCTCTCTCTCTCTTCTCTCTCTCTCTCTCTCTCTCTCTCTCTCTCTCTCTCTCTCTCTCTCTCTCTCTCTCTCTCTCTCTCTCTCTCTCTCTCTCTCTCTCTCTCTCTCTCTCTCTCTCTCTCTCTCTCTCTCTCTCTCTTCTCTCGAAATTCACTACTCTCGGGCAGAATACCAGCCCTACAGATTGAAGAATGATGGAGGAATGAATTCTCAAAAATCCTAGGATTTTCCGGATTTTTCCGAAGTTTTTTCAATATTCAAGGCCCTACCAGATTTTATTAAGTTTCATTCTGTTCATATTTCTATTCTCTACAATTCATTCTCATAGAGCAACAAGATCACTGTAAACTTTTTCCATTCTTTAAGTGAATGATGCTATTCCTGTGCCAAAATCATTTATTTCATGGTCTATTGTCAAAAAACGTAATATGCGATTTTAATAATCCCAAATTATACAACTGACATGTTATTTATTCCACGTAATCTGAAGTTCTTATGTCTATTATTTCAAATGCTCAATTTTGAGCTCTCATATTACCGATTGTAAGGGCAACTCATGCCCTTAGCATGAAGTAATAATGTTAAATGATTATAAATAATTATTGTTTGAAAAGAGCATGAAAGTCTTAGTATAAGAACGCGTACGCATATGCGCCTGCACGCGCGTGACGCGGTATACATGAGTCTCGGGTAGATTCGAGATGTATATATATAGATATATCTAACCGTATGCGAAAATATGAAAAAGTGAATGATACTGAAATAATGCGTAGAATTATGAAAAATCGAATTATGCGAACATACGGCTATAGACGCCATTGTTACGGGATCAGTAGAAAAGGGTGAGCTATCCAGACAAGCTAGATACGCTACAATTAATATGAGTCAACAACTTACGCGATCTGTTAACAGCGTTGGTGACGTAGTTTATAATGCAAAAATATGATTCAAGCTAATTCGAGATTGCCTAAGTAATACTAAGAACCTTATGTGGAGGTATTCGAACGAATCGTAGCCCATCATATAATAACGCAAGTTGTTTATTGTTGATTATTTTACATGATATTTTTTACAAAAACGTTACAAAGGCATTCGTACGTGATCTCCAGAATCGAATGCAAGTCGAGAAATGAGAATCGAATCATTACATTGTGAATAAACAATGTCAACAGCTTATTGATTAATTATGTTAACACGTATTGTGTCATTGATTTATTATGAGATTTAAAACGGTTTGCGGACACATTCCGAGAACTAATGCCTCGACTGTCTAATGTTGAGTTTTTGGTCAATATAGATCAAGACACCAAGATGATATTAACAATGAGTTGATTGTTAAAAAATATTGAACTTAACGAAAATATCTCAACATTATATGATTGGCGTTATTCTTAGACTTTGATAGACGGCGAACACGCGTATATAGCGACAATAGTTAATTCATAATTAGAGTCAACAAATTACCAAAATTAGTGAACTCCGTAAAAAACGAACTATGGGAGCAAATGTAAATATCTCGATTATAGGCAAATAAGGAACCAGCGTTTGAGTGCACACTGTGACGTTTATCGGCATTTAGCAAATAAATAAGCGAAAAACGAGTCTCGCGATACCTTGCGATGGTGCGTTAGACTACATAAAGGGCCACCTGACCTCAATCAAGGATGAATGAAATTTACGGGGAAATGATTCGAAGAGCGACTCAGTCAGTAAGTCGTAGGTTAGAGATGTGCATCGCCGTTGGAGGTGGCCATTTCCACCAAATTCCAAGAGATTGATCATATTTTTGTGTGTAAATATTGATACATTATAATATCAATCATTTCATCGATTAGTATTACATTTATTCGAAACAATGGAAATATTTAAGTTAGTAAATAAAAACTAAGCATCCATGAAATCTCTAATTTTTCTGAAAATGTCCATGTGTGGATTGTACTAATATCTAGATTTGACTCTAATTAATCCGGACGAGGGTCTATTGTTTCAGAAGGAAGGGTCTCTTTACCTGAGTTGCGGGTCACCGGTCATCGGTTTATAACTGTACAATCGTTAGTTAGGTTATCATGGAATGTAATGGCAAATCATCATTATTTTATTAATGCAGTTATACCGTTGAATAAAGCTGGTCATAATCAAATTTGATTCGTGGAAATCGGTAGATATTATTCACAACAAATACGTATTCCGAATTTGAATCAGATACATGCCAGCCACGGTCATATTAGCTAATCGTAAAATGTGAATTACTATTAATTTCTGAGCTCGATTACACTACCTAAAGTATCTCTAGATTGACTTTTTTCCGAAGTTAATGCAAAGCACATACAAAAACAGTATACTTGTAGGATAAATTCTCGATATCACCAGTAAATGAAAGTATCTTGCCGGCTATGCCGAAACAGTCGCAGGTATAAATTTTTCAAGCCGAGCGGATAGGCGGGGGCTAGTGCATCGTTTATGGCAGGGTTCAAATTTTCCTGTAGTACACTGCGTCTCCGAGATCTTTCCGAGAAAGGACGAGCCGCGCAAGCCAAAAAACATGGATCGCACGTGTCAACTTTTCGGGGTTGTCAGTGCATTGCCCATTCATAAAAAGGGTGCAAAAAAGGTACTAGATCATACAGGATAGTTCCTCCCCTATCAGTTGACCTGATTTCTTATTGGTCAACTTTCGTTGTTTATAGCGCTTTAATTATTGGTCGGATCACATTCATATCGACGTGTCTTACGAAGAAAGACACATAACTGAATCTGTCCGCGAAGAAAGACACATATCCGAATCTGTCCGCGAAGAAAGACACATATCCGAATCTGTCCGCGAAGAAAGACACAACTCGCAATCTAGCCACGAAGAAAGACACAACTCGCAATCTGTCCGCGAAGAAAGACAAATGTCGGAATTATTCTCCCGCGAATATTAACGAAAAAAGAGTTTAAACTGTAGAAAAGGCTTGTTTTTTTTTGTCAATGATAACCTACTCATTCTAAGCTTTCATTCCATATATTTTTTACGTCGGAAAATTGTGGGATGTGCGCCATGTATCCTTTTTGCGGGCAGACGCGAGTTGTGTCTTTCTTCGTGGCTAGATTGCGAGTTGTGTTTTTCTTCGCGGCTAGATTGCGAGTTGTGTCTTTTTTCGCGGCTAGATTCCGAGTTGTGTCTTTCTTCGCGGACAAATTGAGATGTGTCTTTCTTCGTAAGACACGTCGATATAAAGTACTTCCGATTTAGATTTCGATATTCTATATACCCTTTCTTGGTAAAATACTAAACTTTTCACACCTTGTATATCCTACCCCGTACTCGAGGCAAGTTGGCTAGAGAAAGACAAATCTTGCAATCTACCTGCGAAGAAAGACACATATCTCAATCTGGCCGCGGAGAAAGAAACATGTCGGAATTATTTTCTCGCAAATAAAAAACGAAGAAAGAGATTAAATCGCAATCGAACTGTAGAGAAGGTTTGTTTTTTTGTCAATTACAACCTACTTATTCTAAACTTTCATCCCATATATTTCTAAACGTCGGAAAATTCTGATGTGCGTCATATATCTTCGCCATATTCTTCGTGGCCAGAATGCGAGATGTGTCTTTCTTCGCGGGAGGAATTGCATGTAATTTTCTCTGTATCGATATAGTGTCACGCTGACACTAGCTTCTACGTAGTGACACTAGCGTGCCACTGGATTAAGACTTTTACGTTTGCGTATTCACTAGAGAAGTTTTGTTCTTACGCTAACTAGTTCTTAAAGAAAAGATTATCTCGTAGTTGTCGAAATAATTCTATTTTGATTGGATTTAGGAGTGATTTCATAGAATTATCCATGTAGACTTTGGACTGGATTTTCTCCTTTTTTTTTTGAAGCAGGTAAGTACTATGAATACGAATCAATAACGAATTAATGATATGCGTAATCAGGAGATGTCAATGGAGACATTTCTTTTCCTGAACTTTTTCACTTACTTCAATGGTGCTCTTCCATCTATCTACTACATGTCTTGCCAGTTCTACTTTCTTCTGCTTCTGAATTTGATGTCTTTTATATGCCATTTCGATAATTATTAACATAATTCCACCAATAATTCCTGCTCCAACGAGTATGAACACTCCAGCCATATTCTTCAATCCTAAAGTATTGGGAGTTTTTTCGAATTGTTCACACTGCTGAATGTTTCCTTGGAATATCCAATAATTGTCTAAACTCTCCATGAATCCGCCTGCAATACAAATTTATTCATAAACTTCTGGAGGACGACATCAGAAAATATTATATATATACACACACATATGTGTTGTTAAATATGTGTTACAGAAGAATAGCTCTGGAAAGAGAAGAATGTGTGATGGCATGATGGCTCATTCTCTAAATTTTCAGTGCGTATACTCAAAAGTATCGGTACGTGATATGCGCGCTACTTTCATTACTTATACAGTTCCGATAGCCCAGTATAATATTAGGGATAGACTCAAAAGATGCACGTATCATAGTGCCGACTTAGAACGCTCATACGACTGTTCTTCGTTCTATTAGTTACGACCCGGTATGATACTGACAAGGGAAGTATCAAGCCTCATATTCTATAAAAATCGGGCGTTTTCAACAAAGACACTGCTATAATTTGGTGAGATCCAGCTTAGTAGTTCACAAGATCCAATCAATACAATGCTGGCATTCTCTCCATATAACAGTGACATTGTTACAGTTCACTGATTTACACGGAGAGAAGTGGGTGCAGAAAAAACCTAACCCTATAGCCAACTGTAAATATGTGCGGCTGAGTTCGGATATAGAGGGCGCCAGTCCGATTATTTTCAGCGGTATGGTACGTTTTTTTCTGTTGGCTACTGTCTAATGTATTATAGTAAACTCGGTTCGAGTTTTATCCTGGGCATGGTGCGGGTTTTTTCGGCACCACGGCCAGAAACATGCATGTTATATATATATATATATATATATATATATATATATATATATATATATATATATATATATATATATATATATATGGTCATATACATACTTTGGAGCTATTCTTAATATTTTTTCCAATTAATGTTTCTCAATCTACAATATATGAAGTTCATTTTGATATTTACAGTGAAAATTGCATGTCTTTGAATCATTAACCCATTAAGTCCCAGATTGCAGAAATTTTGTTGGTACTTTCAAGCTCAAATATTTTGATGAATAAGACAGAAGGTTTATCGCAAAATAGTCATTCCTACTATTTTCGGGTGTGCTCTACACGATACAATGGTTAAAAAGACTGAAAAAATTGATTTTCAATAAATAATTAACAAATTAAAATAAAAAATGCGATTTTTTGGAGCACTTTTTTTTTCAATCCAAAATCAGAGGAAGAAGGAATTTTATTTTTACGGTCGCAGATATGCACAAGAGTGCACAAAATATTTGAACTTTCCAAATTCGTTGAGTTTTTTTGACTATGATTTTTTTCAGCAAAATGGCGGCCAAAAAACGGGAATCAATATTTTGGATTTTCATATTATCAATATTTTAAAGCATTCATTTTCATATTCGATATATTCCTTTGACATTTTTAGTCGGAGAATCGTGAAAATGTACATTATTTCAAATTATCATAACCTCCAACTAAAAATGTACAAAATCTAGAGCCGCCATCTTGGAACCGCCATCTTGGATACGGAATTTCGAAAATCTGATGTCAGATTTATCATCAGCGCCCCCGAAAACCCATTATTCCAAATTTTCACGACTAAAAATGTACAAAATCATGAGCCGCCATCTTAAAACCGCCATCTTGGATACGGAATTCCGAAAATCTGATGTCAGATTTATCATTAGCGCCCCCCAAAACCCATTAGTCCAAATTTTCACGATTCTCCGACTAAAAATGTACAAAATCATGAGCCGCCATCTTGAAACCGCCATCTTGGATACGGACTTTTGAAAATCTGATGTCAGATTTATCATCAGTGCCCCCGAAAACCCATTATTTCAAATTTTCATGATTCTCCGACTAAAAATGTGGAAAATCGTCAGCCGCCATCTTGAAACCGCCATCTTGGATCCAGAATTTTGAGAATATGATTTCAGAATCGTTATCAGCGACATTGAAAACCCCTGTATACGGAATTTCAAAGGAATATATCGAATATGAAAATGAATGCTTTAAAATACTGATAATATGAAAATCCAAAATATTGATTCCCGTTTTTTGGCCGACATTTTGCTGAAAAAAATCATAGTCAAAAAAACTCAACGAATTTGGAAATATCAAATATTTTGTGCACTCTTGTGCATATTTGCGACCGTAAAAATAAAATTCCTTCTTCCTCTGATTTTGGATTGAAAAAAAAAAAGCTCCAAAAAATCGCATTTTTTATTTTAATTTGTTTTTATTGAAAATCAATTTTTTCAGTCTTTTTAACCATTGTATCGTGTAGAGCACACCCGAAAATAGTAGGAATGACTATTTTGCAATGAACCTTCCGTCTTATTTATCAAAATATTTGAGCTCGAAAGTACCAACAAAATTTCTGCAATCTGGGACTTAATGGGTTAATTTGAGCCAAACTCTACAGATATGTTTTCTGGCACTAGTGATGCACGGCCAGCAATATTTCTTTGGATTTTCCCTTCCAACTAGAAAACACGGCTAAATGACTAGGAATCACAGTCACGCGACTAGGATACATGGTCACTCGACCGTGAAACACAGCCAGCAATATCTCCTTGGATTTCCCCTTCGACTAGGGAACACGGCTAAACGACTAGGAAACACGGTCACGCGAATAGGAAACACGGTCACTCGACCGTGAAACACGGCCAGCAATATTTCTTCGGATTTCCCCTTCCGACTAGGAAACACGGCCGGCATTCGTACTTTGGATTTTCCCTTCCGACTGAGAAACACGGCTAAATGACTAGGAATCATAGTCACGCGACTAGGATACACTGCAGTCGCTCGACCTCGAAACACGGCCAGCAATAATTCTTCGGATTTCCCCTTCCGACTAGGAAATACGGTCATGAGAATAGGAAACACGGTCGCTCGACCGTGATACACGGCCAGCAATATTTCTTTGGATTTCACCTTCCGAGTAGGAAACACGGCTAAATGACTACCCTGCTAGAAAAAGTCACCTGATTAATCCACATGATAAATCATGTGATTTATCATGTGATTTATCATGTGATTTATCAGGCCAAAACGTCATGTAGTTAAAAGTTAAAGTATTGAAAATTGGAACTAGAGAATGGTTTGATTGGGAAGAAACATATGCAATATATAATAGTATTTGAATAAATTTTATTTATATTTCACAGCAATTCCCTGCATACTTCATAACATCAACTTCTATAACTAATTAGTATGTCATAAAAGGTATCGACTTGAAACTAATTGTTTTAATTATTCGGTCTTTTTTTTCGATATTTTGAACTAATTGAAATTGTTCACAAAAACTTCCAATTGAATACTGTAGTAGAACAATATTAAAGTTAATGAACTGTACCCCAAGCCACAGCTAAAACACAAAAATATAATTGTATTGACACCTTCTCAGCATCAATTGTACAGATCTAAATCATATTCTAGAATACAATACTTTAACATTTTGACCCGAGTTGACTAATTATTCTGGTTTGTACGTGCATTTACATATCGTCGCCTGGGGGGAAAAAGCAACGATCTCAGAAACGCGCTAAAGAAAGATCTATTTCGATTTAAGCGAAATAAAAAGATCTATTTCAAATTGAGCGAAATAAAAAGATCTATCTCGAATCGAGCGGAATAAAAAGATCTATCTCGAATCGAGCGGAATAAAAAGATCTATTCCGAATCGAGCAGTATAGAAAGATCGTTTTCAAATCGACTTTTAAAGAAAGATCTAACTCAGATTTTACATTATAGAAAAATCTATCTCAGGTTTAATTTTATTTTGCGGCGTTTTTTTCGAGTTCGGAGTTGATGCGGTACGCGCGCACTTGAGTGCGATTGCTTATGTGCGTGTGTGTGTGTGTAAATATGTGTGTATGTGTGTGTGTGTGTAAGGACACATCTGAATGTAATATGCCAAGTTAACTATTTACGTTAAACAGTTTTTGCCTTGATGGTTTCTCGTAGAAATTTGTATACATGTGTTTTTGAGGTCGCTGATAACGAATCCCGCCTCAAATGTTGAAAATTCAAATTAGAGCCTCTAAGATCACCTGACAAAATTTTGGAAAAAAATTTGAATTTTTTTAAAAATCGGTATTCATGGGTTTTTGAGGTCACTGATTACGAATCCGGCCTCAGATTTTGAAAATTCAAATTAGAGCCTCTAAGATCACTTGATATTTGGAAAAATTAAACTTTGTTGAAAATTGGTATACATGGGTTGTTGAGGTCGCTGATCACGAATCCGGCCTCAGATTTTGAAAATTCAAATTAGAGCCTCTTAGATCACTCGTCAAAAATTTTCAACAAAGTTCAATTTTTCCAAATATCAAGTGATCTTAGAGGCTCTAATTTGAATTTTCAAAATCTGAGGCCGGATTCGTGATCAGCGACCTCAACAACCCATGTATACCAATTTTCAACAAAGTTTAATTTTTCCAAATATCAAGTGATCTTAGAGGCTCTAATTTGAATTTTCAAAATCTGAGGCCGGATTCGTAATCAGCGACCTCAAAAACACATGTATACAAATTTCTACGAGATACCATCGAGGCAAGAACTGTTTAACGTAAATAGTTAACTTGGCATATTACATTCAGATGTGTCCTTACACACACACACATACACACATATTTACACACACACACACGCACATTAGCAATTGCACTCAAGAGCGCGTACCGCATCAACTCCGAACTCGACAAAACGCCGTAAAATAAAATTAAACCTGAGATAGATTTTTCTATAATGTAAAATCTGAGTTAGATCTTTCTTTAAAAGTCGATTTGAAAACGATCTTTCTATACTGCTCGATTCGAAATAGATCCTTTTAGTCCGCTCGATTCGAGATAGATCTTTTTATTCCGCTCGATTCGAGATAGATCTTTTTATTTCGCTCAATTCGAAATAGATCTTTTTATTTCGCTTAAATCGAAATAGATCTTTCTTTAGCGCGTTTCTGAGATCGTTGCTTTTTCCCCCCAGGCGACGATATAGGCTTTGATGTTATAATTTTTTCAATCTTACTAGGAGAGTGCATACCCTTTGGGTCACCAAATGGCACCAAAATTTAAGGGGTCTCGCCTGATACTATCACCAGAGATCCCTGAGAGCCACAGGGTCTAACGCTCAGCCATTCTAGAGAAAAAAAATAAAACATAACATGATTAGTTTTCCATTATTGGCGGTACAGGGCATAACATGGTATACGGTACCCCAAAACATATCAATACTTGTCAACCACATATACCAATGGACTTTTCATTGATTAGATTCAAAACTGAACTCAAAAGCAGCCCTGTCAAATTATCATCAGCTTATCCTATTCTTTTTATAGGATATATGAGGGTCTCAACATGTTAACCAAGATATCGTGGGAAAACATGTTGAACCGCTTCCCACCCAACAAAACACGCATCCCACCCATGAATATATATCAGAATATATATTCTATAGTTATTTGAAGAAGGGAAGTACCTATAATATTACCTCATTCTTTTCTCAATTCAGAGAAAATGATTCTTTTTTTTTTCCAGGTACTCCAAGAGTACAATCATGAATGGACGTGGCTTGGAGTGTTATTTTTCATCCTCTAGAACATCATTTCTGTGCTGAAGGCAACAAATTCAATGGAAGCTGGTGGACCATAGAGATTCAAGTAAAAGTCACAGATTTGCGCAAAAACAAATCCCCAACAAACTTGCAGTGTTGGATAACATGGCAACATGATATCAATGAAGCGCATGTTACTTTAGGTAAGTGGGTACATTTTTTCTGTTTCATATGCCCATAATTCCATAGACTTGGAGAAATATCCGCATCCATAAGGATATTTTAGCTAGGAAGTTAGTATATGTCCAGATACAGTTTTGAATGGATATGACTGTTTGACGTCCAAAATTCAACTGTTCTGGACTGTAGAAAAGAATGAGGTAATATTATAGGTACTTCCCTTCTTCAAATAACTATAGAATATATATTCTGATATATATTCATGGGTGGGATACGTGTTTTGTTGGGTGGGAAGCGGTTCAACATGTTTTCCCACGATATCTTGGTTAACATGTTGAGACCCTCATATATCCTATAAAAAGAGTAGGATAATCCGATGATAATTTGACAGGGTAGCTATTGAGTTCAGTTTTGAATCTAATTAATTAAAAGTTCATTGGTATATGTGGTTGACAAGTATTGATATGTATTGGGGTACCGTATACCATGTTATGCCCTGTACCGCCAATAATGGAAAACTAATCATGTTATGTTTTATTTTTTTTTCTCTAGAATGGCTGAGCGTTAGACCCTGTGGCTTTCAGGGATCTCTGGTGATAGTATCAGGAGAGACCCCTTAAATTTTGGTGCCATTTGGTGATCCAAAGGGTATGCACTCTCCTAGTAAGATTGAAAAAATTATAACATCAAAGCATATGTAAATGCACGTACAAACCAGAATAATTAGTCAACTGAGGGTCATAATGTTATAGAGTATTGTATTCTAGAATATGATTTAGATCTGTACAATTGATTCTGAGAAGGTGTCAATCACGGAACGCGGTAGTGTTCCATGCGTCAAGCAGAAGACACCGCAACTATATAATGTTTGAGATCGCACGCTCGATTTTTACATTGGCATTTATTTTTGTCAAAACAACTATTTTTGGGTGCGAAACAGGATTTAATGCTCATCTACCATCCCAATTGAGCGATCGACAAAAAGAAATACTCAAAAACTCGTTCGCAATAATGAGTTTGGAGTACCGTGTCAAGCGATCTACTACTTTTTTTTCGACCAGAAATTTTTCTTCAGTATTCCGACCCTGAAGTTAGCCGCGATAGCCTGATAAAGCAGCTATGTTCACGCATAGTACATAACACGTTTACATGCTCTTGCTTCCCGCGTAGATTTGAAACCATGGGATTGAAAGTAAATTGTTAATGTATCATAGTTAGAAAGAATATGACAAAACTATTGGCCGTGTCCCATAGATTCAACGAAAAGTACAGCAGATTTTTTCAAACTTACAGAAGATAAGACAAGACATATCAAAATTCATTCCATGTTTTTTTTTATAATTGATTTTACACGGGCTTAAGTTTTATTTGAATAAGCATATACCCTAATACCCGATAATGTCCAGGTAGCTAGTGTCGCCGATGGCAGCGTCCCGAGGGTGCGCTCTTCGTATTCTGACTTGGAAAAGCTGACCCTAGACCCGAACGATGTACAGGTAGTCAGGGTACCCGATGACGGTGTTCCAAGGGTGCGCTCCTGGAATTTTCGCTTGAAGCAGCTGACCCTGGACCCGAACGATGTCCAGGTAGTCAGGGTACCCGATGATCGCTCATCCATATAAATATTTCATTTTGGAAAAATATCTATTTAATTTTATTACTAACGCTAATGCATATACATTTTATTGATTATTATTTTTATAATATGTTATACTCCGCAAAAAGAATTGAAATCCTCAAAAAAAACCTTTTTTAGAAAAAGTAAAAATTTTGCGTCAAGCATGTGGCAGAACTAGTTTATCTCTTATATTGCTCAAAAAAAAAATCAAATCCATAATAGACACATGAGTCAATTTATTATTTCATCAGTATTCATTCAGATTAATTCTCATATAGTTGGAGTATTACGTATTCTTATTACAGTTTACATACTATAGAAGACGTTGTCAACTTTAACTAATCAATTACGAAAAAACTTACCAGAATGCTCTTAGGTACCTCATCAATTATTTGAAGAACTAATGGCGAACCAAATTGACGCCACTTGGTAGGATCGAATATCTTTGAATGCCTTATTAAACTGACATATAATATTCTTCATAACCTATTTATTTCTAGTTAAACGGTTTCACAACCTCTCCTCAATCGTTTGATTCCTTTCAAATATATTTTTGTATCGTAATTGCAATGCAGTTAATCCTATAATTCAGATAGACTTTATATATTCTTCCATTATCAATACTTTCATTGTCTTTCAAAGAGACAAATATCAATAATTCAAACTATTGATCATATGTCTCAGTAAATTATAAATATTTCTATAATATTTCTATGATAATTTTTACATCCAGTGATTTAGTAAAATATTATTATTCTTAAGACGTTAAAAATGCCTACCAAGTGGCGTCAATTTGGTTCGCCATTAGTTCTTCAAATAATTGATGAGGTACCTAAGAGCATTCTGGTAAGTTTTTTCGTAATTGATTAGTTAAAGTTGACAACGTCTTCTATAGTATGTAAACTGTAATAAGAATATGTAATACTCCAACTATATGAGAATTAATCTGAATGAATACTGATGAAATAATAAATTGACTCATGTGTCTATTATGGATTTGATTTTTTTTTTAAGCAATATAAGAGATAAACTAGTTCTGCCACATGCTTGACGCAAAATTTTTACTTTTTCTAAAAAAGGTTTTTTTCGAGGATACAATTATATTTTTGTGTTTCAACTGTGGCTTGGGGTACAGTTTATTAACATTAATATTGTTCTACTACAGTATTCAATTGGAAGTTTCTGTAAAAAATTTCAATTAGTTCAGAATATCGAAAGAAAAGACCAAATAATTAAAACGAGTAGTATAAAGACAATTAGTATTTTAGTAGAAGTGGACAATCAAATGTTCATCTGCGCATTACCAAATCTGTTAATTTATTAGATCTGAAACCACGTTTATTCTTTAATTTGTACACAATTAGTTTTAAGTCGATACCTTTCATGCCATACTAATTAGTTATAGAAGTTGATGTTATGAAGTATGCAGGGAATTGCTGTAAAATATAAATAGAATTTATTGAAATACTATTATATATCGCATATGTTTCTTCCCAATCTAACAATTCTCTAGTTCCAATTTTCAATACTTTAACTTTTAACTACATGACGTGTTGGCCTGATAAATCACATGATAAATCACATGATAAATCACATGATTTATCATGTAATTAATCAGGTGACTTTTTCTAGCAGGGGAGAGATTCTAGTCGGGGTTTTGAATTTTTTCATCACACTATTCTAAAAAAGTGGTAAAAAATGTCCTTGAAAATATGTAACATTTTATACATTGCAAGGTAATTAGAAGTTTTGATATAGAACTTCAAAACGGATCTTAGAACCTGTAAACTTATTAGGGGTACTTGCAGGAATCAAATGAAAACATTTAATGGAAGTGAATTTTCCAGAGTCAATGTGAACTTGCCAGAAAATAAATTGATCTCGATACTTTCATAGGTTGGATTCTGAGGTTTTCAATTCTGAAATACATTTGCAATATTATATAATGATTTATTTTATTAACCGATGTTTTGAAAATAAAATTAGCTGTAAACAATAACTATCATCTAAATTCTCAAATCTGGTATAGTATTTCTAAATGAAATATAATATCTTGAAACGAGTATTGAAGTT
Source organism: Aphelinus atriplicis (assembly GCA_020882685.1). Taxonomy (NCBI): domain Eukaryota; kingdom Metazoa; phylum Arthropoda; class Insecta; order Hymenoptera; family Aphelinidae; genus Aphelinus; species Aphelinus atriplicis. The sequence continues at coordinate 50,000,701 of CM037074.1, read as the reverse complement.
TCAAAAATTTACCGAAGTAAATTTTGAAGATATCGTCGCCTGGGGGGAAAAAGTAACGATCTCAGAAACGCGCTGAAGAAAGATCTATTTCGATTTAAGCGAAATAAAAAGATCTATTTCGAATTGAGCGAAATAAAAAGATCTATCTCGAATCGAGCGGAATAAAAAGATCTATCTCGATACGAGCGGAATAAAAAAATCTATTCCGAATCGAGCAGTATAGAAAGATCGTTTTCAAATCGACTTTTAAAGAAAGATCTAACTCAGATTTTACATTATAGAAAAATCTATCTCAGGTTCAATTTTATTTTGCGGCGTTTTTTCGAGTTCGGAGTTGATGCGGTACGCGCGCACTTGAGTGTGATTGCTTATGTGCGTGTGTGTGTATGTAAATATGTGTGTATGTGTGTGTGTGTGTGTGTAAGGACACATCTGAATGTAATATGCCAAGTTAACTATTTACGTTAAACAGTTTTTGCCTCGATGGTTTCTCGTAGAAATTCGTATACATGTGTTTTTGAGGTCGCTAATAACGAATCCGGCCTCAAATTTAAAAAATTCAAATTAGAGCCTCTAAGATCACCTGACAAAATTTTGGAAAAAAATTGAATTTTTTTAAAAATCGGTATTCATGGGTTTTTGAGGTCGCTGATTACGAATCCGACCTCAGATTTTGAAAATTCAAATTAGAGCCTCTAAGACCACTTGACATTTGGAAAAATTGAACTTTGTTGAAAATTGGTATACATGAGTTGTTGAGGTCGCTGATCACGAATCCGGCCTCAAATTTTGAAAATTCAAATTAGAGCTTCTAAGATTGCAGGCCAAAAATTTGGAAAAAAAAATTGAATTTAATTGAAAATTGGTATACATGAATTTTTGAGGTCACTGATTACGAATCCGGCCTCAGACTGAAATCAGCCTCAACCTTGAGCATGTAGAGACGAGAGTCATATTAAACGTAAAACCAACATAATGTTTTCAACAATTTGAATTTTCAAAATTTGAGGCCGGATTCGTGATCAGTGACCTAAAAAACCCATGTATACCAATTGTCAACAAAATTGAGTTTTTTTTCCAAATTTTTGACAAGTGATCTAAGAGGCTCTCATTTGAATTTTCAAAATCTGAGGCCGGATTCGTGATCAGCGACCTCAACAACCCATGTATACCAATTTTCAACAAAGTTCAATTTTTCCAAATATCAAGTGATCTTAGAGGCTCTAATTTGAATTTTCTAAATTTGATGCCGGATTCGTTATTAGCGACCTCAAAAACCCATGAATACCGATTTTTAAAAAAATTCAAATTTTTTCCAAAATTTTGTCAGGTGATCTTAGAGGCTCTAATTTGAATTTTCAAAGTTTGAGGTGGGATTCGTTATCAGCGACCTCAAAAACACATGTATACAAATTCCTACGAGAAACCATCGAGGCAAAAACTGTTTAACGTAAATAGTTAACTTGGCACATTACATCCAGATGTGTCCTTACACACACACATACACACATATTTACATACACACACACGCACATAAGCAATCGCACTCAAGTGCGCGCGTACCGCATCAACTCCGAACTCGAAAAAACGCCGCAAAATAAAATTGAACCTGAGATAGATTTTTCTATAATGTAAAATCTGAGTTAGATCTTTCTTTAAAAGTCGATTTGAAAACGATCTTTCTATACTGCTCGATTCGGAATAAATCTTTTTATTCCGCTCGATTCGAGATAGATCTTTTTATTCCGCTCGATTCGAGATAGATCTTTTTATTTCGCTCAATTCGAAATAGATCTTTTCATTTCGCTTAAATCAAAATAGATCTTCCTCTAGCGCGTTTCTGAGATCGTTGCTTTTTCCCCCCAGGCGACGATATATTGTAAAAAAATGAATGTAAATAAAAGTAAAAGTATATATATGCCTTTATAGAACCACTCTTCACTCGTCAGAGAGTTGTACCTTTCTTTAGAAAGGTTTAATATTTTTAAATCTGGAATGCATCCACCAGAATATCTTTTTATTTTAATTGCAGTAGTAATTCAATATCAAATTTCAAAACGGCTTTTAAAATCTGTGAAATAATCAGGATCATTGTAGAAAGAATATATTAAAAGTGAATTTGCCGGAGTCAATGTAAACTTGCCAGAAAATAAATTGATCTCGATACCTTCATAGCTTGGATTCTGAAGTTTTCAATTCTGAAATACATTTGCAATATTATATAATTGAAATAACCTCTCAATCATGTTTCTATTGATATTTATTCAGAACATTTGGCGTTCAAATCAAAAATAGATTTCTAAATGATCGAAACATGTCTATAAAAGCTGGACATTCATTTCATAAATATTCAAACATTTTACTCAGTCTTTCGATTTACAATCACATAAAGTAACACATTGGATCACTTATTTTTGATGCGATAAAGAGTATTTTGAGGAGGATAGAAAATAGTTTTGGCAAAATGATTGTGACCAGTCATTAGATGAGATGTTTTTACATGAAAAAACTAATCACACGTTGAGAGATGGAAATTATTTACAGCTGATTGTTTAGATTGTGTGAGAGTAGTGAATCAAGAAAAGAGTGAAAAAATCAGTAAGTGAAACTTCAAACTGTTGTTGAAAGAGTGGCTCTAAGGGCTAATTCGGTGCGGAAGGGGCCGAAAGATTTCTATAAATCTCCCTAATATAACCCAAAGGCGACTAATGCTCAGAAAGCTCCGGAAATACGAAATATGACAATCGTGCCGAATTGGCTGCAGTGTCAAATTGACTGCTGTTACTTTATATCAAGTCAAAATGAGTTCTTTCATTTCAAAATAATGATATTTAAATAGTATCTATAAAACGAATACGAATTCTGCTGATATAAGTCATTAAAGTTCATCAAATTTCTAATGTGAACTAATCGATATTTTTAACGTCAAACGGATACGCTGAAATAGGCTGATATTCATTGGAGATGAAATTTTCTCCAAAGTCACTTGACACTGCTTTCATGTTTTGTTATTATACAAGGAGTCAGTTCTTAACTTTGGTATTTTATATTGCAGTAAGAAATCATTTCAATGAAAGTTAGACGATACATCTGGTTTTAGAATGGACTATGAAGAAGACAATATCAATGAATTACGACGAAAATTTCGTGAGTTTGTGAAAGAGAAGATTGAGAAGAAAAATACGCTGGAAGCAGCAGATCAAGCAAGCGCAAACGGAAAGTTCAATATAGGCGGTATGTTACAAACGAAAAAGAAAAAAAACAACAATAAGAAACGTTATTCGAAAATTGACCTTAAAGAAGCTTTTTTACAAGTTCCCGTGGAAGAAAATTCGCAACATTTGTTAACTATTAACACTCACAAAGGTTTATTCAACAGCTTGTATATGATGTACGGTATAGGATCGGGACCCGGTTATTTTCAAAAACAAATTGAAGAAGTATTAAAAGATATAGGTGGAGTGGCAGTGGTGTCCGATGATGTAGTTGTGACAGGAGAAGATGATGAAGAACATTTACGAAATTTGGATTTAGTGTCAACGCGTTTAGAAGAATGTGGTTTGAAAGGTCGAGTAAACAAATGCGAATTTTTCAAAAATGAGGTTAATTATTTGGGATATAAGTTACGGGATAACATCATTACAGTAAATGAAGAGAAATATAAAGCAATTGTTGAAATGAAAGAACCAGAGAATCATGAAGAATTGCAGTTGTTATTAGGTAAAATAAATTATTACGGAAGATTATTCAAAGATCGTGCTAAAATTCTAGCACCACTATATAACTGTAATAATTCAAGGAAATTTGAGTGGAATGAAGACTGCAAAGAAGCGTTTGAAAAAGCGAAAATTCAACTGAAAAATGTAATTGTAAACTATGACACATCTTTACCATTAAAATTAACATGCGATGCATCCCCTAAAGGATTAGGTGCATATATCAGTCAACCACATGAAGATGGCGATAGGCCAGTGGCTTTTGCATCAACAGGACTCACAGAAGCACAGAAAAATTACTCGCAAATTGATAAAGAAGCAGCTGCTATTATATTTGGAGTGAATGAATTTGATGATTATCTATTCGCACGTAAATTTATATTAAAAACGAATAACAAACCGTTATCTAGAATTTTACCACCTGAAAAGGGTATACCAAAAATGGCTACAAGTAGATTGCGAAATTGGAGTTATTTCCTATCAGTATTTGATTATGAAATAGAGCATATTAGTACAAACATAATATAGTAGCTGATACTTTATCACGATTACCGATAAATTATGTAGAAACCAATGATATAGCAGGAGTCGAAGGTAGATTTACATATTTACACTATGTGTACTCAACAAATATAGTGTGCTTGAATTTTAAAGCAGTAGCGCGAGAAACTGGGAAAAATGAAACATTATCTATTGTAAAACGAATGGTAATAGAAGGATGGCCTGAATGTAACCTTAAAAGTTGGCCAAATGAATTACAACCGTATGCATTGCGTAAAGATGAAATTCACATAGAAAAAGAATGCTTGATGTGGGGACAGAGAGTTAATGTCCCACCTAAATTAAGAGAACAGGTAATTGTACAATTGCATAAAAGCCATTTTGGGATAGTCAAAATGAAGAGTTTGGCGAGGTCGGTAGTATGGTGGCCTAATATAGATAAGAATCTAGAAGAAAGATCGAAATATTGCAAATGGTGTGTTGAAACTAAAGATAATCCAATTAGAATGGAATTAACTCCATGGCCATGGCCCAGCCGACCTTGGCAAAAACTTCACGCGGACTTCGCGGGGCCATATCTGGGACATACTTACCTCCTCGTTCTAGACGCTCATTCTAAATGGCCTGAAATTTTTATTATGGAAAATATATCAGCGGAATCAACAATCGAAAAATTCCGAGAAATGTTTACGACACATGGGTTACCGAATCATGTGGTAACCGATTCAGGAGCACAATTTACGAGTGTTGAATGCAAACATTTTTTCAAGCGATTAGGGATGGAACAGGATTTTTCGACACAGGGTGTTTACACCCTGCAACAAATGGCGCTGCGGAAAATTTGGTGAAGACATTCAAGCGTAAACTTGAAGCGATTGTGCAAAGCGAGAGAGTAGATATATGCACAGTGATACAAATATTTTTATTCGCATATAGAACAACGAAACATGCAACAACCAATGGAACTCCGGCCAACTTAATGTTTAAAAGAGAATTAAAAACTCCTTTGCTGTTATTACGACCAGAAACATCATCCCATGTAGAATCAAAACAATATGAGCAAAAGAAGAATTTCCGAGGTAACAGAAAAGATAACTTTGAGGAAGGTGACGTAATAATAGCAAGGGATTTTCGAAAGTATCACCCAAAAATGTCGGGAGCAAAAGTCGTTTCGAAATTATCTCCAAGAAATTGTATGATAAAATTTAAGGAAGGAGGAGAAAAGGAACATGAAAGACATTATGATCAAATACAACATTGGCGGGAAAGCGATCATGCGGAGTGAAAAAGAGGTCGGTACCAAAGCGCAAGATAATACGAACAACGAAAGTGCTGCTACATCCTTGAGAAAATCAACTAGATTAAATCAAAAAGTAACACCATACGACGCTCCAGATTATTTGTAACAGTATAACAACTAATTATAATGATAGCTAGATAAAGCGGGGAAGGATGTAGGATATGTGACATATGTATAAGCAGGCAATAAAGTCAGTCGGTCTTGAACCGGGGAAGAAAGCGGTTGTGTTTATTTACGTCTCCCTCGCGTACACAATGAAAACCTTGTGCTATCGACACTTGTTTATATATATATTGCAACGGGTCAAAATCAAGCTCAGTTGCTCACAAGTGTATACACACACCCACATACAATTAGCTATGTGTGCGTGTGTGAGACGCGGACAGCCGGTCGACGCTGCGCGCAGCTGCATTTTGATCATTCATGGTAAAAATTTACAACCGATTCACTTTGCGTTTCAGCAAGAAAGTAATTGCGATCAAGCAACAGTAAATCAAATCGTTGATAGATTCACCTGCGATGAGGCACTCGATGATGAAGAGTGGGAACGCGTAAAGGAAATAGAATTTCCATATCAGCGCGTCTCGCGACTCGAACTCACCAACGCCGAAATCGAAGAAAAACTCGCGTCAATCAATGAACTAAGCTCTCCGCAACTCGCGCAGTTGACAAATTTGATCATGCGTTTCAGGAGCATTTTTGAGAAGCGTCCGGGTTGTTTTGGTTCATACGAGCACGACTTCATCATGACGTCTACCGAGCCTTTTTTCACAAAGCAGTATCCGATAAGTTTAAAGCATGAGGAGGCCGTTGATAAAGTAATCCAACAACTCGAGGATTATGGGATGATTGAGCGCGCGAGCACCCCATACATCAGTCCACTAGTTACCGTAGTTAAACCCGACGGGTCGGTGCGAGTTTATCTGGACGCGCGCAAACTGAATAAACAGTTGCAAAAGGATTACGATGGGCCTGAAGACGTCGAAACAGCACTGCAAAAATGCTGCGACGTAGAATTCATGTCCAGCGTGGACTTAACTAGTAGTTTTTGGCAGGTGAAGCTAACGAAGAAAGCGAGGAAATTTACCGGATTTATTTATCGAGGGCGTACGTATCAGCATACTATATGTCCTTTCGGAACCGCGGTGAGCACGGCGGCGTTGGAACGTGCGGCGGAACCGCTAATCAGAGACATTCCTGGTCTCATTGACTTCGTAGATGACTGGTTAATTGTATCAAAAACATTTGAACATCAGATCGAGATGCTCGAGCGTCTGTTCACGCGTATAGAATCCGAAGGAGTAACGCTAAAATTCTCAAAAGTCAAGTTCTTCCGAAAGGAAATGAAATTTCTGGGTCATATAACTAGTACCGAAGGTATTAGGCCAGATCCAAAAAAGATAACGTTGATACATAATTTTCCCCAACCCAGAAATGCGGTTCAAATTCAAAGTTTTCTCGGTTTAATAGGTTTTTGCCCAAAATTTACGAATAAAATCGCGAAAGAAAACGGTCCATTACTGGATCTAGTTAAAAAAGGAACGAAATGGAAATGGGAACAACAGCATACTGATGCTTTCCAGAAATTAAAAGAGTTATTTGATGAGAGCGCTTTTCTAACGTACCCTCGTCGAGACACTCCATATGTGCTACAAACTGATGCGAGCTTGAAAGCACTCGGAGCTTTCCTAGGTCAGCGAGATCACGATAATGATCTACAGGCGGTCCAATTGGCGAGCCGCGTACTCAAGGGATCCGAGCGGAACTATTTTGTCACTGAATTGGAATTATTGGCAATAGTGTGGGCGCTACACAAATTTCGGTTATATCTCATTGGTGCGAGAATTCGTATAGAAACGGATCATAAGGCTTTATCCTTCCTGTTAACGTGTCGATTTACGAATTCGCGATTAATTCGATGGATGCTTGCGATCCAAGATTATGATATAGAAATTTGTTACATCAAGGGATCTGACAATAAAGTGGCCGATGCGCTCAGCCGTATGACAGATCAAATCGCTCGCGTTGACAAGCGAATGCTCATCGCAATAAATTACTTACGCCAACCGGAAGAAAATTTAATCTATCACTTAAAAAACATTCAACAACAACAGGACTTAGATAGTCAGTTGAAAGCGATCAAAACAGATGTCGAGAAAGGAAAGAGATATCGAGGCTTTGATTTACACCATGGTATTTTGGTTAAGGGTAGAGAAGGGCATCAAAGGGTAGTGCTCACTAAGCAACTGGTCGAACGATTAATACGCGAAACACATGAACTATATGGTCATACCGGTGCGAGCAAATGTCTTCACATGATCAACGGGAGCTTTTACTTCCCAAAACTCCGTCGACTCGTCGCGATGATCATTCGGTCTTGTGATTCATGTCAACGGAATAAGGTTTATACACAAAATAATCATCATGAATCTTCGCCGATCGTAACCAATAGCGTTAACGAGACAATCTCGGTAGATTTCTTTGGACCCTTACTCCCTAGTCGCGCAGGTGCTCGATACATCTTCTCGATAATCGATGACTTTTCTAAATTCGTTACTTTGTACCCGATAAAAAAGGCAAACACTGAAGCGTGTCTAAAGCGAATCTTTGAAAATTACATTCCTCGACATGGCGTTCCAAAACGAATCGTATGTGATAACGGGACCCAATTTACCTCGCGCAAGTGGGCACAAAAGCTCTTGGAAAATCAGATCCGACCTGTGTTCGTATCCATCAGACACCCACAGAGTAACCTCGTTGAACGCATTCATCGCGAAATCAGTAGAATGTTTCGATCGATATTGAAGGGTAGCCATAAAGCATGGGCCAACGTCATACCATTCGTGGAAGCGTGCTTGAATGAGATACGCCATGACACTATCGAAGCAACCCCGTATGAAATCCAATTAGGCGAAAGACCAATCAGATTCTGGGAGGAAGTTATAAATTTTCCCGTGCGGAAAGAGGAACCGCGAGAGCGTATGATTACATTAGTTGCGCAACGAATCAGGTCGAAAGGGAGAAAACGCGCCGATCGACGTAACGAATCAAAACCGATAGTACGATATCACGTAGGCGATTTAGTGTTTGTACGTGCGGAAAATGTGTCAGACTCGCTGCACGGCATCGTTGCCAAGTTCTTACCGATTTACGAGGGAGAATACGTGATTACGCGTCAAGTTTCTGAGTCAAGTTTTGAATTATCTAACCCAAGTAACAAAATAATCCGTGTAGTTTTTCATTGTTCACAGTTTAGACCTTATCATTCATCGAACCTTTATGGCCCCGAGACACCAGCGGCGCAAAGCTTGGCGGAAGCTGAAGACTCTCTAGGTCAAATTGGACCAGCTGCAGAAACAGGACGCGCTGAAGAGCTACGTGGCCGAGCTGCAGAAGAAGGAGTTGGAGACGAAACTCCAGAATCTCTACTCAAACCTACCTTCAACCACCGGTAGCGAAGGCTCGCTTCGATGCGGAGAGAGAGGTATCAACCTCCAAGGTGACCAAATGGCTGGAGGCAAATGAAGCTGGACCGTCCGGGAGTACCAAGGAGATGGTACCAAAGAAGATACCCCGAATTACCATCAAGTTTGCCCCAAAGCCACCACCCCCGCTAGAAGAGCGGCGCAGACAATATGGAAACATCAAGGGCATCAGCATAAGGAGTGCCACTCCCGCCGCCACTTCAGCCACGGTAGGCGAGGTCACCAAAGAGGCGACCATCACCGGACCAATCGAGCCTGAGGATAGGGTTGCTGTAGGAGCCAGCTCGTCTCAACCGAGCCAACCAAGTGACCAGGACATCCTGGAGCTGGAGTGTCGCTCTGAGGACCTCAGTTTCGGTGAGTATGAATGAATCGTGTTTATATACGAATTATCTTCCACAGAAAACATTTAGCTAATCTCATTTATCGTTTTTCTTTTCATCGAACGTTCGCACGTATGCTCAATTTATCAGATCGTTGTTTATGAAAAGCCCGTGTCAATTCGCGAATTTCCACGACCTTTGGGGTGGGCTATATGCAACGGGTCAAAATCGAGCTCCGTTGCTCACAAGTGTATACACACACCCACATACAATTAGCTATGTGTGCGTGTGCGGGACGCAGACGGCCGGTCGACGCTGCGCGCAGCTGCGAGGCTGCGCACGAACCTACTGCGCAGAATTTCACGCGCCGCGAGCTCGGCCCGGGCCGCATCGAGTGCGCCGCGCGAGCGGAAGCGAGCATTCTCGTCTCGCCCATCACACCGAACACTTCTCCAGATACTACGCTCGAGCCGTGGAACCGACTGGCCTGCGCAGCACGTGGTGGTGACTCCTCGACAATCGCAACATCAAGTAAGTACACGGAGAAAAAAATGATGCCTTAAAAGCATCAGAGGCGATGCATATATTGCCGCCGATTCTCGAGATGGAATTGTTACCCCCACGCGATAGCTTTACTGCAGCTCCGCCATGCGTATATTCCATGGGTAGGACGATACGAAATTTCCAGCCGGCGGATGGTGTTTTGGTAGCCGCCGGTTATGGAAACGCCAGTTGTAGAGCGAGCGTGAGCCTACAAAAATCTACCTGCTCACCCAGGTAGAGTTAGAGTAGTAGCGGCTTGAGGAGCGGTTTATCGCGAACGCGTACGCGAACGGGAGTTAAATTCACGCGTTAGTAATAAGTATCATTAGCAGCGCATACAGCGAAACGCCGCCATATTTTCTTTATCGCGTCGCAGAGTGCGGGACTGCGGACCAGCGCCGATTAAGATACACAGTACACGAGGTATTAGTACGCGTAACGCAGGAAAGTACTCGTCAAGGAAAAGTACTTCGTCGGAATGCCGTCTAATTAGGCCGGGCATAGTACGCAGGAGCGAGTACGCGAACGCTGGAAAATCCTGTGGGAAACGTGTGGTTTAGTTAAGGAACACGCGATCTCGCCAACGATCCCTATTGCTAGAATCAACCCCAACTCATTATTCATAAACGTGCAAACTCTGCACGGTCATTTTTACTTATCATTTACAGTGCATCGCAACGTTCCTCGTTTCAAACCCAGTCTTCGTGAGGCTGGGCGTCAAGTTAGGAGATAAGAAGGAGGGGGCGAGAAGGGCTTGTTGTCCAGCTTTCTCACCGTACGTCGTTAAGGACAACTTACATGACGATCAACACGCGCCGGAGCAGCACCGACGCTCAAACTCACGTCACCAATCATACGATTAATTCGACAAATCTTTTTTTCTCTGAATCAATAAAAACAAAGTAAAAATATAATTTTTCTGCTTTGGTAACATTATTCTCCCATCAGTCCCACTCCTTTGCATGTGTCCAATAATTCATATTTCAAATATAAAACAATAAGGTCCAGTGCGCCCACAATTTATCTTTATCTTTTATTTCAAGAATAGACTTTTTATGTTTATGCAGTAAGTGCTGCTTCACAGCAATCTCAATTTATTATATTATAATATAAATAAAGTCGCTGAAATATATATATATATATATATATATATATATATATATATATATATATATGAGCGATTCTCGCAAACTATTCATTTTTTGGCCAAGAAAAATTTTTGTTTTTAATTTCAAAGCACACAATCCTTCATAATTTTTTCCGTGTCTACTCCAGTTGAAGAGTGAAAAAAGAGTCGCGTTACTCGCGTTCAAGCATAGGTATCTGTAAGAGCAATAGGTATATTTTAGTGCTTGCAACAGCTCATGTATTGAGAAAGAAGGCAATTCTAAAAATGTTTTCTACATTAAAATTTGGGGATGATCTTAAATTTGACCTTGAGATCCATCCTCAAGACTGTTTCGTGGTTAATTTTCTTTTTCACAAACTATTGTTATGGGTACCAAATATATGATGATAGAAAAATTTCACGCTCATAAAATCACTGTGCATAACAATTTATTATTTTTCCCTCATTCATAAAAGAAATAGTACATACATCAAAATAATCAATTTAATCAATGGATTTCGCAATAATAATAACAATAACAAGAAAGTAACTAAATAATGATGATAATCAATCTTTTATATTTTTTAATTTTATCTTCCAACTTCATAAAATAACATATTCTTTATACACTTGAAAATTTCTACGTTTTTGCTTTCTCAAAGAGAAAGCTTTGTAATGAGGCAAAAATCGACCCAACGAATCAGACCTCGGGACCTCGATTTTCGTGATCTACAGGTCGAAAAACATGGAAATCCAAAAGTGTCTGTATGTGTGTGTGTGTGTGTGTGTGTGTGTGTGTGTGTGTGTGTGTGTGTGTGTGTGTGTGTGCGTCCCGTTTTTTTTTGTCTATGATAACTCTCGAAGAAATGGTCCGATCTTCTTGAAATTTTGCACACAGGTTAGTCGCGGCAAAATCTCAGCCGAGTTCAATTTTCAGCGAAATCCGTTGTTTATTTCCTTAGCAACCGTTGTTTAGGTGTCTATTTTTTCGTTTCTTTCGTCCACGATAACTCCCGAAGGAATGATCCGATCGTCTTGAAACCAAACTATGAATCATTCAAAAGAATATTCCAGAAATCTTCCAGAAATCTTCCACTGAAATATTCCAATGGAATCGTCCAAAATATTCCATTGGAATATTTCAGGAAGATTTTTTTGTAAGATTTTGAGAGTTAAAAGCTGCGTTGAAATATTCCAGAAATCTTCCACTGGAAGATTCCGTGGAATATTTCTGGAAGCTTTCTGAAAGATTTCTTTGGAAGGTTTCTAAATGTCCGAGACCGCGTTGGAATATTTCAGAAATCTTCCACTGGAAGAATCCGTGGAATATTTCTGGAAGCTTTCTGGAAGATTTCTTTGGAAAGTTTCTGAATGTCCGAGACCGCGTTCGAATATTTCAGAAATCTCTCAGGAATCTTCCGATGAAATATTCCAAGATATATTTCTGGAAACTTCCAGAAATCTTTCAATGGAAGATTTATTGGTTGTTCATGAATGAACATTGGAATATTGCAGAAATCTTCCAGAAATCTTCCAATGAAAGATTTCCAAGATATATTTCTGGGAACTTCCAGAAATCTTCCAATAGAAGATTTATTGGTTGTTTTTGAATGACCATCGGAATATTTCAGAAATCTTCCAGAAATCTTCCAATGGAATATAATAGTTTTGGTGATCTTCAGCCTCCAATAGAACTCATGCTGTATCTCGGTGTTGAAGAAGTAAAATATAGCTCGAAGAGATATCAAAATTTTGGAACTTATAATTGTGGTCACTTGTGTTTACAGTTTTTGAATAGAGGATTGAAGGATATATAAGAAGGAAATACATCAGTATTTGGCTCATTCTAGTGTGAACCACCATGGATTCTGTAACACTTACTTTATCGAGTACGTCATCCACTCTCGTAGCTCAATATTTCCCACCAATAGAACTCTCTCTCTCAATAAGAACTATGTTCTGCGCTCAGTTGAATTCTTAACTTTTAATTCTTTCCCAAACCTCCATGCAAGGAATAATATATTTAACCTGGTCAATGGTTAAGAAATTATTATACCTGAAGGTAGTTATGAGATTGAGGACATTGAAAAATTTATTCAAAATAAGCTTGCAAAAAAATATATATCATTTAATCTTAGAGCTAACAATAATACGCTTCGTTCCGAGATAAAGTGCAGTGAAGCTATAGATTTTCGACCTAAAGATTCTGTAAGTCAAGCATTAGGTTCTGGGGCAAATATTTTAGATGTGTTCCGGTCAATAACGCACGGAATCCAGAAACGCGAGTATAGCGCGATTCGCGACGACGATTCATGAACGGCGTAGAAAGTAGACGCACACGCCGATGGATTATCACGGCCGGGGAAGAAAAAGGTGCCCGAGTCCAATATAGACGCGACCGCGCGCGCGTATACCTTAGGCGCGCTCGGGAAGGGAACAGGCCGCGCACACGTGACTACCTGGGCCGCGCCGGCTGCGCGCCATCCGTCCGGTCATATAACCATAAACCGCGTCGCGGACGGAGCTCGGCCTCGTTTCAACCGCCGCAACGTTCAATCGGCAAAGGGCAATTAACACTGGGAGCAAGGGAAGTTTGAGGTCCGAGCCAAGAATTCATAATCCGCTAATCCGCTCGCTCGCCACGTCTCTGAAAAAGCCTAAACCGCGGCCTAACCGACCAAAGACAAAAAGGCGCCCAGGGACGCTCTCCCACGACTCCGCGCGTATATCGGCCCACAGCTTCGTCCATCATCGTGTGTCGATCACACGTACCAGGGTGAGAAGAAACAAGGTTAAACATGAGTTCAATTGATTGAATGCGAGAATTGCATTCGCGAGATGTATGCATATATGTATATATATTGTATATGTATATGTATGTATATGTGTGTATATGTATGTGTGTATATGATTATATGTGTGTGTGTGTGTGTGTGTGTGTGTGTGTGTGTGTGTGTGTGTGTGTGTGTGTGTGTGTGTGTGTGTGTGTGTGTGTGTGTGTGTGTGTGTGTGTGTGTGTGTGTGTGTGTGTCTATGTGTATATGTGTGTATGTACGTATGTATGTGTGTATGTGTATGTATGTGTATGTATGTATGTATGTGTGTATATAAGTATATATATAGGCCCACAATTGCCGAACGCTCTCCACATGCGCGGACACCACAGGTGTACCGTGGCCTGAAAGCCGCTAGACTGAACGATCAGTGGATCGTTCGAGTACTCGACCCCGATAGGAGGTAACTCCTGGACATGAGGGTCACACTGCTCGAGGGTGCAACAAGGCATCCTCGAGGCATTTCGGCAAAACTAGAGAGCGGGAGGCAGGGCGGCGTGCTCCGAATATCCCAAAGCTCAAACCATGGCCAGCCGACGGATGGGATGGGGGAGGGGGGCCTGCTTGAACGCAGGGCCCCAAAACGGCTCTCCCGTCAACGATACGGCTGGGGGCTGAGAGGGAGGAGTTAGAACGGCAAAGAGAGGGAGGGATGGACTCGGCTCGTGGCAAAGCTGCAACTGCACTTCATGACTATTGCGAAGGCAGAGTTTCCCCTTACAGTGTCGGTCTCAAGCCGAAATAATTTTAAGCCGCGATTGTTTTGTATTTAATTATTTATTATTGGGAAATTGTATTATATCGCGATTTTGTAGCGTATGATGAGGGCACTGGAGGCATCACTGATGAGTCCACCTCCAGTGTTTGAACGAAACGCTTAATCTTCCGTTCATTTTGATACTCAATTATAAATTAAAAAGAGTTGAAATGGAGAGAAGATTTTAGCTTCTAATAAATTATTGTATCACATTAGTTTCAAAATAAATCAATATAAAAAACCCTCTCGATCCTTCCTCTGCCGCGAACAAGATGCTAATGAATATCATAAGTCAAACTTACCTATTGAAATTTCAAAAGTCAACTCTATGAGAATCGAGTGTAATATCACTACTGAAGCATATATAAATAGAGAGCAAGCACATACAATCGATCAGTTCTTTCCCGGAGTTCCAGCTGGATACAAGATAGTCGAAGTGCCATCAGAAGTTATTTACTCACCTGTCACTGTCAATCGTATTGACCATCTACAATTACGTATTGTTGACCAAGACGGGGATACAATTGATTTTCGTGGAGAAGACATCAAAATTCGCTTACATTTAAAATCGGTAACGTGATGGGGATCGTATACTACGGCCGAGGGCATAAAAACAGTACACCATGTCTGAAAGCAATCAGTCGTCGACGGACTCTCGAAGTGCTAACACGTCAGAACATTCAATTCCTAAAAAGTCTTGGCTTCAAAGTCAACCCTGGTATAAAATAACTTGTATATTCTTCTGCTGCTACCAGAAAAATGGAAGACATTCAGTCACCTGTCGCGTTTGATGAAAGTAGATCGCACTGCGAGATTCATGCTCATCAACCATATACATCATCAAACTTCAGCAACAGCGATGAGATTCGTATATCTGTTCAACATCAGGATCTTTGTCTTTTGCCATCAAAAAGTTCTCTACATATATGTGGAAGATTGACTAAATCAGATAATACAATCGAGACGAATACTAAACTAGTCAACAATGCCATTCGCCATCTATTTGAAGAGATTCGATATGAAATCAACGCTATAGAGATTGATAGGAGTAAGAATGTTGGTTTGAGTAGTCTTATGAAAGGATGGCTCTCTTTTAACCCCAATCAGAGCATTGAGAACGCAGGATAGTTGGATATAGAGGAGGAAAAGATTTAAGTGAATGGTCAAGGATACTTTGACGTATCAAAACCTTTATCAATGATATTGGGTTTTGTCGAGGACTATCGAAAAATTATAATCAATAGCAAACATAAGTTGATACTAAGAAGATCAAACACGTATCTTGATGCAGTTATTCAAACATCTAGACTCGGAGGTCAAGTTCCTAATCAACGAACAGTATGGGGAAATTTTAGAATCGATCTTAAAAAGATCAAATGGCTCATGCCTTATGCAATACTTTCAAATCAGCATAAGATACGTTTGCTTAGTCAAATGCAGAAAAGTAGACCTATTGCTATGAGTTTCCGATCATGGAAACTTTTTGAGTATCCAACGCTCCCTACTGCTCAAAAACATATATGGACTGTAAAAACTTCGAATCAATTGGAGAAACCACGATTTGTCATTCTTGGTTTTCAAGCTAATCGTGAGAATCAAAAAGCATCAAACGCTAGTCTCTTTGTGTAACGTACCTATCGGTTTTTTGGTACGTCTGGGCATTTTTTTCACGGTCGCCAGATATACTCGCGGTATATCAAATATTCTAATTTACTTTATCATGAAACGTTATCTTTTAAAGAAATTGCCATGTATCGTATTCATCAAATTAAAGTTGCAGGATTTCGTACAGGACACCCACTTACATAAATTGTGTGTGTGTGTGTGTGTGTGTATTATGATTTGTATGTGTAAAATGCATGTGTTTGGCATGAAAACACCGGCATTGGGCAATGAACCACAACACTTGGTTTAACAGCCGTGTCACCTTCCATTGTGTGGTTAGGCCAGCCGGCTAATGTGCCTGTATAATGCATTCAAATGCAGCATCACTTCCTACGAGAGGTTAGATGCTTCGCAAGTGAGTGATTGTAAAACTCTACTGCCAACATGTGGTTAAGCGCCTGTGATTTTAATATGGTTCGGAAGAAATTGATTAAAAATAAAGGTGCTCGTTTATTGAATACAACGAAAATTATTTACAAAGATATTACAATTATCGCGCAAGTATAAGATTCGCGGTCGCTCGCAATACATGACGTTATATGCGCGTGGAGACGATCGTATTCCGATACGTGCTCTACCGATGCTCGCGAAAGAATACCCATGATTGAGGATGCGCGGCCCTTTATATAGTCTAACGCACCTTTGCAGGGTATTGCGTTGACTCGTTTTTTTAGCTTACTTATTTGATAAATGCCGATAAACGTCACAGTGTGAAGTCACACACTGGTTCCTTATGTGTCTATAATCGAGATATTTACAGTTGCTCTCATAGTTAGTTTTTTACGGAGTTCAATAATTTTGATAATTTGTTGACTCCAATTATGCAATAACTATTGTCGCTACATTCGCGTATTCGCCGTCTATCAAAGCCTGAGAATAATGCCAATTGCCTAATGTCGAAATATTTTTGTTAAGTTCAATAATTTATAACAATCAACTAATTGTTTATAACATCTTGGTGTCTTCATCTATATTTACCAATAACTCAACATTAGACAATCGAGACATTAGTTCTCATCATGTTTTCGCAAACCGTTTTGAATTTCATAATAAATCAACGTCACAATTCGTGTTAACATAATTAATCAATAAGCTGTTGACATTGTTTATTCGCGATATAATAATTCGATTTTCATATTTCAACTTGTATTCGATTCTTGAGATCGCGTACGAATGTCTATTGTAACGTTTTTGTGAAAAATATGATGTAAAAATAATTAACAATAAACAAATTGCGTTATTACATGATGAGTTACGATTCGTTCGCATATCTCCACATAAGGATCTTAGTATTACTTAGGCAGTCTCGAATTCAGCTTGAATCATATTTTTGCATGATAAACTACGCCACAAATGCAGTTAACAGATCGCGTGATTTGTTGACTTGTATTGCAGTGTATCTTGTTTGTCTGGATAGTTCGCTATTTTTCTACTGATTCCGTAATAATGGCGTCTCGAGCCGTATGTCCGCATAATTCGATTTTTCATAGTTCTATGCATCATTTCAGTATCATTCAGATTTTCATATTTTTCGCATATGGTTAGATATATCTATATATATATATATATATATATATATATATATATATATACATTTTGAATCTACCCGACGATTCATGTATACTGTGTCACGCGCGTGCAGGCGCATATATGTACGCGATCTTATAACTAATACTTTTTCATGCTCCCTTCAACCAATAATTAGTCAGCGTCATTAAACATTTTCATGCTAAGGGCTTGAGTTACCTTTACATTTGATCACTGTAACATCAGTGATGTGAAACTCTTTCTCAACTCTCAATATTATCCATACGGTGATCTTAATCTTAATATTAATCAAAATCAATATGCTATCTTCTACGATATGTATGTTAATTTCCAGAATGCTTGTTATGGCAAAGACGCCGAGCCTCTACTTGATAAACAGCATTATATCTCGCATATACCGTTGTTTGTAATCAATTGCTCAAAACAGTATGAATCCCTTAAAAATGCACCTGTCGATGTGCGACTAGAATTTGAAGCTAGAGAGAATTTTCCTGCGAATACCTCAGCTTACTGTCTGATCATACATGATCGAATAATTGAGTACAACCCAATAAGTGGGGATGTGCAAAGAGTTATTTAAATTGTGGGGGGGAGAGGGTATATAGAGCTACTCTCACATGCATTGAGCTCATTTCTACTCAGGATGGAGTACGTAGTGGACATGCAGGGCTTTCTGCAGCCTGGTAACGACTACGTTCTCAAGGAGTTAGCAATCGTCTCTCTCAATGATGATGTAGAGCCAATCGTTATCTTATTTAAAGAGTTATTCCTTTGGAATCGACTGACCGAAAAATATCAGAAGCAGAACACCTGGCTCGAACGTCATTATCATGGAATATCCTGGACGGCTGGAGAAAAACCATATAACACCATAGGAGTCATACTACGCGAATCATTATACAACGTAAGCAAAGTCTGGGTCTCAGGATCAATACAGAAAAAATGGCTTGAACGTTTCACATTCAAAGTTCAAGACATATCAGAAATGGGGTATCCACCACTACATAAGATAAAACTAGCGACAGTTTGTCCTCATCATAATGGAGCATACAAAGCCAATTGCGCTCTCCACAACGTTAGACTCCTCAAAAAAATTTTCATTGAAAGTTCAGAGCCATTAGTACCACAGGCAATAGATTATCTATGAAACCAAAACCACAACAAATCTAACATACGCTAGCTATCTTTGTATTCACAGAACAGTCGTAAGTAATAGACGCATCATGTAGTATACTCTCGAAGTTGATTACGATCTCGATATCGCTACTGGCACACACGCTTCGGCAGCAGCCAAAAAGCTACGGGGCTCCTGGCACAGTGTGCCAGGAGCCCCATAGCTTATCTACTGAAGTTTAGTAAAAAAATTGTAAATGATTGAAATCAAATAATTTTCTAAATTATTTTAAATAATTTTCAAATAATTTTCTCCTCGAGCAATTTACTTTTTTATACTAAAAAATAGACCTTAAAAAAGGTAAACGTTGATGACAAGTCCAGTATGTTCCGTATCCGTTCGATGTTGAATAAATGCTCATGCTACTAAATTTGTTTATGTAAAGAGAAATTTGATGATGTCTGTCCAACCTCAGTCCATTCAAATGCATGCGAGATAATAATATGATTCAATCTAATATAGTTTCTGGAAATACAGATGTATCACTTCAATAGACATCTTGACCAACACACGATCGTTATATGTTCCAGTATATTATTTCAATGATGACATGAGAAAGTAGCGAAATCTAGCATCAATTGACCATTATGATTGATTCCATTATTTTCAGTCGATGCAATTAACAAATACATACTTGCCACGGGCCTGCTGTTTCGTAGTTTCTCGATGGGCAGTGTATTTATATCCCATTTTCACTTCACATACTAACAATAGTTGAGCCTCTATTCTGATAGCGATCTTTCGGTGAATATTCTTGCAAATCAGACATGAGGGTGTTTCTAGCTCAAATACATACTATTTTGCAAATTAAATAAACGATCAACATAAAACTAAACATTTTACCGAGGGACGCTTAAGGCGTGCTTGAAGGGTGGAAATTCTTTCATTTTTTGGTTACTTGCAGAAATGTAGATTCAAGAAACATTGAACATGAAACGTTATTCAAAATTTTCATGATTTCCATTTCGCTCTTGATCAGTATTTTTGCTTTCTCAAAGAGAAAGCTTTTTATGCTACAAGCAGAGTGGCTAGTTTTAAGTAATAATCGTATTGTGGATATATCACATCGGAAACTGCAAAACAACGGGCCCGTGGCAAGCATGTATTTGTTAATTGCATTGACTGAGAATAATGGAATCAATCATAATGGTCAATTAATGCTAGATTTCGCTACCTTCTGATGTCATCATTGAAATAATATACCGGAACATATAACGATCGTGTGTTAGTAAAGATGTCTATTGAAGTGGTACATCTGTATTTTCAATAAATTTATTAGATAGAATCATATTATTTTCTCGCATGCATTTGAATGGACTGAGGTTAAACAGACATTATCAAATTTTTGTTTGCATAAACAAATTTAGTCGCATGAGGATTTATCCAACAACGAACTATAGGATACGGAACAAACTGGACTTGTACGTCGTCAACGTTTACCTTTTTGAAAGGTCTATTTTTTAGTATGAAAAAGTAAATTGCTCGAGAAGTATTTTATTTGATTTCAATCATTTACCATTTTTCTACTAAACTTCTACAAAATTATATTATGTACTTGACATAAATTTGTGATTTGAGAACTTTCCGATCTCAACATTAGCAATTACAAGAATTAAGGGGGGGACATATCTACTCTGACGGTCAGATAACTGTATGACGTGACCGTCATGACATTGGATGCATTTTGCATTATACAAAAAAAAGTATGTACATGCCACAGATAATTCGAGCATTCGGGCCTGCCTATGATGAATATCTATCGACTGAAACTGAAGTATCCAGGGAATAACTCGATCACTTACGATAATCGCGGAAATAAAACGTACTTTGGGAATAACTGCACGTGTCGAGCTAACCGGAAAATAAACTGATTGCTGTATCCTATGTCAGGGGGCGCTGCACCACGTATGTCTATGGGTGGCTTAGTTTTTCACGCCACCGAGAGGTGTCGCTCTCATCCCGTTGGAGTCGTTCCGCCCGGGAGTCTACGGGCGGAGATAATGCACTTGCCGCGCGTGCTTATCTCCGCCCGTAGGTACCGGAGCGCATATTATTCCCGCATACATATTTGTTTTCTATGCGAGATATGCATTGGATCGAGAAATACCTAAGCACTTTCATGTACATATTTTCAGAATCTACATATCTATAATAATTTTTTCTTTCGAGAAACTATTATTCTTTTGCCCTCGGATTTGAGTGGATTCAAAATACAACTCCATTGGGAATGAATTTGGTAAATAATCTACGAAAACGGAGAGGAACCTCTTTCAATATACTCTATCACCGCCGTATTTATTATTAATAATTAATACTGTAATGGCCTTAGGGCCTGGAGCATGATAACAAATGCGCGCACGAGGTGGTGAAACTCGTGTGCGCGGGAATGGGATCTTTGGCAGGAATAGCGTGGCAATAAAGAATGCACAACGGTTCTGACGAACACAAAGTTTATTAATTAAGATAAAGGGAAGATTCTACACAAGTATGAGGCATCGAGCCTCGGGTCGCGTCTCGCGGGCCGGAGCGAGAGAGAGCGCGAACGCGTGTTGGCCGGGAGAGAGAGAGATGATGATCGAGCGGCACTTACTCGGCGTTGCGTGGGTCTCCGGCTCTATTCGGCGGTCGCGGTCAGCTCGGTCGCGGGCGCACGGGTAGTGAGCTGGTGGACCTAGGGGATGTCGCTGTCGTGTTCCTGGGGCGCGGTAGCACCTCGGGGCGGTCTCGCTATTCGAGGGCACGTGCTATCGCGCGCGAGGGCCGGCAATAAACTGATAAGCTTCCGCCGCGCGCTGGGCCGGCCGAGCTTGCTTCGGCCGTGTCCGGCTGACGTCACGCGGCGCGAGGTTTGAATCCCGATCGCGGCGCGGTCTCTCTCTCTCTTACCTTGTCGACAGCGCTGGCTCTCTCGCTGGGCGCTGAAACATAACTTAAAATTGACAAACAATATAATATTGTGGAGAGAGATCTCACAGGGCCTGATAATGAATTATCCGCCCGTGACAACTCACGAGTCAGAATACATTTTCTGAAGTTGTTAATTATAAAATAAATTGAGTTCCCGTTTCTTACATATTGACTCGATTAAAAAAAAATTAATGTTTTGATGAAAATCTTCTCAGGATCTATCAATTTTCCCGAATTTCAATCCACTAAGAAGCCATTCAATGCATTTCTCGATGTCATTCACGAAAAACCAAATACCAAGCGATCGCAACGTTCAGGAATCACCTGCAACCGAGAGCGTGGACAAGGCATTGGGCGCAGCGTAAATAGTTTATGTTCGAGTCTACGGGCGGAGATAATACACACGCTGCGCGAGCTTATCTCCGCCCGTAGGTAGCGGCGCGCTTATTATTCTCGCATATATTTTCGTTTGCTGCACGGAATATGTATTGGGTCAGGAAACACCTCAGGACTTTTTTGTATATCTCCTCAAAATCTATATGTTCATTATAATTGCCTCATCCGAGACACTATAAATATCCCGCCGTTGTTGGATGAAGTGGCTTTGACATACGACTCCGCTAGGAATACACATAGAAAACTGGCGAACTGGAAGAAATCCTTTTAATTCAAATTATATCTAAAAAAATTACCCGAGTTTCTTCAGATTTGAGCCATAGTCTTGGCAGAAAGCGAGAGAATATTGGGATTTGATTGATTCATCTAATATAGAATTCATTTGCTGAACATACCCGGGAACGAATAATCTACGAAAACGGACAGGGACATTCTCAAATCAGAATATATTTTATAATGTGTTTGTTTGAAAACTAAACAGATTTCTCGTTCCCGACAGATCAATTTCTACAAAATTGTAGAAAAAGACATGATACTTTGGTAGGAATCTTATTAAAATCTATAAACTTTCGGAACTTCATTTCACTCTGGAAACACTCCGATGCATTTATTGATTTTTGGATGCAGTTTTTGATCTCATGCATGAAAAGCCGAGTGTCAAGCGATCAGGAACGTTCAGGAATCACCTGCAACCGAAAGCGCGGACAAGACATTGCGCGCAGCGTAAATAGGTAATGTTCGAGTCTACGGGCGGAGATAATACACTCGCCGCGCGAGCTTATCTCCGCCCGTAGGTATCGGCGGGCATATTATTCCCGCATACATTTTTTTCCCCACACGAGATATGCGTTTAATCGAGAGATACCTCAGTACTTTTTTGTAAGTCTTTCCAAAATCTACATGTCTATTATAATTCCCTCTTCCGAGAAACTATAATTCTTTTGCCCTGGTTGAGTGGGTTTAAAATCCAACTCCATTGGGAATAAATTCCGTAAACTGGATTGGGAGTAATTTAAATTAGATTGGGAGAAATCTTATACATTTCAATCATATCTACAGAATGTACCCGGGTTTCTCTAGATTCGATGCACAGTCTCGGCAAAAAGCGAGAGAACATTAGAAACTAATGAATTTCTTCTAAAATCGAATACATTTCCTAAACAAAAGCCAGAGCCAATAACTTACGGAAACGGACAGGGACCTTTTCAGGTATATTCTCAAGTCAGAATATATTTTCCAAGGACATTAATACAAATTTTAATTAATTTCCCGTTTCTCTCAGTAAACTATTCACTAAATTGCAAAACAGAAATACTTTGATAGAAGTCTTCCCAAGAACTATCAATTTTTCCCGATTTCATCTCACTCAGGAAACTCTTTTATGAGTTTGTTAATTTTTTTATGCAATTCTTGACCGGATTCATGAGTAACCGATTGTCAAGCAATCGGAGCTTCAGGAATCATCTCCTACCGATAGCGCGAAAAAGTCATTGCGACAGGTGGGGATAGGTTATGTTCGAGTCTACGGGCGGAGATAATACTCTCGCCGCGCGAGCTTATCTCCGCCCGTAGGTACCGGCGCGCATATTATTCCTGCATACATTTCTGTTTCCTGCATAAAATATGCGTTGGATCGGGAAATACCTCATATCATTTTTGTACATCTTTTCAAAATCTACATGACCATTATGATTTCTCCTCCCTAGAAACTATACTTCTTTTACCCTTATTGGATTTGAGTCGATTTAAAATCCAGTTCCATTGAGAAGTATTTTGGTAAACTTGGGAATCCATCGCAAATTCGATCGGAAGAAATATTCCACATTTTAATCAAATCTACATGAATTACCCAAATTCGTTTCCTATGCGAGATATGCGTTGGATCAAAAAATACCTCACTACTTTATTGTACATATTTTCAGAATCTACTTGTCTATTATAATTTCCGTTCTCGAAACAAAATGTTTCCCCTGCCTTTATGGCTCTAAGTAAGTTTGATATGCTCCTCCATTGGGAAGAATATGTCAAACTAGGGGATCCATTGCAAATTCGATTGGAATAATATTTTACATTTTGATTGTATCTACATAAGTTACCCAAGTTTCTCCAGATTCGATGCATAGTCCCCGCAAAAAGCGAGAAAATATTAGGAACTAATCGTTTTCTTGTGAAATAAAATTTCTATCCTGAACATACGCGAGAACCAATAATGTACAGAAACGGACAGGGATCTTTTCAGGTATATACGCGATTCAGAATATATTTTATAAGGTATTTGTTTAAATATTAAATCGAGTTCCCGTTTCCTACAGATAAATATTCACTAGATTGAATGAAAAGAAATACTTTGGTGGGAATCTTTACAAGATCTATAAACCTTTCGCAATTTCATTTCACTCTGGAAACACTTCGATGCATTTATTGATTTTTGGATGCATTTTTCGATCTCATTCATGGAAAGCCGAGTTTGAAGCGATCGGAGCGTTCAGAAATCACCGCTTACCGAAAGCGCGAACAAGTCACTGCGAACGATGGGGGATAGGTTATGTTCGAGATAATTCACTCGTCGCTCAAGCTTATCTCCGCCCGTAGGTATTGGCGCGCATATTATTCCCGTATCGATTTTTGTTTCCTGCACAAAATATGCGTTGGATTGAGAAATACCTCATATCATTTTTGCACATCTCTTCAAAATCTACATGATCATTGAAATTTAGTCTTTCGAGAAACTATTATCCTCCTACTCTTATTAGATTTAAGTGGGTTTAAAATGTAACTCCATTGGGAATAAATATGAAAACCTAGCGGATCCATCGTAAATTTTATAGAAAGAAATCTTTCATATTTCAATCATATCTTAAGAATTACCTGAGTTTCTCTAGATTCGATGCTTAACCTCGGCAGAAAGCGGATAATGTTAGGAACTGACTGTTTCCTCTAAAATAGAATCGATTTCCCGAACATATCCAGAAACGAATATTCTACGAAAACGGACATGGATATTTTCAAGTATATTCCGAAGTCAGAATATATTTTCCAAGGTGTTTGTTTCAAAATTAAACTAAGTTTCCGTTTCTTACTGTTAAATATTCACTAAATCGCAAAAAACGAAATATTACAACGACAATATTCTCAAAATCTATCAATTTAATACAATTATAGTTGACTCAGAAAACACTTCGAAGCATTTAACAATTTCCAATGCATTTCTCGATCTCATTCATAAAAAACCCATTGTCAAGCGATTGCAACATACAGAAATCACCTGGAATCGAGAGCGCGGACAAGGCATTGCGAGCAGAGTGTATAGGTCATGTTTGAGTCTACGGGCGGAGATAATACACTTGCCGCGCGAGCTTATCTCCGCCCGTAGGTCCCGGAGTGCATAGTATTCCTGCATACATTTTTGTTTCCTGCACGGAATATGCGTTGAATCGGAAAACACCTCAGTACTTTTTTGTACATAATTTCAGAATCTGAATGATCATTACAATTTCCTCTTTCGAGAAACTATTATTGTTCTACCCTTATTGGATTTGAGTGAGTTTAAAATGCAATCCATTGGGAATAAGATCGGAAAACTAGCGGATCTATCGTGAATTTGATTGAAAAAAGTCTTTTACATTAATCAAATCTAAAAGAATTACCCTAGTTTCTCCAGATTCGATGCATATTCTCGTCAAAGAGCGAGAGAATATTAGAAACTAATAAATTCCTTCTAAAATCGACTATATTTCCTGAACATACGCCTGAACGATTATTGTACGGAAACGGACAGGGGTGTTTTGAAGTATATTCCCAAGTAAGAATATACTTTTTAGGATTGTTTTTTGATAATTAAATCGATTTTCCGTTTATTACAGTCAAATATTCACTAAATCGAAACAAAAAAATACTTCGATGGAAATTATTCCAACATCTATCGATTTTATTCAATTTCAGTAAACTCAGGCAAGAGTTCAATACGTTTATTATTTTTCAATGCATTCCTCATCCTAATTCATAAGAAACCAATTGCCAAGTGATCACAACATTCTGGAATCACCGCTGACCGAAAGCGCTACATTGCGAACGGCGAGTATAGGTTATGTTCGAGTCTACGGGCGGAGATAATACGCTCGCCGCACAAGCTTATCTCCGCCCGTAGGTCCCGGAGCGCATATGATTCCCACATATATTCCCGTTTCCTGCACGAAATATGCGTTGAATCGGGAAAAACCTCAGTACTTTTTTGTACATCATTTCACAATCTACATGTTCATTATAATTTCTTCTCCCGAAAAACTATAATTATCCTGTCGTTATTGAATTGAAGTGGCATACAACTCCGTTAGGAATAAATATAGAAAACTGGAGAAATTACGTAAATTCTATCGGAAGAAATCTTTTACAGTTTAATAATAAGTACAAAATATTACCCAAGTTTCTCCAGAATCGTTGCATATTATCGGCAAAAAGCGAGAGAAAATATTGGGAAATAATGGGCAACTATATGCGCACCGGTACCTACGGGTGGAGGTAGGCTTGTGAGGCGAGCGTATTATCTCCACCTGTAGACTCGAACATATCCTATTCACGCTGCGTGAGTTGCCTTGTCCGCGCTCTTGCTTGCAGGTGACTCCTGGACGTTGCGATTGCTTGTAACTTGGTTATCCATGGATTAGGATGGGGAATGGATTGAAAAATAGTAAACGTATCGAACTCTTCCCTGAGTCAACTGAAATTGGATAAAATTGATAGATGTTGGAATAATTTCCATCAAAGTATTTTTTTTTTTCGATTTAGTGGATATTTGTTTGTAATAAACGGAAAATCGATTTAATTATCAAAATACCATCCTAGAAAGTATATTCTTACTTGGGAATATACTTCAAAACACCCCTGTCAGTTTCCGTACATTAATCGTTTTGGCGTATGTTCAGGAAATACAGTTGATTTTAGAAGAAAACTATTAGTTTCTAATATTCTCTCGCTCTTTGACGAGAATATGCATTGAATCTGGAGAAACTAGGGTAATTCTTTTAGATTTGATTCATGCAAAAGACTTTTTTCAATCCAATTCACGATGGATCCGCTAGTTTTCCATTCTTATTCCCAATGGAGTTGCATTTTAAACTGACTCAAATCCAATAAGGGTAGAACAATAATCGTTTCTCGAAAGAGGAAATTGTAATGATCATTCAGATTTTGAAATTATGTACAAAAAAGTACTGAGGTGTTTTCCGATTCAACGCATATTCCGTGCAGGAAACAAAAATGTATGCGGGAATAATATGCGCTCCGGGACCTACGGGCGGAGATAAGGTTGCACGGCGAGCGTATTATCTCCGCCCGTAGACTCGAACATAACCCATCCTCGCCGTGCGCAATGCCTGGTTAGTGCTCTCGGTTGGAGGTGATTCCTGAACATTCCGATCGCTGGATACTCGGTTTTTCATGAATTAGATCGAGAAATGCATTCAAAATTAGTGAACGCATCGAAGTGCTTCCTGGGACAAATGAAATGGGTAAAAATGTATAGATCTTGAGGAGATTCTCATGAAAGTATCACTTCTTTTTCGATTCAGTCAATATTTATCTGTGATAAACGGGAACTCAGTTCAATTTTTGAACAAACATATTGGAAAATATTTTCTGACTTCGGAATGTACTTGAAAAGATCCCTGTTTGTTTTTCGTAGACTATTATTTTTCGCGTATGTTCAGGAAATCATTTCTATTTTAGAAGAGAACGATTAGTTCCCAACATTCTCTCGTTTTTTACCAAGACTTTGCATCGAATTTTGAGAAATTCGGGTAATTTTAATAGATATATTCAAAATATAAAAGATTTCTCCCAATCTAGTTGGTGATTTGAATTTTTTAAATTTATCCCAAACGAGGTTGCATGTCAATCCCATTTAAATCCAATAAGAGCAGTTATATTATAGTTTCTCGAAAGAGGAAATTATAATGATCATGTAGATATTGAAAAGATTTACAAAAAAGTACAAAGGTATTTCCCGATACAATGCATATTTTGTGCAAGAAACAAAAATAAATTCGGGAATAATATGCGCGCCGGTACCTACGGGCGGAGATAAGCTTGCGCGGCGAGCGCATTTTCTCCGCCTGTAGATTCGGATATAACCTATTCACGCCGCTGTGTGATGTCCACCTGCAGCCTCTCGACGTGTTGTCGAGTCGGTTCCGACACTCCCGACCACGTACATAACCTTTACGTTCCTCACGTTGGTCTGGTATTCTCACCTAAAGCGAAATTATGTCGCGAGCAGCAGTGATTCAAACGTGCTGGACGTGCCCGAGCTATTTGATCAGCTTGTGAGTATAATTGTTCGTGCTTTGAGATAGGCTAGCCTGTTTGCTGATGCTGTATGTACCGCAAGGTAAATTAGTGCATTAATTCTTGGTCAGATTTGAGGTTAGTTTTCATCCCAAAATCTCATCAATCATTCTTCTTCCAGTTCAAAGATAGATGTGTATGGAGGTAGCACAAGAAAATTATTTGCCAGCAGCTTGAAATTGTCAAGTTGGATTTTGAAGATCAATGTTGGACCTTTGAGAAAAATATTGAGTTGAAGACTACTATGTGCATTGAGTGGGCGTTTTAGACTCGTTTACATCCTGAGTGCACCGATCATAATTGACGCAGGATATGGATGTATTCCAGAACTTATCTTGAATATCGTAGAAGGAAAGTTTTCGGAGAATGGAGGCACTAGGGATTCAAGTGAATTTGCAACAGTCTCTACACAGGTCATGGGAAGTCCAAACAACAGATTCCAGTAAGAGTTTGAATTTTTTAATCTCTTTAACTTTTCATTACTCTGCAAACAGACACTAGAATATGTTAGTATAAGAACTCAAGGTTTGAGTCGAATCAAGTACAATAGCACCTGGAAATGTTCTCAAATCAAGATTGTACACATTTTTTAGAAGTTACTGTCGCTTTTAGAGTTGTTGAAAAAATTTTGTATGGTATTCACTGTATGAATTATACTGCATCTATACTTTCATGCTATTTTTTTAACAGGATTCCACCACAGCATATAAAGAGAAGGGTTAGTACGTGGTACAATGCAATTATATCATTTGATGAGGAGTTGCCTTAGAGCATGGATGTACATGCAACTTAGATCTCTCAATATAACAAGAAGAGAGAGCATACAAATACAAAAAAAACCCTGATGATATTCATCGGCTTGTCACCATTACTGGAATAGTCATTCAATTTTCATTCCTGGAATGAGAGAAGCATTCTTCAACCGTATTGTTTGTTCCTACTGAGCAGTAGCAGAGCTTGATAGGGGCCACACTGTCTATAAAAATTGCAATGATAATCATTGCTTCTTGCTGATTCATAATCTTAATCATCACTCAGATAAGCGAATGATTGAGTACAATAATCGTCAGATTTTTCAAATCTGTGCCTCCTCCCAGTTTATTAGTCGAAAAGGTATTTATTATTGAATTTGTTTTATGGATTTTTTCATGTGAAACGAATAATAAAGTAATATTAATTTTAAATGTTTCAGTGCTGTAGATTAAATTGCACTTGTGCTTTTTCTAAATACAACATTTACACTCTAAAAGAGCATTATATAAATATAAATCATGCTCTTTTATGAGCATTCGAAGAGCAGTCATACGAACAGCTAATTTACTATCATGAAGAAGCTACTATGACTATGGTTGTGCAATAGAATTTCTTCGAAAGTACTCAGCTGCTGTACCGGAACATCAAGTGCAACTTAGACCTCTCAATGTAACAAGAAGAGAGAGGCTATGCTAAACTCTAGAAATATTAATTACCTTATCATCATCACTAGAATGGTCAATCGTACTACAAATAACTCGCTTACAGTACAGTACTGAAAAAGGTATTTATCATTGAATTGTTACTATGTTTTTTGCTATGTGAACATAAATATTAAAATATTGAAACAATGTAATGTTCCCCATGATTAACAGATCTTTTCAATTTGTCCAGAAATATTCTATATTTGATGAAAAAATTCTTTCTAACCAAAAAAGTGCAACTTTTCAACTATTTCTCATCGTGATCAATACATCTACACAGATTTTGACATATGGGGCGTTTCGCCTCAATCCTCCCAGCGCTGCGCGCGAGCGCCGAAACATGCCGTTTTCAACTCGTGTTTACGATGCCAAAATGTCCCTGAGAAAATGATTCGATAGGTCATTTCCATGTAGTTTTTTCTCAGCTTTCCAACGGTGTAATTAGTTTTCCGGAAATTTTCCATTTTCATCCCCAAAAAATATAAAACATCGCATATCTCAAAAAGTATATTTTTAATATTTTTTTTAATGGTCTCAATCGAAAGCTGAGGATTTTTTACGTAGGAAAATATGTTTTCCAAGGAGTGGACGAATGATTTCCTCTGAGAAATAGAACGTCGAAAAGTAGACGTAGCGCTACTCCGGCGCACGGAGCGCGTGAGCGCCAATCATGCTGTTTTCAACTCTCCCCAACGATACCAAAATGCATCTGAGAAAATTATATTATGAGTCGATCCCATGTTATTTTTCCTCAGCTTTCCAATGGTGTTGTCAGTTTTCCGAAAATTTTCCATTTTCATCCCCAAAAAGATCTTTCTTAGAGAATAATTCAATTATTTTCTTTGGAAAATAGAACGCGCAAGAAAAGTTCCGATGCTTTCACTTTAGTAAAGGCCTACTGTTTCATTTTTTATCCGATAGGTGGCTTTCATGGTATTTTCAATAATACACAAGAAGAATTTTCATTACTTTGCTTGACAGATACATAATCTTTTGAGCCTGGCATAATTCGGCTAATATCATCTCTTCCATAGAAACCTTCCACCAACTTGACAGTTTCATCTGGAAATACTTTGCCATTTTTATTTTCCGGTATTGAAAAAATCCCGCTCTTAGCTACTAAATTTTTTGCTTCTCGAGCTTCCCATTCACTGCAATTGAATTCTCTCATCAAGTCCCTACGAGACCAATAATCAGGGGCAAGAGTTAACAACTGAATTCTATCTTGCTTCGTCGTTGATTTTGAGAATTTATTTTTTATTTGTTCGAGGACTGTCAAACCTGCTTTATGATATTCATCGTTACACTCGAATCTTGCTTTTTCGTCCCAGCGGCAGTAAAGTACCTACTTTGCGTCCTGGCGTTTGCAAAGAATGGCACTTTTCTGCCGCGGGGTACGAAAAATAGTATATGCACCTCGCTCATCTAGGCTATTTCGGCACGCGCAAACTTGCAATCCTCGCTGCGCTCGGATCGCAAATGTTTTTCGTGCCGAAATCGCCTAACCTCGCTCGGGTGCATAATATACTATTTTACATTCAGATGAAGGTGAATCTGATTTCTGTCTGTACATTTCACGTCGACAAGTGTAACAGATCTTTGCTTTCTCTGGTATCAAGGGATATGCACTTCTCAATGGCATTGGAAAGTCGTACAATTCTTTAGATGACGGATGATTTTTTTTATCTAAAGGATTTATGCATTTCAATTTCCAGGATGAATCCATTGTAGTTTGTACAAGGAGTCAAATAAATAACCAAGCCAATACAATTAACGACTTTATGGAAAAATGAATATGCTCGAAGTTGTGGGTGCTCGAAGGACTTATAAAAACGCCTTGAAAATAATACGATGAAAAAATGATTCAATTTATATACAGCAGATGAAAATTCTTCTTGTGTATTATTGAAAATACCATGAAAGCCACCTATCGGATAAAAAATGAAACAGTAGGCCTTTACTAAAGTGAAAGCATCGGAACTTTTCTTGCGCGTTCTATTTTCCAAAGAAAATAATTGAATTATTCTCTAAGAAATATCTTTTTGGAGATGAAAATGGAAAATTTTCGGAAAACTGACAACACCATTGGAAAGCTGAGGAAAAATAACATGGGATCGACTCATAATATAATTTTCTCAGATGCATTTTGGTATCGTTGGGGAGAGTTGAAAACAGCATGATTGGCGCTCACGCGCTCCGTGCGCCGGAGTAGCGCTACGTCTACTTTTCGACGTTCTATTTCTCAGTGAAAATCATTCGTCCACTCCTTGAAAAACATATTTTCCTACGTGAAAAATCCTCAGCTTTCGATTGAGACCATTAAAAAAAATATTAAAAATATGCTTTTTGAGATATGCGATGTTTTATATTTTTTGGGGATGAAAATGGAAAATTTCCGGAAAACTAATTACACCGTTGGAAAGCTGAGAAAAAACTACATGGAAATGACCTATCGAATCATTTTCTCAGGGACATTTTGGCATCGTAAACACGAGTTGAAAACGGCATGTTTCGGCGCTCGCGCGCAGCGCTGGGAGGATTGAGGCGAAACGCCCCATATGCAGCAAGATATTTTTTGCATGAATAAACTCGATTTAATTCCTTAGGTCAAAAGTTTGAGATTAAAGTAAAACATGTGTTGAGACCATAGTAACAGCCATATGAAGGAACATAAACTTTTACTCTCATGAATATTGACTAATGAAATCCATTTATATTGTATAAACTGCATGACTAAAACAGGCTAAGGTTAGAACAGCCAGTGACGGTCTCAAATTCATACTCCAAGTTATTTACTCATGAGATTGTTTAATATTAATCAATTTTTACCAAATTATTATTATTATTGCATACACAATTGAACGACAAACTTATATATATATATATATATATATATATATATATATAAGATGAATATTTATAATAATACTCAACAAAGTGAAATATTACTTTCTTGTTGATATTCGAAAAGTTATGGGAAATTCTTGACTGTGTTGTATGTTAGATGTGGTACTCTAATGAATAATTTTGTTGGAATAATCTCCACTATCATGTATATACACCTGAAGACCCTGTTGAAAAAAATCGACTGGATTTCCAGCTGGATTTGCACTGGATTTCAGCTGGATTTGCACTGGATTCCAGCTGGATTTTGACTGGATTCCAGCTGGATTCCAGCTGGAAACGAAAAATCCAGGTGAAGTGATGCAGGGGAAATCCAGTAAGTTTCCCGAATAATCCAGCTGGATTATCTCAGGATCCAGCTGGACTTTTCAACAATCCAGCTGGATTTTTTCGGTTCCAGAACAGCGGGCTACGGCGGCGAATCCAGCTGGATTATCAAAAAATCCAGCAGGATTCGTTCATAATCCAGCTGGATTGTCGAAAATTCCAGCTGGATCCGTTCATAATCCAGCTGGATTCGCCGCCGTAGCCCGCTGCTCCCAAACCTAAAAATCCAGCTGGATTGTCGAAAAATCCAGCTGGATTCGTTCATAATTCAGCTGGATTCACCGCCGTAGTCCGCTGTTCTAGAACCGAAAAAATCCAGCTGGATTATCGAAAAATCCAGCTAGATTCGTTCATAATCCAGCTGGATTCGCCGCCGTAGCCCGCTGTTCTAGAACTGAAAAAGTCCAGCTGGATTGTCGAAAAGTCCAGCTGGATTCTTTAATAATCCAGCTGGATTCAACGCCGTAGCTCGGTGCTCTTTAACCGAAAAAATCCAGCTGGATTGTCGAAAAATCCAGCTGGATTATCCGGAAAATCTGATGGATCTATAATAACGATATAACCCTAATTCTAGTGAAATCCAGCTGGATTATCTCAGGATCCAGCTGGATTATTCGGGAAACTCACTGGATTTTCCCTGCATCACTTCACCTGGATTATTCGTTTCCAGCTGGAATCCAGCCCAAATCCAGCTGGAATCCAGCTGGAATCCAGTCAAAATCCAGCTGGAATCCATTGCAAATCCAGCTGGAATCCAGTGCAAATCCAGCTGGAAATCCAGTCGATTTTTTTCAACAGGGGACGCACAATTTAACATTAGGTTATTGTGAATTTTAATTTAGTAGTAACAATGTATTGACAGTAGTAACAATATATATTGTTACGTGGCGAGATAGTTAATCAAGTTCATGATTTATGGTATTAACTTGATTAGATTTATATATGTATGGATGATAAGTTGAAACACTATAATCCAATCAAGAGATTCGTTTCATGAGTAACAACTTAAATAAGTTAATAAATTATAGTTGAAGATCAGTCCCTGATGTAAAATTATCTATGCCTTTATTCAAATAGAACAGGAAAATCATATTTCACCTTATGTATAATCACTTCCTGCTTCAAATAATTTTATATAAATATTGGAGCATCGTATGAAGAATTGGCTGATTTCTTATTTTGAATTTACCGGTAATGGGTTTATTTTTTTTGCTATAAATAGAAATTTCCAACTTCCTGATACTTTATTATGGGTTTCATGGCATTTTACTATCAATTTAGAAAATAAGCTTTTTCATGCTACCTTGGGTACTCCGTAAATTTTAATTATTTTGTACAGCAAACAAAAGTTGTTTCAGTACAATAGTATTGCTGAACCATTTGCTTGCTAAAGTGTCGGTAACGTAGTTTACTGTAATTTCGGAACCTACGGGCGGAGATTTGCTGCGGCGCATGGTTGGGTGATCTCCGCCCGTAGACTCCTGAGTGGAATTCGACTTCAGCGGACTGCCAGAAAGCCGCATACCCCAATTTAATGGTTTATTTGAGTTTCATTCACTAACAATTCATTACGAGTTCCGAGGATATATGATTATTTTTCGCTGGAAAAATTCAGGTTATGGATCGAAAATAACGTTAATTTTTCGAAACCCTCTGAATGGGAATTATATATAACTTCTCGATGAGTGAATCATGTGCAGAATAGTTATTGATCATAGATAACATACATTTCTGTCTATTTCTCCCATTTCACACTTCAATCTTTCCACTCTTCAAATAATATAAGCATAAAGTACTACATCTTGTGTACAAAAACAAAATCGCCATGCGAAGAATACACAAAAATGCATATTCCACTCGCAATAATATATTTATATACATGAATATAATTGGCAAATGCTAAGACATAGCATACACTTTACTTTACTTTACTTTACTTCTTACTTTTCAACTTTACTTTTCTGATGTTAACTATCATGAATACTATGACGTCTCTAATTATCTTCAATCAATCTATGTATTCTCTTTCTTTTCCATCTATTTTCAGCCGATGGCTACAAAATGAGCTTCTCAAAGCAAGTTACTGCCTTGTTGACAGTACTCATACTAATAATTGCAAAAATTGCATTTTCTAATGAATTACAGTTCAGAAATACGTCAATATATATCTAATATGTATGAAGAACCAGAATCTATAAAGAAAACCAGACCAATAAATTTTATCTAATTAAAATTTATAAAAGTCTGTTACCGATTCAATGTGAACGGTATGTTACATTCCAGATGGATAATGAATCATTGGAATAATAAACCATTATTTATACTTGATAGAGAAAAATAATAGTTATACTCTGTATCCTTTGCTATCGAAATCATATAAAATGCGACTACTACAGTTGAACGTCAGCAATGGCTACAAGAGTGAATAACTTTGGTTACTGAAAATTGAAATCAATTTTAATTTTACGAATTCAATGCACATATTGCCACCACTGATTTGTATACAAAATTTCACGAAGATCGGACAATTCCTTCGGAACTTATCGTGTGTTAAAAATAATGTTATGCACGTACGTACATACGTACGCGCATACAAAAATCTATGGAATTTGAACTGAACATTACGTAAATATTGGTTCGGAGGTACGATTTCAAAGTCGATTTTCGGAAGAAATATGTACAATGCTTTCTTTTTGAGAAAGCAATATGTACAAAATTGGATTTTTGTGTAACAGTAAACAGAGCCCATACGGGATTCAAGTAACGCCATCTATGATTCTTAGATTTCCGCACAGTACCCACGAGAGGCGCTGCGCACTCTTTTTCTCGGGTATCTTGTATAGATATATATATTATGAGATACCACAGCGCCAGCACCTACAAAACGTCGATTCTGGATATGTCCCCCCCTTAAGTGTAATTTGAAAAATATTCATTCTGTAGTAGGATAATCATACAGGTTGGATACTTGGCATTTAATGCTTGATTTTAATGCTTCCTCGTCTCAACATTGACAAAATAATCTGAAATGTGTAACTGGATTCATATTACTATATATGAAGTTAATCAGTTTGAAATCCGTAGCAGAGGAAAAGAAGGCTTCATATTCTGGAATTATTATCTTCAATGCATTAAAATAGACAAAGATTAAACATATATTTTCAAATCGTTACCCACTCAAAAAATTTCGTCGTTTAAGAATTTATTACTATCTGAAATGTATTTGAATGGACTGAATTTATTAAACAGTGTTGAAGTGCTCGGGAAATTCTGAAAAAATTCTGAGAATTCGATATGATGCCCAAGAACTTACAAAAAAATTTTGAGCCAAATCAAATTTCTTCATGTTCGATTCTATAAAGAATTGCCCATTCATATGTATTTATGTATATTCATATATAATTATTGTCACTGGTTCATGCCCATTAATAGTAATTATTATTAATTACAATCAAGGGGACACGAGAGAATGCAATCTCGTACATCTCGTGTGGTTCAAGGCTACGGGTGTTGAATGGGGACCACAGAGAAACACTTGTGTAATAAAACATGAATTTATTTAACGGATAAGGGGTACATTACACTATAGGGATGGACACGGCGCGGTTGAGTGACAGGTTGATTGATTGTTAAAATTTATTAATGCCCGGGCCATAATTGGCCATGTGGCAATTTTAACTAATACATTCGATTATACTTAATCTACTTACAACTAAAAATTTAAACATATCTATTACTATTGTATCGGTAATAAATATAATATAATAATACATATAATATAATAATTACAAAGCTTTGTGCGATTAGCTAATAATGACCATCAGGTAACCGACTGTTCGAGATTCAATAATTTCGCAACTAAGGCAGCTTTAAACAAATCAATATTAATTTTTAGCTCAATTACTGGTTCCAGTTTGTCCCACAATCGCATGGCCCTAATAGAAAACGCATTTTCGTAGGCGACAGTGCAGATTCTTGGGTACACAAAAATCGATGGAGTTTTTGCCCTTTCTGATCTGCAATAGTTATCGTCAACCTCTCTAAACAACTCATACAAGTATGCTGGCTTTGATGTTGTTAGAATCTTGTACGTTTGAATCCCTAGGGAGTAAACACGCCTGTTCTCCAGTGACAACCAACCCAGGCGCGCGTAATACGGTCGTAACTCAGAGTCACGTTTCAGATCGAAAATAAATTGAATGACGATGTTACAGAGACGCTGCAATTTAGCCGCCAGGTAACCAGACAGGCTGCTGTATACAAAGCACGCAAAGTCGAAGTGTCGGAGAACAAGCGTGCTAACTAACTGGGCCTTAAGTTTAATTGATAGATTTTTGCCGCGGAATCGAAGACGATACAAAGTACCATGCACCTTTGAACAGATCTGAGAGACATGGTCGTTCCATGTTAGGTCGTCGGAAAATATAACTCTTAGGTTCTTTACTTTCGTCGAGAACGGAACAATCGAATTTCCTACTTGAATTTGGCCCAATGTCGATTCGTCAAAACGTATATGATTATGGACCGATCCAATCATAATCGCCTGCGTCTTTACAACATTCAACACCAATCCGTTATCCGCTGCCAATTTAATTATACTCGCTATATCACAATTGACTCGATCTATCGCCTCATTAATATCCTCTCGAAAGCACTGTAGAAAGATCTGAAAAGCATCCGCGAAAAGAAGACCCTTGCAATATCTCAACACGTAAATGAGTAAATTGATGAATATCAAAAAAATTTTCGGTCCTCTGTTCAAGCCTTGAGGGATACCTGACGTGCTCCCGAAAAATTCCGTAAATGATCCATTTGGTCTAACTGTAGCCTGAGATCACCCCGTCAAATATGAGTGTAAAAGAGCAATGGCCCGATCCGAGAAATTCATTCGTCTCGCCAGAGTAAGGAGTATTGTGTGATCGATCATATCGAAAGCCTTCTG
Organism: Aphelinus atriplicis; assembly: GCA_020882685.1. Taxonomy (NCBI): domain Eukaryota; kingdom Metazoa; phylum Arthropoda; class Insecta; order Hymenoptera; family Aphelinidae; genus Aphelinus; species Aphelinus atriplicis. The sequence goes on along the minus strand of CM037074.1, from coordinate 49,962,472 downwards.
AAAATCAAACAGTACCAGTATTGTTACTTTTCCAGCATTCATTCCTTCGCGAATATCGTCAGATAATTTCAATAGTGCAGACTGCGTACTGTAACCATTCCTAAATCCCGATTGATACTCCGATAAGAGATTTTGACTTTCCGAAAAATCAGACATTCGCTTAGTTAGAATGGTATCAAAAACCTTCGCGAAATGGCATAAATTTGCTACTGGTCGTATTTGTGATGGTGATGTTGGTGACGATACTTTACTTAGTGGAACCACCAGCGATTTTTCTCATTCTTTCGGGTAACTACCTAACTGAATACATGAATTGTAAAAATCGGTGAAGAATGGAGCTATGACTGGTAAAACATCCTTAAAATACGATAAAGATAATCGATCACAACTACGCCCTTTTGACTTTCTCAAACACGCATTCATAGCTTTTATCACAATGTCATTGTTCACTTTTTGAAAGGAAAAAAGATTGTGTTCTGTAGTCGGCAAATTCAAAATCGATTGTATTTAAACATTTGTGCACGGAGGATGGCTATTAGTTACGGAGGAATAGTAACGCATTAAGACATGGGCTTGAAAAATTTGCAGTGGTGACTGGAATTTCGATTTTGTTATTCCAAGCTTCGTCAGTACCCTCCATGTCTTGGCTTTATCAGTCGTGCCTTCGAGAGAGTCAATGAGATAGTTTTCCTTCGCTGCCTTGATCAATTCTTTTAATTGCTTTTTTATTATTTTCCATGCAATTAACAGCGCTGGATTTTTAGCACGCTTCGCTTTTTTATATTCTCTGTCGCTAACCTCATATTCCATTCTCAGTTTACTTGATATCCACGGTGCTGACTTTCTAGTAATTCTCAGTGTTTCTATAGGTGCGTGAAAATCTAGCAGTTCAATTGACATTTTTTGAAATCCCTCGAAAATATTGTTAATATTCACATCATCATAAGCGAGTCTCTCTTGCAAATCTCTCAGTCCCACGGACAACTCATTTGAAAATTTTACTATTGAAAAACGTTTGGAATCACAATATTTGAAAGTAGTTATTTTCGAAAATTCCGATTTGATCTCATAGTCAATAATGAAAAAGTCATGTCCGTCAATAAAAGGTGAATCTGACTGTTTCGATGAGATTATCTCATTCTCGCTATCGGTAATAATCACATCGATCCAAGTATCTGCACTATCTGTATGATGTGTTGCTTTGAATGGAACCAGCCACATCGCGTTCTCAAATATAAGCTGACGTAGATGTTTGCTATAGTATTCATCAGGCTTTAACAAATCCGAGTTTAAGTCGCCCGAAACCATGACATTCGGGTATAAATGTATGTATTTTTCTAAGGTTAGAAATAATTCGGACAGTAAATTTCCCTTGGGACGACGGTATACTGAAGCTAGAAGGAAAGCCGATTATTCCCTGGACAAATTTCAACTAATAACAATTCTGTTTCATTGATATCATCAATTTGAGGTGAAAGAAGTGATCTAGATGCGATATCGTTACGAATATAATATGCGACTCCGCCACCTTGGATGTACTCCCTCTTGCCTGTGTCCGACAGCAACCATTATGTCATTACGAATCAATCTATAGCCAGGTATATCGACATTCTCATGCGCAGGAGTGAACCATGACTCAGAAATCGATAGGACATCTATGTCTTCAGTGTTCAGTAAAAACTCGATTTTCTCTATGTGGGCCTTTATTGAATTTGCATTTATTTGAGCATAGCGTAAGAATGGTTTAGTAGTTTTTGCGATTTGTTTAGTTACTTGCTGATCGCCTGATGGTCATTCTAACTTCTCGAGATAGGATTCAGTTACAATGGTGAGCTTTTCCGAGTTGTCAGTTTTCCTTACATAGATATTTCCATTTCGCGACCGTACATACGTACGTACGTACGTACATACACACAGACATTTTCGGATTTCCATGTTTTTCGACCCGTAGATTACGAAAATCGAGGTCTCGAAGTCCGATTCGATGGGTCGATTTTTACCCCATTACAAAGCTTTCTCTTTGAGAAAGCGAAAGAAGTGAAACAAAATAATATCAATCGAATGAAGGGTGAGTATAATTCCACATAGCATGGAATATTCCAGTGGAATATTTCGGAAGATTCCACTGGAATATTTCAGTGGAAGATTTCCGGAAGTTTTCTAGAATATTTCAATGCAGCGTTCAAAAACCAAACTATGAATCATTCAGAGGAATATTCCAGAAATCTTCCAGAAATCTTCCACTGGAATATTCAAGTGGAATCGTCCCGAATATACCATTGGAATATTTCAGGGAGATATTTTTATAAGATTTTGAGAGTTAAAAGCTGCGTTGGAATATTCTAGGAAGCGAGGATATCTAGGATTCCACTGGTAGATTCCGTGGAATATTTCTGAAAGCTTTCTGGAAGATTTTGGAAGGTTTCTAAATGCCCGAGGCCACGTTGGAATATTCCAAAAATCTTCCACTGGAAGATTCCGTGGAATATTTTTGGAAGCTTAGACTGAGTGGATATTTGGTTCAAGATGGGAAATCAGACAGTTTGAAATTGAATAGAAAAACTGATTGAATTGATTGTTCCAACCTTCGTTCCGATGGAATCTTGCAGGAAGCTTCCAGAAATATCGCACAAAATCTTCCAATAGTATAATTTTGATTTGAATAAAACTGTCTACAATGGATGAATCATTGTCATTACCATCTTGGAATTCTGAAAAATTGAGTTTTGCAGAAATAATGTTGATCATAAATCATTCTAAAATAAGATGAATTTTATTGATAAAAATCTTTTTGATCAAGAAGTCGAGTTTAGATTGATTTGTAATGAAGTCACTATAAACAAAGCTTAAATTCTCTCACATGGTCAATTTCAATCATGAACTTTTATAGAAGTACCTGCGGACCAGAATAGTTTTTAATGTATTCAATGATCATTACATATCCTACACTTTCATGTAGGATGGACGGAAAATTAGATAAGTTATTCAAAACACTTTCTTCGGTAAGAAACGAATATACATATATGAATACTATTCAATATGAGGATGTAGAGAAATATGAGTGTTTGGAGAATAGAAAAATCAAGGGTTGCCATTTTTCATTTTGGATTCTTGCAAGAAGAGTAATATGAGCGAAAAGAATTTATGAAATTGAGGAAGCTTTCAGAGAAATTTCTCTAGCCGATGGATCGTCACTGTAATATTTTCGAAATATCCCATTAATTTTTCAATGGAATATTCCAAGTTATTTTCATGGAATATTCCAGAAATCTTCCAATGGAAAATTTATTGGTTCTTCGTGAATGACCATTGGAATATTTCAGAATCATTGCAGGGATCTTTTAGAAATCTTGCATTGGAATATTCCAACTTATGTTTTTGGAAGCTTCCAGAAATCTTCTTATATATATATATATATATATACAGGGTGATTCTAAAAGGTCGCATATGGCATATACCACTGTATAGCTGGGAATGTCACGAGTAGAAAAGCTCTTTGAAATTTTTCGATAAAATGATAATTTATCGAGTTATTGATTGAAGAAGAGTGCAAAATCCGACCAATGAGCGCGCGGCCCGAGCGGGCGGGAGAGCTATGCGGTGCGGCGGTGGGGGAACCAGCCGGTCCGCGCCCGCGGCCGCGGCCGGCGGGGAACCGTGGCGATTGGGGTGGGGTACCCTCAGCTGTAGCACAGTCGGACAGCCGACAAACTCGCTGATACATTTTTCTACAGAATAAGGAGTAGAATTGAGCGATTTGAATAATTCAAAATTTATTTATTCAAGCATTTAATCATCTATCGTTTTCCATAAGTAGCGACTACAAAAAAGCGAAGTTGACCGACGACTACTCCGGTTTTAGTCAGCTATTGTTGGAACGTTTTTTATTTGTTTATGAAATACTCATGAATCGTTTCATTCTCGTTTTATCAATTATGGAAAAACAAATGGGTTCGAGTTTCCCTATTAAATGTCCAACGACTCACACGATTTTCAATCAGATATGATGAAGATTGGATTTTTAACAAGAGAAAAACGTAGGCCCGGCAGGCCGCGAATACGATGTTGAACAGCGAGACGATACTACATTTTACGTCTGTTATTCATGAATCGTTCTTTTCTCACTCAGTCGATTGAGAAAAGACGAATGTTTTCGAGTTCCTCAATAAATTGCCTAAAAACTCGATGAATTTTTTAACTAAAATGATGAAAATTGGATTTTTGATAAAATGAAAACGTAGGCGCGTAGAAGTTGAACAGCGAGACGATACTACATTTTTCGTCTGTTTTTCGCAAATCGTTTTTTTTTGGTTCAACCGATTGAGAAAAGACAAATTGTCTCCGTTTCTCAATAGATTGCCCAACTCGTCACACAATTTCCAATCGAAAATGATGGAAATTGGACTCACAATTCAAAAGGAACGTGTGCGCGTGGACATTCAGCTGCGAGACGAAACTACAGTTTTCGTTGTTGATCATGACATGTTCCTTTCTCGCTCAATCGATCGAGAAAAGACAAATGTTTTCAAGATCCCCAATGCTTTGCCCAACGAATCTCATAATTTTTATCCAGAAAAGATGAAAATTCAATTTTTAACGGGCGGAAAAAAGGCGCGGCGGCCGCGAATACGATGTTGAACAGCGAGACGATACTACATTATTCGTCTGTTTTTCGCAAATCGTTTTTTTTTGGTTCAACCGATTGAAAAAAGACAAATTGTCTCCGTTTCTTAATAGATTTCCCAACTCGTCACACAATTTCCAATCGAAAATGATGGAAATTGGACTCATAATTCAAAAGGAACGTGTGCGCGTGGACATTCAGCTGCGAGACGAAACTACAGTTTTCGTTGTTGATCATGACATGTTCCTTTCTCGCTCAATCGATCGAGAAAAGACAAATGTTTTCAAGTTCCCCAATGCTTTGCCCAACGAATATCATAATTTTTATCCAGAAAAGATGAAAATTGAATTTTTAATAAGTAAAAAACAGGCGCGGCGGCCACGTAATCGATACTGAACAGCGAGACGATACTACATTTTTCGTCTGTTTTTCAGAAATCGTTTTTTTTTTGGTTCAATCGATTGAGGAAAGAGAAATTGTCTGCGCTTCTCAATGAATTGCCCTACTCCTCACACAATTTCCAATCGGAAATGATGGAAATTGGACTCATAGTTCAAAAGAAACGTGTGCACGTGGACAATCGACTGCAAGACGAAACTACAGTTTTCGTGTTTAATTCATGAATTGTTTCTTTTCTGCTCAAGCGATCGAGAAAAGACAAAGGTTCTCAAGTTCCCCAATGATTTGCCCTTCGAATCACATAAATTTTATTCAGGGAAAATGAAAATTGAATTTTTTATAGGACAAAAACAGTTTCTTTTTTCAACAACAATTTCTCTTTCCTCAATCGATTGAACCAAAAAAAAACGATTTCTGAAAAACAGACGAAAAATGTAGTATCGTCTCGCTGTTCAGTATCGATTACGTGGCCGCCGCGCCTGTTTTTTACTTATTAAAAATTCAATTTTCATCTTTCCTGGATAAAAATTATGAGATTCGTTGGGCAAAGCATTGGGGAACTTGAAAACATTTGTCTTTTCTCGATCGATTGAGCGAGAAAGGAACATGTCATGATCAACAACGAAAACTGTAGTTTCGTCTCGCAGCTGAATGTCCACGCGCACACGTTCCTTTTGAATTGTGAGTCCAATTTCCATCATTTTCGATTGGAAATTGTGTGACGAGTTGGGCAATCTATTGAGAAACGGAGACAATTTGTCTTTTCTCAATCGGTTGAACCAAAAAAAAACGATTTGCGAAAAACAGACGAAAAATGTAGTATCGTCTCGCTGTTCAACTTCTACGCGCCTACGTTTTCATTTTATCAAAAATCCAATTTTCATCATTTTAGTTAAAAAATTCATCGAGTTTTTAGGCAATTTATTGAGGAACTCGAAAACATTCGTCTTTTCTCAATCGACTGAGTGAGAAAAGAACGATTCATGAATAACAGACGTAAAATGTAGTATCGTCTCGCTGTTCAACATCGTATTCGCGGCCTGCCGGGCCTACGTTTTTCTCTTGTTAAAAATCCAATTTTCATCATATCTGATTGAAAATCGTGTGAGTCGTTGGACATTTAATAGGGAAACTCGAACCCATTTGTTTTTCCATAATTGATAAAACGAGAATGAAACGATTCATGAGTATTTCCATAAACAAATAAAAAACGTTCCAACAATAGCTGACTAAAACCGGAGTAGTCGTCGGTCAACTTCGCTTTTTTGTAGTCGCTACTTATGGAAAACGATAGATGATTAAATGCTTGAATAAATAAATTTTGAATTATTCAAATCGCTCAATTCTACTCCTTATTCTGTAGAAAAATGTATCAGCGAGTTTGTCGGCTGTCCGACTGTGCTACAGCTGAGGGTACCCCACCCCACTCGCCACGGTTCCCCGCCGGCCGCGGCCGCGGGCGCGGACCGGCTGGTCCCCCCACCGCCGCACCGCATAGCTCTCCCGCCCGCTCGGGCCGCGCGCTCATTGGTCGGATTTTGCACTCTTCTTCAATCAATAACTCGATAAATTATCATTTTATCGAAAAATTTCAAAGAGCTTTTCTACTCGTGACATTCCCAGCTATACAGTGGTATATGCCATATGCGACCTTTTAGAATCACCCTGTATATATATATATATATATATATATATATATATATATATATATATATATATATATATATATATATATATATATATATATATATATATATATATATATATATATTGTAACGGGGCGCTTCGTTACAAGGCGCGTGCGAATATTGGGGATTATCGTCGGGGGAGTATTCAGCGACCTGCCGGCGTATTGCTGCGCTCGTTGGGGGCGGCCGGACCTCGTGCCGTGCAATGCACGCCCCTTACCTGCTTGCTGGCGCTCGCTGCTGCAGGCTCTCCCCGTGGATGCTCGTCCGGGTAGCTCAGTTCTTTCTCGGTGAGCTGCGCGCTCACCGAGACCGCGGAGAGGGGATGGGTTTAATCGGGGAAAAGCTAGGCTCGACACGCGAGAAAAACGGAAGGCTCGATTAAAATGATAAAGTTTATTAAACAAAGAAGACACTAAACTACAGTGCCTGGCAGTGCTAAAGCTGCCAGGGCTTTTGCGCGCTCGCGTGAGCTGAGGGCCGATTTCGTGGATGTCGCCCGCGTGGCGACCGCTGAACAATAGCGCGCTGCGTCCTTGCCCGCGAAAGCTTGGGCGTACAAATAGGACTTACTCGGGTGTTGCGATGCTGCTACGGCGCTGTCCTGTTCACGTGGATGGCGGCTGGGTTGTGGTGGCTTCCTCGTGTACAGGCGGCGGGCGCACGCTTGCTTCTTGGAGAAGCTCGGTCGTCGCGGCGGGTCGCTGGCCAGCGGACACGCACAATGCACTTCACCAAGTGCACTCACGTTTCTCGGAGCTCTCCGAGACGAGTTTCACGGCCGTCGGGGTTACGGGTGCGGCGTCGCGATGGTCGCGAATGATGATGTCTCGTCCGGGAAGGGCGCGGGGTTGAAAGTCCGAGGAAAATGCGGTCGTACGTGGCGCGGGTCGCGTGTTGCTCGCTAGCCGGTAGCGTTCGAATTGTCGGCCTGGCGCGCGTCGGCCGGCCTGTGCGCGACCGCGAGTCGCGCACGGCGTATCACGCATCGCGCGGGCCCCGCTCACTCGCTCTCGATATGCGGGGCTCGGGCGCTCGCGTGGCTTATGCCGGGCTTGGCGTTATCGCCGGCTAAATACGGTTTTCGGCGCGAGGCTCATAACGAGTATGAGCGCTACTCGTTACAGCCCCCTCCCAGACGGAACCGACGGAGCGGTGACGTCGAAAGGAAATCGCCTCGCGTCGTTGCGTCTTAGTTAGGGAAAATCTTGGGAGTGGTGATTTTCGGGAAATTGATGACGGGAAAGCATTTGATCTTGCATGATTTATTTAGAAAAATGTATCAAAAGTAGAAAAAAAAGGTAGAAAAGTAGAAAAATATGGCACTATGGTGGATGTGGGCCCCATCGTCCAGCGTGGGCTCCCACGGCTCGCCGACTGCAGCTACTTCCAGCGGCGGGGCTTCTCCGTAAACTCGTCGTGGCGGTCACGGTTCGGGCAGTCCCGGGTGTTGCGGACTCCCGGAGTTCCGCACCACTGGCAAGAGCGTCTGGACATGGGACGATCGTCCGATGCCCTCTCCTGCGCGAGCCTCGCCTGCATCAGGCGCTGGCGAGTTGTCTCCATTTCTTCTTCAAGCTCTTCGAGCTTGCGCGCCTCCTCTTCGGCTGCGAGGCGCGCCTGCTCCTCCACCTCGTCCTGTTGCGCTCGCTGATGGCGACGAGATGCGCGGAACTCTTGGCGCGCTTTCTCTTCATCGCGCCAGTCCATCATGTCGCGGGAACAGTCGCATGACAGTTCCCGCGCCCGCTCTCCGTGGCGCCGGCGGAATTGGCGGAAGCGTTCGATCGCCCCCGCCGCCCTTTCTTCTTGCTGGGCGGCGCCCTCCCAGGCGGCCGTGAGTACCGGCACCAATTCGCGCCACTCCTCGTCGGCGCTCAATTCGCGCGGCTCGGGCCGAGTGGGCTCGGCGCGCGCCGAGCCCGTCTCCTCCGGCTCGTCCCTGGGGCGGCGTAGCGGTGTTGCTCTTGGGCTCGGGGCCTCTTCTCCCTGTGCCCCCTCGGCGTCGATCTCCTCGAGCCTGACGGACGACGGCTCCGGCTCTGGTTCCGGCTCGTCCATTCGATCAACGAGGGCCAGGAGGACCCCCGTGACCGTCCGGACCGTTTCCATGGTGGGGAGCCGCGGATGTTGAACGGCCCAGCGCAACAAGCTGGCGCTGACGCGCTCCACAGCCTCTCTCACCCACCGCTTTGGAATGGAATCCATCTCCTATAGAGGAAGACCCACCCAAAAGAAGATAGGGATCAGGAACTTGATTGGTCATAGGGTGTTAGTGGCAAAGAAAAAAAAGGGAAAGCAACACACAAAATAAAGCGAAGGCAAAAGCAAGACTGGGCACAGCAGGGACGTGGGCGCGCTATTTTACGTTCGCTTTGCGGAGCGAAGCTTTCGCGGCGATAAAGAAGCGGATGGCATTGGATCGGGCGCTCGCGGCGTCGGAGCCTCGGCGGCGCTCGTCGCGGGGCTCGCGGTCGCGTTCTCATCGGCGGGCTTCCGTACTGCACGTACGTTTTTCCGAGGCCTCCCGCGGCCTCGCCTCGGCGGCTGGCTCGCTGCTTGCGCGGGCGGAGGCTCGGCCGGATCGCTGACGCTCGCTGCGGGGATCTCGTTCGCCCCTTCGCTCGCAATCTTCGGCATATCTTGTGCCCCCGTGTCGCTTTCGGGCGAATCGCTCGGTGCGCTCGCATCCCTCGGCGGTCGAGAAGTCGGCGGCGCTTGCCGCTCGATGTCGTCCTGCGTGGCTTCGGGCGTTGGGCTTGCATACTCGGGGTGGTATCTTTTGAGGTAGTGCGCGGCTACTGGTCCTATTATCACGCCGTCGCCGTCGCACAATTCAAAAGTGTTCGCCCCCAGTTTCCTCGTGACTCGAAACGGGCCGGCGAAATCCGGGGCGAACTTGGCGGTAATGCCTTCCGAAGCTTTGGAGAGTACCTCGTTGTTCTTCCAAACGAGGTCTCCTATTTCGAAAGTGCATGGGCGGTGCTTTTCGTCGTAGTATTTGGCCTGCCGCTCTTGGGCGGCCTGGGCCTCGGCGGCTGCTTTTGCTTGGAAATCTGGCAGATTCTCGAGCCGATTTCTCCATTCTTCCAGCGCTTCCTCCTGTTGCTCCTCGACGGCGATTATTTCGCGCTGCCGACGGAGTGCTCCGGGAGGCTCGGGCTGTCGGCCGTAGTTCAGCATGGCCGGGCTTGTGCCGAGAGAGCTCTGGCTTGCGGTGTTGTAGGCGAACGTGAGTTTTGCTAGGTTTTCGTCCCATTTTCTATGATTTTCGTCCAAATACGACTTAATCATAGTCTTGAACGTGCGATTTATTCGCTCGACGGGATTTGCCTGTGGGTGGTAAGGCGGATTAAACGATCGTCGAATCCCCACTTCGGCCAGAGCTTTGGACATGAGCTGGTTCTTGTACTCGGTCCCGTTATCGCAATGGAAAACCTCTGGCGTTCCGAAGCGGAGAATTACACGATCATGGAAGTTCTTCCAGATCGTCTTCCCGTCGGCTTTCTTGATGGGGATGCACTCGACCCATCGAGTGAATAAATCTTCGAATACGAGGATGTACTCGTATCCAGCCGCGGTCCTAGGATAAGGCCCGGAGATGTCAGAGGCGACGACTTGCCACGGTCGCTCGATTATGCGGCGGCCCATCAAGCCCGCTGGCTTGCGCTGCTCCACTTTGCATTGCTGGCAAATTTGACAGCCTCGCACGTAGTTCGCTACCTCGACATACATCCTTGGCCAATAATACTTATCGGCCGCTCGGGCGAACGTTTTTTCCCTTCCGAGGTGTCCGGCTGTCGCTTCGTCGTGACACTCTCGGAGGACGCTGCTCTTATCCTCTTGCCGTACGACAAGCTTCCACGAGCTGTCGTCGACGCCCAGGAGATTCCGCATCTCCTGATTTGGCCGAAAACGGTAAAGCTGCCCGCCGACGATTTTCCACTGCGGGTGGCTGTTTGGATCGTCGGCTACTTTACCGTATTGCTCTCTGTACCAGCGATCTTCGGTACAGGCCGTTGAGGAGAGCGCTGCGCAGACACTCTCCTCTCCCTCGTACATACGAGATAGCGCATCGGGGACGTAATTCAGTGCGCCTTTCCGATGTTCTACCTCGTACGATTGGCCCTGCAACTCGAGCGCCCAGCGGGCAAGGCGGCCCGTCGGGTTTCGAAGGTTGCATAGCCAACGAAGGCTACTGTGGTCCGTGACCAGTTTGATGTCGTAACCCTCGACGTAGGGGCGAAATTTGCGAATGGCCCAAAGCACGGCCAGGCATTCCCTCTCGGTCACCGTAAAGTTTCGCTCAGCCGGAGTAAGCACGCGGCTGGCGAACTCTAGAACGCGTTCCTCACCGTCAATTACCTGGGTGAGTACAGCGCCGAGGCCAATATCGCTCGCGTCCGTCTGCACGACGAACTGCGAGCTAAAGTCCGGTCGGTGAAGGAGCGGCGCGGACGCTACCAGGCTCTTGATAGCGGCGAACGCCTGCTCTTGCTCATCACCCCAGCGGAAACCGTGTCGCGGGCTCGTTAGCTTGGACAGCGGCTCCGCCAGTCCGGCGAATTCCTTTAGAAATTTCCGGTACCAGGACGTCATCCCGAGAAATCGACGCAGCTGCTTCAGGGTTGTGGGAGCAGGGAAATCCATGATTGGCGCGATTTTCTCGGGGTCAGGGCGTATCCCGTCGCGATTGACAAGAACGCCCAAGTATTTCACCTCCGAGCGACAGAAAACGCTTTTCTCTCTGTTCACGGAGAGATTTGCAGCTTTCAACCGCTCGAGGACAATTTGCAATACCTCCAAATGCTTCTCGTACGTATCAGTGGCGATGATAATATCGTCGAGATACGCGAACGCGTATGGCTCGAGATCCGGGCCGATGATCATGTTGATCAACCTCTGAAAGGTGGCGCCCGCGTACGAGAGTCCGAATGGCATTCGGTTGAACTGGAAAAGCCCCAGGCCAGGGATTGTAAAGGCCGTTATGGGCTTGCTTCCCGGTTTCAATTTTATTTGGAGGTATGCGCTGCTTAAGTCCAGCGTGGAGATATACTTCGCGTGTCTCAGCTTGCGTAGTATATCGTCCATGAACGGCAGCGGATATGCGTCCGCTTGCGAGAGCGCGTTGACTTTGCGAAAGTCAATGCATAAGCGGTACTCGCCGCTTGCCTTTTTGACCATCACTATCGGGCTCGACAATGCGCTCGTAGATGGTTCGATGATACCCGCTTCCAACCATTCGGCGGCCTGGCGATGCATCTCCTCTTCGATCTTTTTGGAGACAGGATAATAGCGCTGTTTCACGGGACGCGCGCCACCGACATCGATCTCGTGCTCAATTAGGTTTGTGCACCCAAGCTGTTTACTCTGGCAATTGCTCAAGAGTTTGTCGAGCAACGAATTCAGCTGCAGGCGCTCGCTTTCCGTTAGGTCGGCAAGCCCTGCCGCGCAGAGTGTGGACATGTCACCTCCGAGCTCGCTGAACTCGAGATCGACCGAGTCGTTGGCTGCTCCTACAAAGAATTTGCCGGAGGTTGGGTCGTGAGCGAGTCCGAATGCAGTGATTATGTTGGATCCGATTATGCAATCGGTCCAACAGTCGGGCATAATTTTGACGCGGATGTCCTTTCGGATGCCTGCGATCGTGAATGGCAGATCCACGTATCCCGTGATTTTGGCTGGCGAGCCGTCGGCGAGGCGAGTCGTGCAGCCTCGCACTGGCATGACTTTGCGGCGGCAAGCCGTGGCCAGCTGCAGTCCGACGCTGCCCATCGTCGTGCGCGAGTCTGCCGTATCGTACAGGCCGCGCAGCCGATATCCATCGATGGCGACTTGGAGCCACCAATTTCCTTCTCGTCCTTCGGGTTGCGAAGGCTCGTCGAAGTTGCCTGCATCTACGGAGCCGTCCGAGTCGGCATCCGCCGGCTCGTCCTGCTGTGACTCGTTCGTCGTGCGCTCTGGGTCTTGGCGTCGAGGGTCGACTGAGGCCTGCAGGGAGTGAAGAGCGGAATCGGCCTCGTTTAACCGCTCTTGCTTGCGTTTCCCGAACAGGTTGGGCAATTTCGGCGGATCACGCCCTCCTTGCCACACCCGTAGCATTTCACAAAGCCGGACTGATCCGGGCGACCACGGCTGTAGCTGGCTGGGTCGCGGATCGTGGCCTGTGATCCCTCTTTCTTTGTCGCAGGCGGCGCGGCGCTCGCTACCTGCCCTTGCTCCTTCGGCCAAGATGGCTTTGGTTGGCCACCTCCCGGGCTATTGCCGTTGCTCTGCTTCTGTTGAGATCCGGTGTTGCTGGGTCTTGTTTGCTGCTTTTCGGTCGCAACCCGGAGCTCTTTGACCTCGGCTGCAAGCTTTTGCACTAAGGCCAATACGTCATCCTGGGCGGATGATATCGCCGAGATCCGGGGCGAGGCGTTCGCCTTGGACTCGCTTGCTTTCGACTCGCTTGTTTTGCTCTTTTTGAAAGCAAATTCCGGGAGCAGCGCTGTCGAAGGGTCTGGGGGCGGCTTGTATGTTTTCTCCGCTACCAGGTTGGCCTCTGCTTCGACGGCCAGTTGCAGCAACTGCTCAACCGTGCCAAAGCCGTCTCTCCGGACGTGCTGCTTGATTTTGGGGTGCAAGTTGTTGTATAGCAGCCCCAGCTGCTGTTCAAGCGTAGGCGGAGGTCTCTGCCGGCGCATGATCCCCTGGAGGCAGGTGATGTAGTCTCGAGCCTTCTCTCCGGGCGCTTGGGATCGCTCGAGTGCCTCGATCATGAGCTTTTGTGGGAATGTTTGGTCCTCTCCATACCATTCCCTGGCGGCTCGGCAGAAATCCTGCCAGGTTGCCCAATTATGCCGGTTATTTTGGTACCAGTCATACGCAGTGCCGGCAAGCATCTGCGAAATGGCTGGCAGCAGCTCGCTCTCGTCAAAATTGGCGAGCCTTCTGGCGTCCTCCACCCGTGTGAGAAACAGATCTATGCTCTGATTCTCACCGGTGAATTTTATGTTGCAGCGCCTCACGATCTGCCCTATATCGCTCGGGTGTGAGAAGCTGCCGCTGGTCTGCGAGTTACGGAGGGTTGTATTTCCGTACGGACTTGCGAGACTCGCAGGCCCAGCCCCCTCCCAGGCGGAGCCGACACTGCGTTGCGGCAGCGTATGAACCGCTTGGGGTTGAATCGGCGCGTTCGCGTGCCTGCCGATTCGCTGTTGCGTGACGTTTCCGTGAATCGCCGGTGGTGGTTGGCCTTGGGAGGCTGATGCGTGCTGTGGGCGCCAGGCTCTGGCGTATAGCTTGGCAGTGATGCGTGCTGCCGTGCGTTCGCCGGAGCCGCTTGATCTCGTTGCGATGAGATCCGCTGGTCGACACTCGTCGAGTCGCTCCCAAGGTTGTCACCTGATTCGAAGTAATTACACGTAAACGTGTCTTGAAAATTCACCGTTGGGTGGTGTGCTCGCGTTGAGCTTGCCCGTGGTGCTGGAGTGGGTGGAGCAAAGCGTCTGGCGTTTGCGGCCGCAAATGTGCTTCGCTCCCCACGCGAGTTCTCAGCGTGCGCTGCTGTGCTCGTATTTTGCGTTTGCACTTGCAGAGTCAGGTCTCGTACCTGTGCTTGCAAGTTGGCCAAATACGATACGAATTCCGAAGGCAAATTGAATTGCTCGCCATTCGTAGTCGAGAATGGCTCGCGTGCTCCTTGAAATTGACGATTTGCGCCATCGTCGATTTGCGTGGAGTCTTGCACCTGCTCGTGGTTCGGCATAAAAATCGGTGTCAGATCATCATTCCAGTTTGCTGTGCTTCGTCCGCTCGGGTGATGCGTAGCGTTCGCCAACCGCTCGTAACTGTCCGATTGTATCTGTGTCGTGTTACTCTGATACGTCTCATTTGCAGTTGGTGTCAGCCCATTGCTACTGGTCAGCTGATCTGGCGCTGTGGCGTTCGCCGCGGCGCTCCTGCTCGCGGCTGCCGCCTCTCGTGCTTGCTGCATCGTTCTCTGGATTGTTGCATTAACTGCTACGTTATCCAACAAACCAGTGAGTGGGTGTGGAACTTCGTGGTCCACCCATTGGTCGAGCAATGTGGAGCCGGAGCGCTCCAGACAAGTCATTATTATAAACTCTCGTCTGCGTTGGCTACGCAGCTCTTGCCCGATTTCTTCCGGTTGGTTCGTCGGAACAAAATCTGCGGCACTGTAATCCCCGAGTAGCCAGCGTTCAAACCTGTGATTCATGGTGAATCTGGTACCGTCGGTGCGTATACCGAGTGCTTGCAGCGACTCTCTTAAATCTGGAGTTTCCATGTAGGAAATCCAATTTTCTATTGCGCCTGTAGTTGCAGCTGGTATCCAGTATTCGAAATTGGATGCGTCCATATTTCTTGCCGGCGCTCGCTCGTAAGATTACAAATAAAAAAAATTTTAACGCACGAGGCAGTATGGCGCGCGCTCTAATAAAGCAAAAGCAATTTAAAGCAACACAAAATTTGTTAATAATATTAAAATTATTAATGGCGGCAACAAGCGATTTGTTAAAAAAAATTTTTATAGTAAAATGAATTTACCAAAGTCATTCGCAATGTACGGCCCTCGTACAAATCTGAAATTCCTTAAAATTACCTAAATGCGCTCAATTACTGTCTCGGGAGTGAGATTCGAAGAGTGAGAGCCACGTGAAAAATTGTTTAAATAGTGCGTAAAAAATTTATGTGTTTGAAAATTGATCTTAAAGAAATTATTTTTCAATCATTCGAAAAAAACGGAAAAAATCGAAAATTGCAAAAGGGTATTTAATTACTGTATTTTATTCGACCGGTATTCCATAAAAAAAAATGCTCCGCGCCGAAAAACTCAGAAAAAAAAAATTTTCCCAACTCGGAATCGAACTTGGTCCGAGCGGTCGACAGGCACGGCCGCTCGCCGCTGGGCTAGCGCGCTATATAGTCTATGCGCTCGCTATACTCGCCCACTGGCGCTCGGCTGCGCTGCGGTGTTGCGCGTGCGAGCCGTGTCCGTGTGCCGCTCCGTGCGTGTGGTGGTGTATATACCTAAAGGCTGCGCGCTGGTCGACGCGCGCCGGCTCTCCGTCTTCTCTCTCACTCGCTCTCACATACAAAATTTTGAGAGCTTGAAGCGCGCTGCTTCGAGCTCTGCGCGTCGGCCGGGCACGGGCGAGTTTGTAAACAAACAGCACTACACAACAATGCTCGCCTATGCTCGGTGCCCTCTGCTCACTTTCGTAAAAATATTTTCGATAAGCGTCTAACTACGCTTCGAGAATATTCGGCACGTGGCTTTGAATATTCGATCGCGATCCTAATGTATGCGGTCGATGCTACTTTATGCGGCCTTACGAGGCCCTTCGCATTTACGCGATCGTGCCTATGCTATTTATCCCGATCGCGGCCTACACACGTTGGGTGCCATTTGTAACGGGGCGCTTCGTTACAAGGCGCGTGCGAATATTGGGGATTATCGTCGGGGGAGTATTCGGCGACCTGCCGGCGTATGGCTGCGCTCGTTGGGGGCGGCCGGACCTCGTGCCGTGCAATGCACGCCCCTTACCTGCTTGCTGGCGCTCGCTGCTGCAGGCTCTCCCCGTGGATGCTCGTCCGGGTAGCTCAGTTCTTTCTCGGTGAGCTGCGCGCTCACCGAGACCGCGGAGAGGGGATGGGTTTAATCGGGGAAAAGCTAGGCTCGACACGCGAGAAAAACGGAAGGCTCGATTAAAATGATAAAGTTTATTAAACAAAGAAGACACTAAACTACAGTGCCTGGCAGTGCTAAAGCTGCCAGGGCTTTCGCGCGCTCGCGTGAGCTGAGGGCCGATTTCGTGGATGTCGCCCGCGTGGCGACCGCTGAACAATAGCGCGCTGCGTCCTTGCCCGCGAAAGCTTGGGCGTACAGATAGGACTTACGGGTATTGCGATGCTGCTACGGCGCTGTCCTGTTCACGTAGATGGCGGCTGGGTTGTGGTGGCTTCCTCGTGTACAGGCGGCGGGCGCACGCTTGCTTCTTGGAGAAGCTCGGTCGTCGCGGCGGGTCACTGGCCAGCGGACACGCACAATGCACTCCACCAAGTGCACTCACGTTTCTCGGAGCTCTCCAAGACGAGTCGTCACGGCCGTCGGGGTTACGGGTGCGGCGTCGCGATGGTCGCGAATGATGATCTCGTCCGGGAAGGGCGCGGGGTTGAAAGTCCGAGGGAAAATGCGGTCGTACGTGGCGCGGGTCGCGTGTTGCTCGCTAGCCGGTAGCGTTCGAATTGTCGGCCTGGCGCGCGTCGGCCGGCCTGTGCGCGACCGCGAGTCGCGCACGGCGTATCACGCATCGCGCGGGCCCCGCTCACTCGCTCTCGATATGCGGGGCTCGGGCGCTCGCGTGGCTTATGCCGGGCTTGGCGCTATCGCCGGCTAAATACGGTTTTCGGCGCGAGGCTCATAACGAGTATGAGCGCTACTCGTTACAATATATATATATTTGCGACGTGTCTAATCTCAGTGTTGTGATTGCGTTGTAAGTGCGAGCGAAATAATGTCAAGTTAATAATAATAATAATAATAATAATAATAATAATAATATAGGGATCTCCCGTAAAATATCTAATGTATAAAAGCAGGTACTCCATTGCATTCCGCGGTGACGGCTATAGATATATAGATAGATAGATTACAGCTTTGCCAATCTGACTTGAAATTGATTGATTTATTTCACATAGGCTAACCTGTTTGCTGACACTGATATACACTTAAAGGTGAATTAGTTCCTTTATTTTTGTATAAAAAAATAAAAATAAAAATAAAAATTTTTTTATTATATAAAAAAACCTCAGCTTTCGATCTAGACTATTTAAAAAAATAAAAAAAAATAGGTTTTTGAGATATGCCATGTTTTATGTTTTTTTGTTCGGAAAACATGAAAAATTCAGGAATCTAGATTCACCATCGGAAAGCTGAGAAAAAACTACATTGATAGCATATCCAACATTATTTAGATATCGGTCATATAGAGTCGAAAACAAGCGTCGGAAGCGTGAGGTTTTAACGTCCGCGCGCCGGCTCTGGAGAGTTGATGTAAAACGCCCCATATGTATGTTTGTTTTTTGAGATTATACTAGATATGTACAGAGTCGACTGCACTAAACACTGCATATAAGAATACAAATTTTCTCTATTTGATCGAACTGATAATACATCCTTGCAGCGTCAACTGTATTCTCCATGACCCGTATGCATATGACAACGCAGTTGTAGCTTTTTGATAATAACTTGATACACACGTATATTTTATGACAAAAAAAAATGATCGATTTGATTTATCAATCAACGAATAACCTTAAATCGAATCTCTACAAAAATAAAGGAACTAATTCACCTTAAAGTGTATATCAGTGTCAGCAAACAGGTTAGCCTATGTGAAATAAATCAATCAATTTCAAGTCAGATTGGCAAAGCTGTAATCTATCTATCTATATATCTACAATTTCTAAGACTGTCACCGCGGTAATGAAGGGACCTAACGGGTATATGTATTTGCCTACCAGCTGTTTACTACGACGATACTACTATATAACATCTTGATATACCATCATCACTATCATACTGGGAACGAGGCTGGACGTGATATACGTCTCTGTGGAACAATTTTTGTCTGCGAGAATCTTTCAAGAGGAACAAGTAACTGCCGTCAGCTCGTTGACTTATACCTCCTGATCTGAAATAATTAAGGCAATTCCAATAAAATCTTTCTAACACAATTAATACAGATTGGATGCAGTTTTTCCCGATAACCATTGTAAAACTGCAGAACATCGTTAGAGTAAAAGTAATTCTAAGGTACGAGGATAAACCAACAACGACCGTACTTGTAACAGATATTCTGTTACACTGTACACGAAACCTGTACAGCCTATAGTCAGAAGAAAGATAGCACGCAGCCTTAGATGAACTCTACTTGCGCCTAATAATATAATATAATAAATAATATATAAATATAATATCCTAATAATATACTAACTATACGTGCGCCTCTTCGTGGCTCTACGTACAAATTTTCACGGGATATGTATAATAACACCATTCATGTCGCAGGAAGCTCTCCATGCTTGGGCTCGATGCTTGGACGACAGCCAAGATACTTGGCTGTCGTCGTCACGGGAATATACCGTGGCCGCCAGGCTAAAAACTTGTGACCGCCACGGCTTATTGGAGTGGTGAGGCCTGCCGAGCACCACCAAACGGCCCGGCCGGAGTTATTGAAGCGCGGTTCCGTGACGGTTCCACTGTTCCAGGCCGTGGCAACTCTTCTGCGTGCACACTCACGCGTGCTTGCCGATCAACAGTTCCGGTAATATGGGCGCTTACTCGGTCCATCATTTGCACTGATGAGCCATGAGTGCCGCACCGTATGTATCAGGTGGGCTGGAGACTGTTGCCTTCCATCTCATTGACGAGTTGCTCTGTCAGAATAATTATTTTTGACATATTCCAGAAATATTCCACCAAGAGAATGCTTAGATATTTTCTCAAATTTCCAAATGGAGAACCAATCTTATGTTAGTGAATTGTACCGATTCCGACTCATCTTTAATCAGAAACTATCCAGCAAGCTTCCTCTGGAACTCAACCCAAAATCTTCTAGAACTGCAGGTCACTTGTGATTTTAGTCAAATTTTCATGTTCACAAGTAATTTTTATCCATTATTTGACAAAAAAAAACTTACTTTCATGGAAATCAAGTACTGCTAAGGTCACTGAGTCTGCCCATGGTGACTTTTTCTGCATACCGATTCCGTAGCCAGATCTCCCAAAAAGCTCCCCTGCTGTAACTAATTCACAATCTTGAGCTGCTTCGAACTCCAGCCGAGAACTATCCCAGATGAATGCCATCAATTTCCTGGAAACATCGATGACAGCTAATTAGGAAATGATCATGACAATATTTTCCAACTTCCATGGTATTGATTTCTCAGACTCATCCAATCCATCATGAATTCAGTATATAACTATACAGATTGGCATGAACAGAGTGTTGTTGATCATATTTTCGTGCTGAGCTTACATATGATCATGAAAAAATCCAGAGGTTTTGAAAAATGTCGCATTGTATATCGCATTTTGAATGTGATGCACGTTACGCGCTTCCATCACGGTGGCTATTGACGGGAAGTACTTTCGATCATGATCCGTTTTAATACAGTGATGACACCTGTCAAACAAGGGAAGTGAATCAAAAATGTGTTTTGGTTGATCGAGCCGTTTTTCTAAGAATCAATTGTTCACTGTTTAAACGACAAAATTTAGATTCAATTTATTAACCTGTATATTATGTTGTACTAATGACATAAGGTTATATCTACACTTTTAGCTACACTGTTGATTGCGATGAGAAATACACATATTAGCAAAACGACGAAGGTGACTTATTAGACAAGGTTCAAGGAGAATTGAGTTTGGGGATGATACTGTATGATGTAACTGTAGGGAGATAATGATTAAAATTAATATTAAGAACTGAGCAATCTCTCACCAAGGTAGCAAGTAAAAAGATGAGAAAATAATGTTTTTTGAATACAGAGAATAGCGATCAAGCTTCAGTCATGACATAGAGTAGAGAGTTTCACAGGCAAGATGCACTGGTATAAAACGACCTGCGGAGGAATTCTATGAGGGAACTAGGGACAAACAGCTGCGCGTGATAGCCCTCCTACCGAGCCGAGTACTGATGCTAATAAGAAAATACTCCGCTTGATACTTAGAGTAGCCGTCTCTATGAAGCTTGAGTACCATAGAAACCATGAAGTAGCTGCGCCGAGTAAATGTCTTAAGCTCCCAAACTCTTCACCGACAACTCGAGTTAGATAGGCGAGCCATCTATAATTAGACGCCATGATCCTTCCTCGGAAAGACGTGCAATAAACGTGTCACTACCAAGAATTATAGTCTTGGCCTTGAAGACATTGAGCAACAGTTCATTCTCCAGTGCCCAATGCCGGCCGAGGGAACTTGTCTGTAACCTCGCCCAGTGCGTCGAGCGTCCGTTACAAGTTGTCGCTGTGACAGTAAAGGTAGATTTGTGAGTCATCCGCGAGCAGTATGTAGTGCACATTGGGTTCAATGCATAAAAGTACATCACCAATATAAAGGGCGAAAAAGAGGGAATCCAGGACGGAAAGAGAGAGACTTGGGGCACTCCCCTCTTCTCCCGATCGGATACGAAGCGATTCACTTGAGTGAGGCCATAGAAAAACCAAGCTTTGCGAGTTTGTGCAACAAAATATCGTGACAGAGTGTCAAATGCCTCGGTGAAGTCAAACAGGAGAAGAGCAGTGAGCCTTTGCGTATTCTTGGCCCGACGAACATCATTGGTAAGTCTTAGTTGAGCAGTCTGCATGCTGTGTCCTTGTCTAAAACCTGTCTAACGCTCATCGAGGGACCCTTCGAAATCAACATGAAAACTAGTTTGGTCAAAGACCAGTCTCTCGAGGACTTTGGAAAAAATTGAACAAAGAGATAGTGCGAAAATCACCCAGGGATCTTGGAGAGGGGATCTTGTTAAGGGCAAGGACTACTACTCTATCGAGAAAAGAATTGAAGGTGTCTCCAAGGATTGTAGTGATAACAGGGAGTGTCTTGGAGATAAAATTCTGAGGAAGGTCATCAACTCCCAAAGACTGCGAACGAGACTCACCTGTGGTCAGCCTCGTCTCGTTTGTTGTAACGTTCACAAAATAAAACTTGAGATCACAGGTCAGTTTGATAAACAGTAGATCAAGAGTGTCTTCTGGGTTAGGAGCTAAGGGATCTTTAGCAATCGGAGCAGAGTAAAAGTTGATCAATCTCGCATCAAATCCTCCGAGGGTGTTAGTAAACTTAGTAACTGATCTGCTAAGTAATCAAGATGCCTGAGCTTTCTCTACATCTTCTTGCTGTCAGACAGGCCAACAAATCTGCACTTGAAAAATCCGTGTTTGTCATTCTCGATGTTCTGATGAAGAAGGTCGCGAGTAGTTCTGTAGGCATGTGGGTCAGTATTAAGTCTAGTTCTCTTGGACCTCCTGTGGAAACCAGTCTTATTATGCTAATCCGCAGCTGCGCCGAGATGTGCGTAGAGTCTGTCAACGTCAATCTCAGTATTTCAGGCCAATTTCCCACCTTCATGTTAATGGTCGTAGCGATGGTCGGTGATGGCTGTCACTTGTAATTCCAAGACATGTGGATATATGTCTATATACACATGAAAAATGGATACGTATATATACATACATATATACACCTATATATAGACATATATACACATGTCTTGGGGTTACATTAGCCCCCTGAAAATCTTCGAAATGAAAATTGAAAAGCTTTTCACTCCCCCGAAAAGATAATGAATACACTACAAAATGGAACGTTTTTCAAAAGCAGAATAATGATAATTTGAAATCGGGTGCTTATTTAAGCCCCCCTCACCCCGAAAAGGGAATGAATTCATTTGATAGATATATATGTATATATACATATATATATTCTTGATATATACATATAGAAATTCTTGAATGAATTATACAATATATATATATATATATATATATATATATATATATATATATATGGGCAATTATCTGTGGGTTCGAACATGAAAAAATTTGATTTGGCTCAAAATTTTTTTTTAAGTTCTAGGGCATTATGCCGAGCACTTTAACTCTGTTTCATAAATAGGCAAAGTTGCTGATTTTGCTGTTTTTGCATTTTCAGAGGCATTTTCAACCTTAATTTACACCCTAAAAGTTGTCCAAACTCATACCACTTACAGCCTATATAGTAAAAAAATGGGGCTGGACTCTGGAAGCTCCCAAAACATTGATATATTAACTAAAATAGGGTTAAAAACAGGCTAAAATGACTATTCAAGGGGAGCCTTTGTACCGCCAACACTTCCAATTTTTGCAAACACTTGTCTGTGGTATTATTACAATTATCCACTGTAAAAACTCACATTCTATCATACTAATACATAACCTAAGTTGTCAATATCATATTTATATAGATCAAGCATTACTATATTAAAATATTTTGAGCCAAATCAAATTTTTTCATGTTCGATCCCATACAGAATTGCCCACATATATATATATATATATTACAGAAGAAACGGTTATTATGTCGACTTTCTATACATTTTTACAAACGTCAAATTTAACTTAACAGAATATAATTTCAATGATTTGATATAAAACTTGTAACGGGGCGCTTCGTTACAAGGCGCGTGCGGATATTGGGGATTATCGTCGGGGGAGTATTCGGCGACCTGCCGGCGTATTGCTGCGCTCGTTGGGGGCGGCCGGACCTCGTGCCGTGCAATGCGCGCCCCTTACCTGCTTGCTGGCGCTCGCCACTGCAGGCTCTCCCCGTAGATGCTCGTCCGGGCAGCTCAGTTCTTTCTCGGTGAGCTGCAGGCTGAGGGCCGATTTCGCGTATGTCGCCCGCGTGGCGACCGCTTAACAAAGGCGCGCTGCGTCCTTGCCCGCGAAAGCTTGGGCGTACAGGTAGGACTTACAGGTGTTGCTGTGCGGCGCGGCTACGTCACTGTCCTGCTGTCCTGTCCACGTGGATGGCGGCTGGGTTGTGGTGGCTTCCTCGTGTACAGGCGGCGAGCGCACGCTTGCTTCTCGGAGAAGCTCGGCTTTGGGCGGCGGGTCGCTGGCCAGCGGACACGCACAAAGGCACTACACGAAGTGCACGAACGGTTCTCGGAGCTCTCCGAGACGAGTCGTCACAGCCATCGAGGTTACGGGTGCGGCGTCGCGATGATCGCGGGTGATGTTCTCGTCCGGAAAAGACGCAGGGTTGATAATCCGGGAAAACGTGGTCGTACGTAGCGTGGGTCGCGTGTTGCTCGCTAGCCGGTAGCGTTCGATTTGTCGTCGGCCTGGTGCGCGCCGGCCGGCCTGTGCGCGACCGCGAGTCGCGCACGGCGTATCACGTATCGCGCGGGCCCCGCTCACTCGCTCTCGGTATGCGGGGCTCGGGCGCTCGCGTGGCTTATGCCGGGCTTGGCGCTATCGCCAGCTAAATACGATTTTTGGCGCGAGGCTCATAACGAGTATGAGCGCTACTCGTTACAAACTATAATAACTTAATAGAGAAGAAGATTGTCTTCAGTCGTCGAAGGACCGCATAAACTCCTCCCATTGCTCGGTGGATAGGGCTGATCCGAGCTCCGTCGAGCTCGGATTCCGACCAATCCTCAAAGTCATCATTGACCGAGGCGTGGAAGAGCTCTCCCACATGAGCTTAGCCGTAGACCGATTGCGTGACGTCCAGCTCGTAATCAGGAGCAATACTCAGCTCACCCATACCCAGCACCTCACAAGATCCGTGGATCTGCGCAGAGTGCACTGTCGCGCACTCGTTCGCCGCAATCGTCGTGGGAGCGGACGGGATGGGCTCTGGGGTGGTATCGGCAATCTTCGGAGTGAACCGATACTCCACCTCGAGGGCGGCGGCGGGCGCAACAGGATCGTACTTCTCGTCCTTCTCATCTGCACGAGCTTGTGTGAGAAGCTCGTCACGTTGACGTTGGTGGACAACGCGCATTCGCACGCGGGCTTCTTCGCGCGGGCGGTGGCTTGCTCGTCGCGCACGGCGAACTTTTTTAGTTTGCTCCACTACGGCGGACGGCTGTAGATTGCACTGTGTGCAAGTCGATTGAACACTGGCTCTTGGCATTTGTGTTGCCTCATTGAGCGTGTGTGTTTTTTCTTTGCTCTCCAGAGCATTGCGAGCCAATAAGCTCGGAAACGGGACGTACTTTGCCGGGTTGCTCACCATTGTCCTTTGGTAGTGCATAACGGCGCGTGCCCGCTCCACTGTAGCTCCCTCTGCAGTCTCAGCCGATTGCGTGGCGGTGTTATTAATTGCACAGAATTCAAAATATTCCGCGACTGGTGTATGTCTCGTTGACTTCTTTTGTCGCGGAGATTTTGTTGTTGTTCAGCGCGTTTTTAGTGTCCATGTTGAACTGCGATGTGGACAATCGACTTTCAGATTGAATGATGATTTCAAATACATCTTTGTCTTAGCATCCCGGTAGAGGTGGCGCCACCACACACACACACACACACACACACACACACACATATATATACATATATATAAATGTTATTTGTTAAACAAGTCGATTCACCGCGCGATATTCAACCATAGTATTTTTTCAATGAACTAAGGTCAAATTTTCCTCGAATCTTTTTAGTATCTTCATCAAACAACAGATATGTATCAATACCAATCTTGCTAATGATTGAATATGGGCCTTTGTGTATATCGTAGAAATCAGAAATCTTCCTCTCTAAAGCGTCAGATTGATAATTCGAGAGAACTAACACATGATCGCCGACTTTCAATTCGAAGTGCTTAACTGGATCATTTTCTTTTTCTGCACGCTTTTTGAGCTTTTTATGCAATCGCTCGCGGGCCAAATATATTTGCGTTTCATAAGAAAACTGCAGTTCATCTGGGACTTTAATCCAGTTTTTCCGAATTCTTTTTGGTTTTTCGTTGAAGTGTGATTCAATCGGACTACATTCCGTAGTCTCATAATGAATTTCCTTCATGATAGTTTGAATAGTTTTTACATATCCAGCCCAATTTGTGTGTTTTTCACGCACATACGCACGGAAAAATCTTCCGAGTTCTCGATGTATTCGCTCTACTACGTTACTCTGTGGATGGCGTATTGACGAGAAAGATAGTTTAATATTATTATCTTCGAGTTTTTTATACCATTTTTCCGATGTAAATTGTACTTCATGGTCAGAATTTATACGTAGTGGTTTGCCGTAATTCGGTATGTAATCGTCAAAGATTTGATTGATAACTATATTAGTAGTTGCTCTTTTTATCGGATACATAACGACTAGCTTACTGAATGCATCTATCGTATTCAGCAGATATTTTACGCCACCAGTCGACGTAGGTAGTGGGCCGAAGAAATCTATCGATAGTAATTCATTTGGTGCGTTGACTAATATTAGTTGCATCTGTGACCTGGTGCCCGTTCGCACCAGGTTCACGCTAGGGATTGGCTCTACCGCGGGCACTCCGTATTTATTACGGGCGCCAGGAGTGCCGCGGCTAGCTCTACTCGCGAGCACGGGGGACTCTCTCGGGGGGGGGGGCGGCCGCGTGCGGAGACTCGAACGGAGTCTATCCGCGCGCTCGCTTTGCCGTGACGTCGGGGGGACGTGAGGGGAGAGGCCCGGGCCAGGGCCGGAGCCCGTCGTCCTTGGGAGTGTGTTGGCGCGGTCGCCAACACACACGTTCGCTGGGGGGTGTCGGCGCGCTCGCCGACACGTACGTTACTGGGGGGGGGGCACCGGGGCCGCGACGCGCACACCAAACCTTGCTGCTGTTCGCTGTCTCGCTCGTCCTCGGCTCGGCTCTGCTGCTCTCGGCTCCGCTGGCTGTGGCTGCGGCGACGTCGTCGGCCTCCGGTGTCCTGGACACACGCACGCACACGCTCACGGTCACGTCACACACACGCTGGCTCGGCACTCGGGATCTCGCGCGCGTCGCGTGTTGCTGCTTGCGGGCACCGGACGATAATGATCGTCCGCCTCGTGCTCACTCCCGGCCTCGCGCCGCCGGAACTCTCGGCGCGCTGCGGCTTGCATGCGCGCTGGAGAGTGCTGCCCTCCCGAGCCGGTGGCTGCCTGCTAAGGTGCCGTACCGGCCGGATCGGCGAGCAGCCTCTCCGTCCTTAGTGACGGGTTTCCCCGTCACATCCCCCCTCCCTAAACCGGACCACACGGTCCGCAACTCCGGCCCATGTGGCCCCGCGTAAAGGAAGGAGAGGTGTTTTCAGGGAAACCAGGTTCCTCAGACCTCGTTCTCTACTTTTTTCTTTTTCTTTTTGCGCCCGGTCGCACGCCTCTGTGCCGACCAGGGCCTCCTACGGCGACTATGCCGGTAGGCTTCTGGCACACCGCGTGCCATCTCCAACGTTCTCTGAGGGCGGTAATCCGCCCTCCTCCCCCTCCCCAAACCCTTGGTGGGCGCATCGTACCCCATATGTGGGTCACCGATGCCCGTTCGTTCGGCCGAATCTCCGTCGACTAGGTGAGCGCACATAGCATCGTTGCCGGACGCAAGTTTGTGCTGCCCACCTACATCTCCGGTATCATCAACCACGTTCTTCCCCTAAACCAGTGCTCTAGCAAGGAGCCTTTTGCTCCTCGCGAATCACGCCACTGCTTTTTCCTCACGACTTCACGCTCGATCTCGTTTTCGTCGGAATTCGCTGCGTCTCTCAGACGCTTTTCAATCAGCAACCTCGCATACGCTTCCGTGGGTCGCGTATGTTCGGAGCAGTCTGCAGTCTGCATCCGTTGAAGTGCTGATCGACACTCGCTCGTTCCTGACCCCTCTGGATCAGGTGTTTTCTCGTGCTCGTTCGCTCCCCTGGATGCCCAGCACTGGGCGCAGCATTACTGCCGCCGGGGGCGTCGTTCACACTCTTACTCGTACTCGTCACACTCTGCGGTACTTCCCGGTCTTCCGTTTGTTTGCCGTTACCAGCACACACTGCTGGTTTTTGGCTACGGATCCGGGGCTCGTTCCCGCTCTCGTTCACGCACTCGTTGTGCAGTATAGCAGGTACCTTCTGACTCGGCTCTGTGCTGTAATCAGCTCGAGGCGCTCTGTTGGTATTTTTCCCGCGATTCATACTGACACATTTGTCGTCTGTCTCAACGACTTTACTCGTTACGACCCGACCCGACTCGAGCGGATTGATCGGCAGAGCTCGCGAGTCAGATTCGTCAACCTGCTCCCGAGTTTTCGCCGATTTCTCATTCGCTCGTTCGTTCGTGCCGTTCTCTCGACTCGTTGAGCTCGACAACTGGTTTTTCCATTTATCGAACTCGTTAATTGCCTTCTCCACCGCCTGAGTCTCCGTTCGTTCAAGGATCCGTTCCGTTTTTCCCGTCTGGAGGCTCAAGGTCGGCTGGCTCGTCCCCTCGGTTACGGCGTGGAGTGCGCGGGACTTCAACGCACTCCCGCCTCCCCTTTTCCCGTCAGAGCTTTAAGTCCCTTGCATACAAAACACGAGTCGTATTCGACTCCCGTGTTTTGCACACCTGACAGTAAAGCGCCCCCTGGGCCTTTTCGGGCAATTGCGCGAGAAGTGTCCCTTCTCGTTGCAATTGTAGCAGATGTTAGATCTACAATCTGCTGCCCTGTGCCCAGGTTTCTGACATGAGAAACACACTCCCACAAACGTATTACTAGGGCCCCCAGGGCCCGTTCGCGTTCCTCGTGTTTCCGTTAGTGTTTCCAGAATTCTGTGGCGGCCCCGATTGGCCGCTATTCTGTTGCGCTCGTTCACTTTTCCGGTCTTTCATCAGCTCGATCAGCAGCTGTTTCAGCTCGCTGATTTCTGATTTAGCCGGTCGTTCCGTCGTCGCCGCAGCGACCTCTGCTTTATCTTTCGTTCCTTTCTTTTGCGGCTTATTCCCTTTCCTTTCCTCTGCCGAACTCTCCTCGTTGCCGCGCTTGCTGTCAGATTTTCGGATCGCCGATATTGATCCCGATTTCCTATCGCTTTCGTACGCCGCTGCTGGTATGCGCGATTTCTCTTTGGTCGGCGGCGGCTCGTACCGCGCGTCCAGGTCTCGGAGCCTTTCGTACTCCCGTCCCGCTCGTTCTAAATCTCTGTATGAATTTAGTCTCATGTGCAGCATGGCACCTCTGTAAATGGGCAACAGGTTCCGGAAAGCTCTGTCGACCTGTCTCGCTTCCGTAGGCACCACCTTGAAGTATCGGACAATGGATTTAAATTTTGAAAGGAACGTCGCAATGTTCTCTGACTCGTGTTGTTTTCGCGCTCGTAATTCCTCCCACACGTCCTCGTCGTCCATTTCGACCACGAATCTGTTCTTGAAAGTTTTTACGAATTTGCGCCACGTTCCAATCTCCGTTTCATTGTCCGAAACCAGTCGGCTGCGCCTTTGTGGAGTATGCTGGGCATCGCCGCCAGCAACGCAGAGTCAGGAATCTCTACACTCGATCTGTAGTCTTCAGTCGTTCTAAAAATTCTAACGCGTCCACCGATCCGTCGTCCGCAAATCGTAACTTCCAGTCGCGCATCGATTTCATGTAACCGTGGCTCGTTTGTAATGAGCTGCGCTCTATTGTGTTCGTTCTCACGTTTGTGATCGGCGATACCAGCTCTTCCGCGTTAAGCCCATCCTCGTCTGAATCTGACAGTTCTAACGCGTTATTATGTTTGTTCACGTTTGTTGATACCGGCATTGATACACGATGTTTCGAGTCGCGTACTGTGCTTTGCCCCGCTCGATGCGTGTGCTCGTTCTCGCGTTTGTCATTGATGGTATTATCTGCCGCGCGTCTAAGTCGTCCTCATCAGACTCCGACGGCGCCGGCACATTCACGTTTAAATTAGGTTGTACCGTATTCGACACGGGACCCCTTGATTTGCGCGTGTTGATTTTTCGTCGCGTTTTCCGCTCAATACGCGTGCTCGTTCTTGTATCAGACTCGCTTCCGCTTCTGGACGACATGTTCGAATCGTCCAGTTCGTTCATATTGGGTGCGGGTACCACCCGTTTCGGCCGCGCACCCTTCCCTGATGTTGGTCCTCCCGACCCACCTGGAAGTGCCGATCGATTTTCGAGGACAAATTTTTCAAACGCTGACAACATAGCTACCCCTTCCGGTAGCTTCAGGTACTCGAGAATGTCCGCCGTTTTTCTACTGGACTCTTCCGAATTTGTGTTCTTTTCCGCGTTGTACCCTCACTCTCGGTCTCTTCACCGTCGCTTAACATTGTTCGTTCTACTTTGGGCGGCGCTTGGTCCTTTTCATCGTCCGTGAACCACGGCGCCCCCGTCACCTTCGCTTCTTTCATCTCCCATCTCAACAACCGTTCTTTCTGTGTCCGCAGCTTCCCGTAACCGCGATTCCCGCTTTCTCTAGTTTTCGTCGAACTACTTCTTTATTCATCTTAATTATCGTTTTGAATCGTTCGTTCCAGTTATCTACCTTTAACAACTCCTCCATGGCCTCTCTGTACAATTTTACGTCACCGCTTGCCATTTTTAAATAGTTAATTTACTATACACTTGAAATAAATACTCTCCAAACACGCGTCGCAACACCACAATTAATCGGATTATAAAAACTAAGTTATATAAAAAAAAACAGAAACTCAAAAGGAAAATTTTAACTTTAAAACAGACTAAATAGTGAATTTATTTGACTCTGTTTCCGATTCTATACCAAACGAATCCACTCGGTCGATAAAATTGCACAAATCAGTCAGGCGGGCAATATTCGCTAACTCGCAAAATCTCTTAATTCACCACGACCCACTCGTACACGCCGTCACCCGTCCTGCTTAACTGCGCAAAATTATGAGTTCAATATCGACTCTCTATACCTCGAGTCACGTTCTTAATTGGAGTTATTCTCCGTCTTGTACATGTGCATGTATATATTCAATAATAAAATAAATCACTTAAATCGCAATGATGGAGGAAAAAGGAGTGTAAACTCCGTCGGGGACAACAATGGTGCGATATCAATAAATATATATGTGAAATAAAATATTAATCATATACATGTTCATACAATACTAATACAATTATGTATTATTATCTGGTTCGTTCAAATATACTGAATATTATCTGGTTTGGTTCAATTTCCAATGATCGTTCGTCCTTTGGTTGTGTGCTAAAAACCCTAACCATCCGACTATGCGATATACTGAAAATCGAAGTAACCGAAAGCAGAGACAAATAAAAACAAAACTCAAAAGAAACTATCACTCACACTCGAAAAAAAGTGAGAAAGGAAAAAAAATTAAATTTGAAAAATAATTAATAACCAACAAAAATTATTAACAAATTAATTTATTAACAATTGACTATGTCCACAACCATGCGCTCGTTCTACTATGCACGATTCAAATATCTTCAAAACTGGCCGGGCCCAACGAGTAAACGACCAAAATTCCCAAATTGTTTATTAATAAACAAATGAATTATTCAAATTATTTACGACAAAGTGCGCCCACTCGCTGTCCAACTCAACTTCGGCAACTTCGGAAAAATTTACAATTGAATTGATAAATAAACAATTATTTTAATTGTTTAACAATTGCTCGTTCTATGTTATTTGCCACTAACAGCGTCGTCGTTGTGTAACAATAGTTCAATCGTTCGAAAGAAAAAAAATTCTAAGTCCCGAAAATTTCTAAGTTCCACAATTCAAATTCAAATTTCCCGCAAAAGATTCACACTAGATAGATAACTAGACTCTACTTGACCATCCGACTCGTTATCATATGATCACACTGTTTTATCATGCGCCGGCGCCCTCGCTTATCGACACACTTGTGCTCGTAGCGACTCGGCCACGTGGCGAAATTAATTTGCCCAACCTCAAAATTAATTTTGTCGTTCCGATTATTCCTCCTTGGAATAATAATTGGTTATTGTGTTGAATATCGTCCTTCCTTCCTCCGTGGGATGTTATGTATATGTATATGTATATCAATATAAATATAAATCAATTGGGAGGAATAAGGAGCTGAGCTCCGTCAGGGCAACAAAATCAACAATAATAAATTATAATAAAACAAAAATTGTCAGGAGGAATAAGGAGTTGTGCACTCCGTCAGGGGCTGATCAATTTAATTTAGCAGAGTGATCACTGCTATAACTTTGATCACTGCTCGTTTGCCTGCTCAGGAATTTGCTCCGTGAGCTTCGCCGATGTAAACATACGCGGCACAGCACCTGCCGGCGCACGTAAACACGCGGGGCAACAACACTTGCCCCGCGCCGCGTTCTCGCGCTCACCTCTGCGCGCTCACCGCCAAGGTCGCTACGCGGTAACTCGCGACGACGAATTCCTTCGCCCGAAATAAAATATATTTCTCGCACGTTCGAATTACTAATTTTTCGCGCACGCACTCTCCGCTCGTTTTTCCCCGATCACGACCGCGAACACACGCTAGGCGCCAATCTGTGACCTGGTGCCCGTTCGCACCAGGTTCACGCTAGGGATTGGCTCTACCGCGGGCACTTCGTATTTATTACGGGCGCTAGGAGTGCCGCGGCTAGCTCTACTCGCGAGCACGGGGGACTCTCTCGGGGGGGGGGGGCGCACAGTGGGCCTGGAATGGCAAAAAACGATCAAAACCTCGGCTTCACGCGAATTTGCTCCCAAAAAAATATCTGTTTTGATA
Source organism: Aphelinus atriplicis (assembly GCA_020882685.1). NCBI lineage: Eukaryota > Metazoa > Arthropoda > Insecta > Hymenoptera > Aphelinidae > Aphelinus > Aphelinus atriplicis. Next base: position 49,930,520 of record CM037074.1, on the reverse strand, counting down.
GAAAGATACCCAATACTGCCAGGTTTAATAATCCCTTCACCCATAATGAATTACCCCCACTCCAAAAACTTTACTATTGAGACAAACTGGGCTAAATGTGGTTTTCTACTCTAAGCGCCAGGTATCTGGAGAAAGGGAGCTAGAAACCGGAACATGAAACCCAATTAAGGAGTTTCTGGGTGCGCTGAATTCGAATTTGCCATTAGTTTTGCAAAATTAATTTGTTTAAACAATTTTTTTAAACAAATTATCGCATAATTATTTTTTTCGGAGAAATAAATCCCAAAATCAGATTCTCCGGAAAAAAATACGTCTAAAATAGTAGTAGTTGAGTAATGTAGGTGGCAAGTAGGAATCGAATGGAATTTTGCATTGCGACACACCATTCAAATCTCAATTTGATCGCACTGGCGTATATGCCACCAAAATTAATATTTTTCTGTAATCCAGTACAAATTTATTGAAAGCAAGTTTAGTAATTTCTAAAATCGATTCTGGCCTAAATTGATTGACTATTGTATAAAGGTCAGTATTTGTCTAGTATTTTTGTGAGCATTCGGATTAAAACTACACAACTTTACTAGTTGCTCCAAATTCTGAGAACCTGATAAAAACAAAAGAAGTGAACGAAGATACAGGAAAATGGAGAAACTGTGCTAGGAATTTGAATGTTAGAAGGGTTATATGGGAATGGATTCTCTTGTTACACTCCATTAAAAATATCCATTTATTTAGTGAAAAATGAAGAATCAATGGATAATATTCCAGATTTTGGAGAAACTCAACTCATTTGCGATAGAAGAGTTTTTTTGCAAAGCAACTTTTATATTATTATTTTGTATGTATAACGTGTCTGGATTCATTCGAAGATTTGAAAATTACATTTTTATTTATTTTGCGGTTATAGCCCGTGTCTACTCCAGATTGAGATATGATAAAAGAATAATTTAAATTCAGAATGACAATTATTGATCCAAGTATTTCGTCGTACGGAAACTTAGTACAAGAAAAACTTAATCTAAGTACAAAATACGAATTTTGATTTGAGTACTTTTCTCATACTGAAATTCGTTCCGTCCCATTTTAAGAAAGATTTTTTACTTAAATCGAGAAATCGTTTTTGCTGTGTATGTTGAGCGATATCCGAGAGTTAAGAATATGTTCGTCGGTCAGGCTTCTGTTTATATTGTTCGACTCGAAAGTCATCTATTTCCACGAAAGCCTTTCCACTCAAGCTTGCAACCGCGGTATACACGAGTCCACTTATTCCGATGCACGATGAGCTCTCAGTAGATATCGATCGTAACTGAAGAACACATGTCAGGAAATAATTTTGAACAATGACAAACATTCAAGTAAAGTATGGTGATATCTTGTGCGTTATGGAAAGTATTCCCAATGCTAATTACGAGAAAAAGAGAGAATCTTTTTTGCATTGGGCGATCGAAACGTTCAAATTAGAAGATAATCTGAAAGTGAGAACTGTGATCAGTGAAAAATGGAGGAGTTCTTTTTATAATAACTTCAAGCGTAGGTGGGATAAGATTACAATAGGTCGTAGGACATATCTTGAATTTAGAAAAAGGCATTCGGATTGGTTGGAGAATAATTTATACATCAACTTCGATGAACAAGAAGACTCATGTAACAAACGTAAGTGCTATTGTTTACTGTCATCGCTCTCTCTCTCTCTCTCTCTCTCTCTCTCTCTCTCTCTCCCTCTCTCTCTCTCTCCTCTCTTCCTCCTATCATATCAGTATTAATTATTACTATATTTAATTACGGCATATTGACGTTCGGCAAAATCTGGCCTTGTTATAATACATTTTTATCAATCAAATTCTCTCAATCTAATAAATCAATCAATCTATTTCATGCGTGAGAAAATTTATACTGATGAGTAAGTGAAGTAGCAAAAATCAATTCTGCCAAAAGGGTGTCAATTTTTCAATTATACAAACGATAAGTAAAATGTTAAAAATTGAATTCGAATTCATAATAATTTGAAGTATCCAATTCTTGAACTCCTATGACTTTCCAATTTGTTATGACTGTTGAGTATTCATTATTCTATCTTGTAGCAATAAATCGTGGAGGTCGACCAAAAGTATCATTTATTTGTGCTTCCGCTCCATCAAAAAGACGAATGAAAAGATATTTATATGACAATACCACAAACGATGAGTTGTATGCAGTAGTGAAGAAAAAAATGAAATCAGATGGTAACATAAAAGGAGCAGAACTAATTGATATGATCGCAGATCAAAATAATGTAGATCAGATGTCACTGTCTGTCATGGAGTCCAAAAAGGAGAAAATGACCGCCGATGAAGCTCTTAGTATCATGATAGAAGCAAATTTAACAAAATGTAGCTATAAATTAATCAGATCAAATGCTTTACGACATGGTCATGATCTGTATCCTACGTACGAGGAGGTTATTCCAATTAGATATATTATTATTCTATCTGAATATTATTTTTCAACTGTTAATTTTAGATTCTAGAATCGAATTTGAACCTTGATATTTACTCCATTTCGTCGCCTGGGGGGAAAAAGCAACGATCTCAGAAAAGCGCTAAAGAAAGATCTATTTCTAATCAAGCGAAATGAAAATATCTATCCCGGATCGAGCGGTATAGAAAGATCGTTTTCAAATCGACTTTTAAAGAAAGATCTAACTCAGATATCACTTTATAGGAAGATCTATTTCGAGTTTAATTTTATTTTGCGGCGTTATTTCGAGTTCGGAGTTGATGCGGTACGCGCCCACTTGAGTGCGATTCTTATTGTGTGTGTGTGTGTGTGTGTGTGTGTGTGTGTGTGTGTGTGTGTGTGTGTGTGTGTGTGTGTGTGTGTGTGTGTGTGTGTGTGTGTGTGTGTGTGTGTGTGTGTGTGTGTGTGTGTGTGTGTGTGTGTGTAAGGACACATTTAAATGAAATATGCCAAGTTAACTATTTACGTTAAATAGTTTTTGCCTTGATGGTTTCTTGTAGAAATTGGTATACATGGGTTTTTGAGGTCGCTGATCACGAATCCGGCCTCAGATTTCAAAAATTCAAATTAGAGCCTCTAAGATCACCTGACAAAATTTTGGAAAAAAATAGAATTTTGTTGAAAATTGGTATACATGGGTTTTTGAGGTCGCTGATCACGAATCCGGCCTCAAATTCTGAAAATTCAAATTAGAGCCTCTAAAATCACTTGACAAAAATTTTGAAAAAATTGAATTTTGTTGAAAATTAGTATACATGAGTTTTTGAGGTCGCTGATCACGAATCCGGCCTCAAATTTTGAAAATTCAAATTAGAGCCTCCAAGATTGGTGACCGAAAATTTGAAAAGTTACTGGATTTTGTTGAAAATTGGTATACATGGGTTTTTTAGGGCGCTGATTACATATCAAGCTTTAGATGGGAATAAGCCTAAACCTTCAGCATCGTCGATGGTGACAAAGAAGCATCTATTTAGGTGGTTCACTGAATAAAGAGACAATTCCTCTACTCTGGTGTCGGAAGATTCCATTCAAAATAAACTTATGTTGGAAAAGTAATAAGCATCGATCAAAATATGCAAAAATGTTTGACAAGTATAATCTTCAATACTTGTACCAGAGGTTATACTGTTTCGCAAATAGAGTTTCACGGTATTTTACTCGATCCACTGTATATTAATTTTCTAGTTCTCATTTGTTCTAAGTTTCATTAGATTCCATTATCTTTCCAAATTTTCGGTTGGCAATCTTGCAGGCTCAATCTAATTTGAATTTTAAAAATCTGAGGCCGGATTCATAATTAGCGGTCTTAGAAACCCTGGTATACCAAGTTTTATTCAAATCCAGAATCTTTTCATATTTTCGGTCGCCAATCTTAGAGGCTTTAATTTGAATTCATTAAATCTGAGGCTGGATTCGTAATGAGTGACCTCAAAAATCCATGTATACCAATTATCAACAAAAATCAATTTTTTTTCAAATTTTTGTCAAGTGATTTTAGAGGCTCTAATCTTTCTTTAAAGTCGATTTGAAAACGATCTTTCTATACCGCTCGATCCGGAATAGATCTTTTTATTTCGCTCGATTCGAAATAGATCTTTTTATTTCGATTGATTTGAAATAGATCTTTCTTTAGCGCTTTTCTGAGATCGTTGCTTTTCCCCCCCAAGCGACGATTTAATCCATACATAATGATCATAATGATGTTTCATACTGATCATGATGATGAATTAAATTATGGAGCAACTGTTGAAAATTTATTATTATTTTAGGTGATTCAAGCAAAGAAAAAAACTATTCCATCTGGACTAATCGTCACTGAATCTAAGTGTGAAGTTCCTCTGCAAAATTTATTGAATCACACAACGGAACGCTTATTTAGTGCATTAGATCTAAGGTTTGAAGAAAGTTTGAACACTCAATTAGAATTGATTTGTAAATATGGATTTGATGGGACACATGCAAACCCATATAGACAGAAGGCGACTGACGAAACCAAAAGCTATGATGGCATGTTTGTTACATCCATGGTCCCATTACAATTGTTGGACATTACAACAAATAAAGTGGTTTGGAAAAATCTTCGCACATCGTCGGTGAGATTTTGTCGACCTATTAAAATAGAATATGCTAAGGAGAGCATTCAGAAGATTCGTGAAGAGAATGAATATATGCAACGACTGATTAATGGATTACATACCATTGAAATTGCTGGGTGTACAGTCCGTTTCAAGATGATGGCTACGATGTTAGATGGAAAGGTAAGAATCTATTTATGGATATCTAGCTATATATCGAGCTATGTACCTACCCGTCTATTTATTCATCTATTCATCTCTATTAGTCTGTCTGTCTCTCTCTCTCTCTCTCTCTCTCTCTCTCTCTCTCTCTCTCTCTCTCTCTCTCTCTCTCTCTCTCTCTCTCTCTCTCTCTCTCTCTCTCTCTTTCTCCCTCTCTCCTTTTCTCCCTTATCTCCCTTATCTACCATTCATACTCATGAAGAATTATTTCATATTACGAGTTACGCTTGAGATCACCTGCATCTATGTAGAATGAGTAACTCAAAAAGAAGTTGTGCTTTTTTCATCTGTTATATACTGTGTAACGTACCTATCGGTTTTTAAGTACGTTTGGACATTATTTTCACGGTTGCCAGATACACGCGCGGTATATCAAATGTTTTATTTTACTATATCAAGAATCATTACTCTTCAAAGAAATCACCATGTATCCGTCGTCAGTTCGAAGTTGCAGGGTTTCGTACAGGACACTTACATCAATAATTTATATGTGTGTTATGAAGTGTAAATGTAAAAAGCGTGTGTTTGGCATGAAAACACCGGCATTGGGTAATGAACCTCAACGCTTGGTAGCCGTGTCACCTAGCTCCCCTTCCAACGTGTGGCTAGGCCAACAGGCTAAAGTTCATGTGTAGTGTACTCAACTTACTTCCTACGAGAGGTTAGATGCATCGCAAGTGAGTGATTGTAAAACGCTACTGCCAACATTCGCACACGTTCATATTCTAGTACTTTTATGCTTTTTCCAACTAACAATTATTCATCATTATTATTTCATGCTAAGGGCATGAGTTGCCCTTATATGAATAACTGTCTACAGTCTTTCGGGATAATATTCTGCGAATACGAAAAATTAACTCGTATATTTGATATCCAAGTTATTCGATCCTGGATATTTTCAAATTCTCCGTAATTCAAAAGTGAATATCTGGTGAAAATGCATTCAGGTGTTTTCGTGTTCACTCGCACTTTTCAATTGAAAACTGTTTCTTTTAGGTTTGTTCTGCTATTCATGGTACTTCTAGCCAAGCATGTTTTATTTGCAATGCGTCAATATCTAACTTGTATAATGTGAGAGGAATGATTGAAACACCAATTAATGGAGCTGCTTTATAAAATGGGTTCTCAATTTTACATGCCTATATTGTTCTTCATACGTTCACTGGGGGGGGGGCACCGGGGCCGCGACTCGCACACCAAACCTTGCCGCTGTTCGCTGTCTCGCTCGTCCTCGGCTCGGCTCTGCTGCTCTCGGCTCCGCTGGCTGTTGGCTGTGGCGACGTCGTCGACCTCGGCGTCCTGGCTCACGTACGCACACACGCTCACGATCACTCTCGGCTCGATCACTCGGGGACTCGCGCGCGTCGCGTGTTAAGAGCTGCGGGCACCGGACGAGAATAGCCGTCCGCCTCGTGTCTCGCTCGCGGCCTCGCGCGCCGCGGCTCGCGTACGCGCTGGAGAGTGCTGCCCTCCCGAGCCGGCGGCTGCCGCACCGGCCGGATCGGAGAGGAGCAGTCTCTCCGTCTACAGTGACGGGTTTCCCCGTCACTCATCAGAGCTCTATATTTTTTCGTTACATATTTAGTCTTTTTGCATGAATTACAGGGATAGACAACTTTCTGGATCGCCTTTCAGAAAGATTTCAAAAAGACGCCTTCCAAAAGGAATTTAAATGCACAGAATTTTTCACCTATCATTTTTTCGAGCTTTTTACATCCGATATGTCCGTAATGCTCGTGTAACTCGCATATGGAAGGTTTTAACAATTCTGTAGGAACGACGACCTTTTTCTCATCTCGAGTTAGCTTCCTATATAGTAGCTCTTCCTGTAGTTCATATTTTTGAACTGTGTTCGGATGAATATTCTGTAATCTTTCAATTATCGCAGCGATACGGAAATCTTTTCGTTGTTCCTCTCTTATATTTTAAAATCTCTTTTTCAGTGGTTTTCGCGAATTGCCAGAAGCAACTTCACGAATATTTATATCGGAGTCGCATTTAACCGGTGAATTTTCAGCTCTGCTGAGGTAAACCGCGGCAGTATCCTTATTTCCTGGTATATATTTAGGAATAAGATTGAAACCTTGGATCGCCAACGTCCAGCGACGAAGTCTCGAGTTTGTGAATCTTCGGTTCATAAGAAATTTCAGTACTTCGTGGTCTGTACGCAGATAAATTTTCTTAGCACCTTTCAAATAGCTTTCCAATCTTCCAATACCCCACACGATAGCCAGTAACTCTTTTTCAGTTGTAAAGTAATTCTTTTCGGCATCTTTCAATACTCGGCTTACGCAAGTTATAATTTCTTCATCGCCGTCATCATTTTTCTGGGAGAGGATTGCTGCTACGGCGTATCCACTCGTATCGGTAGTCAGAATATACGGCTTTTCAGGATCAGTGAATTTAAGAACCACTTTTCAATGAATATTCTCTTTACATGACCAAATATCGCCTCAAGCTCATCATTCCATAAGAAATTCATTCCTTTTTTTAGTAATTCATACAATGGTGCGGTTTCGTGAGCGCTATTTTTTACGAACTTTGTATAGAAATTAATAAATCCGAGAAATCGTTCTAAATCTTCAATTGATTTCGGACGTTCTGCGTCTCTGATTTTCTCGATTCTACAATCTTGTTGTTTTAAACCTTCTTTGGATAAAACGTGGCCTAGAAATTCCACCTGTTTGCACGCGAATTGCGATTTTTCAAAACTAATTGTCATGTTATGTTCAATCATACTTTGGAATAATTTTTTCAAATGTTGTAAATGGTCGTTAAACTTTCTAGATAAGACGAGGAGATCATCGATGGAAGCAAGAATAAATTCCCAAAATTCTCTTAACTCGTAACTCCATCTAATCCTCTCAATAAAGCTGCACTGCTTGTCTTGATACGAAACGCGGCGACGCAGAACTCGTAGACTTGTTCGTCAATCATGAAAGCAGTATATTTCGTGCTTTCTTCAGCAAATGGAATCTGCCAGAAGCTACTGGTCAGATCCAGGCTGCTTATGACGCCAATCTCTTTACATCGTTTGAGTACTTCTTCGACTCCTGGCGATGCTTATTGATCATCTTCAAGCCTTTCGTTCAGCTTCCTTGCATCTAGGCAAATTCTGATAGACCATCCTTTTTCTTCACTATTGTGATTGCATTCATGTAAAGGCTATTGGAACGTCGTATTATTTTCAATTGGATCATTCGTTGTATTTCAGCTTTCACTTGTTCTCGGTAGCTTAATGGAATTCGGTACAGTACTTGAAAAAGTTTTTATTGGTAACGTAGAATTGTTCCGAGATACATGTCACCTCGCTTCCCGTATCAATTAGTGCGTTTACTTCGCAACTTTCCTATGATACTGCGATTTCAGGACAATGCCACGCACAAGAGTGCAAATAGAGGCAGAGCATCTGCTCGACAGTTCTATCGCACAGTTAATGGGCGAAGAAAAACTCGCCGAAAAATCTAGCAATAGAAAAATGGCTGAGAAGAAACGTGTCAAGTGGGAGACTCTTTTGATGACTCGAGTGCGCGAAATTGAAAACAGCAGCGTTATCATCGATGAAAACCACGAAAATACACGTTGTTCGCGATTTTCGATAGATAAAAATTATTCACATCGCAAAAATCGCAACAGTATGAAATAGTATAACTAATTGGGATGTGTACACTGTTGAGATATTGTAATTCAACTCATTTTTTGATTGCAAAAAGTCGCGAACAAGATAACGCGCTAGGCCGTGCGAAGTCCGTCGGTGCGCTGTTCGCGAGATTTCGTTGCAAATTAATTAATGAATGCGGAAAACCGGAACAGTGTGCAATACTACAGGTATCAATGATGTGCAAACTGTTTGCGAAATATGTGAATAATCAATACCATCCAGAAAATTTGTAGAACAAGTCGCACAACTTGATACGACCATTTCCTATATAACTGGAGCAATTCAGAGCTCCGCATGCATTATTGCGTCGGCCGCTGGGGCGAACACATCGTGCTGTAGCATACACAAGCCTCCATCAGTATGTCTACTCGGTTACTTTCGGGTCGTGCGACATGTTCAGTCTTTGAACACGTATAATAAGCATCAAATAAATCCATTCTTTTTGTTACCGTAACTCATGTTTTTTCAATTATCTTCAATGTAAAATCAATACAAAAATTTATTTTCATTTCAAATCAACAAAGCCAAAGGAGTGTAGCAGCGATCAAGGTCTTATCTGCATAGTGTCGAATAAGAGTACGATCGTGACTCACTTGCACGAATTGCGCACCATAGTCAAGGTCCTTCTTGCATAGTGTCGAGTTGGAGTGCGACTATACGCGTAGTGCAAGGATCCGAAGGCTCGTCGGGCATAATCGTCGAATTAAAAGTATTCATTCCATGAGTGAAGCAATGATCAAGGTCTCATCTGCATCGCGTCGGATGAGAGTGCGATCATAGCTCCTCTGTACAAATTACGCACCACGTCCAAGGTTCTACCTGCATCGTGTCGGGTAGGATTGCGGTCGTGAGTGTAGTTTGCGCCGGGTTAAATCAATTTGTATCATATTTTCGTATGGCCAATGGAAATTTATTTTATTTACAACTTGAGTAGACTTTTGAATTTTGAAATTTTGATTATAAATTAGAGTAGAACGCAAATTTATCGATATTCTACAGTCACTGAATCTAAAGAATTCGCAAATGACCTTTTTCCGAAGAAGCGCTCTAAGCATCTGGCGACCGTGTCAGTGCGTTCACAAAATAACGCGGACTATTCGAATAAACGTGAACGTTACACATTGAATGGCATCTCAGTTTTCGAGTAGTCACATACAGTATCAAGAGAGAGAGATTTAGATTCAGATTCATTTTATTCTCTGTACATTATGTTCTACAATTCACAAATAGCTTATTGATTAATCCTAAATAACTAAAATTATATACTCAAGTAATGACTAAACAGGTAGTAACATGATTGATTTAGACAAGCTGGAGTAAGTGTGAGTATAGCAGGATTTTGAATGATTGAAATGAGGGGGGCGTCGGTGATGAGTGATGGGAGTGAGTTCCAGAGATGAGTTGTTGAAATGTGGTAGGATTTTTTGAATAACTTGGTACGGGAGGCAGGAATGATCAGTGGCGCGCGACGACCACCCCTCACAGGACGAATGGACGTGTTCTCATAGAATAGGTCCGTAAGGTACTCAAGTCTACCAAATTTGAAGATTTAGTAGAGCAAGGTAATTTTGGAATAATCACGTATCGACTTGGTGGTGAGCCAACCAAGTTCTCGCTTGTGAGAGGTGATGTGCTCACTCCTCCTTACACCATAAACGTATCTTATACCAGTGTTGACAAGCTGCTGTCGGATAAGATTCTGCTCATTAGAGAGATCACAGTATACCAAGGAGTAGTAGTCAAAAAGTAAGAAAAGAAGTGCTTTGATGAAGTGTCTCCTGAGGGCCAAATCCGCACAGCTGTGGAACCTATGGAGCCTATACATCAGGGCGTTGACTTTTTTGCACACCGACAGTTTCTTCCAGGAGAGAACCGAGTCAAGAGTGACCCCAAGACTGACTACCAAGGATTCAAGATGGATGGTGGAACCATCGAGGTTCAGTACCTGATCAGCCTGATCGCTGATACCGCTCATATAATATCTACTGCCAAATACTATCGCTTCCATTTTAGATTCGTTCAGCTTAAAGCCATTGGCAGCAGCCCGAGCTGAGATTGCAGCAGTATTTTGGTTAAGTTTAAGTAGCGTCGGTATCAAGTCTTAGGGTGAGCAGTAGATATATATCTGTAGATCGTCTGGGTACAGTAGATAGTGCACGTCAAGGTCAAGCCACTGTCCCGCATCTCCAATTTACAGAGCAAAGAGCAGCGGGCTAATGACTGATCCCTGTGGGACGCCTCTGTTCAGTGGCAATAAATTTGTTAAAGATCTATTATCTCTTTTCACACACTGCTCTGTCTGTCAGGTATGACGCAATCCAGCGAATAACCTGCATGGAAAAGCCAAGTTGATGAAGCTTGCGAAGTAGGGTAGTATGCGAGACAGTGTCAAAGGCCTTGTTGAATTATATTTCATGATACAGATGAACCACATGCACATTTCATAATTTGAGACATCGCTGAATTTGAATTTGTTATTATTTTTGCAAAATAATTTTGTTAAAACAATTTGTTCAAATGAATTATTGCAAAATGAAGTTTTTCGGCAAAATTAATACCAGAATTTGATTCCTTAGACAAAAATACATCTGGTATGCTAATTTTAGTAATAATCCATCACCCCTGCGTTTAGCTATAATCTCAAAAATATGGCGGACGACATATCGATAAAATCGATATTTTGGGAAACGAAAAATTATATTCTATTCTACATAAAAAAATAGAAGAAAACTGTCCCTAGCGATTTTTTGATTCGTCGCATAGTTTTTGAGTGAAAAATTCAGAAAATTTGATGGCTAGTGTCATGTCCGGCCTGAAGGGCGGACTAGTATTATAAAGAAAAGAAAGAGAAACGCTCTAGGCCCTGGCCTTTCTTGTGCCTGCTTACCTCTGAAGATCGGCTTCCTGGAGGTTAACAGCATGCAGTCGGTTTAATCGGGTTAACTCTCGTTTGTTATCCCGCAGACAATAATGCACGTTAATCACGGAGATTAACACGTTAAGGGCGGGTCGTACTAAAATTTTCATCTAATACGGGTACTGCTCAGCGCCTCTAGGTTTATATGGTGAACTAAGATGTCCAGAATAACAGGACAAGAGATGGCGCTGCAAGATGCTTCAAGAAAGCGTGGGAGATTTGAAACCCCATTTATCGTTTCGAAATTTCTTTTATGACAATTTTTGTTATAACATTTTTATTTTCATTTTCATTTTCATTATCATTATCATTATCATTATCATTTGATTCTCAGTATCATTATTATTTTCATTTTCATCATCATTTCATTTTCATTATTCATTTTCATTATCATTATTATTTTCATTTTCATTTTCATTTTTTAGCATAATTCCATTCTCATCTCTTTTTACTATCATTATCATTTCATTTTCATCTCTTTTCATTATCATTATCATTTCATTTTCATCTCTTTCCATTATCATTTTCATTATTCATTTTCATTATCATTTTCATCTCTCTTCATTATCATTATCATTTCATTTTTATCTCTTTTCATTATCATTTCATTTCCATCTCTTTTCATTTTCATTATTCTTTCTCATTATCATTATTATTTTTATTTTCATTATCATTTTCATTTTCATCATCATTTCATTTTCATTATTCTTTCTTATTATCATTATGATTCTCATTTTCATCATCATTATTATTTTCATTTTCATTTTTATTCAATTTTTTCATTCTCATTTTCATTTGCAATAATCAGAAATTGAGTCATGGATTTATTATCAGCAGAGTTGTCATTGAGTGCTCGTTGAAGTTCGTAAACAAACTATTGCCCCAATTTATCCCTTATTCGAGTAATCATTTAAAAAATAACGGAAAATCTTCTTGATTGATAGAAATCACGGCCAACTTGTGTGAAAAATTTGAGAAAGATCAGTCAATTCTTTCAAGAGTTATCGCGTCACACAAAATGACCTTATACGTACATACATACCTACATTTTTTGAATTCGACATTTTTCGACGCATAGATCATAAATATTATAGTCCCGAAGTCCAATTTGAGAGATTGATTTTCACCTCGTTACAAAGCTTACTCTTTGAGACAACAATAGCTCATCTGCAATCTTTATCCATTTTAGCTTATGAACGCAATTTGCAATTTAAAATCAAAAGATCGTAATCTTCATTGCTTGTTGGACTTGATTATTATTCGTTCCACTGATGATGGTTGATCTTCTCTACAATTATCGGAAAAATAAGGAAACTGCCTTTCCGAGTGATATATTCCACATTTATCTGCATTCTGAAATCTATTTTTGTTAATGTTTATAGGCTCAAAGTTTTCAAACATAGTTCACTGCGAACATTAATCAATATTATCGTTTTCTATTGAAATATTTTGTTGATAATACCTGAATTCAACTGTGGAATCATTGTGGGTGCAAAGTCAAAGAATATTCGTGAAATTGGAGAAACCGAAAAAACAGCAATGATTCATACGCGAGCATCAGCAGCAATATCATCTCACACAATTCTTAGAAAGCCGTGGGTGCAAAATTTCAACGTGAGTAACAAACACAAGAGAAATGCAATAGATAGATTAACAATATCAATGAATAAAGCATCGGATAGCAAAATGAAAATCTAGGGCAATCAATCACTGAGAAATTCATGATATTGCAAAACGAAATCACAACAATGGTAATCGTGATGAACATTATAAAGAAGTAAGGAATGATAAATAATCGATGCATAAAAATATGAAACGATAGTGAACTGCAAGCTAGCTAAAGGAAGACCGTACAGTTATTTGAAAATTTTAATTTCAAGGCAAATCCAGAAATAATATGAATTGAGGCACTGCTCACAATAAGATTTAGTATCAAGAAACCGAATAGATTGAAAACAAAAACATGCATATAATGAAATCAAAAATTGTCGAAGCGATAGAAGAAGTAAGGAGGCAATAGACAGTACTACTATGAGCACAAATGAAAGAAGAGTGACACCAGCAGTAAAGAAGAGAGATGATCACCAATAATAGTATGGAAATATAAGATAGGACAAGGATGAGACAACAAAAATCGAAGAAAAACGAGCAAAAAACCATCGAAATCAGCTCAAGTAAAACTTGCGAAGAAGGCATTGTAAACGGAATGGCAAACATTGAAATATATTGAGCGATTGAATAAATCCTGAAACTAAATTAAATAGACTTAGAGTGGGCATCAAGAGCATTCCAGTGAGACGACCAGGACATGCCGTAATTGCCTATCGACGTTGAACAATGGATCAATAATAACATTGAAATCATGTACTCCAATAGGCTCTTTAGGAAGTACATAATAGATCTGAACAAAAAATGCACAGACAACAGCAACAAAAACCATGAAAATCACGGAAGTAAACTGATAGTTAATGTTGGACCTAAGAGAGTACGATCCAGCCAGACAAATAGAAAACGCAGTATCAGTGGAGTTCATAGGTACAGAACGTGATCAGCTGATGAATTTTTAAGCCCAAAATCACAAGTTGTAGACAAATTTTCGGCTCTGTTGCACTCAAGAGTACACTCTCGAGAGCTCCAAGGAACTGTTGCTCCAACACAGTGCATTGGCTACACGACTATACACAGGATTCCAATGTCAAGAGCGCTGAAGAAATATTTACTCAGCACAGTATACCTACAAAAAAAAGAGCAGGCAGAAAATGCACAACACAGATTGGAGAAACAAATTATACTTACACCTGAATAGCGACACAACCTGGCAAGAAAATTTGAAGCAATAACTGGTCAACACAAATCATTCGCAACAGCAAGAAGGTATAGATGAAAAAAAAAACAGGCGGTAATATTGAGGGAACTGCTACAGCTTCAACCAAGCATCAAGACGGAGGATCTAATCAACTAGCAACTCATGGTCAAACTCCTGCAATTGATTGGCAAAATAAAATCCAGGCACAGTGTCGCACGCAGTACCAGCAGCTTAGACAATTTCACATGAGACCAAGAAGATTAGTGGTGTTGGGACGAATAACCAAAACCAATTAGCGTCGCCTGTGCATAATACACAATGAACTTGATGCACAACATACGTCAATCAGTGAACCTAACAGTATACCTATAGAGACAAAAAATCAGAAAAATCAATATAAATCATTTGATAACGTTTAATATCATGTGTAGAACTCAAAGAGCCAAGATCAATTAGATGTGGGATGGACCGAGTTTATAGATGAAGAAACATAAATAATTCAAATGAAAAACTTAACATATCAGCAAAAATGTATAGCTATATTACCTCACTGAATCTTTTCGTAAACATTGTGTGTACCTGAGTACCAGAGCCAATTCTGGTTATAACCTCAAATCCAAATAACAAGTAACGTAACCAAGATCAGATCAGATCAAACCAAGATTCACTTCACAAACCAAAGAATGCAAAGGTCTGACCGGGGATGAACAAATTCCCAACACTCCAACAACAACGTAGTGCAAAATATAGAGCACAAACACAAAAACCGTAAGCACAACAGACAAACGAGCCGAGCGGACACGTAATGGCCGCGAGGGCACGGACCGGCAGGCCGTTCGATTGATCGTCACAAGCGCGGTCAAGTACTAAAAAACGCGCGAAGTTCGAACATCTAACGGAAAGTTATAATATAACCAATGTAACGTGCACACCGTAGAACCTCTCCAACTAGGAAAGTGATTTAGGTACGATTCTGGAAAACGTCGGGACCATATCTCGGAAAGCGGAAATTGATAAAATTATAAATTTATGGAAGTTTTGAAAATCAGAACATTTTAAGTATCACTAGAAATATTTTTAGTATTGGTCTTCGAACGACCGGCAGCGAGTCAGCTGTACGGCCGTCCGACCCTGGGTGGCTAGAGCGGAGAATCGTGAGCTCAGCCGCTCTAGCCATCCAGACCTACAGTATGCGCAACGTTCCGTTTTCGCGCACGATTCTCGGCTCTCGCCACCCAGGGTCGGACGGCCGTACAGCTGACTCGCTGCTGGTCATTCGATAACCAAAACTCCGTTATTTTTGAAATTGTGTTGATCAAGCGAATATTATGACAATGAGAATATACTGCTGTTCAAAGCTTGCATCTTTTTTTAACAATATCATTTTTCAACATTTCCAAAATTTTCCAATATTCAAAATATTTTTAATTTTAGAAATTCCCTAATTCTCAGGAATATTACAAATTTCAATGATTCACAGACCCAGATACTCTCAAGGAGAAGTCATTCAGAAAATGTGGAATGATATCTGGATAAACAATGGGCGAAAACGGAACGCGTCGCATGCGGCAGGCCTGGCTGGCGAGAGCGGCTGATCGCACGATTCTCGGCTCTCGCCACCCAGGGTCGGACGGCCATCCAGGGGCGCGCTAGCGCCCCCTCCTGGCGAGTAACGGCAGCTGGGGGCAGCGCAACCCTATTATACATTAAGTTTGGATCACGGATTTTTCAATTTTATAAAATAACACAGATACGCATCAGTTATGGATGTTATCTGGTAGAATATGATTTTTTATTTATTTTTCCCTAGTATCCAGCCCTATTCACCTCCTATAGCAGATACTTTTAATGTAATGAGTCTTGTCTGCTAGGTTAGAATGGCTAGAATGGAGCAAAAAAGATTATTTTTCAGTTCATAAGCCACCTCGACGGCGACGAACGATTTCGAGATATCTCGATTCTCGCATATATATAGGTATAGGCTACTGAGCTGCCGTAGAGACTCATCATGGCGTCTGCTATATATGTAGTATAAGCTGGTATAAGCATGGAGTGAAACGCGAACACATGCAACTCGGACGCGTTTATATATTATATATATTTTTATATAAAAACGCGAGATCTCAAGTATCGGACATAACCCGGGTCGTCTAGTGCTGCAAATGTGCCAGACGTCGACCGAGCTGTGTCTTTGATTTTCTATTGATTGGAATAGGCTAACCTCCAATCTGTATTAGGTAAGAATATTATTCAATAATTCGAAGTGAAAAATTAAGAATTACGCCGCAATCACGCGCACATAAGTATAAAGTTTTCTCAATATATGTGCACATGACTTAGCATCGTTCCCTTCATTAATTATATATTAATTAACAATCTCGTAGTAATAAGAAAAATTGGTTCTTTGCCCCACACAGCTACCATCTGTATACTTAGACTGTACGCGAGTGACAAGTACCTAATATTCTGCTGAGTTTTGATGCTGAAAGATGATTACGCCGGTCCATTTTGCAGGCAGAAGCTAACGTATATGAAAACTTCAAGCTCTCATAATCACCAACAAAGCACCTTTGTAAATTGATCATTTTAATGGAGAACAAAGCCTTAGTAAACTTTCAATCAGCAAACAACTAGCTGCCTGCAGGAAAAATATAGAGTTGGTAGAAGAAGAGCGTGATCCCCGATCAGCTTTTGTTAATTATTGTGTCTCAGTCGATGAATTTTGGTTGTAAGAAGAAAAATACGTGAGTGACCTAAGAATGTTCGAGGATATATTGCTAATGGCTAATATTCTTCCTGCCGTCATGGATATCAAAGAAGATCTGATCTGCATTGCTCATATCTCGATGATGGTCTCTACTATCGAGCAAGGCACAAAAGTCCACTATATGGAATATGGAAACACAGCCATGACAAGAGATGTAAGAAAAATTCCAGACAATCTCGCATCCATACCTCCTCTATCTCATAAGTGTTGTTTAGCCAAACCTGATGGGGTTGAACACTGGCCACATGGTGTTAACACGGAGTTTGAAATGATTGCTGACAGCGGTGCTACCGTTTTCCTCCTGGATGTACTTGACAAAGATGAGACATGTGTCGTAAAGTTAACCCATGATATGAAGGGTTTGGCTCTGGAACTTCTAGAGAGATGCGCCAAGATCACTCCACCAATCGATGAAGGCATTGATATTGATAATGCAAAGAATAAAACCGCTGCCAAGTGCCTCAGCAGTATGCTTTCTCAAAGTATTGCAATTGAACCTCAACTTGCATTAATCACCACTCTTTGAGAAAGCAAAATGAACCTCTAACTCATTTCCTCCACTCTATAGTAACGGTTGCTATGGTAAATATCCGAGCTTCGGTGTTCTTACTTCTTAGTCGTCAACAGTTCCGAAAATAGACCTCTAACTGACTTTTCCCACTCCATAGTAACGGTTGCTAAGGACGTAAACAATGGTTGCTATGGTAAATGTCGGAGCTTCGATGTTCTTACTTCTTAGTCATCAACAGTTCCAAAAATGAACCTCCAACTGACTTTTCCCATTCCCTAGTTACGGTTGCAACTGATATAAACACCGGTTGCTAGAGACATCAACAATGATTTATACGGGAAAGGTCTCTTTGATTGTTATAGAATCCCATAAATATACAAACCCAAATGATCATTTATCATGAATTATATGGGAACTTATCGAAAACACGCTAGCAACGGTTGCCATGGAATCAAACAACGGATGTTGCTGAAGACCGAACTCGGTTCACATCTGCCGGTGACCGACCTGTGTGCAAAATTTCAGGACGATCGGACCATTCCTTCGAAAATTAACGTACGACAAAAAAAAAGTCAGTCTGAAGCTGAATTTTGTATCTCCATAGCAACGGTTGCTAGGAGAATAAACAATGGTTGTTCCAAAATGAATGTCTTATCGATTCTCATCGATCGTCGAAAGAATTCGAGACCCATCGTGCATTGATGATGATTTTTGGAGCTTTTATCAAAAACACGTTAGCAACGGTTGCTAGAGAAATAAACAACGGAATTGGCTGAAAATTGAACTCGACCGAGATTTTGCGGCGACTAACCTGTGTGCAAAATTTCAGGACGATCGGACAATTCCTTCGAGAGTTATCGTACGACAAAAAAAAGTGCACGTACGTACATACAGACATTTTCGGATTTCCATGTTTTTCGACCCGTAGATTACGAAAATCGAGGTCCCGAAGTCCGATTCGGTGGGTCGATTTTTACCCCGTTACAAAGCTTTCTCTTTGAGAAAGCAATAAACAAAGATTGATGATGCAAAGAATAATATTGGAGAGGAGCGACCACCTCCCATAGGTGAAGAAAATTTACCGAATGTTAATATGGGCTGTATCAGTTATGTATGTTCACCATTGGAATTCTGGATACGCAAGCAGACCCAGTTCCCAATTTTGGATGATATTACTTTGAGAATGATTGACGCAGAGCTGTTTAAAGAAGTTGGCGATATTAAAGAAGGTGAACTCTTGGCAGCCAAATTCGATGAAGATCAACTGTGGTATAGCTAGTTTATTGCCATTGATATTTCCAACTGGATGCTCAGTGGCATCAGTGCCTTTGTATCTGATCCAGAGCAGCCTATCATTGGAACAGATACTCAATCTGAAAGGTATGATAACGATTCCACAGAGATTTCCTCAGATATCTCTAATGCGCTTTGTGAAACTCAAATTAATGTAGAACAAGAAACAACTGACTGAACAAAGTAGGGGCAACGAGACTGATATTGTTAACGAAGCCCAAGTAGATACTAATGAATTAATCAATGATTTGACAAACGTTCATGGAATGAAATATTTTTTAGGTAATAAGGAGGAAATAGTTCCAGGATAAATATGCTGAGGGTTCGCTGTTGGTGAAATTGAAAGATATCATTCAGTCAGTACATGGAGGAACAACCTATAACATTTGCACAACAGATTGTGTCCATGAGCTGGAAAATGTTCCCCACGGTCAGGCTCTCCCCCATCTACTACAAGTCACCTGGAATATTGGGCCAACCTACATTCAAAAATCGGAGTCCATTCATCAATCATGGTAGAAAATCATAATTTAATAATAATTTAAGGTTACTTATGCATAATTCAACTTCTGACACGTTTCAAATTTTTTTAGAGGAACAGTTGCACAACAAGCAGTTTAACATACATGTGTATGTTTCATGACCAACAGCAAAATTGTCGACATTGCAGTCAAATCTTCTGTCAGTCGTGCCTGAATAATATTGTGACAAGTGTACCAAAGCAAAGGCCATCAAGAGTTTGTAATGTTTGTCACACGCTGCTGGTGCAAGAGACAGCTCCATATTTCAGCTGAGACCCTTCTTCAATTACAAAAAAACAAAGAACTCTCAATGTGATTATTTTTCTTAGATTATAGAATCAGTGCAATATCAATTCAGAAAGAATAGACAGTATACCGGTATGAAAGGGTTCTTACAAAAATAACTTTTCAAGTATTTTTCACTCGAATTAATAAGTGATTTTATTCATTAACTAAATCTTATTATCCAATGTGATGTGCTAAGGGGTTACAGGCTGCTATGAGGAACATAGTTCAAAAGTTTTTCCAACTTGTACAGTGAATGTTGTATCAAGTTTGTGAAAATTTGGATGAAAAAAGAGTATATCTGTAACTCGATAGAAGTATAAAAGTGATAGAACTCGATAGTGTACAAAAGTGAACGTTAACCCTGGTTACATTTAACAGACTCAAGTGATGAAAGAGAGTAATTGTCAAGTATTTGTAAATATGAGACTGTACTAATTAAAGTTAAATGTCGTTTGAAAAATTAAAGCTTTTGAATGTACATACTCTGATTTAATTGTACATAGAAAATTTTCAAATTTTACATTACAGTGTTAAATGTCATTTGAAAAATTAAAGCTTTTGAATATACATACTCTGATTTAATTGTACATAGAAAATTTTCAAATTTTACCATAAGTTTGTGGAAATTTGGATGAAAAAAGAGTATATCTGTAACTCGATAGAAGTATAAAAGTGAACGTTAACCCTGGTTACATTTAACAGAGTCAAGTGATAAAAGAGAGTAATTGTCAAGTATTTGTAAATTTATCAGTTTTTTAAACATTTTATTTTGTGTTTATATATAATTAAATGATCTTAGAAACATTCTTCTCTCAATAGTGCAATTACTGTAAGATTTGATTCTATTACTAATTAGCTTTATATATGAGAGTATGAACTCATTTTCGAGTAACCGGCCAAGTACCTCGGCTCGCCTGTAGATGGCGAGGCGTTGAGTCGCGCGTGTATCCAGGGGCGCGATAGCGCCCCCTCCTGGCGAGTAAAGGCAGCTGGGGGCAAGCGCTACCCTTATACATCAAGTTCGGTTCACCGATTCTTGAATTTCACGAAGAAACACAGATAAGCATCAATTATGGATGTTATCTGGTAGAATCCGATGATTTTCCATTTTTCCTTGATGTACAGCTGGATTTTTTATCACGTACCATACGGATTTCACGTATAGTGTCCGTTTGGTAGGTTAGATTGCCGAAAAAATTTTTCTTCTATTCATAAGATATCTCGAAATGACGATGATCGATTGCGAGATATCTCGCATCGAACTCGCTACACACATAAGTGTATATATATATATATATATATATATATATATATATATATATATATATATATATATATATATATATATATATATATATATATATATATATATATATATATATATATATTGCAACTGAGCTGCGGGCGCTGCGGCTGTTGTATAGATATATATATAGTATATTAGTATATATGTTGTGGACTGGCGTCTGCTACAGTCTACAGTAGTAACGCGAGAGCTGGAAGTCGTCAAGCTCAATTATTAGATGATCTCGCATTTGCAAACGATATTATTTGTTTTAATATTTGTTTGAAAAGGAATTCAAGAATGGAGAAAAAAAAGAAAGTTAAAGTGGACAGAAAGTCGAAGAAAAACATAAAGCAAGCAGTGATCATCATAAATAAGCTACCTGAACTCCAACCTAAATATGACTGCGTAAGTATCATCAATCAATCAATTACCACAAAAGGGAACACGATTGGTGTGGATTCTGGAAACCACAAGTTTTATCTCAAAATAATAAAATTATCATGTCAAGAAGTATTGTCGATCCCATTTTTACTTTCTTAACACATGACTTTTGTTCGGTTCGTCATTCGTGAAATAATTGCACTTAGAAATATAAAAAAAATTACCTACTTGACTGCTTTTGTGTTTGAACACGTGTGTTTGGAACCTTCGATTTCTCTAACTCATCTGTTAAATATTTTTGGTATCTTTCTTCCTCATCAATCACTCGATTTCTATGGTCTCTTTTTATATTTTTCTATATTATTATCCTACCTACACACATAACCTTGAAAACATTCCAAGTATAGAATAGAACAAAGTTGTAATAGCCTAACTTGCTTCTGAACTATTTAGAAATTTATTAGAGAGATACATGCCGTGATACAGCTATATATGATCCTCTCTGTATTCAAAGCTTTCTCGTATGAAATGAACAACCGTTTGATAGTTGCATATTTTATCATGTAGATCAAGCAAAATTCCAGAACTAACTGAACTCGACAAAGCTGCAACATCAGAGCCAACCAAGGATGAGGCAGCAGCAGCTGGCTCTGGAATAGATTGAGATTCCGACGATACAATTCCAGAATTAGAAGATGCAGCGACAGGCAGTGGATTCTTAGGAGCAAATGTACCTGGCATTGATATGGTATCTAAGGCTAAACAGAGTTGAGGAGAGAAGAAAGCCAGAAAACTCATGAGCAAGCTTGGTCTGAAGCCTGTGAGTCATTTTTAGATATGAATATTACTGCATATCTTTCTTGAAAGCATTGGTCAATTGTTATTGTTTCCATTGCTGATCCTAGGAGTTAACAGAGTGACGATCAGAAAGTCAAAAAATATCTTGTTCGTCATCAACAAGTCAGATGTACTGAAAATCCAGCTTCGGATACTTATATTGTTTTTGGTGAAGCAAAGGTGAGCTTCTTCATCATGTTGTATGATTTAATTTGTATTTTTGCTTGAAACTGCTCTCATCCGATTCGACTTTTATTTAATTTTTTTTCCACTCTTGAAAACAAATTGATTTTAATTATTATTTATATATTCTGTGAATGCAGATTGAGGATCTCAGTCAACAAGCACAAGTAGCAGCAGCAGAGAAGTTTAAAGAACCTCCACCCTACTGCAAAAAATCACCTGAGAAATCACCTGAGAAATCACCTGAGAAATCAGGTGATTTCTCAGGTGATTTCTCAGGTGATTTCTCATGCCAATTTCTCATGTGACCTTTATTACATAGAGTAAGTTATTCAATTTCCATATTAATTTTATTTTCTATTCAAATCAGTTTGAGGATCAATAACCATTTGCGGAAAAGCGTTGAATCGCAAAAATGTTTGCGTGCTCATATGAAAATACGTATATGTAGTGAATTTTCTTTCTCGGAGAGAAAACTTTGTGACGAATTAAGAATCAACCTCTTGAATCGTTATTTCAGAACTTTATTTGCGTAATCTATGAGTTTCAAAAATGTGTGTTTGAGCAAATGCGGAACGATATTTTTCGTACGCGATAACTCACGAAGGAATTGCTCGATCTTCCCAAAATTTTTCACATTTCATAAATGGTAAAGTGAACCGCGTTCAATTTTCAAGAGCAACGATCATTTGCGTCCCTAGCAAGAAATTGAAAAATAAATTAAAGTTTATTTCGAGTACTTCTGATACCAAAAGACACTGACTAGGAGAGTGCACACCCTTCGGGTCACCAATCTTGACCAAAATTTGAGGGATCTCTCCTGATACTATCACCAGAGATCCCTGAAAGCCTGTCAGCCATTCCTGAGAAAAAAAATAAAACATATTATGAGATTTTTCAGTTATTGGCGGTACAGGGCATAACATTGCATATGCTATTTGAATGCATATCAATACCCGCCAACCATATGTACCAATCAATTTTTTATAAATTTGACTCAAAGATAAACTCTAAAACTATCTTGACAAATTTCCACTGGTTTTAGGCATACTTCCCTTATAGGATGTATAAGGGTCTCAAGCGCTAACCAGGTTATCATGGGAAAACATGTTATACCACTTCCCACCCAACAAAACACGCATTTATCTTGAGCCCACCCATGAATATATATCAGAATATATATTCTACACATGAAAAAGAAAGGAAATACCGTAAACACTACTTCTTTCTTCCCTACAGTCCAGAACACTTGAATTTTTGACGTTAAACAGTCGTATCTATTCAAAACTGTGTCTGGACTTACAATATCCTCATGCGTGTGGATATTTCTTAAGCCTATGGG
Organism: Aphelinus atriplicis; assembly: GCA_020882685.1. Classification (NCBI taxonomy): domain Eukaryota; kingdom Metazoa; phylum Arthropoda; class Insecta; order Hymenoptera; family Aphelinidae; genus Aphelinus; species Aphelinus atriplicis. The sequence goes on along the minus strand of CM037074.1, from coordinate 49,906,932 downwards.
ACTGATGGGCACATGAGACAGAAAAAATGTACCTACTCACCTCAAGTAATATGCGCTTCATAGATATCATGCTGCAAAATAACCTATCCCTTACATGCATGTTGACAACACTGCAAGTTTGTTGGGGATTAGTTTTTGCGCAAACTTGTTCCTTTTTCTTGAATCACCATTATGTTCACCAGCTCCCACTGGATGTGTAGCCTCCAGCATTCACAGAAATGATGTCCTATAAAGGGAGAAAAATAACACTCCAAGCCTCGTCAAATCATGATTGTACTCTTGAAGTACCTGAAAATGAAAACACAAAGAATCATTTTCTTTGAATTGAAAGGTTGAAAGTAGGAAAAAATCTAGTTAAACTAACAGAGAAAGAAACTTACAGAGCTACATAAATTCAACTAGAGTAGAAATTAGACTCCCGAAATCAAAGGTTAGGTTACACTATGTACTTATCTGATGATTGATGATCCTTTCTGCAGCAATCAGCGTTCCTTCATGATCCGGTAGGAGATTTTTCCCAGACCCAAATTTTAGAAAGAGTTTCACTCCCACAGCACTATCCATAGTTGTATACAGAGTTACACAGCACCACATGTGTCAATCCAAAACAACAGGATAAGTGTCGGCCATCCGTTGGCGCAACAAGTTATCACTGACTGTTGTGAGATGCCAGTCAGCTGTGATCTGGTGTGAAATTCAAATGCTGCAACTTTACATGCAATATATGAGTTTTTACTACTTTTGCTGCTTTTTATATAATTTCTTATCGAATTATTTAGAAAAAGCGATTCAATATTAGAGTGAGTTGGATAATAATAATATCATTTTTTTTAATTATTATTTAATAATTATATAATTTTTTCGATAATTTAACAATAGCTACAATATTTTTTTTAATTATGGTTATATGTAACTATAAATTAATATGTTGAAATAAGAACAATAATCAATAATTAATAATTATAATTAATGTGATAAATATTTTATCAATATTTGAACATTTTTTATTTTCAAGATATAATTTAAATAATGTTGGCTATTGTTAAATTATCGATAAGTATGTAATAAACGATCTCTTATTATATAATTATTGATTATTGTTCTAAATAATTAAATGATTATAAAATAATAATTAAAAAAAATGATATTATTATTATCCAACTCACGCTAATATTAAATCGCTTTTTTCTAAATAATTCGATAAAAAATTATATAAAAAGCAGTAAAAGTAGTAAAAACCCATATATTGCATGTAAAGTTGCAGCATTTGAATTTCACACCAGATCACAGCTGACTGGCATCTCACAACAGTCAGTGATAACTTGTTGCGCCAACGGATGGCCGACACTTATCCTGTTGTTTTGGATTGACACATGTGGTGCTGTGTAACTCTGTATACAACTATGGATAGTGCTGTGGGAGTGAAACTCTTTCTAAAATTTGGGTCTGGGAAAAATCTCCTACCGGATCATGAAGGAACGCTGATTGCTGCAGAAAGGATCATCAATCATCAGATAAGTACATAGTGTAACCTAACCTTTGATTTCGGGTGTCTAATTTCTACTCTAGTTGAATTTATGTAGCTCTGTAACTTTCTTTCTCTGTTAGTTTAACTAGATTTTTCCTACTTTCAACCTTTAAATTCAAAGAAAATGATTCTTTGTGTTTTCATTTTCAGGTACTTCAAGAGTACAATCATGATTTGACGAGGCTTGGAGTGTTATTTTTCTCCCTTTATAGGACATCATTTCTGTGAATGCTGGAGGCTACACATCCAGTGGGAGCTGGTGAACATAATGGTGATTCAAGAAAAAGGAACAAGTTTGCGCAAAAACTAATCCCCAACAAACTTGCAGTGTTGTCAACATGCATGTAAGGGATAGGTTATTTTGCAGCATGATATCTATGAAGCGCATATTACTTGAGGTGAGTAGGTACATTTTTTCTGTCTCATGTGCCCATCAGTCCCATAGGCTTAAGAAATATCCACACGCATGAGGATATTGTAAGTCCAGACACAGTTTTGAATAGATACGACTGTTTAACGTCAAAAATTCAAGTGTTCTGGACTGTAGGGAAGAAAGAAGTAGTGTTTACGGTATTTCCTTTCTTTTTCATGTGTAAAATATATATTCTGATATATATTCATGGGTGGGCTCAAGATAAATGCGTGTTTTGTTGGGTGGGAAGTGGTATAACATGTTTCCCATGATAACCTGGTTAGCGCTTGAGACCCTTATACATCCTATAAGGGAAGTATGCCTAAAACCAGTGGAAATTTGTCAAGATAGTTTTAGAGTTTATCTTTGAGTCAAATTTATAAAAAATTGATTGGTACATATGGTTGGCGGGTATTGATATGCATTCAAATAGCATATGCAATGTTATGCCCTGTACCGCCAATAACTGAAAAATCTCATAATATGTTTTATTTTTTTTCTCAGGAATGGCTGACAGGCTTTCAGGGATCTCTGGTGATAGTATCAGGAGAGATCCCTCAAATTTTGGTCAAGATTGGTGACCCGAAGGGTGTGCACTCTCCTAGTCAGTGTCTTTTGGTATCAGAAGTACTCGAAATAAACTTTAATTTATTTTTCAATTTCTTGCTAGGGACGCAAATGATCGTTGCTCTTGAAAATTGAACGCGGTTCACTTTACCATTTATGAAATGTGAAAAATTTTGGGAAGATCGAGCAATTCCTTCGTGAGTTATCGCGTACGAAAAATATCGTTCCGCATTTGCTCAAACACACATTTTTGAAACTCATAGATTACGCAAATAAAGTTCTGAAATAACGATTCAAGAGGTTGATTCTTAATTCGTCACAAAGTTTTCTCTCCGAGAAAGAAAATTCACTACATATACGTATTTCATATGAGCACGCAAACATTTTTGCGATTCAACGCTTTTCCGCAAATGGTTATTGATCCTCAAACTGATTTGAATAGAAAATAAAATTAATATGGAAATTGAATAACTTACTCTATGTAATAAAGGTCACATGAGAAATTGGCATGAGAAATCACCTGAGAAATCACCTGAGAAATCACCTGATTTCTCAGGTGATTTCACAGGTGATTTCTCAGGTGATTTTTTGCAGTAGGGCAGTTATTTCAACTGCTGAAACTGGTGGCAGCACAACAGTAAGTTTTACTTGTTAGTAGGCGCTCATTATTGCTGAATATGAAACTATTTCATACCAACTCTTTTTTATTTTAGGTGGTTGCTCCAATACAAGAAGAATCAGAAGATGAAGTCGATGAAACAGGTGTAGAAGATAAAGACATTGATCTGGTCATGAGTCAAGCTAGCGTATCTCGAGGGAATGCAATCAAAGCACTCAAAAATAATCAGAATGATATCGTCAATGCTATTATGGTGAGTTTCCTCTTTCAATACTCAGGCATATTATTCCTGTAGCAAATAATAACCATGATGATCAACGTGAAGGTTTTGCAAATATATGTCACAGTCAGAAATGTATTCGTGGAGAAAACCTTGGCAGACTGAAATATAACTTACACTATTGAGTATTCTTTGAATAATTTTTGTGACATGCTAAGAGTTTTGTATTCGATGTGTTACAGGAATTAACCATGTGATGAACCAGCTTTTGAATATTATTATGATATGCTCGCCACAACTCACAGTGTGAGACATCATTTTATCATCTGTGAACCAATCATTCACATTTTTATGTATCTCATTGCGCCATGGATATGAAGATTTGAATCAGGTGATTTTGAGTCTTTGGACCAATGCCAAGGAAACAAATGCATTCAAAATACTATCGCATATGTTCATACCTACATATAATAAATTGTCAATGTATCAAATGAAAATAGTTTCATATCATAGGTTGGCATACGGCTATCATGATACATCAGTGAAGACAATTACAATTTATTTATCTGTTACATGTCACAAGCAATTATGAATATTCATTTTAAAATTTATCTCTTTACAGGAAAAGTTTATAAGGGAGAATTGCATCTGGGGAATAAGACTAATGAAGTACATTACGTATCTGTTAAAACTCTCAAAGAGAATGCAAGTCCAAAGACTCAGAGTGCAGACTTCAAACGAGAAGTTGATCTCATGTCAGATCTCAGGCATCCAAATATCATTTGCTTACTCGGTGTAATACTAAATGGGGAACCGTTGTGTATGCTCTTTGAATACATGACTCAAGGAGATTTACACGAATTTCTTATTTGCCATTCACCGAGGACGGACGTGTCATTAAACAACTCCAAAGGAAAAGTCTTGCAGCACCTGAATTTTTGCACATTGCTCTTCAAATTGCTTCTGGTATGCATGCGCAAAATGTTATCCGTTTATTTCTTAAAATATCTTATGTATTCACTTTGTGCGTTGCTCTTTGAAAAAATCTTTTTAACATTCAATGTGTACTACAGTATATTAGGGTCTGATATAATATCACATATTACTTATATTTTCTAGGTATGGAATATCTGGCTGGTCATCATTACGTTCATAGAGATTTGGCTGCTAGAAATTGTCTGGTTGGTGACAATCTGACAGTGAAAATATCTGATTTTGGCCTTTCAAGAGATATTTATAGTAGTGATTACTATAGAGTACAATCAAAGAGCTTACTACTTATCAGATGGATGCCACCTGAATCAATATTTTATGGAAAATTCACAACAGAGTCTGACGTGTGGAGTTTTGTAGTAGTTTTATGGGAAATTTACAGTTATGGCTTAAAGGTATTTAAATTTTTTTTTTCATTGTGTGAAATAGAAATAAATGAGTTGGTTTGTGAAAAGAAACATGAGAACTAACTGATTAATATTTTTTCAGCCATATTATGGTCAACCAGACGTACTTGAAGGACTTCGGTAACGATTCCGTGACCAGCTACTCGACCAACAGTCACAATTAGAGTACGAACAAAACGAACTCAACGCAACTATCGACGCCGCTCTTTAAGACTGAGTCCCTTAGCAGGAATCAACAGACGCAGCTGTCGAACAGTCACGTGAACCATCAGTTCTCGGTTCAGCCTCCGGCACAGATGTTCGCGAATGGTGGTACTTTCGGTGAACACAACGAGTTTGAGGACAAGCAGTGCTGCTCGCCCATTTCTTACCTTACGAGTTTGATAGTGAGCTTGAAAATTCTCAAAAAGCAGTTTTTATCAACGTATTCTGCTTTAAACTTTTCCGATTATTTTTTTTTTCAATAACTTTGTACGACTTTCGATTAATAACTCTGATAATGCAGAGGTAAATCGTAGCTTAGGGATAAATCTTTCTACTTCAATATCCTGCTGTTTTTTTTTCTGATATTCAATCTTCTATTTTGATTTGATATCGATGAAATATTGAGCTTATATGACTAGTGTAAGAATTTTGTTACGCTTGCTCGTCAAATTGTACATTCTTCAAATGTAAATAAATAATTTGTTTCGTGGTGATATGTAAATGTGTGTAATGGGTGCTTCGTTTGATTAAATTATTGATTGGAACATGAACTTGTGTAGAAATTGATGGAGTGAAGAATAAGCATTTATGTGTGCAAAGTTATCAAGATCTTATTACATATTCAAAAGAGCTTTCTCCATGTCATTTCATGTATATTTATTGTTTCGAAATGGTTAATATAGTTTCACTGACTTGATATGAAGTGCGTGCTTATTACAATGTTATGATATCACTTGAGAGTATTGTCAAGATTTAGTCTACAAATAGATGAAAGTATGTATAAAAATATGGAAATGTTGATTGACGACGTGTTGGATGATACTAAGATAAAATTAAGACAAAGCAGTAAATTGAACAGATTCCCGACCGAGTTTTATCGTTTCATCGAATGAAAATGATGTGTATCAATGTACAACCGATGATGAACTGAACAATCGCATTGCTGTGGGCGGCGAAGTGCATCATTTTCTTTATTGAGGGTAAAGAAACAACTGGGAAGTTTATACTGACTGTGAGGGAATACCAAAATTGAGTACATATGTGTAAAAAGCAAATAATCGACTCGAAGAATTTTATAAGCTATCAGAGTAGCTTTCGGATTTTTCACTTGGTGTGTACTTGTTTTAATTTTTCTCGTGTGCACCTACAATGAGTGAGACATCATTTTATCATCTGTGAACCAATCATTCACATTTTTATGTATCTCATTGCGCCATGGATACGAAAATTTGGATCAGGTGATTTTGAGTCTTTGGACCAATGCCAAGGAAACAAATGCATTCAAAATACTATCGCATATGTACATACCTACAAATAATAAATTGTCAATGTATCAAATGAAAATAGTTTCATATCATAGGTTGGCATACGGTTATCATGATACTTCAGTGAAGACAATTACAAGTAGTACCCATATAATTTTGCAAATGTATTTCAGAATTGGAAACTTCAGAATCCAAGCTATGACAGTATCGAGATCAATTTATTTTCTGGCAAGTTTACATTGACTCCGGCAAATTCACTTTTAATATATGCTTTCATATTCTTTCTACGATGATCCTGATTATTTCACAGATTCTAAAAGCCGTTTTGAAATTCGATATGTAATTACTACTGCAATTAAAATATGAAGGTATTCTGGTGGATGCATTCCAGATTTAAGAATATTAAACATTTCTAAAGAAAGGTACAACTCTCTGACGAGTAAAGAGTGGTTCTATGAAGGCATATATATATACTTTTACTTTAATTTACATTCAGTTTTTTTACAATACATCTGTTCAAAATTTACTTCGGTTAATTTTTGAAACTTCAATACTCGTTTCAAGATATTATATTTCATTTAGAAATACTATACCAGATATGAGAATTTAGATGATAGTTATTGTCTAGAGCTAATTTTATTTTCAAAGCATCGGTCAATGAAATAAATCATCATATAATTTTGCAAATGTATTTCAGAATTGAAAACTTCAGAATCCAAGCTATGAAAGTACCGAGATCAATTTATTTTCTGGCAAGTTTACATTGACTCCGGCATATTCACTTTCAATATATTCTTTCTACAATGATCCTGATTATTTCACAAATTCTAAAAGCCGTTTTGAAATTCGATATTGAATTACTACTGCAATTAAAAAATAAGAAGGTATTCTGGTGGATGCATTCCAGATTTAAGAATATTAAACCTTTCTAAAGAAAGGTACAACTCTCTGACGAGTAAAGAGTGTTCTATGAAGGCAATATATATACTTTCACTTTTATTTACATTAATTTTTTTTACAATATATCTGTTCAAAATTTACTTCGGTAAATTTTTGAAACTTCAATACTCGTTTCAAGATATTATATTTCATTTAGAAATACTATACCAGATATGAGAATTTAGATAACAGTTATTGTTTACAGATAATTTTATTTTCAAAGCATCGGTCAATGAAATAAATCATCATATAATTTTGCAAATGTATTTCAGAATTGAAAACTTCAGAATCCAAGCTATGAAAGTACCGAGATCAATTTATTTTCTGGCAAGTTTACATTGACTCCGGCATATTCACTTTCAATATATTCTTTCTACAATGATCCTGATTATTTCACAAATTCTAAAAGCCGTTTTGAAATTCGATATTGAATTACTACTGCAATTAAAATAAGAAGGTATTCTGGTGGATGCATTCCAGATTTAAGAATATTAAACCTTTCTAAAGAAAGGTACAACTCTCTGACGAGTAAAGAGTGGTTCTATGAAGGCATAATATACTTTTACTTTTATTTACAATCATTTTTTTACAATATATCTTTTCAAAATTTACTTCGGTAAATTATTGAAACTTCAATACTCGTTTCAAGATATTATATTTCATTTAGAAATACTATACCAGATATGATAATTTAGATGATAGTTATTGTTTAGAGCTAATTTTATTTTAAAAACATCGGTTAATAAAATAAATCATAATATAATATTGCAAATGTATTTCAGAATTGAAAACCTCAGAATCCAACCTATGAAAGTATCGAGATCAATTTATTTTCTGGCAAGTTCACATTGACTCTGGAAAAATTCACTTCCAATAAATGTTTCATTTGCTTCCTGCAATTACCCCTAATAAGTTCACAGGTTCTAAGATCCGTTTGGAAGTTCTATATCAAAACTTCTAATTACCTTGCAATGAATAAAATGTTACATATTTTCAAGGAAATTATTTACCACTTTTTTAGAATATTGTGATTAAAAAAATTCAAAACCCGACTAGAATCTCTCGAGTAGAAAATATTAAGTGAAAATATGATGTTACATATA